>OY728146.1:1222622926-1223872926 GCA_963277665.1 Viscum album
TCTGACAAAAAAAATGAACGTAGCGTTCATGCGTACGTACGGCCTACCGTCTCCATGAACAGTGCATTCAATTTTATCTACAAATGCTATAGAATAGTATAAAATGAATATATACTGGATATATATGATATTTAAAACATCAATACTATTCTGGATATGATGTACCTATAACTACATGGAAAATTATTTTCCATCAAGTTCAATATTTAACTCATGTACCAAACATCGACAAAAACATCTGAAATGAATTCATATTATTAACCAATTATTATAACATTAAAATATGTGATATGAACATAATAATAATATTTATAGAGATGTCCTTAAGCAATTATAAATTGACCAAAGTTTATTATTCAGGAATATAAAGAAACAAACAATACAGGTTGGACTTGAGGTAAGGGATCCTACTCCTCTATTTCTTTCTAAGTACACTCATTTATGTCATTCCTTTTAAAGCTCATCTTTCTTGTTATTGGGTTGTTAATTTATATTAAACTTACTGAAATTTTTATGTTCATATGATGAGAGACCCTATTCTCTCTCATCAATCCATTTTGGAAGTTTTGAGTGGCGCTGTTAGGCTGCCGAATATTCGTAAGAGATCTAACCTCTCTCTATCTTTATAAGTACTCTCCTTTATTTCACTTATTTTAAGCTCCTATTTGTTATGTTGGGGGATGTTATTTTATATTCCTTCTTCTGTATACATTATGTTAATATGATGAGAGACCCTATTTGATTTCATCAATCCATTTTTGTATGTTTTAAGTGGCGTCGTTAGGCTGCCGAGTTTTCGTAAGGGATTTTCATCTCACTTTTATTCCCGTGAGATTTATGCTACATTTGCCACAATTTCCTTTGAGTGGTGTTTGTAATGCCCATTATTTTACTCATTGTGTAATATACATTCATTTATGAGTATTTACATCAATGTTGTATTGTCCTTCTTTCACGGGGCGTATGTTTCGAAAGATACCCATGTCGGTAAGGGAACCATTCACCCTCCTCATTTTAAAATACTTCTTTTGTTATGTCTTTTAATTCACATACTATTAGTTGTGAATGAAAACCTCCAAATTTAATCTAAATGATTTTCCTTAAAAATTTATCTAATTAATCATCCTAATATGTTAAAAAAACAAATATGTAAGTCAAATTAAAAATTTTAATGTTAATTAAAAACATGTAATTTAAATAGTAGATAATTGTACCAAATGAACATAATTTTTCATGAATGTATACAACTGAAGCTATCCTGAAAACCATGAAAACAAACACTAGGAAAATGAAATAATTGCACTCATAAACTCAAAAAAATTCATATAAGAAATAAAAAAAATAATGAAAAAAATACGTGTTATAAAATACATTAGATTAAAATTAATGATTCACATTTTATTATCGAGGATATTAATGTGAGGATATCATTTATTCTTAAGGTAAGGGAATTCTCATACCCAATTTCCATTCATTATATTATTCATCTTTTATGAAAACATCTTGTGGTTATGTTATTTAATATTTATCAAATATGATTTCTCTCTAATAGACTCTTATATTACATGATATACAGGTTTCAAATAATATAATAAAAAAATAAAAATATTTTATAAATGAACTGTATTTCTAAAAAACACACCATTTATTTCACTTAAGTGTTTTTATTCATCACTCCTCATTGATTGTTCTTATACCCAGTATGTTACTCTATTTATATTTTAGGAACCCCAATGGTTTTTATTAATGTATTATTTAGTTAATTTCAATGAAAAAATTCCCTTCCATGGGTAATTATATGTCCATGAATGATATATGTTCTATATGGAATGAATTATGATGTAATGGGTGTTCCCCAAATTATACATTGCTCCAATGAATTAGTTAATGTGGGGTATCATTTGAAAAAAATGTGAAATATGCATGAACATGATGATATTATTTTTTTCAAAATGATGACATTATGAATATTCATATATGTCATGGATGAACATTATGATACATTTCTTCACAAAAATGTTTGGTATTTGATTTAATTCCCCAACCATAGTAAATCAGGGTTGGGGCATTGTTGAAAAACATTGGCAGGATCACAAGAGATAAAGATTCAAAACACCAATTAGTTAAGTATCCAAGGAAGTACTAGTTAAATTCATAATCTTTACAATTCATCATGATATAAAAAATAAAAACATTGTTTTCTATTTGAACTCACTCATAACCAATAACCTATACCTACAAGTAAATCATAATATACTTCTTTACATCCTGGGAAAAATAAAAAAAATAAATGGGTGACCTCAGATCCTTAATAAGGATAAAAATATATAGAAAAATATCATAAATATTCATAAACATTTAAGAAAATTTATAATACATAAACACATGCCATTTAAACCTAAGTTTTTGCATAATATGGAAAATATAATTCAAATAATTCCATTCACTTAATCACATTGATATTTTACTAATCTAATAATCACATTTCATATCAATAGCTAATTTCATAATAGTGGAATGTATAATTCCAGATATCATAACCACATAGTCACGATCTCATGCCAAAACTACAAATAATATTTGGTCAAAGCCTTGTTCCAAGACAATAGTTTGTTTAATGATACATACTAATGCATCGATGATCTATATCTTGCTATACCCATCACATACTATGTCCAATGCATTCTTAATAGGAAATGGTTGAAACATAACATCAACCTTCGTTTTGAAATGTGCATATGAAATTTTAATACATTTACCATGAACCAATAATTTTATAAAAATAACACATACACAGTCAAACATTTCACAAAAACTTCAATAAAATATATATGATTGAATAATTATTAATCAACTTCAAATAATTGTAAAATCCCTCAATGTTTATCGACATAGATGAAATGAAAACTAGTTGACTGAAATATTTCATTCTATTTGATATAAGTCAAAAGTCATGAAATAATAAAATAAAACATTAATATTGAAAATATTCATTATAAGATTATAAGAAACAATTATAAGGTGATATAATGGTTGAATATAGGCTGACCCACCATATAAGTTAAAAAACATTCTTACCTTAATTTTTCAAAAAGGTATAAAGTACCTGGTTTGAAAAATGATGGAATGATTTCATTCAAAACATTTTATAATAATTCATACAAGATTATAAATTACATTAACCTATATTCTAGGAAATCATAAAAATGCATTGAAAACATTTTTATGAAACATGGATGTGGATGATAAAGAAGTCATTGTAGATATATATATATAAACAATCTCAGAAAAATAATGGGACTGTAAAATTAACCATTACCTTGAACTACTCTTTATTTGAGGATAATTTAACCTCTAGTTTAATATTTAAGTAATAGTTATTAAATTATTAAAGAACTAGAAAATAAATATGGTATTATATATAATCTTTTAATATTGGTTTGTTCATAATATTTCATTACTATCACAGTTTCGTGTGTTAACTAATTTATTTTCCTTTTTATGTTTTATTAAGTAAGCCATTTTTTATGGATAGAATGTATTTGATTCATATAAAAAATTATATTATGTTATTAATCATTATTTTTAATTATAAAACGAAAATTATTGTTTAATTTTTATGATGGGGAATGAATCTCCTCGTGTTAGTGAAGACAATAATCAACACGTACACACAAGGGACAATATAGTTTAATTGATGATTAATTAATATATAATGGGTTGGTATATTATATACACGGAGCCATTGTCATGTTTTATTTATTATTTACATCAATTATATTCATTATTATACACTTCAAAATTATGAATTGTGAATAATAAATGTCACCACGACATAGAGACGGTAAGAAGTACACATGCATGTTTGGTGTCTTTATCATTCAGAGGAATGATATAATAATGAATATAGTTTTACCATATTTATATTAAAATCCCAGTATGTAGACGGTACTGTAGTTATTATATTTGTTTGGAAACAACATTTAAAGAGGAAGTGGAAGAAGAAAAGAACTTTGAAAGAGGTGTTGAAATAATTACTTCTTTTTTCAGGTGATTCCTTTTGATATGATCAAAATGGAAACATATATTTGCTTTATGATCAATGTATGTTCAGTATATTGAGTTTGTGGTAGTTAGGATGATATGTGATCAGGTTTTGTCCTGACAAAAAGGATTCGGAGGTGTGATTTTGAGAGAAGGTGATGTACTCGTTTATAAGAGAATTGAGGGTCATCTAAAGAAAAGCATGAAATATTATATTATTATATAATAATATTAAGTTTTTAATTTCTAAAAATTGATTAATTTATTGACTATGATGGGGATGGATCTCAATCCTCTCATCCAATTGGTTTTAGACAAGTTTAGGTCACCATATTAACCATATCTTTTAGATGTAATTCATAGTTAAATTGTGTAACTTTTACCATGTCTTCTTGTATTTTTATATTATATGGTTAATAAACATACTATTAAATTACAAGGAAACCTAATGTGGTTAGTTAATGACATATCTATAATTATATAAGTCTTTTGAAAAAACATATATTTTTAGGAATATTAAATCATATAATAATATCGAATTTATTTTAAATACTCATTTATATCAATTTTGATAATATTTTTTATTTAGATTTTGTGAATGCAAAAAAATGATTTATTCGAAAACAATGAATTAAATAAACCCTAACATGTCATATTATCATTTTAAATTTTTTTAAATCATAAAAAGTCACAATTTACATATATTTTTTTATTTATAATATCAATTATTTTAATCATTCATTAATAATTAATTACTTCATCATCATTGAGTCATTTATAAATTTTCTTATATAATGTATAAAAATTATAAATAAAATAACTTAATGTAGGAATCCTTTATATGTTTTTTAATGAATATGTATACTTTATTTTTTCTTTATAATAGCCTTTTATTAAAAATGTATTAATTATTAAAAATTCTATTTAACACTTTTAACTCTTCTGTAAATTAAAAAATAATGAATGTTCTAATCTATTAAAATTGGATAAAAGAGGATAATATTTTATTCATATGTTATATTTTTGTTGAAATACTCTTATCGAATAGAATTAAAACATGTTTTTGGGTAATTATAATATCATTTTTTTCTTTTAATTACTCTATTCACTTTTAAATTTGATAAATAAAATTGAAAAGATACAATTCACCAGAAATTATTTTTATCATATTGAACCACATTTTAACTACTCATATCAACCATGGATATCATATTTTTTAATTTCAATTCACAGAAGTGGTAAAATTATATCTTATGAAAATTTTCAAATGTACCTATAAGGTGGGTAAAAGACGTTAATTAGTTCAAATTTTTTTTTATATCTAATATTATTATAAAATTAGACAAATGAATTATATTTAATTTATATATTTATGAAGTGTTTAATTTTAATTTAAATTAATTTAAATAAAATGTATAATTATTTAAATAAAAAGTTGTTTTTACTCAATAATGCAGTGTCTTTCTCTATTCATCAAAAATGGAATATTTTCAGAATATTACCAAAACATCACCCTAAGAAAATTATTATCATCCAAATCAATAAATGAAGACTATTTTGAAAAATAAAATATATAATATTTAAAAATGTATGTATTACTATTCGTACCGGCTAGTTTGATTGGTCATGGTGTGATAGAACTTAAATTTGCATAAAACACATGCTACTGTATTATTCAAAGACATGCATAATATAGATGATTGGGGAGTTACATTATTCCCTCCTTCAAATAATTTAATCCTATAATTTTCTAGAATATTACTTCATAAAAATATTAGGGTTGTTCATCATCATAAGTTTCTTAGGTTCCCTCTTTTCCTCATCTATCTTATGGTTTCCCTAAGGAAATTTTACTAGATGAGTTTTTTGGTTTCTCAACACTTGTTCTCTAGTAAAAATAATCGTGACATGATATTCATAATATGACAAATAGGTTTCCAGTTCTATTTCTTCATTGGAGATTACATACGTTGGGTCGGTCATGTATTTTTTCAACAGTGATACATGGAACACATCATGAACTTTGGAGATACTTGGTGAAATTTCCAAACTATATGATTCATATCTAATTTGTTCTAGAATTTTGAATGTTCTAATGTACCAAGGACTTAATTTACCCTTCTTACTGAAATTTATAACACCCTTGCATAGAAATAAATTCAACAAAACATGATCAACTATATGAAATTCTAAATCAATCATTCGGTTAATGGGATAGCTCTTTTGACTACATTGAGCTGTATTATTGTCGGTTGATATAATCATCTCCCTTTCCATTATTTCCAAAAAATGTTCTAAGCCTACAAGATTTCATTCATTAACATCTTCACAACATGTTGGTGTGCGGCATCTCATTCCATATTATTCTTCATATGGTGCCATCTGAATACTTGAATGGAAGCTATTACTATAGAAAAACTTATCCAGAGGTAAATACTATTCCAAATAACTTGAAAGTCATCTGTTCAAGATCTCATCATGTCTTCTATGGTTTTAATAGTTTGTTCTAATTTTCCATCAGTTTGATGGTGGAAGGAAGTGCTCAAATGATGTTCAATATTTATGGATTTAAGAACCCTTTTTTAGAATCATGATGTGAAATGGAGATCACAATCAGAAATAATCAATAGGGGTACACCATGAAGTCATACAAATCTATTAATATATAGTCATTATAAACATTCCTCTTTTAAATCTTCTGTTGTTGGGGTATGGCTTAGTGGTAATAACCCTGTAATACTACATGAAAAATTGTGGTTCAAAACCCATTTGGGCATAGGGTTACTATAGAGATATTGTATCATTATTATAGAAGTGGCGACACTACAGCAGCGGAAGCAATGTAGTGACGACAGGCACTATAGCGGCGATAGGTCAAAATAGCGGTGGTAGGGTACTGTAGTGGCGATGGGTACTGTGCAATATTGTAGAAGATAGGTACTTTAGTATTACTATTCAATGAATTTACCTTGGGCCAAAAATTTAGGCCTATGGGCAATATTATGGGATAAATTGCCACTTGGCCATTGTGATATGTAATGGGTCTCCCTCTACCCAATTAAAAGAGGTCTTTGCTTTGGTTTAATAATAAATGAGGCTACAACCAAAAACTTTAAAAAAATACAATAAAAAAGTTTTAAATCATATCTTATATCGATAAAATGTTATTACATGGTATGACGATAATCAATGAACCATATTGCATCATTCCATATAGGAGTCATTGGTAACCTCAAGAAAAATTCCATCATAATATCATCCCATTTTCAATAAGGTATGGGAAGAGGATGCATGACTCTTATAGGATGTTGTATTCTAGTCTTCACCTATTAACAAACCCATCATCTAGACACATAATAAGAAATATCCCTCTTCATGGTGTCCCACAAAAAATGTTCCTTCAAATCACTATAAATATTAGAGCTACCAGGGTGTATAGATAAATTGGATCTATGATCATCACCAAAAAATTTACTATTTAGATTAGTAATATCTAGAACCAAATTTCTCTTCCCAAATTTCAAAATTCTTTCTTCATATACAAATTTGATCAATCTACAATCATTTAGAACATTAATTTTCCATTGAATCCCCTCATCATCAGTCGGTGAACTTTTTAGCCTTTCCATTAATGATGGTTTGGAAACCATTTGAAAATGTACTGATGATTCACCTTCTATTTCTATTCACATATCTATCATTACTATTTCCATGAATATAGGTTTCCTTTTAGATCTTATCATTTTCATAACACCATGATATTTTATGCTCAAAGCATCATCCACAATATCTGCCTTAAACGGGTGGTAGTGTATTGGGAAATCATATTCCTTGCGTAGTTCAAGCCATCAACATTTCCTCATGTTGATTTCTTTTTGTTGGATAATATACTTCATACTATTGGGATTTGTATAAATTTCACCTTTTCACCATAATGATAGTGTCTCAATTTAATTAGAGAAAAGATTATAGCTGCTAACATAAGATCACGAGTGGGATAGTTTTGTACATTAATTTTTATCTGTCATGATTCATAGGATATAACTCAATCATTTTTCAAAAATACACAATCCAATCATTTCATTGAATCAGAAACATAAATAAAAAAACCCATCATTCCCTGATTGTAGTGACAATATAGGAGTATTGTCTAATCTTCTCTTTAGTTAATCAAAACACTATTCACTCGCATTTCTCTAATCAAATTTAACCCCTTTACATGTGAGCTTGGTTAATGGGTTAGCAAATCAGGAAAAGTAATTGACGATGCCCATAATGACATGTTAACCCAATGAAACTATGTACCCCATTTATACTCGTCAGTGCTGGCCATTCATGGATTGTTGTAGTATTATAAGGATCAATAGAGATTCTATCCTTATTGAAAATATAGTCATCTAATGAAATATCCTAAATCCATAATTCACACTTTCTAAACATCCAATATATTTCATTTCATCTAAGAGTCATTAGAATAGTGTGCATTAGAATTTCATGATCATCGTATCTTTTTGAGTATACCAAGATATCATCAATAAATACAACTACAAATTCATCATGATATTCCTAGAAAACACTATTAATTATATCCAAAAAAACTGATGATATATTTGTTAGTCCATAAGGAATTATGTAAACTCATAATTCCCATACCTGGTATGAAATGTTGTCTTTGGAATATTTTCCTTCATTATGCATGACACATGATATCTTGATCGATGTTCAATCACTAAAAGATATTGATCTTCAATAAGTTGATCAAATAAATGATCAATGTGTGGTAGGGGATACATGTTCAATATTGTTATAGCATTGATCTCCGGGTTGTCAATGCACAACATCATAGATCTATTGTTCTTATTAAAAAATTTAAATGGGGATCCCCATGGAAAAAAACTAGTGTAAATAAATCCTTTATTACTCAATTCCTATAGTAGTTTCTTTAGTTCCACTAATTCCACAGTGGTCATTCTATAAGGCGTCTTTGATATGGGCCTTTAACCATGAATTAAATCAATGGAAAACTCAATTTCTCATTATATAGTAAGTATATATAAATCATCTTGAAACAAATCAATATATTCTTTCACAATAAGTACATCATCTATTTGGACATTCCTTTCCTCGCCCATAGTTATTTCACTCTCTTCCTCTATAATAATGGAACATAGTAGAACAACTCAGGGTGGATCTAGATGAGAATCAGATAGTGATGTTTCTACTCTAAAGATAATGGATTCATTATCATCATAAAAAATTGTGACCACCTTCTTATTAAAATAAATTTTCATATTAATGTACGAAATCCAATCCATATAAGGGATTATATAAAATTCAATCATGGGCATGACAATAATATCAGTAGATAAGTCACTTTTATATTCCATAATGGTATATAATTGAAAAAACATTGTTGCAATGATACTTCCATTATGAGTTTTGAATAACAACTCCCTTATTAAGTCAAATTGGAAATATCTAATTTTATTGAAAAAATTGGATGATATGAAATAATTTAACAATCCAAAATCAAATAAATCATTTCCTAATTTTGAGAAAATGATTAAATTTCTTTACACCACATAATTCATAGATTCAAACTCAATAGTATTGATGACATAAGCTTGGCCTTTCACCCATGGCCTTTTCTATGTTATGATTCCCTGACAGTTAGGACATTGCATTGTATAATTCCCGATTTATCTACTATTTTAGAATTCAACATTGATTTTCTTTTTAGTTACCATGGAATCACAGGCTTAGTGTATTTTTCTCCACACTTTTAATGAACTCCCATCCCATTTTGGAAAGTACAATGGTGTTTCATCATATATTTAAAATAGGTTGGAAATTGAACTTTTTCTTGTCTTCCCCTTATTTTCATTTCTAGAGTGATCAGAAGATCTCTTCTCCTCTTTATATTCATTAATGTTGTAAGATTTAGAGAATTATTTTTCATTCTTGAGAGAACATAAAACAATATCTTCATAGGATGTGATGGATTGTGAGACTAATTCTTAATAGAGATATGGTTTTAAACTATAATAGAATCGATCAATATTACTCCTTGGGTTATGTATATAATCGGTATCATGCCTTGATATCCTTTTAATGTTATCCTCATACTTTGGGACATTCTAATCCAATATTTTCCTCTGACATAGAAATTTCTTTTCCACAACCACTTATTTTTCATGAGGAATGTAATTTTATATGAAAATATACTTAAACTCCCTTCATTACATATTTTATACTTGTTCATCCTCTTTTTTTTGAATTAATAAACCCATTGATCTTCATCTCATGTGCGGCGATAAACATCAATGATAAATTTTCACTTTCGTTACTCCCCTTAGCCTGAAATATTTTCCCTAAGTAACATATCCATTGTTCATCTATAAAAGTATTGTTTGTCCAATTTATTTTTGGTGGTTATTTCCAAATAAAGTGGTATAACAATTATCCTCCGCATTATGGATCATGGTTCTATATAAAGGTATGGTTATTCTTCATAATATGATTTAGTTATCATAGTATGGTTATAATCTGTTTTTCACCAGTTGTATCAACAACTCCACTATAATTTTCTTGATTAGGATGGAAATCCCTACATTGATTACATGCATTTCTACTATTTCGATTCCTTCTACTACGTTCCATTTGTAAACAATAGAAAACACTAGGTTAGTTTATGAATTTCAAAGCATAATTCAAAATTGTAAAATACCTAAAAGAAGTTGAATAGTTTATGCATATAATCCATAATCATTAAAAAATTCTTTTTGGATGTATTTACACCTAAATCCCTCATAATTTCTTGTAAAAAAATATGAATTATCCTAAATATATCCCCCTAGGAAGGTCATAACCAAGGGAAACAAGGCATGTTGTTGTGAACCTATTCACGTTTGAGTCTAGTTTAAAGCTGTGTTTTTTGGTTTTAGCCCAACATAAATCTGTGCGAGAGCCACCTCCACCTACTTGTATCCATACGGGGATGTATTTCACGAAAAATTAAAAAAATATCTACATTACAAAAATTCTAGGAAGTTCTTCTATACTAATCCTCAATGTCAATCTTAGGGTAATGCTCACTAATATGAGATTTCCTAATCATGTTTCCATGGATGGTCTTAAACATCCTCTGATACCAAATATAATGCCTCAAACCAAGTAACCCAGAGTTGGTGTATTATTAAATAACATTTTCATGATCACAAGATATCAAATCTTTAATGACCGATTATTTTAGAATCTTTGGATGTACTAGATATAAATAGAAGTTGTACATTACATCATGAAATAAAAATACAACATTTTGTTCCCTATGAAGAAAATCATAACCATTATCCTATCACATTAGGTTAATCATAGTATACATCTTCACATCATTGGAAATTGAAAACATATGAAAGGGGTGAGCTTCGATGCTTATATAAGATAACCATATAGAGGAAACTATCATAAATAATCATATTTTTTAAGGCAATATATTAGACTAAAACAAAAGCCTTTTAAACATAAACATCCAAATAATATGGAAATGATAAATCAATTAATTACATTTTCTTATTCACAAATATATTCTACTAGTATAAGAATCACATGTAATATCAATAGTTAATTTCATAATAATGGAATGCATAATGTCGTACATCATAACCACATAGTAAATGTCTCATGGCCATAATACAAATAATATTTTTCAAATCCTTTTTCCAAAACACATCTTTGTCTCATGTGACCTACCGATGCATTTATGAGATATAGAGTTCTCCACCCGTCATATACTATGTCCCATTCCTTAATTATATGAAACAGTTGAAAATGAAATAAACATTAATATTAACACTATCATACGAAATGTTAATACATTAACCATTGAACATGAATGGTATAAAAATAACACATCCACAATCAAACATATCAAAATACCTTCAATACAATATGGAATATTTTGTCCTAATATATCAACTTCAAACAAGTGTAAAATCAATCAAATGATATTGACATAGAAAAATCAAATCTATTTCAGAGAAATATATATTTTTATTTTGGGATCATTTTAAAGTCACATAATTATAAATGAAAAAATATATTTTGATAATATTTCAATAAGTACATATGGGAATATTTGAAGGTTTTATAGAATCATAAAATAATCACACCCACCGTATAAGTTTAAAAAACATTTTTACCATAATTTGTCAAAAAAGTTATAAATTAACTTGTTTAGATAATGACAGAATGATTATTTTCAAAATAATTTATAAAAATAAATACAAGGGTATAAATGAATTTAACATATATTATTGGAAAATGTTAAAATGTTTTGAATTGAATTTTTATGAAACATATGTGTGGATGATAATGATGTCCCAGTAGATACTTATGTATAAACAACCTCAGATAGATAAAGAGATTGTAAAATTAACCCATATATTGTACTTTTCCCAAGTTGAGGGAATATTAACCTCATGTATAATAGTTAAATCATTTTTATTAAATTATAAAAGTACATAATACATAAATATGTTATCATATATGATCATTAAATATTTATTTTTTAATAATATTTCAGTAGTATCATTTTTTCGTGTGATAACTGATTCATTTTCATTTATATGTTTTGTAATGTAAGTCATTTTTTATGGATTGTGTGTATTTAATTAATATCCAAGAATATATTCTATTTTAAAATATTATTTTTAATCATAAAATGAAAATTATTCTTGAATAGTTATGATTGGGGAACGAATCATATCGGGTTCATGGAGACAATAATCCGTATGTAACCAAGAGCGACAATATCATTCTATTGATAGTGAAATCATTTTTAACTATATAGTATATTATATATAATTAATCATTAATATGTTTTATATATTATTTACATCAATTATACTCATTATCATACTCATCCAAATAACGAAGTGTTGAATAACAAGCTTCACCCCGAAATGGAGAGGGTAAGTCGTATGTACTCTCATATGGTAAATATTTCATTCATAGGATGGATAAATAAATGAATATTTTTATTACATATTTATAATAACATCACAGTATGTAGAAGGTATTGGGGTTATTATTTTGGAATGGAAAAAACAAATAATGATGATGTGGAAGTCAAAAAGACCATTGAATGAGGTGATTAAATAATTACCTCTTCTTTCGGTGCTTAATTTTGATTTGATAAAAAGTGGTCCATTGATTGATTTTCTAATCCATGTAAGGCCTCTATAATGACATTAGGTTAGATAGAAGGATATTTTATCAGGTTTTGGTTGATCCAAATGGCTCTGGAGATGTGATTTTGATATATAGGCAAGTACCGTTTTTAAGAGATGTGAGTTCCACATTAGGATAAACTTGAAATATTATTTTATTATAAAATTATATTCTCTTTATAATGGATATATATAGATATATTTCTATGAAAATTTTTTATGGGTCTAAATCCTCTAAACCAATTGGTTTTATACATGTTTAGGTCATCATATTAACCTTATCTTTTACATTTATTTCTTAGTTAAATAGTTTTACTTTGAGCATGTCTTCTTGTATTTTTATATTACATGGTAAATAAACATACAATAATACGACAATTGATCCAAAATTAGTTCGTTACTGAAATATCTATCATTTTATAAGTCATTTGTCCATGTCTTATTTGTTTTGGAATATTATATAATTTATTAATGTAGTATTTGTTTTAAATACTCATTTATGTCAATTTTGAAACTTTATAGTATTTGGATTTTGTGAGAGACAAAAAAATAATTAATAAAAAAAATATTTAAATAAACCCTAACATGTCAGATTAAAATAAAATTTTATTTTAATGAATCAAAATTTTCAATTTACATTTATTTTTATTTTCATAATATCAATTATTTTAATCATTCATGAATCAGATAATTAATGCATCATCATTATGTCATAAATAAATTTTATTATTTAAACTATAATAATTATAAATAAAATATCATGAAATATGAAATATTTTTAGCTTTATAATAAATAAATTTAGTTGAATTTATCTTATGTATAACCATATTTTGAAAATGGAATAGTTATTAAAAATTGAATTAAAATATTTTAAATATTCATCATAAAAATAATAATAAATGTCATAATAAAATACATGATGATCAAAGTTAATCTTATTTTATTCCGAAGGATGATTTTGGTCGAAATAAACTTATCTATTAGAATTAGTAAACATTTTTTGGAAATTATAATGTCATTGTTACCATTAATTAACCAATTTTCTATTAACCGTGGTATAAAAAATTCAAAAAACACTTCTCATTATAAATTATTTATATCCTATTGAACCAAATATACATAATGATATCAACTGTGTCTATCAGATTTTCTAAATTTTATTCACAAATGTAGTAAATTTACTTTTTATGCAAATTTGTAAATTTTGCAAGAAGGTGGGTAAAATGCATTAAATAGTTCTATAAAATTTTATATATATAATATTTTTATAAAAGGACACTAATGAATTATATTGAACATATATTTGTATTATATATCTATTTTGACTTAAAATGAATTTATATTATTTTTAAAAATAATAATTTTTCGGTTTTAGACAATAACTTAGCGACATTTACTATTCATACAAAATTGAATGTTTTCCTAATAATACCAAAAATTCACCCTAAGATAATTTCGATGCTCTCAATCCAAAAATAAAGGACATTTGGAAAAATAAAATTTATAATATTTTAAAATGTGGGTATTACTATTCAAAAATTCTAGTTTGATTGGTCGTGGTCTGCAGGAACTCGAAGTTGCATACAACAAAAGTTATTCCAATATTCAAAGTGAAGCATACAGTGGAAGCCTATGGTGGTACAGTTGATCACTAATACATGATGTTTCATTTTTATGTATTTTCACATTCCATGATAGTATCTAATTATTAATATCATTTTTATGATGATAGTACCGTTCTTATGTATTGATGATTAGGAATATTTGAACCCATGTTTTGTAGATTCATGATATTATCTATCCCCATACTGGCTTATCAGCTCACCCCTATCTGTGATGTATATAATTTAATGACAATATATACTCTGATGTACATGATGGAAACTATAATTCTAAATAATTATAAACTAAATAAAGTTTAATTTTTATTATATAAATGTAATGTTTGATATTTATTTTCTCCGAACACTAAAACATTGGATCATAGTTTAGTAACACTTTTATATTTTTATCCTTATAATGATGTAATTGTAATTTAATACAAATTATTGTCTCTATGAATATATTTTTGGATCCAAATATTGAGAATGACATAAGTATTCAAGGATTTAGTTTCATTTCACGTGTAAAGAACAAATTTTTCTATGTAGAATATTACATTATTATCCATGTGTTTTATAAATGAATAATTATGATTAAATATGATATTGTTTTCTTGTAAAACATGTGTCCAATAATATATGGAATCAAATGAAGGGTTTTTAAACCCATTGATTTTAGGATGAGAGAACATTAGTGATAAATATATGGACATATGTAAATGTAATTATAATGGTATGATTAAGAAAAAAAATTTGCAGGAATATTGGTGAGGAATAGAGCTTGTGTTTTTCAAGACATTATATAACTTTTGGATGGAAAAAGTTGACAAGGATCTATCAAAGGTGTACCTTGGGGTAATAAATCAATAAAAATCACATTTATATTTTCTCGATGGTTACCTTGTACACTAAAATGGGTCTTATTTGGTACCTGGATTGACACTCTCAGAGGGTATGTAGTTGGAATTCACAAACGATTTATGAACTATTATGAAGGTCAAGAACAATTATTTAGGGTAGAAAACCCAATTGGAACCATTACTATTGATAATGTAGATTGTTTCCTATAGGCCCATATTTCTTGATATAAATTAAATATATAATTTATTCTTTATAGGTTTATAAATTTTTCATTGGTATGTTAATTCATTCTCATCTTGTTTCGTTAAAATTTTTTTTTGTGGTGTGAAATATGAGAATTAATACAGACAACCAATGTGAAGTGAAATGTAATGAATTTCCAAATGAGGATCCTAGAGTAATGGGAATATATCTAATAAAACATTTTATTATTAAAAATGTACTATCTAGAATAATGATCAACTATTTTAAAATTATTATGTTTCCAAAATCATTAATGAATGGAAGGATATAATTTCATGGGCAGTTATGTTCTAATGATGATATAGAGAATAAAGTACATATTCCAATATTCTAAATTGTAGTAATTAGAGCATTTTTAAATTAACTAAAATAACTACATTAATGATTTATTGTCTAAAATGAGAAAAGAAGCATTTAATTATTAAATAGAAATGAAATTTCCCAATTAATAAGATATAGATATATAGTTCAACTATGAAACCACTATCAGTTCCATGCCCAAAATTTTGGAAATATGGTAAACATCTGAGTGAATCCCCTATTCCAAGGGCTAATTTAATATTGAATATTTTACGTCATCAATCAAAAGGTAATTATAAAATTTTTTGTATTGGAACTCACTAAACATGTTGTGGGATTATTATTGTCAATAATATTTTTGATTCCATAACCATCATTATTTTATGATTGTTTGTTGTAATTTTTCATTATGAATTTTCATGAAAATGTTGAATGGTACTAATTAAATTTAATGGTGATTTAAAGTAATGGTGATTATTTATTTGGAATACAATTAAATTAGTAATATAAAATATTCTAATTGTTCTTTATGTTGTGGTAATTTTAGTCAATTAATATTTGATTATTTTCTGGAAATGTGCGTGTTGTTTGGAAACCTGTCATGATTTAAAATTGTAATTTGATAAATAATTTATTTTAAAATAATAATAAAATATTATATATAATGTTATAAAATTATTGAATATTATGAATATTACTATACAATATATTTTTACATAATTATGTAAAAATGGAATAGTCATATATCGTGTGAAATCCCATCGCATTCAATAAGGCCAACAGGTGTGAACTCACAAACTTATTGTGATACTGGGATGTGCCTACCATAGGTCTACATGATATACCAATTTCTATAGAATTAAATATATAAATATTTTTTGGTGGATAAATATTATATTTTAATTAGAAACACATTTGAGGATCAATTTTTGTATAAATTTTAGGATTTTGAGGTGATTAATAATATTTTCAGTAGAATTTTATATGTTAAATAAATATATTTGAACATTATTTTTAGTAAGATTTATTATATAGTAGGATTATATTATGTCTTTGGAGATGTATGTATAAGGTAATGGGACATCCTTTTGGTGATAAATCCTTATTTCATTTTACAGTTAATTAAGATATTTGGGATATATGGGAGTTTATTTTATTAATTTCTTATCTTAAACAATTGGTTTAATTGTTGAATATTGGATAATAATATATTTATATTCATTTTTGAAATTATATTACATTTTACCCACCATTTTGGTTTTACTATATATATAATGAATAACATGTAACTCAATTTTGATACTTCTGATCTTTTTAATGTTAACATTATTTGTTCAAGAAGGGAAAAACATATTCAATACTCAGTCATTGTGAAATGATGAACTTTCATGAAATTTTATTAAATGTGGAAATTATACATATCATGAAAGTTAATTTTCTTTTCGCATGGTATAGATAGTTCATAAATCACTCAGCTCTACAAAAAATTATCTAGAAACAATGAATTTATACTATTGACACTGTATTTTATAAATATAATGAAATTATCATATTAACGACTAATGGTTTTGTGGTCCTTAAATTTTCCTCAATCATTTATTTTAATGTGATCAATTATGTCCACCAATCTCTAAAATTATTTATGATTTTCATTCAGGTCCATATCATCTAATTACACTAATGTTCTATTATGTGATAACCTAGTTATGTGATCAATTTCGTATTTTTTTCATTCTCTATATTGATATAATATTTTATTTAATGTTTTTAGGATGGGGATGGGGTTCACAATGATATTTTCATATTTCAAACTCTTGATTTTTTATATCAAGATTAAATTTTGTGGAAACATTTTATTTAATTGGGGTTGAATGTAATGTAATATTATTTTAAAAGAGTAACACATGTTCAAATTAATATGTTACACATAACACAAAAATTATAAGATAATGTAACATGAAGAGACATTATGATATATTTCTTCCTAAATAAATACAATATATTCTATATCATGTGGAAAACACAACCTCAAATCTAAATGAACTCTAAAATAGTTTACTAATTTATCCTAGAAATTAATATTATGATTCTAAATTAGAATTTATTAAGTATTTATTTCATCATTAAATATAATTCTAAAATAAAATAAATTATTATATATTTATTAGAAATAAAATAAGAATCATTTGATTGAAACAATATTCTGTGAAAGGATTTATTTTTCTATAAAGTTATTTCATCATCATTTATGATATATTGTTTGATATTTATTTTTACCTAATTTTAAAATTTTTTGATAAAAAAATATTTAATTATGGAACTCATCGCATAAATATTATCTTATGGTGATTTTATTTGATTTTTCAAAGGTATCATATTTTTATGAATAGTGATAACACTAATTTTTTTAACAATTTACTTCTCATTTTAAATTTTCAAATAAACATTCTTCTATAAATGTTTATTTAAAATGAAAATTATTTCCATTATATATTAACTATCCAATATTTATAATTGGAATCGATTTATTATTGAAATAAGTAAGAAAATTTTATAGTATTTTGAACATTTTCCATTTGGGGATCAACTTTTTCACATCATCGTAGGTTTAATATTAAATTAAATTTTACAAATTTTTATGAGTAGAATATGGAAAAATGGATTCCAAATTTTTTATAATAAAAATGTATACTATACAATATTTTCAATTTATTTTTCCCCATAAAAAATATTGATAATTTTAAAAACAAATTATAATTGTTATAGTGATAATTGGTTTAGTTGGGGGTTAAACTAAAATGATAATGGAAACAGATGGCCCAAAATTCTATATTTCATATTTCATTATAATATTTTGTCATTATCACTTACATGGATCAAATTTTTTCTATTTTTATGTAAGTGGAATGTGAAAAGTTTTGTTGTGGATCTATCCTTTCAAAAAAAATCCTATTATATCTCCTTTGCCACTTATAAAAGACATCCATATCTTCTATCATTTTAAAACGTTATAAACACAGTTTTTAGTAAATAAATTCACAAATATACTTTTTTTAAATCCCTTATTTCATTATTAATTATTTTTCAATGATCCATCCTTTGAAGGTATTTTTTTCAAACCAAAATAAGTTGTCCATATAAGTGATATCGCCATTAACCAGGATATTTATTTATTTCTTCTTCCCCATGATTCAAATATTACAAATAAGTTATTATATAATAACACAAATAAAATAAATATAATAATATTTTATTTTTATAATATAATTACATAAACCATTTCTTTCAACACAAAAAGATAAATATAATTATTGATCATGTGTATAATGAACTACCACCTCACAAACCAACATAATTTATTTTCCATCAATCAGTCTCACTGGTGGATATTATGATATATATAATTGATATATATAATATTCATGATATTATTATAAAATTTTAAATATAATTTATCATGTTAATTTTTTTTACATTCTATTGCGTTGGGATTATGATAATGTCGCTCGTGTGTTTGACAGACTACAACCTCATGAAGCGATATGATCCTTATTTCAATTAAAACATTCTAGGAATCTAATAAGTATTAATATTATATTTATATATGATAATAATGAACTATTAATAATTTTTGGAATGATATATATCATATAAATTCTTACCTTTCCATCCATTGAATAAATGATTTGGACACTCATTTGTGCAACGAAGTACCGCCTCGCGATGTGATGTAATTTATTTTTCACTAAAACTTTCCTTTAAAGGAAATAAAGGATAAATTTAATTAATAAATTTAAAATTTAATTCATTATATTCATTTTGATAAATTAATATTCATCACACTTCCATTTACTTTCACTTGTAAAATAAATGGTAATGTTTGTCCTCAAATGGTACAACATACCGTCTCTATGAAGCAGTGTGATTCATTATCCATGTTAAATTTTAATTCATTATTAAACATAAATGTGTAATGATAAATATTATAATTATAACATCTATATAATTATGGCTATAATATATCTCTATCATTTTTCAATGTTTCTAAAAATTTAAGATAAAACATGGATGATAAATCCTGGTAATTAACACCCAATACATTAGTGATGTAAATGATTTCTAATGAAAATGTGAAAATGTTATTTAGGGGAATATATATATATATATATGATTTTAAAAATAATAAAATGATATTACAGTAAGTTATAAACATGATTAAAACCACTATATAGTTGGTTAATAAGCACTTCACCAATGTAAAACTCTATGTATGGTGTTTCATATCAATGCTTCCATTCGTTGGGTTATATTTACACTTCACTGATTATAATAATATAAGATTATATATATAATTAACATTGATTATTATGATTTATCCAAAATTATATTTTATGTATTATCATTTGATACACATAATAAATTCATTGATAATTCCCCACTTCAATGATATGATCTTTGTAAGGGTTTTGTCTCAATCATTGATATTTAAGAAACATGTTCTGTTATACACCTAATTTCATTGAAATATTATCTACTCATCCCCTTTACGAAAATTATTATGGATCCATCAAAATTCCCAATATTTTATGTTAAAGTTTATCTTTTATTTTCATTAGATGTTATAAATCAAAATTTACCAAAGTTGACACGGTTTATTTTTCAATCCCAATTTTATCGGGATTTCTTAAGGATAAATATCTATTTATGTAAATTATTTGACAATTGTCTCATTACAATATTAAATATTCTTGTCAATTTTTTACTAATGGTTTATTCATGTAATATTTCCATTTCCCCCTTTTTTTTGTTATAATTTTTGAGAATAGGTTCTTAATTTAATATAACACCATTTCTCTTTTTGGCCGGATACAATGTTCTTCCAAATCCATATTTTCAAATACTATTTTCAAAAATGTTTTACTATAATTTTTAATGTAATTATTTCACTCAACGTTATTTTTGAGAACAATTTTAAAATTAATCTTAATTCCTTTACATAATTAATTTTGATTAATAAGTGTCATAGAATTTTGTGAAGGAAATATTTATTATTAACATATACTTTTTGTATTGAACATTTCTTACATAGTTATCACACAAATTTTAATGCATATTTTTTGATAAAATGGTTTTAACAAAAATTTATTGTTTTATAATGTTTTAATTATTTTTATAATAGATAGTATATAATCCTCAATGAATTTTGAAGGTGATCATTATGAATCATTTTCCATCTATGATAACATCTATTACTGATAGTATTATTAAAATGGTAATTTTCAACCCGTATTTTATTAATTATTTAATATGTATTTTCATCAAAAATAATAAAATTTTCTTCAATTTATTTCATTGATATTATATATACATGTCTCACATATAAACCATGTTTATTATTCATTCCATTTACATGGTAATACATGTGTTATTATCATTTATCATATTCATACACTATGAAATTTCCTTGAATTTGATATAATGTAGGATTTTGGCGGTCCAAGCTTTCTTGGATCGGACCTTTTGGGATTAAGTATTGAATTATTATTTATTTTCATTAGGAGGAAGATATTTATTGTAAACATGTTTTATAGGTTTTCCCACATTGCATTCCAATTATTTGGTTAAACTTTTAGTCTCATGAGGCGTGATGTATGGGATTCAGTAGTATAAATAATACATTATGGGACTTTTCCATCCATGTAATTTTATTGTGATGTTATCCTTGAATCATTTTTATAACATGTAACATGATTCCTCTATATTTCCTATGATGTAATAATTTTATAAAACCACATACATTATGAAATGTTTATATGAAATTATATATAATCCTATTGTATTTTGACATAAGTTATACCATTGAATGAAAAAATATTTTTCTTATCATATTAATTCCATTACATAGTTTTTAGACAACACATTTAATTATGTATTCCCCAGATCATCCATTAAGTTTTATGATATCAAAATGATTTTATGAGATCCTTATACAGAATGAAATAAGGAATCCATCTTCCAATTTCATTTTTTGTATAATGAGCCAAGTCATCAAAATAGACCAGTCCTTTACAAAACAAGTGTTCTATTAATGGGTTATTATGTTTAGAAGTCATTTTATAATTAATATAAACAGAATGATTCATAATAATAATCAATTACAAAGAATCATATTTTTCCCACTATAATATATAAAATAGGGAATATAATGACTTTTGGTTTATTTTGTGTCTGATTACAAAAAATATAATAGGATCACATCATAAGTGTCATATGATATTAATGTAAGAATGAATGAATCCTACTAGTTTGAATATAACATAAACTAAAATATGTTTTTAAATTTTTAATAAAAAATAATTTGTAACTATATATGATTAAAAATATTGAATAATTTAATTTTAATGATAAAAATTTGCATTATGGGGAATTTCTAAGGTATCCATGGATTATCAATATTAGATCATCTCATATGTTGATTACGAAAAAAATAAAATCAGTTTTGTACCACACATCATGTGTGACTATTCTCATGGACTTTCTTGATAAATCCACTCTAGAAATTAACCCCTAAAAAATATCCCTCTGATGGTTAGTTACTGTTGTGGTATTAATCAATTACCCAGATTTGAATAATATCCCAATTATTCTTTTCCTAGTACTCCCTCATAAATAACCTAAATCAAATTTCCATTCCTAAACATCAATAAAACTATTACATTACATACATATTGTCTTTTACGAATTTCTTCGAACATAAAAAAGAAACAAATAAAAACCATGCATAATCATTACATTTAAATGAATAATAAATATGAAAAAACATGACAACCAATTTATAAATTTTTATTAAATATATTATATTTAAAGGATATTAAATTAAATATTAAATTATTTTAAATAACTTATTATAAATAAATAATCATTTATTTTTCCTCTAATAAAGATGGGTTATGAAACCACCTACCTTAATCAAAGTAAAATGATTAAAATGTATATTAACAATTATTATATGATATGCTAAAAACTATATATAAGGTAATAACCATAAAAATAAAAACATCCTTTAATATGGTCATCTATGAACGAAATTGGTCTAAATCACCATAGGGAAAGGTGAAAACCCTGAAATAATGAACTGAAAGACCATGTTAGGAGGAGATGAATATAAGCCTAAAAATAACATTGTGATGTGTGGAAAAAATAACCATTTTAAATCCAGATAATGATTGAGGAGGAAGTTAAATTTATCAGCATGTGGGGTACAACATGACTAAGGGTTAACTAATAGGGGTTTTCTTATTAAATAAACCATATATAGGAAAATATATCAATTATTATTAAAAACTAAAGAAAACACACTATTTGGATATATGGTTTCCCAAAAAATATTCCAAAATATTAGGCTTAAATAGATACATGTGGTGAGCTACATGGTTGGCATAAATGATTAAGAATACCATCCACAATCCATTTATATCACCTTAATTTTAAACTATAGTTTTTGAATCATTTATATTCATGGTATACACTAACCATGATCCACTCGTGTGAAAATTCATGGAACCTCATTTGAAATTCTTTTGAAACCAAAGAAAAAAAACCTAAAAAAATAAAAAAATAAATATATACAAAATATTTTGAATCAAAATTGTTTTTATGTATTAAAATTATCATAAAAACTAACATCACTAGAATTCAAATTTTTACATAATCCTACATTAGTCGATAGAAATAATGAATTTTAACAACACTATATTAGTGTGATAACCAATAGAGGGAAGGTATCTTTAAAAATTGATGATAAATACTATAATATGAGGGTGAATGAAAATATAATATAATTAAAAAAATTCTTCAAGAACAATAACTTTGATTATAATATATTGAATTATCACTAATGATGTCATTATTTTAATTATAAATCATGATGTAATATTTTTTAATCTTTTGCATCTTCTTTTAGTCAATAAATGAACTAAAATCATCATAACAATTGTATAATTATAAAAATATATCCTATTTTATGTATCACATTTCTCTTCTCTTCTATTCAATAAAAAAATATTTATATAAGTTATTCATATATGATGTCAACAATAGATTTACGAAATTCTTCTTCTTATTCTATGATTTGTCCCACTATACAGCATCGTCAACAAATTGGATACTTTATACTAACCTCTTAAAAAAAATAATATCATTATAATGATGTCATCTTCATTAATATAATGTTTATATATATATATATCAATAACAATAATATAACCATCATTTTTAGTTACATGAAATAAAATACTCCATATTTTATCATTCCAATAAAAATATATTCAAAAGGAACCCCAACATATTCTCTTCATCAATGGAATCGTATGATCTATATATAAGTCTAATCAAATTGGATTATAAAACAAATCTAATTTTCTAATTATCATACAAAAAAATCTTTATGTTACTAGTTTTATAAAAAAATAATTTTAACATTAAATTAGTGAAAAACTTGATATGAGTTGACTCATAATTGAAATTTCTAAATTAATTCAAATTGAAAAATATATTAATAATTAATAAGGATATCTATACACATGGAATGATGAATATCTCATCCCTGAACCTAGACTTCTAATTGAACTTGTATTTTTGTAAAATATTTTTAATATCATTTGATATATTATTTTAATATCAATAAGTAATTTTACCATTCATATATCGCCATTATTAAATAAATATAATAAATTCATTGAAACATATTTGGGATTTGTGATGACCCAGACCCTCACGGTCCATCACTTTGCTAATTTCCAGATCCTAAGGATGGCATCTCGGACGTAATTCTGGCGCGAACGATCGGCGTGACCAATCGGCACGTTCGATCGTCACCACCGATCAGCTTGACCGATCAGCGCGACCGATCGGTGTCACCCTATCTTGTTGGGTTACTCTTCTACAGTTTTCCCATATCACCTCTTTTGGGCCTTTTTAACCATTTTCAAGTGGTTCAAAGCCATTTATATCCCATAATTAATAACCAAAAATCACGAGGAAACTCCCCAATGGGGGATATCAAATAACAATTAATCTCGTCATGCGTAACAAAGCAACTGCGTGGGGAACCACGATCTGAATTTAATGACGATCAAATCCCCATATCCCGTAACAATGGGAACTTATCTATATATCACATGGGAATTTATTTTTCCTTCTTCTTCCTCTTGGTTGGCATCCTATTTCTTTTTAGTGAATTTGGAGTACCCAACGTACTTCCCCTACAAGTCGTGCCTTCCCCTGTTCATGGAACGTAGAGAAGAACATCGATCATCGATCAATTAAGTAGTGGTTTCCTTCTTCTTTTCTTACTATGCATCATGTATGGTGGGTATGCTTTTGTTTCTAAGGGGATTGATGAAACTAATAATAATTAAGATAAGAAACGAACCTTATAGAATATAGGGGGTGGGATCAATGTTTTTCTGTACTCTTGTATATTGATATGTGTTGTAAATTGTGTGGGCTTCTGCTCATTGAAAATTACGGCCTTTGGTGGTCTTTCCATGCACACTAATGAACCATGTATTCTATGAAGATTAAACATTTGTAACATGTAAATTTGTTAGCCACCTAAACTCATATGGTTTAAATGGATGTTTAATAAAACAAGAATCCCTATGTGACAACCATGATTAGAAAACAGAAAGAAGAACCTAATGAATGATGTGGTTGAACCTGGATGTTTCCCACTCTGTTTGGTGGTAGTGTGTTGTTCTGGTTGGTGCTTATGGGATGTTCTGGATAGGGATGGGATCCTCAGCTATCATACAGTTGTTGTTCGTGAATCTGAATAATTTTGGTTGCTCTACTGTGACACGAACATGGGTTGGATCCTCTACTGTTGAAAAAATGTTGGTCCTGGGGGCATGGGTCTATGTCTTGGGTTTGTTTTGTATTCTGTACTTTGAGGGATCTCACTATTCACTTTTGTGAGGCTTTCATTGGTTCTAGTACTTCCAGGGATCTCACATATCCCTTTTGTGAGGCTTTCTATGGTTTCAGTACCTTGAGGGATCTCACATACCCCTTTGTTGTTGTAACTTCACAAGAGAACCGAGTGTGAATACTTATGTTTTTGTTTGGATTTTTCTCATTTCCTAGCTTTTGGGTACACCTGTTAGTTATCTAGTACTGTAGATTCCAACTAATTGAGATAACTTGAACATGTATGAAAGAATATTTTAAAAGTGGTATTTGTTTTGGGAATGAGTTGTGACTTGGTCGTGAGTGATGTGTTGTTATTTTATGAATGAATAGTTATAATGGTGTTTGTGCATAGATTTTGGAACCCAAGGATGGGATGAGTTCTTGTTACCTTTACATATATCTGTAGCTTTTATGTTTCTTCTTCGTGCACCACCCATGTTGGGAACTTAGTACCGAACACCCACATTTCATGGGGGAGGGTGTTTTTCCCAACACTCCTCTAAGTGGCCGGTTATTGGATCTTTTTGTACTCCCTTTCCCGAATATCCCAAGACTATTCAGGTAGGATGTGTTGGCCTAATTTCCATTATCATCCCAAGAATCATCGGGCATGGTAGTTGTGGTGGAAGGCCCAGGTGTGTGAGGGCGGGTTGTTTCCAATGTGTCATCGGGATGAGGCCCAGGTGTCTTCGGTCATGGCAGTAGTTGTTCTGTCCCAGGTGTTTTCGGGTGTGGTTATGCATGGAGGTTGTAGCCCTGGTGTATGTGGGCAGGATGTGCGATTGTGGCCCAGGTGTCTTCGGGCGGGATGTGTTGTTGTATCCCAGGTGTGTGTGGGTGTGTGTGACAGTGGGACTGTGGTGAGAATAGAGGGATTTGTTTGATGCGTAGGATGCCTTCAATAACCAGTGGGAATGTGGCACAAGGTACCCAAACATCGATGTGATATTACTATACAATACATGACTTGCATTTTTTGGGGAGTGTTCCTTAGAGAGGCTTGGGTGGTTAGTTTACCTTTCTAGATGTTTTGGTAATCTCCTTTCTCATAGGGCATTAGAATGTCCCTCCACTTGTGCACGAGAGCTTCTGGTTTTCCCTAGGGAGTATACTTGTATGCTCACCCTAAGTATATAAAACTGCTTTCAGGTTTGCAGGAGGACTTCCGAAATCATGCGGGACTGTACTAGCTCGGACCTTGGGGCAGTTTTTGTTTTCATTTTCCTTTTTCATGGTACATTACCTTTGGATTTATTATGGATTGTATCGTTTACTTTTTAACATGCATGTAGAAATGGTTTACTTTGGGTGGTACATTTACCTCCAGCTTTGGAGTTGTTTGGGATTTGTTATCTTATCTCCTAATCCTATTAAAATAAAAGTGTAATTCCTTCCTTTTGTGAGAGATTCTATACCCTTGGTGATGGTCACCACTCTGGGACCTATTGAAGGAGGGTTTCCGAGGTCATTATGTATCTTTCTACTTAAAGAAGGAAGGTATTGACAATCTGTTGTCCCTTCCCTCTTTTTGGTGAAGGCGGGTTCTGAAGGAATGGTATCAGAGGCAGGAGGTTGAGAGGTAGGATGGAGTCTGGAGTTAGGCACAGTGGGAATTTCATGGGGTTGTAGGGAAACAGTATTGGGTGACCTTGGTTCATGAATTAGGGCAGTGAATACAGGCTAGGACATGGGATTTTAGGGCCCCCCTGATCCGAGGTAAGAACTCTAGACCAACCAAACGACAAAGTGGGGATACACTGGTTGTAGGGTAAAGTTCATAGCAAAGGTACATAAATCATAATGACTTGTGTTCATATGTTTCATGGGTGTCTTGGGAATTTAATAATAAATAAATATGTATAAAAAAATTTAAGAACAATATTATACACTACTCGGGCTTAGACATTCCTTGTTTTTAATAATGCTATGGCACCTGGGAGGCGACCACGAGTAGTGTGGACATTCGAGGCCCAATAGGTTAACTTGGCCGATCGGAAGAGGATCGACCAAGAGGAGGAGGATGATCAATGGCAGAAGATGCTTCTAGACTTTCAGCAACAAACCCTCTGGAAGTACGAGGGAAACATCTCAGATATGGAGACAGAGTGTTGGATAGAAGAGCTGGTGATATCCTTCAGCTTGATCCGGGCTCCGACAGAGTACTGGGTTCTTCTGGCTATAAGCCAGATGCATGGAGCAATGCATCAGTAGTGGAATCTTTATCTTTGGGAGAATAGGGAGACTGAGGTGACGTGGGCAGACTTTGAGAAGGAGTTCTGAGTGTAATTCCTATATTCCAAGATGAAGGCTGAAAAGAGGCAAGAGCTACTCTCCCTCCAGTAGGGGAGTATGTTTGTGTGAGATTTGGGGATCAAGTTCAAGGATCTCATTCGCTTCGCTTCAGACCTCTTTTCGGATGAGGAGTTTCGGGTGAGACGTTTAGAGGAGGCACTTCGACGTTCTCTTTAGTATGTTATTACTCCATTCACCCTAATAACCTAATTAGAGGTGGAGAAGAAGGATGAATTGTTGTAAAGGATGAACACGTTGGGAGGTGTGTCATGAAAGGGGATCCAGTTGGGCTCGTCGTAGGGGAAGGCCGTCAGCAACATGCCTACAGCATTAGGACCCTCTAGGTTTTGACCAGAAGGGAGTAGGCCTCATCAATTATAGTTCTGACCTTCTGGCCCTTGCCCATTTCATTCAGGCCCAGGGCCGAGATGCTTCATCTGTGGAAGCCATGGACCCCTTCGGAATCAGTACTCAGACAGAGTATAGTACAGAGGAGGAGGGAAGGTCTATCACTAACCTCAGTAGCAGCAGTTCCTGGCTAGACCCTTTCAGCACCAGTATCAGTAGGGGAAGCGGGCTCCCACTCTGCCGAGGGCAGACGTTGTAGGAGGAGGCCGACCTTTGGGTGATCCTCATGGACCTTGACCCAGGAGTGGTCAGGTAGGTGGCTGAATACCGTGGGGAAGATGAGCTGGGTGTGGGAAGTTGCACGCGGTGAAGGCAGAAGTTCCAGTAAGACTAGAGGTCGTTCGAGGTACGATCAACTTGATTAGTACCCTTGCATATGACTTGTTCAATACAGGATCTTCACACTCATTTGTTACACCCAGTCAAGCCCATTCTTTCAGTTTAGACGCTGAGAGACTTCCAGTGCCCTAGTGATGAGCACACCAGTTGGAAGTCAGACCGAATTTTTGTACGTTTTTCGAGGATGTAGACTGATGATAGGGCCACATCAATCAGTCATGTATCTTTTTCTGTTGCAGATACAACCATACGATGTCATCCTAGGCATTGACTGACTGTTCTCTGTATGTGTCGTCATTGAATGCTTCCGAGGAAGGGTTGTGTTTTTAGACATGGGCGGCCGACAGGTGACTTTCATCGGTGAGCGGAGTTTCCAGGAGAGCAGAAGGTGAGGAGAACCCCTCCTCTCCTTTCTAGATAACCTATCAATGGATTCGGGGGATGCAGAGATGGTGGAAGTCCCATGGATCTTCCATGAGTTTATGGACGTATTCCCTGAAGAAGTAGCGACTATACCCCCTCAACATGATATCGAGTTTGGGATAGACCTGCAACTTGGAGCTCGTCTGATTTCGATGGCTCCTTACCAAATGGAACTTTCTATGTTATGGGAGTTACTGATTCAGATTGACGATCTCAGGAAGAAGAGTTTTGTTCAACCAAGTTCGTCGTCGTGGGGTTATACAGTATTATTTGTCATGAAGGCAGATGGTGGTCTCAGGCTGTGTATAAACTACCGAAGACTGAACCAGGTGACGGTCATGAACCGTTACCCCATCCGGATGATAGACGATCTTTTTGGCCTTTTGAAGGAAGAATGTTGGTTCTCTAAGATAGACCTGCTGTCAGGATACCACCAGTTGATGGTGAGGGAGGGTGACATCTCTTAGACAGCCTTCATGTGCAGATATGGGCACATAGAGTTTGTAGTCATGTTGTTCAGTGTTACGAACGCTCGAGTTGTGTTCATGGGCCTCATGAACTCCGTCTTCCAGGAGTACCTGGTTCGTTTCGTAGTCGTATTTATTGATGACATCTTGATCTACTAAATATCCTAGGGGGATCACGCTGAGCACTTGAGAACAGTTTTAGAGGTCCTACGACAACACCAAATCTATGGGAAGTTGTCCCAGTGTAGGTTTTGAGTGTTAGAGGTGCACTTCCTTGGTCACGTGGTGTCTGAGTAGGGGATATCAATGGACCCATCGAAGGTCAAGGCGGTTGTTTCATGGGCAGCACCGAAGAACGTGGAGGAGGTTTATAGTTTTCATGGGATGGAAGGTTACTACCAGAGGTTCGTGCCCAAATTTTCCTAAGTTTCAGAACCCTTGACAACATTGACCAGGATGGACCAGGCTTTCTTATGGAATGGGAAGTGCGAGGCATCCTTCATCTATCTAATGGAGAAGTTGGTTAGTGCCCCACTGCTGAGGATTCTAGAATACGGTGTAGTGTATGGGGTGTTCTGTGATGCTTCATGGAAATGCCTCAGTTGTGAGTTTATGAAGCGGTAAGGAGTGATCTCCTATGGCCCTAGGCAGGTACGTCCCAATGAGAGTAACTATGCCACCCATGATCTGGAACTTATGGTGGTCGTGTTCGCACTAAAGTTATGGGAGAACTACCTTGTCGGGGAGTGCTTCGTGGTCTTTACCTTTTAGAAGAGAATAAATTATGTATTCTCCCATTGGGATATGAACTTATGGTAGCAAAGGTGGATGGAATTCCTTCAAGACTGCGACATCGAGATTTCCTAATCCTCCGAAAAGGGGAATTAGGTAGCCGACGCCTTGAGCAGTATGTCGCAGAAGGATGTGGTCCAAGAGTTGATAGATGCTTGGAAGGCGATGGAAGATTTGGCTTCCCTACACCTGAATGAAAGGCTGGAAGGTGGAAAAAGTCGCCTGTATCAGATGACAGTGCACTATTCGTTACTGCGACAGGTGGAGGAGTCTTACTGGGGAGACTCAGAAAGCGAAGTGGTGCGTGACTAGGTTAACCAAGGTGATGCTCCGGAAGGGTGGACAGAGGATGGTCAGAATTGGGTGATTTTATGAGGAAATTTGGTTGTTCAGGAGGTGTTGCATGAGAGAGTTCTTAGTGAGTTCCACAACTCACCCCTAGCGGTGAACCCAGTAGTTTCCAGTATGTACCAAGGACTGAGGAGACAGTTTTGGTGGCCAGGGGTGAAACGAGCACTACCATATTTTGTAGCAAAGATCATGGTGTGTTAGAAAGTGATGACTGAACACTGTGTTCCAGGAGGAATGTTGAAACCTTTATTCATTCTCAAGAGGAACTGGGATGACATCTCAATGCATTTATTTACGGGGTTATCCAAGGTTCAAGGAGGCGGTGATGCTATCTGGATAGTGGTGGATCAGTTAATGAAATCGGCACAGTTTCTAGTGATGAAGGAGTCAAGTGCAGTAGAATCCTTAACATAGAGGTATGTGGATGAGGTGGTGCGGTTTCATGGAGTTATGAGGTCCATAGTCTCTAATATGGATGCCACGTTTACCTCACGAGTCTGGAGGGGATTGCAGCATACTTTTGGCACCAAGCTACGTCTTCGCACAACTTTCCACCACCAGACAGATTGATAGATGACCACTATATCGTGACAGATCCAATTGATTATGTTTTTAAGGTTGATTTATAGTCTAGAGAGGACCCTAGGTTGTATCTCAAAGAGAATTGGTGGGTTTCGAGTGTACTTTTTTAATACGAAGTGCTAAAAGAGGGGTGGCATTAAAACAGTTTAAAGAAAATGAATTAATTTATAGAGTTTAATAGTTGATAAAAAGTGTTGTTCTATTATTTTTAGATAAAAGCGTTAATTGTGAGTTGACAACACACATTCAAGTTCATCATTATGGGAGATTAATTTATGGTTGGACTAATTCATTGGTTGAAATTAATTGGAATCCTGATTAATTCCTAAGCCATTATTTCATTGTTTAATGAACCAAGATTTGACATAACAATTGTATTGTCAAGGTATAGAACATATGCATGGAAGAATATAATCCAAATAAGATTGAAATCTCAAGAATGTGGGTACGAAAAGTATTCTTGTGTTACCCAATCGGAACAACACAAGTCACGCACTCAAAACCTCACACCGATCGGTTAGAAATTAAGAGCATCTCATCAGCACACATCAAAACAAGCATCAAAATAAGAAAGTATGTAAAATAAATGGAATGAAATTTTTAAATACCCAATTTAATCCAAACCAGTAGCTATTATATGTATTGGAACTCCCTTGAAATGTGTGTAGCTCCCTTACAATGAACACCCACCGTTTAGCTCGACATCGGTTGGATGAGGAAGCTCGGGTTGAACTCTATATTCATTGTTGACCCTCATATGAAGATAGGGGCCTCCAGAACCTCCAAGATGATTAGGATACTCCTCTAGGAATCCCAATTTTCATCAAATAACTACTTGGTCGAACTTGCAAATGGGGAGCCCAATGTGCCATTTTATAAAAAAATTGGAAGGTGGTTTTAGGAACATATATGTTGTCAATCCACTTGTACCAAATGTTTCGGCCTTTAGAAAGCCTTATATCTCTTTGTAGAAAATAGAAAATCTGTAGCCCATCCTCTTTTCTATCTCCACCAAATTTTTGGCACCATTTGGACAAATAATGCACAAGATATTAATAAAATACAAAACACCACATTTCACTTGGTCCATTTTCGGTGGCTTGGACATATCAGTTCAGATGGCCCCCATAAAAGCTGAATCAGTATTGGGTTCATGAATAAAAAAGGTGTCCTATTAATGTTTGGATAGGCCCACAAAATTTCAACCCATTGTAATGCACGTATTTTGTGTACTATGAAAAAAAGTGGACATATGTCCATGGATCCATGCAATTTTGGCCAATTTTTCATCTGCATCATCAAAGGCCCTCCAAATAACCTCCACCTACATTGAAATAATAATAACATGTAACATATCCCATTCTAATATAGATTAAAATTAAATAATTGATTCAAACATAAAGTGAAATTTATTATTATATTTGGAATATTCATTATAAAACTATTTTAAAACAGTGGTGTCAGGGTGGAATAAAACAGTGAATCGTGGTACGATCACACCCCCACGCCTAAAAATTTTCACTCCTGGGAAAAGTCACATATCTGAATAAAATGATGAATAAATATATATATTTCCAACTCCATGAATATTTAACGTTTTAAGATATTTTAATTCACCAAAGTAATGTGATCAATGCACGAACCACACCAAGGAGTTCTTCCTTGTGAAAATTGAAAAAGATGTCTCATAAATCTTATCATAGTGAAATTAAAAAAGATTCATGACACCAAATTGAGAAAGAAAATCAAAATTAAAACATGAAATTATCTCTCCATGTGTGTGTGAAAACCATTCCATGCTATTCATTCCACTTGTTGTCAAATAAATATAGGTCATTTTACCATTTTTCATCTTAAATAAATTTTTGCACCGAACCTTCCATATATCCTTTGCAATCATATTTCAAGACCCACTCTCATATGCATTCCCAGAAGTCAAACCATAATCTCCTACCTAGATATACCCATATGTTGAGAATTTCATCACTCCCCACATTTATTGTATTTTTTTGAAGTTGCATTTTGAAAAAATCTCACACTCATCTTTCAACCTTTGTTTGATCTCATCATGACACTAATTGTAATGGTTATAACAAGATCAATGGTTAATGATGGGTGGTTTTTGACCTTCCTGTGACACAACCAATTTTTAGGACGTACAACAGTCATACATTAGGTACACATGCATAGGTCATTCTGGTATAGTAATGAAACAGATCAGATAAGGAACGAACGTATGGAAATATCATTTAAAGATGAAAAATACAAACCCAACATATATTTACCTTATATTAAGTAAAAAATATTCACACTTTTTGTTTTGGTTCAAAATTTTTTGGAGATATTGGTGACACAGTTATCCCCAAAACTACTCACTCAAGGGGAATCAATCATCTCAAAGGTTTGACATAGATACGACCGTTTATATCATTGAAAGAAAACCAATTAAATAAAATAAAATCACTCCCTAATGTTAAATTCATACAAATATTAGTTTTAGCCTTCGTTATGGTACTTTTACTTTCCCCTATTTATGGTCACCAAATCATCGAACTTCTAAATTGTTGATGGGGAAAAATGAAAATACCATAAAGAAGGCTAAAAAGAGAAGAAAGGAGAAAACAATGAAAATACCTAACTAACCCAGGAATGTACCCATCCCCCCACACCTAGAGTATGCAGTTTCCTCACTATAGTAAAAAGGAAATGGGAAGGAAGGATAAAACCCGGTGGATGTCATTCATAGATTTCTTCTTGAACTTAGTGTTCCTCCATCAGGGACTCTAGAATGGATTCATGAAAGTGCTTCAGCCACTGCCCATTGATAGTGAAGGTTTGCATGGTTTCGTCATTTTTAACCTGAACAACACCAAATTAAGAGACATTAGTAACAATGTATGGTCCATACTAGCGGGAAAAGAGCTTACCAGGATGAAATTTCATCCTTTCATTGTATAGGAGGACCTTCTTCTCAATTTGTAACTCTCAATGAAGGATAAGGCTGTTGTGGGAAGACATGGTTCACTCCTTATAATTCTTGGAGTTCTCATAAAAATCTCTACGTGTTTCTTCCAGATCTTGTATCTATAACATCCTTTGAGAACATACACCAGAAAGGATAGAATTGCGTTTTTTAATGGCCTCGTAGGCCCAGTTCTCAATATCAATAGGGAGGTGACAACTACTTCTGAAAACAAGCTTATACGGTGACATTCCAATGTGAGTTTTAAAATTGATACAGTAAGTCCATAATGAATCATCGAGTCTAAGACTCCATTCATTCCTATTGGGTTGAACCATTTTTTTTGAGAATTTTTTTACTTCTCTATTTGAAACCTCATCTTGACCATTAGTCTGTGGATGATACGCAGTTGATACTCGATGACCAACCCCATACCAACACAAAAGTGATTGCATTGTTCGGTTGCAGAAATGAGAACCCTGGTCACTGATGATTAACCTAGGAAATCCAAACCTACAAAAGATCTGAGTTCTCAATAATTCTACAACAGTTTTGAAATCATCTTTCCTTGTGTACCGTGCCTCTACCCATTTTGATATGTAATCAATGGCCAAAGGAATGTATATGTTTGCAAAAGAATTGGGAAATGGCCCCATAATGTCAATGCCCCAAAAATTAAAAATGACATGAAAGAGAAAGGGTTGTTGTGGCATTATATTCCTTTTAGAGACATTCCACATACTATGACAATGTGGAAAAGATTTACAAAATTAATGGGAATCCCAAGAAAGTGTTGGCCTAAAGAGACCAGAATCAACAACTTTGCGAGTAGTTCGTTGGGGACCAAAGTGGCACCCACAAGTAAGAGTGTGGCAGAATCCAAGGACAGACTGAAACTCACTATCGAAAACACAACGCCTAATGACCCGATTGCTACATGTGCGCCAAAGGTAGGGGTTATCCCAAATGTACCAACTAGACTCATGTTTTAGACGACTGGCTTGGTTTTTGTTGAAATCAGTTGGAATGTAAGATGCTAACAAATAATTTACAATTTTATCATACCAGGGAATAGCTTCTTGCACTTTGTACAATTGCTCATCAGAAAAAATGTCATTAATCGGATTACAGGGGATGAGTCAATGTCTGAGGATACTAGGATCCTACTAATATGGTCTTCCACCACATTCTCTGAACCTTTTTTATCTCTAATTTCTATATTGAATTCTTGAAGGAGGAGCATCCAACGAATGAGACGTGGTTTGGCTTCGGGTTTCTATAAGAGAAACCTGAGGGCTGCATGGTCTGAGAAAACGATTACTTTGGAACCTAAAAGATACGGCCTGAATTTATCTAAGGAAAACACAATGGAAAGAAATATTTTTTCATTGTTGATGTCGTTTCCTTGGGCAGGGTCCAATGTACGTGAGGCATAGGCAATGACATGTGGAGCTCGATCGACCATTTGTGATAAGACAACCCCAACAGCATAGTTAGAGGCGTTACACATGAGCTCAAATGGTAAATCCCACTGAGGTGGTTGGATTACTTGGGGTGATTTGAAAATCCATTTTAACTTATTAAAAGATTTATCACATTCCTTTTCAAAAACAAATTTCATTTCTTTTTAGAGTAAGCGAGATATGGGGAGTGCAATTTTACAAATGTCGCGAATGAAAAGTCGGTAAAATCCATCATGACCTAGGAATGACCGCACATCACATACATTTTTTGGGAATGGTTGGGAAGAATTTACCTCCACTTTCGATTTATCAACTTGGATACCAGCCCCATAAATGACATGTCCCAATACTATACCTTGTCACACCATGAAATGACATTTCTTATAATTTAATACAAGATTATTATCAATACAGTGACGTAGGACGGAACTAAGACTACTTAAACATTCATCAAAAGAAGATTCATAAATATTAAAATCATCCATGAAAACATCCATGCAATTCTCCAGGTAATCTGAAAAAATTCTAACCATACATCACTGGAAAGTACCCAGAGCATAACACAGGCCAAATGGAATCCTTCTATAAGAAAATGTGCCAATGTGGAAAGTGAAGGTTGTCTTTTCTTCATCATCAGGGGAAATATGGATCTTAAAGTATCTAAAATACCCATCAAGAAAACAGTAATGGGACATCCGCGCTAGCCTCTCTAGCATTTGGTCAATGAATGGAAAGGGGAAATGGTCCTTTCTAGTGTGTTGGTTTAGTCAGCGATAATCTATACAGACACGCCAACTATTCTGCACAAGAGTTGGAACCAATTTATTGTTTTCATTTTTAATTACCATTAGGCTATTATTTAGGAACTACTTGAATGGGACTTACCCATTGGCTGTCAGAGATGGGGTAAATTATTCCAGCAACCAATAGTTTTGTTACTTCCTTTTTAACTACTTCTAAGAGGTTTGGGTTCACTAGATGTTTTTCATGCCTCACTAGTTTATCCTCATTGGTTAATAAAATATGATGTGTAAAAATTGATTGGCTAATTCCAGGAACATCCACAATTAACCATCCCAATGCTTGTTTATACTTTCTCAAAAGTTGATGTAGTTGCAATTCATGCTCAGGAGGGAGTGACTAGCAATGATGACAGGCAACTTGTTTCCATTCTCAATATATGAATATTTTAAATCTTGTGTCAGTTGCTTTAGTTCCAATTAAGGTGGATTTTGCATTGATGGGTGTTTTTTTGAAAGTGATAAGTCACTAATCTCATCTAACTGCTCAATGTCATCATCCTAAAATGATGAATTAGATTTTACAAGTGTAGCAATATCATCAATGGTCATTTGATCCTCTTTGTTCAAGAAATTATCAATTAATAAAAATGCATGACACTTTTATAGACCACTTCAACAATCAACATATGATTCACTACCATGAATATCAATCATAGAGGAAAATTCAGAAAGGGGATCAGGGGAAAAAATGAAGTGATTTTAGGGGAAGGGAGTACATCAATTGAATTTACCGAGGGAGAGGAATGTTCTTCTGATTGGTGCTTCATGGCATCAAGGATGTTGAAATGGACTATGTCACCACCGAATTCCATATATAATGTACCATTATAGACATTAATTTGGGATTTGGTGGTTTTCAAGAAAGGTCTTCCCAATATAATTGGGGCATGTCCATTCATCCTATCATGTTCCATTTTTAGAACATAAAATTCGGTTGGAAATATAAAATTTTAAACCCTCACAAGAACATCCTCTAATAGACTAGAAGGGCGTGTCGTACTCCGATTTTCTAGGTGAATAACTATTCCAGTGGGCTTTAGTTCGCCGACCTGAAATAAAGAGTAAATAGAGTGAGGCATCACATTAATAGAGGCACCCAAATCAAGGATATCATTATAAAAAGAATACTCCTCTATGGTACATGGAATTGAGAATGTTCTAGGATTATTTCACTTTGTGGGAAGCGATGGTTGTATCAATGCTAAGACATTACTCCCCAAACATACCTTCTCATCACCACTAAGTCTCCTTCAATGTGTACACATATACTTTAGAAACATAGCATAACATGAAATTTGCTTCATGGAATCAATCAATAGAATGTTAACTTGCACTTTTTCGAATGTCTAAAAGATTTCTTTATCATGTTCAGTTTCCATTTTTTCCTTGGTTGGGTGGATATTTTGGGAAATGGAAGAGGAATTCTTGGTCATTGTAACTCATCAATAGACACACTCTTTCCTTTGGTATGACTTCTGTCATGACAAGGTTCCACCTCATTTGAACCTTTTTTAGTGGTTGGGATGGTGGTTTCCTTAGGAGAGGATGACTCTAATGGGGGGTTAATTTGGCTTTTAAGTTGAGTTCCACACCTAAGGGTGATGGTACTAACATTTCCCTTATCCCTAGGGTTGAAAAGTGGTTGAGATGGTAGTTTACTAGAACTATGGATTTGGATTTCACCAACTGAGTTCGCTAGTTTTCCTAATGGGGTTTTGACGTCTTATATGGATTCCTGAGTTGTTTTTTGGAATTGGAGAATATTAGAAGCCATTTGTTTCATTATATTTTCTATTCTAGGATCTTTTTTGGAGGGGGTTGTTGTAAAGGCCTTTGGGGTGGTTTAAAATTTCAGGGTGGTGGTGGTTGATGAATAATTTTCCCTAGTTGGTTCCATGGTTGATTTGGCTGGTTTGAATACCCACCTTGCCTATAGGCTTTGTTGACTTTCCACCAAGGGTTGGACGGATAGTATGGTTCTTGCCTAATAGGTTGGTTATAAGGGCATCCTGGGAATATTGCCTCCCAAATCTCAGAAGTTTATCTCAATTGGGGGAATTGGTCAGAATAGTGGTTATCAGAAGAGCATATACCATAATGTATGGGATGTGGAGATTATAATTTCCCTTGGGAAAGAGCATGTTGTCATAGAAGGGTACTTAACTCTTCAAAAATTGTTTCCCCCTTCTTCTCAAATTTAGTACATTGCACCTCATGGTCACCTCGAATGGGTACACTGGACCTTAAACTGAATTGATTAGTGTTCTATACCATTGTCTCAATTAGGGTACTTGCAAAGATTGGGGTTTTATCCACTAGGGAACCACCTACAACAGCATCAATCATGTTACCATCTATTGGAATTAAACCTTTATAAAAATATTGTATTAAATGTTGAACGCTTATTTAGTGGTGTATACAACATGAACATAATATTTTAAATCATTCCCAATATTCATGAAGGGTTTCTCCTTGAGATTTTCTTATCCCACATATCTCATTCCTTATTGTTGTAGGTTGAGAGGCTTGGAATTATTTTTCCTCAAAAAGTTGTTTCATGTCCGCCCAACCTCTAATAGGTGAATTAACATAATACAACCAATCTTTAGCCGTGTCTTCTAATGAAATATGAAATTCCCTATGTTTTACTTTTTATTCTTCCACATTATCAGGTATTAATGTTGAACACATAGTATGAAATTATTTTAAATGATTATGTGGATCTTCTCCAGGTAGTCCATTAAATCTTGGTAATATATGAATTAAACCAGATTTTAGTTCAAAATTGGGTGCCTCACCTTGTAATTGAATGTAAGTGGGTCGGATATCAACATCATTCTAGGTTTGTCCATTTAGTGATCTATTATTTTCAGCCATGTTATACATGTTATGTTCAGTTTTATCTTTGATTTCTGACGAAGAATAAGGATCAAGAAGAATTTTAAGATGTCTCCTCCTTCAAAGTGTTGTCTTGTGTGTCTCAGTTTCATTGATGTAGGATACTCTCCGGTTCGGTTTCAAAAGTATGTAGTTCTCCCAGAGCAGAACCCGTCATGCATAGAAACTACAAAATAAATAAATTAGAAGACAAAAATAAATGAAAAGGTAGAAGATGAAACAAACAAATATTCACAAAAATTACAAATATTTTATCAAAATCACGCACAAAAAACCAAAGCACTCCCCGGCAACGGCGCCAAAATTTGACCACTCTTTAGTGACGCGTCACATTGATTATATTTTTAATGTTGATTTATAGTCTAGGGCAGACCCTAGGTTATCTCTCAATGAGCGTTGGTGGGTTCAGAGTGTGCGTTTTTAACAAGAAGTTCTACAAGAGGGGTGGCGTTAAAACAGTTTAAATAAAATGAATTGATTTAAAGATTTTAATATTTATTAAAAAGTGTTGTTTTAGAATTATGATATAAAAGGGTTAATTTTGAGTTAACTTCACAATTTAAATTTCATCATTCTTGGAGATTAATTTAATGTTTGAGTAATTCTTTGGTTGAAATTTATTGGAATCCCGATTAATTCCTAAGACATTATTTCATTACGTAAAGAATCAAACCTTGATCTAACAATCGTATTTTCAAGGTCTAGAACTCATGCATTGAATAAGAGAATCCAAATTATATTGAAATATCATGAATGTGGGTATGAAAAGGATTCTTGTGTTACCCAATCGAAACAACAGATGTCACGCATTCAAAACCTCACACCGATCAGATGGAAATTAAGAGCATCTCATCCGCACGCATCAAAAAAAGAATTCAAATATGAAAGTATGTAAGATACATGGAAAGAAATTTTTTAACACCCAAATTAATCCATCCCAGTAGCTAATATATGCATTGGAACCCCCTTTACATGTCTGTTTCTCCCTCACAATGAACGCCCACCGTTTAGCTCGACATCGGGTGGAGGAAGCTCGGGTGGAACTCCTTCTTCATTGTTGATCCCCCTATGAGGATAGGGTCCTCCAGAACCTCCAAGATGAATAGTATTATCCTAGAGGACATAAAATTGGCATAACATCACTCTTTGGCCGAACATGAAAATGGGGAGCCCAATGTGCCGTTTTGTAGGAAAATTGGAAGGTGGTTTTAGGCACACATATTTTTCAATCAAATTGTACCACACATTTCGGCCTACAGATAGCCTTATCTCACTTTGGAAAAAATAGAAAAATTATTACTACACCTCTTGAATGTCTCCCCTGAATTTTTGGCACCATTTGGACAACTAAATCTCTAGATATTAATAAAATACAGAACACCGCATTTGACTTGGTCCATATTAGGTGTCTTGGACAGATCAGTTTAGATGGGCCTCGTAGAAGCCGAATTAGGATTGGGTTTTTTAATATGAAATGTATCTCATTATATATTGGATAGGACCAAAATATTTCATCCCATTTGGATGCACGTATTTCGTGTAATATGCAAAATAGTGGACAGATGTCCATGGATCCATGCAATTTTGGCCCATTTTTCTTCCACTTCATCAAGGCCCCTCCAAATCACCTCCACCTACATTGAAATAATAAAAACAAGTAACATTTCCCATTTTAATATTGATTAAAATTAAATAATTTATTGTAAAATAAAGTGAAATTTATTATTTTATTTTGAATATTCATTACAAAAATAGTTTTAAATGGCGGTGTATGGGTGGAATAAAACCGTGAATCATGGTACGATCAACAGACCGAGCGCACCATCCAGACCTTGGATGATATGCTGCGAGCATGCATTCTAGATTTTGGGGGATAATGGTTAGGACACATGACTCTGGTATAGTTTGCCTAAAATAATAGTTATAACTCTACCATTGGCATGGCTCCATTTGAAGCTTTGTATGAAAGGTAGTGTCGCTCACCTGTGTGATGGACAGAAGACGGAGAGGTAGGCGTCCTTGGCCCATAGGTAGTGCAGAGGACAATGGAGAAGGTGTACCTTATACGAGAGAATATGAAGGTGGACCAGGACCTGAAGAAGTCATCTAACGATGATAGGAGGAGACCCTTGGAGTTAGAGGTCAGGGACCATGTGTTTTTGAAGTTCTCCCCTCGGCGTGGGCAGTGGAGTTTCGACAGAGGGAGTAAGCATTCCTCTAGGTTCGTCGGACCCTTCCAGGTGTTGCAGCGGGTCGGCGAGGTGGATTACCAGCTTCCATTTCCACCACAGCTGCAAAGAGTACATGATGTCTTCCATGTGTCCCAGCTTCGTCGGTATCTGCAAGACGACTAACACATCCTTGACTGGGGAGAGCCAGATATCGAAGACAATGCGATGTTCGTGGAGAAGCCAATGATGATCGAGGACCGCGAGGAGAAGGTGATCCATGGATTAACCATTACTCAGGTTCGTGTGTTTTGGATGCATGGCGGGCTTGAGGAAAGTACCTGGGAATGGGTGATGCAAATGTTTGCCCAGTACCTCGAGCTGTTTTTAGTTTTGTCCCGTTTTTTTTCGCTTGTTTGTTATGGAACACCATACTGTGTTAACCATGAAATGTATGACTTTCCATATCTCTCTTGATGCATTTGAAATTTCCTGACTGCGGGGAGGGGAGGACCGGATCCCTAATCAAGACGCATTATGGTGGATGCGATTAAACCCATGCGGGGGAGTTAATGCCGCCAAAAGAGGATAGTATCTCGACAAGGATAAGTACACTCACTAACCCATATTACTGGACAGCTTGACCCTTTAATTCTGCGTGGTTTCTTGAGGGAGATGTGTTTATAGATGTTAGAGAGGTTCATTCCTATGAGGTATCATTGTAGGTGGTTGTTCGGACCCCACTTTCTCTTCTGGTTTTAAATTCATGAGGGTGAGAATTCTTTGAGAGGTATCTGATGTGATAACCCTAACCCTCACGATACATCCCTTTGCAAATTTCGGGATCCTAAGGGTGGCGTCTCGGTGGAAGGACGTCATTCCGACGTGACCGATCTGTGGGACTGATTGGCGCAAATGATCAGTGTCACCAAGCATTGTCTGGTTTCTCTTCTACAATTTTCCCATAACACCTATTATGGGACTTTTTAACCCTTTTCAATTTGTTCAAAGCCATTTAAATCCCATAAATAATACCCAAAAACCCAAGGAACCTCCTCAATGGGGGATATTAAATAAAAATTAATCTCGTCATGCGTAACCACCCAACAACATGGGGAACCATGATCCGAATTTAAAGCCAATGAAATCCCCGTATCCGGTAACAATGGGATCTTATCTATATATCACACGACAATTTATTCTTCCTTATTATTCCTCTTAGATGGATTCCTTTTCTTCTTATTGAATTTGGTGTTCCAGACGTCCCTCCCCTGCATGTCGCACCTTCCCCTATTCTTTTTGCGTGGAGAATAACATTGATCTTTGAACAATAAAGTAGGGTTTTCCTTCGTCTTCCCTTACTGTTAATCATGCGGGGTGGGAATGCTTTTGTTTCTGTGGGAATTGATGAAACCAAATGTAACGAAGTTAAGAAACAGACCTTAAAGAATGGAGTGGGTGTGATTGATGTTTTTATATAATATCGTATGTTGATATGTGTTGGGAATTGTGCAGGCTTCTGCTAAAAAAAATCAATGTTGTTGGGGGTATTTCCGTGCACACTAATGAACCATGTCGTCTGTGATGATTAGACGTTTGTAACATGGAAATTGGTTATCCATTTAAACTTGGATGGTTTAAATGGATTTTCATTAAAATAATAATCCCAATGTGACCACCTCGGTTAGAAAACAGAAAAAAAACCTAATGAATGATGTGCTTGAACCTGGAAGTTTCTCACTCTATTTGGCAGTTGTGTGTTTTTCTGCTTGGTGCTTATGGGCAAGTGTGGAAGAGGATGTGATCTTTAGTTATCGTATGGTTGTTGGTTTTGAATCTGAAGTTGTGTGGTTGCTCGGATATGACACGAACTCAGGTGGGATCCTCTATTGTTGAGAAATCATTGGTTCTTGGGGCACGAGGTTGTGTCTTGGGTTTGTTTTATTTCCAGTAATTTTATGGATCTCACATATCCCTTTTTTGAGGCTTTCATTGGTTCCAGTACTTCGAGGGATCACACTTATCACTTTTGTGAGAGTTTATTTGGTTCCAGTACTTTGAGGGATCTCACTTATCCCTTTGGTGTTGTGACTTCACAAGAGAACCAGGTGTGAATGCTTAAATTGCTATTTGGATGATTCTCTTTTACTAACGTGTGGTTATGCTTGTTAACTAAATGAGATAACTTTAACATGTATGGAAGAATGGTTTAAAGGGGTATTGGTTTTGGGAATGAGTTGTGACTCAACCGTGAATGATGTGTGTTCTTTTATGTATAAATAGTAACAAGGGTGTTTGTGCTTAGATTTCGGAACCCTAGGATCGGATGGGGGAGTTTTACCTAAACATATATCTGTAGATTTTACGTTTCTTATACATTCCCCACCCATGTTGAGAACTTAGTGCAGAACACCCACATTTCACGGTGGAGGTGTTTTTCCCAACACTCCACTAAGTTGCTGGTTATTGGCTCATTTTCTGCTCCCTTTCCCGAAAATCCCATGAATATTTGGGTAGGATGTGATGGCCTGATGTTCCTTATTATCCAATGAATCTTTGGGTAGGGTAGTTGTTCTGGCTGCCCCAAGTGTTTGTGGGCGGGTTGTTTCCCATGTGTCTTCGGGATGAGGCCCATGTGTCTTCTGGCGTGGAAGTAGTTGTTATAACCCAGGTGTTTGCGAGTGTGGTTATGCATGGAGGTTTTGGCCCAAGTGTCTGCGGGCGGGATGTGTGGTTGTGGCCTAGGGGTATGTGGGCGGGATGTGAAGTTGTTGCCTAGGTGTGTGCCGGTGGGTGTGTTTGTGGGACTATGGTGAGAAAGGAGGGATTGGATCGATGCGTAGTATGGCTTCAATAACCAGTGGGAAAGTGGTGTGGGGTACCAAAACATCAATGTTCTATTACTATACGTTACATGACTTGTGTTATATGGGGAGTGTGCTTTGGGGATTCTAGTGTGGAATTTTTACCTTGCTAGATGTTTTGGTTATCTCCTTTCTCACATGGAATTAAAATGTCCCCCACTTGTGCATGATGGCTTTTGGTTTTCCCTACTGAGTATACTTGTATGCTCACCATACGTATATGAAACCGCTTTCAGGTTTCCAGGAGGAAATCAGGGATCCTGCGGGACTGTACTAGCTCGGACCTTGGGGTAGTTTCTCTTGCCATTTTCCTTTTTCTTGGTACTTTACCTATAGAGTTTTTGTGGAATGTATCTTTTACTTTTGAACATGCATGTTGGAATGGTTTACATTGGGTTTTACCTTTAACTCCAGCTTTGGTGTTGTTTGGGATTTTCTATCTTATCTCCCAATCCTATTAAAATAAAAGGGTAATGACTTCCTTTGGTGTGATATTCTCTACCCTTGGTGTTGGTCGCCACTCCGGGACTAATTCAAGGCATGTTTTGGCGGTCATTATCTCTCCTTCAAATTAAAGAAGGAAGGGCTTGGAAATCTGTAGTCCTGTCCCTCCTTTTGGTGAAGGCGGGTCGTGACATGATCTCTCTCATAATATTATAAAAAATTAAAATATTATAATCGAAGATGACGGGATGAAGGACCTAAATATAATTGAATAACATTTTAGAAGTGATTATTATATCACTGAAGAAAAAATATCAAATAAAAATGTTTCAATTGATATATAATTTATTATATGGGAAAATAGTTTATCATTAACAACCCCCCCCCCAGAAACATTCTACAAATGACCCATACATATCCCACATGATTTTTAAAATTACTATATTCATTATTAGGTAGAATTAAAAAATGAAACTTCTAATGTTCATGAAAGTCAAGCTAATTGATGATTATGTTAATAGAATTATTTAATATTGTTGAAGCATGATAATTATGAAAATAATAATTATGATTATAGTTGGATTAATGATAGTTGTGAAGAAAGTTAATGTTTTTTAGAAAATATTTCCATTTTCAAAATGTTGATTTATAAATGTAATAATGAATATTTTCATCATGTAAAATAAGTTATCCTTCTGTAGATTTGAATCAAATTCGAGCTGTGATGAAGGAGGAGCTTGGTTCTGCTTCAAAAAGTGGCTCTGTGGACTCATTCAAACTGAGAAAAGATGTGCTTTCTACTAGAGATTCAACTTGAGAAATAATGATGATTGTCCAATATGATATGATAGAAGCTTCTGCTTCTCAGAAATAAGTGAATGATAAAGTGGATTCCTATTTCCAAATGATTTACAAAAATAACCAAATGACCAACCACTTTAATCTTCTGATAGAGAATATGAAGGTGCCTCCTGTCAATCAAGCCTTCAGAGAACATGTTAACAAGATAAGGTAATTGACTCCAGCATTGGATAAATTTATGGAGAACAAGGATGACATCATATCTGCTATAGAGAGAGGAGGAAGAATAATTATGGATTTTAGAAATTTGTTGCTAGATTTTCTGCATGTTGATGTTAGGCCAATGATTATACCTCCAGCCTTACATTCCTCTACCTCTACTGCTTCTCCTATTCAGAAGAATCATGCTCAAGAAATTTGAAGCCTGACACCTATGATCACTCAAATAACTCCTCATTATAGGCCATGAATAGTGTCAGTTGCTCTGCCTCGTGTGATCAACTCTGGTGTTCCTAAGCCTTCACCTACGTTCACCCCACCTGAATCTTCTTATGATCCCAAGGGAAGATCTCACATTGAAAATATGGGTTGAACATGTGTCTAGACTATTTGATAAGATTCCATTGTATTTTATTTTATTTCGTTGTACCTTATTTTCCCCATGCAATAAAACTGGCTTTTATCTCCTTTCTCATTTTGTTCCACTTCTCTTTGTTGTTTCCCACTTTTTGATTATCACAAAGGGGGAGAAATATTATACAAATATTATCTAAAGTGGGAAAATAAATTTTGGGGAGAAATTATCAAATGGGGAAAAAATTTATGTAAGGAAGAGATATCATGCTTTTCCCTCTAATACTGTTACACTTATTTCTCTGATACTATTACATTTAATTATATCTTGCTAAATTGTGTTCTATAACATACAGTTTTCTCAGAGAAAATTGAATTCAATGTTATATCCTCTGATATAATTAATCACTATCTTAAAATAATAATATCATATGTTGTGATTATCAAAAATGGGGAGACTGTTGACCTCACCTATTTTGATAATCCCAATTATGCTTTCATATGTTTTGATAATCCCAATTAATGTTTTTCTATATTCAATTTCACTAAATATATGATATTATATTATCAAGATGATCATAATGTTAAAATAATCCTTGAGATAAGTTAATAAATGGTTATATATGTTTATATAAGTCATAAATTAATTCTAACTCAATTGGATGTGTTTTTCATTAAACTGATGTGTTATGTCACTAATCTGTGCATAGCTACTGATAAAGAGCTACCGATACTCAGTCTATTGATAGACTTAGTCTACTGATAGACAGAGTCACCAATAAGATAAGGCTATAGATATGTACAGAGCTACTAATAGAAACTGATCTACCGATAGAATAGGTCTAGCGGTATGCTTAAGTCTTTTAGTATAAAATTGATCACTGATATGTACAGAGCTACCGATATGAAAAAGTCTACCGATAGAACCAGTTCACAGAAAGTTACCGATAGAAGTATACCGATAGAGTATGTTTACCGATACGAGCTACTGGCTGGCTTACTGATACACAGAATAGTGACTGATATGATGTGGCTGACATAGTCTACCGATACAAGTACACAGTCACTGATACATCGAGCTACTGATAGCCCAAGAGGTACTTATGGATTAAGAGCTAACGATAATAAAAGCTACCAATAGAATGAAGTCACTAATACATAGAGCTACTAATACATGTTTAAAGAGCTACCGATGAAAGGCCATGTTACATAAAGAACACCGTACACATCTACCAACATGCTACTAATGATTGACCAACCAGTCAAACTCTATTCTCTCAAAACTATTTATTTATTAATCTAATATTTACATTTGATGTTTTTAATGTAGTTAATGTTATTTAATGAATTCTATTGCGATTTTAGGGAACCATACCTAGTTCCCATGAAAAAGGTGATCATTCCCTTTTTCCGGACCTAAAATCTATAAAAAGAAAGATAAAGACCTAGATGATCAAGGTGTCAATGTAATGAAACAGAGATAACCAATGAACTAAGAAAGAACAGGAAATTGAAAATGAAAAATGATCAAAAACATTTAAACGTGGTGGATTCACACAAGGCTACATCCATACTCCATGAATCCTAGATATACTTGAAGCCACTCTTCTGAAGGAAACCACAAGCTGCATCTTGAGTGAAGAACAAAAACAAACACTTCATGCACTCAAGCTAATAAGTTGTACTTTGAACAGATAAGAAAACGACACTCTGTTTTCGAAATAGAAACGAGAGAAGGACAGAGAATCTTTTCTAACCAACCAAACGAGTCCAGAGCTGCACAGCCAATCACTAAAGCTCTTCTAAACTCATTCTCACTTACTTTAGTGATTCTTTCATTTACTTTTCGAATAGCGTTTGTACCCTATTTATTTTACACACACACTGTCTGTTGATCTAAACTAGAGGATTCTTAAATCCTCATTCAAACTCTATAACTCTTTGTTTCCCACTGTGGATAGTGGTAGAGGTCGACTATGACCTGGAAAGTTGTGGGCTGTTTTTTGTTTTCCAACATAGAACTGTGGTAGAGGTCATTATACCTGGACAGTGTGTTCACTTTTGGTTCACCCGATCCATGGTGTGGATCAATTTGTATAAATTGTTTTAGAGGACTAAGTATCATCTTGATACTGAACCTCTTGGTTACCTCTACTGTGCATTTTAGTTTAAGTCATAAGTATAATATATTTTTTTTTCATATTCTGCAGCTATTACTTTTAAATAAAAAACTATTTTAAAGATAATTTGATAGATAAATAAGCAAGTGTTTATACTTATTGTAAATCAGAATGTCAGTTTCAAAAGTTAATTTAATCATCATATTATGTTGAGCTGAGACCTAATCAATCTTTGAAAAGCTGATTGAACATTTACACTACTTATAGATTCACTGTAGTTTAACTTTGATTTTAAATTGGTGGGTTTTAAGAGAAATATTTTTAATAGAAATGTTAATTGGAACTCAATTCACCCTCCCCTCCTCTTGAGTATCCACTCCAACAATCATTTGGTATCAGAGGTTTGTTTATTAATACAAATTTTCAAAACATTCTGTTTTCAACTGTGATTTTAGTTGCATCGTTAGAGATCTTAAATTTCTGTTAGTTCTAAATTTTTTCTCATTAAAACTATTTTATAAAATCTAGTTATGGACAATAGACTATAGGGTGCTGCTACTAACTGTCCACCTTTCTTCTATGTTACCAATTATGTCCTGTGAAAACTGAAAATAAAAATTTATCTAGAAATTATGGGTTTTGATATCTGGACTGCTATAGAATCTCAATTTAAAATTTCAGAAACTGAAAGAAAAACTTCGGATAAACCTATAAAGGCTGCTTACAATAATAATTGTAAAGCAATGAAGGCCTTGTACTGTGATCTAAGAGATGAATAATTTAATAGAATATCTTCTTGGAAAACTACTTTTGAAATATGGGATACTTTGGGTGTTTCTCATGAAAGTACATCCAATTTTAAAGAAATGAGATTAAATTCTTATACTATTAAATATGATAATTTTAAAATGAATACTTGTGAACCTATTTCTAACATGTATCTCAGATTCAATGTGATTTTCAATAATATGATCTCACATGGAAAGGTTGTTCCAGCAATGGAACAAATCATGAGAATTATGAGATGTCTACCAGATCGATGGAGGGGCACTTCTGTTTCATTCAGAGAATCTTGTGACATTGGAGCACTCCCTATAAAAGAGCTTATTGGTTATTCGATGATGTATAAGGAAGTACTTATTATAAATAAAGAGGAATATGATGAACCCAAGATTAAATCCGTGTCATTCAAGTCTACTGCCTCAAAGAGAAAAGACAAGGAAAAAATGCATGCACCTACTGAAAGTTCAAATAGTTAAGATTCTGATTCAGATAATGATGTTGAAATGTCCCAAATAGCCAGAAGATTCAAGAAGATTTATAGGAAGAATATGTTCTTCAGAAAGTCCAACTGTAAAAGAAAGTATGACAACAAAGGTCATTGGAATATGGATTGGAAGAAATATAATAAGGAAGATGATATAGTCTTTTATGATTACAAGAGGAAAGGACACATCAAGGCTAATTGTCCGAAATTAACATTCAAAAAGAAAAATGATTATAAGGACAATATGTACAAGAAAACCATGAAAGCTACTCGGAGCACTTCGGAGGAAACCACAAGTGAATCTGAAGTTTCTGATTCTGAAAAGAATCGGGCCAACATGTGCTTCATGACTAATACATCTAAGGTACCTCTTTCCCCTATGCTAAATGATTATTATTCTGGAAATAACATTGTTTCAGACAATGATGAAAAAACTTTTAAGGGTGAATTGTTTGAATATTTTAATATGCTTTAAGAAACATGTAATGAACTTAAGGACAAATATAAGTCACTAAAAAACATCATGCTCTCACTGTCAATGTTAAATCTGCATTTGATATAGAAAAAGAAAATAATGCTCAACTATTAAAGGAAAATAATGATCTGAAATTGTCTAATGAGAAACATAGAAATGAATTATAAAAGTTCAAAAAATGAAAAGATACACTTACTCAAATGTATGGAAAACTAGTTGCACCAAATTACACTACTGGTTTGGGATACCAACCTGGATAGAGATAGTTCACAAAAACTCGATTTATTCCTAATTATAGACAAAATTCTACTTATTCCAGTTAAAAAAATTCTTATGCTTCAACTAGTTATTAATATGGGTATATATAAAATAAAGGTTATATTTCAAAATATATTGACTCTATAAATTATATGAAACCCATTAGAAAAATATGGGTACCTAAAGCTTTGATATCTAACCTTTCTGGACACAAGACGATCGGGGTAACAAAATCATTTTTTGTTTAAATCTATTTTGTAAGAAACCTACTTGAAGAGTTCTTACAAAAAGGTATGGTACATGGATATTAGATGTTCAAGGCACATGTCTGGAGACTATTCATGCTTCAAATGATTAATAAAAGTTGGCGGAGGGCATGTCACCTTTCGTGAAAATTCTAATGGAAAAATCATCATCTTAGGCCAAATTGGTAACACTGATTCAATTTTGATTTCTAAAGTTTTATTTGTTGATGGACATAAATACAATCTTTTACGTATTTATAAATTATGTGAGGATGTATTTAATGTTAAGTTTGAAAATTATTCTTGTAATGGTTTTAACTCTAAAAATGTTTTAGTATTTTCTAATTTAAGAAAAGATATTGTTTATACTATGGATCTGAATTATTTAGCTATGAAAAATGTTACTTGTTTAAATGCTTTTCATAAAGAGTATTGGCATTGGAATTGAATATTAGGACACTGAAACATCTATTCACTTATAAAATTGACTAGCAAGAACATAGTTAGAGACCTACCTAAACTTGAATTCCCAAATGACAATGTTTGTAATCCCTGTCAAAAGGGAAGGCAACATAAAGTTTCATTCAAATCAATGAAGTGTCGACTTCTCAACCTCTTGAGTTGGTTCACATGGTCTGTTTGGACATCCTAGAGTTTTTAGCCTAAATGGGAAGCACTATGTCTATGTCCTAGTAGATGAATTTTCTAGATATACTTGGGTTACTTCATATCTCACAAAAGTGAAGCATGTTATTACATTATCAAATACTCGAAATCTATCTAAAATATTAGTGGACTTAAGATTAAAACACTGAGAAATGATCATGACCGTGAGTTTGAAAATCTTGAGTTTGAATCTTATTTCTCACATAATGGATATATTAAAAACCTTTTTGCTCCTAGGAATCCTCAGAAAAATGGTGTAGTTTGAAGAAGAAATAAAACCCTTTAAGAAATAGCTAGAACCATTCTTAACGAGTATGACCTGCCTATTTATTTTTGGGCTGAAGCTATGAATGAAGCTTGCTATATTATTAATAGAGTCTTAATTAGACTAGTTCTTAAGAAGAACCCATATGAGTTATGGAATAATAGAAAACCTAAAGTTAGTTACTATAGAGTCTTTGGCTGCAAAGTTTTTATTTTTAATACAAAGGATTGTCTGGAAAAATTTTCTTCTAAAAGTGATGAAAGAATTTTTCTTGGTTGATATTTAACTAGAAAAGCCTATAGAATATTTAATAAAACAAAAAAATGTGTGGAAGAATATGTTCACATCAAGTTTGATGAAATTGGTCTGCATGAGCCTAAAACCTCTCTTGAAAATCTTGAAGAAGATTTGAGTGTTCTGGACCTTAATGATAAATCAAATGAACCTACTGTAAAAACATCCAATTCTGGACATTTTCCAGAATATACTTCAATAGAACCCAAAAATAGATGTGAACCAGAAATTTCTAGTCCTACCTTTACTAAATCAACATGGATTCTAATGAATCATCCTTTAGATGCTGTTTTTGGTAATCGTGATAGAGGGACACAAACTAGAGATTCTCTAAGAAACCAGGTTGAAGAAAAAGCCTTTCATTCATAGCTAGAACCTAAAAATGTCAATAATGCAATCAATGATGAATTTTGGGTAATGGATATACAAGAAGAGTTAAATCAATTAGGAAGAAACAAAGTCTATGAATTAGTTGACAGATCCAAGGACACTTTGACAATAGGCACTAAATGGGTTTTTAGAAACAAAGTCGATGAATGAGGAAGAATATTTAGAAATAAAGCTAGGCTAGTTGCACATGGATATAGTCAAGAGGAAGGTATAAACTATGAAGAATCCTTTTCACATGTAGCCATATTAGATGCTTTTAGAATTATACATGCATATGCGGATCATCTGAATTTTATGTCATATCAAATGGATGTCAAAAGTGTTTTTCTAAATGGATTTATAATTGAAGATTTTTTTGTTGAACAACCAACTGGAATTACTAATCCTCTTTTTCCAAATCATGTTTTTAAACATTCTAAAGCGTTATATGGTTTAAAACATGCTCCAAGAGCTTGGTATGATAGACTTAGTAACATTCTTATTTGAAAAAGTTTTACAAAATGGATTCTTGATCCAACTCTATTTATTAAAAAATTTCTAAAGATATTTTAGCAGTACAAATATATGTTGATGATATTATTTTTTTGATCTTTTAAACACTCCTTATGTTCTGATTATTCAAATAGTATGCAAAATGAATTTGAAATGAGTTTAATGGGAGAACTCAAATATTTTCTTGGATTTCAAGTTTTTCAAAATGAAAATGGTATTATATTGAATCAAAGTAAATAAAAAAGGATCATTTAAAACTTTTTGGTCTGGATAGTATTAAGGAAAGTGAAACTCCTATGAGTACAGTCTGTAAATTGGATGCAGATGAAACTGGGAAACCAGTGTATCAAACCAATTATAGAAGTATGATTGGAAGCATACATTACCTTACTTATAATCGACCAGATATTATGTTTAGTTTGTGTATGTGTGCAATATTTTAGGCGAATCTAAATGAATCTCACTTTCTTGCTGTTAACAGAAATTTTATGTATCTTAAACACACAGTAACATTTAGTTTTTTTAACCCAAAAGGACAATCCTTTGAGTTAATGAGTTATTCAGATTCTAACTTTGCTGGTTGCAAGTTGGATAGAAAAATCACAATAGGAACTTGTCATTTATTGGGAACATCCATAGTATCTTGGTGTAGTAAGAAGTAGAATTTTTTAGCTTTGTCGACTGCTGAAGCAGAGTACATAGCTCCTAGTAGTTGGTGTGCACACATTCTATGGATGAAACAAACTCTTTTAGAATATGGATATAAAATTAACCGCATCTCAATTAATTGTGACAACACTAGTGCAATAAACATCTCGATGAACCCTATATCTCACTCTAGGACCAAACAAATTGATATAACGCACCATTTCATGAGAGATCATTACCGAAAGGGTGATATTATTCTTGAATTTATAGGTACTGAACATCAATTAGTTGACATATTCACCAAACCTTTGAGTTTGGATAGGTTAAGTTACATTAGACATGAGTTGGGAATGATTAACCTTGATCGATAGCTACCTCGCCGGTAATTCCTCACCGATAAATTCTCACTGATGTAAATTCTCACTGATAAACCCTACCGATGAGTGCGCTATATTAAACTTCTATCTACCGACAAAATTTGAATCGTTTTTTACTTTATCTTATTTTATTTATTTATTTTATGAATCCTAAATGATATGTACAATGTCTGAGATACTTCTCAATCCACCGATCCTCAATCCCTTTACCCTCAAACCTTAACTCTCGAATCTTTCGAGAACCCTAAATCCCTCAAATCTGATATGGAAAAAACAAACTCCCTTATGTTAGAGATGTTGCCGATGAGCCTAAGGAAAAAAAGAAGATGTCCGAGCCAGAAGCAAGTGGCAGTGCTAGTAGAAGAAGATCACGAAGATGACCAGTAAATCCTTATTTTCAGAATAGAGTTTTTGTGATCGAAAAAGAGTTGTGCATGGAATGGCTGCTGGCAAGTAAATCGTTAGTGCTCGAAGTGATGAAAGATAAAAAATGGGTAGATTGTTTTTCGAACAACAATGGTCCCTACTCTCTGAATCTAGTGAAACAACATTATGACTATGTATGTTTTGAGAAATCTGGAGATGTGTACCGAGTATCTTTGTCTGTGAATGGAAATGAGTTGTCCCTTTCATCGACTGAGTGGGCTGAATGTCTGAAATATCCACACAAAGGTTTATCTGGATATGTCTTGAGAACTATACCACCTACAAGTGATGTTTCCGACTTTGGGACTGCTTTGGATGAGATTACTAGTGACGGAAATCAAAGACAAGTAGTAGCTGCTGAAATGGATGGAGAGAACAGATTGATGTTCATGTTTGTTCAACATTTCTTATTACCAAGGAGAGGAGTCTTTGAAAATTTAAGATATTAGGATATCTATCTCCTACATCTTTTGATACATGGAGTCAATTTGAATCTATGCAGATTTATGACGACTCAAATGGAGGATATGATTAGACCCAAGTCAAAAACTAATGCCTTTTTCTGTTCCAAGTTGATCTCAGTAATGATCAATGTGAAATGAATAGTTGAGTCTCAAGATGAGACAATGGTAATAAGGAAAAATTTTTGTGTCACCAGTACTATATTAAAATAAATGAAAATAAATTGGAACCCATGGAGAGGAGAATGGGTCAATGATGACAAGAAGGTGTATGATAAGTTCAATCCTGTGGATCATCCTTCAAGACCAAAGGATGTGAGGGATCCAGATTTAGGATCTGATGAAGAGGACCCAGAATACAGTGATGAATTAGAAGAGGAAGATTCCTATGGTGATGAAAGAGGAGACCATGAATTACCTCCTAGCCCAAATCCTGAAAATATAGATCAAAACAAATCAGATAAGAAAGAATATTCTTTTGAGGATGTTGAAGTGGCTGCTGTAAAGAATGAAAAAGATGTTCATGAAAGTGAAGAATCTATGTCAGTTGATTTGAGCCTTAGTAAAGTGATTGGAAAATCTTTATTGTCTGCTAAGGATTCAAATGAAGTTGACATACCCTATCCTATTTTGGAAGACCCTCCATCTATTTCAGATAATGAATTGATAGTAGAAGATTCTCCTAAAAAAGGAAGACCTGCTGATGATGGTGCTGAAAATGTTGTTGTTTTACTTGAGGATCCACCAGTTTAGGGGGAGCATCAAACCAATTTTGGAAGTGTTATAGTGGCTGTTGATATTGAGGACTGGGCTAAAGACCCTAGTTTTATAGTCTGTGGTTTAGACTATCCTGATTCTAAGAATGAAGCATCTCTAAATAGACCAAAAATAATTTATTATGTTGAGACTGAGTTGTTACCTGATGATGTGGTAAGAATGTTTGACCAGGATACTTTGAAGAAAAAGCTGAAGGACAGTTTTATGGAAGAGGCAATTAAGATAGAAGTTTCTCTGGTATCATCAATTCAATCGATCATGACTGACTCAATTATCAGTTTAGCATCTGAAAGAGTACCTATTGCAGTTTCACCTGCTGATAAGATCACCATTTCTGACCTTGAATCCTTAAAGGATGAGCTGAATGAATCTTTTAGTTCCTCATTTGCGGATATGAAGCACTGTTTTGATAATGAGATGATTATGTTGGAAAGATCTTTTGAAATCTCTCTTGGTTGTAATTTGTCAACCATTATGGCAGAAATAGTGGAATAAGTTAAAGACTTCCAATCTCAAATATATAGACTAGATTTAGATCTTTAAGCTTTAAAGAAATTTGTTATCTCTTTCAAATCTTACATGAGTTCAAAATCTCAAGCAGACAAGGACTTAGCCAATGTCAAGAGTGTTTTAAGTCAAATGGTTTTAGTGTTTGAAGATTTTAAACCCTATATGAAAGATAATGTTAAAACCCAGGATTCCAAAGTTAAAAATCTTATTAGTTGGTTGACCAAGAACATCAAGGAAATACTGACCATATATATTGGTTCTGTTACATCTAAACCTTCAGTAGATTTGAATCAAATTAGAGCTGTGATGAAGGAGGAGCATGGTTCAGCTTCAACCAGTGGCTCTGTGGACTTATTATAGTTGAGAAAATTTGTGTTTTCTACTAGAGATTCAGCTCGAGAAATAATGAATATAGTCCAATACTATATGAGAGAAGATTCTGCTTCTCATAATGAAGTGAAAGATAAAGTGGATTCCTATTTCCATAAGGTTTACACAAAGAACCAAATGACCAACCACTTCAAGCTTCTCATATTGAATATGAAGCTGCCTCCTGTAAATCAATCATTCAGAGTACAAGTTATCAAGATAAGGGAATTTCTTCAATCATTGGACAAATTTATGGAGAATAAGGATGTATTCATATTTTCTACGGAGAGAGGAGGAGGAATAATTATGGATTTCATAAATCTGTTGCTTCCTTTTTTGCATGTTGATGCTAGGCCAGAGATTATACCTCCAGCCTTACCTGCCTCTTCCTCTATTGCTTCTCATGTTCAGATGACTCTTTCTTAAGCAATTCAAAGTCTCACACCTATGATCACTCAATGAACTCCTTAGTACATGCCATGCACAGTGTCAGTGGCTCAACCTCCTGTGATCATATCTGGTGTTCATAAGCCTTCACCTGCATCCACCCCACCTAGATCCTCTTATGATCCCATGGGAAGATATCACATTGAGGATGTGGATTGAACAAGTGGCTAGACTATTTTATAGGAATCCATTGTATTTTGTTTTATTTATTTGTACCTTATTCACCCCATGAAATAAAACTAGATTTTATCTCTTTTCTCATTTTGTTCCTCTTCCCTTTTTTGTTTACCACTATTTGATTATCACAAAGGGGGAGAAATATTCTACAATGATTCTCTAAATGGGGAAAATTAATTTTGGGGAGAAATTATCAAAGGGGGAGAAATTTTATCTAAGGAAGTGCTATCATTCTTTACCCTCAAATACTGTTACACATAATTCTCTGATACTATTACATTTAATTCTATCTCTGATAAATTATGTTCTATAACATACTGTTTTCTATGAGACAATTGAATTCAATGCTATATCCTCTGATATAATTATTCACTATTTTAAAATGATTATATCATAAGTTGTGATTATCAAAAAGGGGGAGAGTGTTGACCTCACCTGTTTTGATAATCCAAATTAGGCATTCATATGTTCTGATAATCCCAATTAATGTTTATCTATATTAAAATTCTATCAATATATGATATTCTGTTATCAAGATGATCATATTGTTAAAATAATTCTTGATATATGTTAATCAATGGTTATATATGTTTTTATAAGTTATAAATTAATTCTAACTCAATTGGATGTGTTTTGCATAAAACAGATGTGTTATGTCCCTAATCTGCATATAGCTACTGAACAAGAGCTACCGGTACTCAGTCTACCGATAGACTTAGTCTACTGATAGATAGACTCACCGATAATCTAAGGCTACCGATATGTACAGAGCTACCAATAGAAACCGAGCTACCGATAGAACAGGTCTACCGGTATGCCTAAGTCTTCTAGTAGACACTTCATCACTGATATGTACAGAGCTACAAATATGAAGAAGTCTACCGATAGAACCAGTTCACAGACAGTTACTGATAGAAGTCTGCCGATAGAGTAAGTCTACCAATACGAGCTACCGACCGGCCTACTGATACACAGACTAGCGACTGATATGAAGCGACTAACATAGTCTACCGATACCATTATTGATTCACCGATACATCTAGCTTCCGATAGACCAAGAGATACCAATGTATTAAGAGCTACCGATGGATTAAGAGCTATCGATAACAAGAGCTACCGATAGAATGAAGTCACCATTATATAAATCTACTGATACATGTTCAAAGAGCTACCGATGGAAGGCCCTATTACACAAAGACCACCGTACACATCTACCTATATGCTACTAATGATTGACCAACCAGTCAAACTCTATTTTCTCAATACTATTTATTTATTAACGTAACGGTTACATTTGATGTTTTTAATGAAGTTAATGTTATTTAATGAATTTTGTTTCCATGTAAGGGAACCATACCTAGTACCCATGCATAAGGTGATCATTCCTTTTTGTCGGACCTAAAATCTATAAAACCGAAGATAATGACATAGCTGAGCAAAGTGTCGATGTAATGAAATAGAGAGAACCAAGGAACGAAGAAGGAACACGAAAGTGAAAAAGAAAAAGGATCAACAACATTCAAACGTGGTGCATTAAAACAAGGCTACATCCATACTCCAAGAATCCTGGATATACATGAAGCCACACTTATGAAGAAAACCAAAAGATGCATCTTGAGTGAAGAACTTCAACAAACACTTCATGCAATCATGTTGATAAGCTATACCTGGAACAAAGAAAAAAACGACACTTTGTTTTCTGTACAGAAACGAGAGAAGGACTCAGAAGCTTGTCTGACCAACCAAACGAGTCCAGAGCTGCACTGCCAATCACTAAAGCTCTAATAAACTCATTTTCACTTACTTTAGCGATTCTTGCATTTACTTTTCAAACTGTGTTTGTACCCTGTTTATTTTACACACACACTCTCTCCTGAGCTAAAATAGAGGATTCTTAAATCCTCACTCAAACTCTGTAACTCATTGTTTCCCACTGTGGATAGTGGTAGTGGTTGACTAAGACCTGTATATCTGTGAAATGTTGTTGGTTTTTCCATGTAGAACTTTGGTAGAGGTCTTTGTACCTAGATAGTGTGCTCACAGTTGTTTCCCTCATTCTAGGGTGTGGATCAATTTATATAAATTGTTTAAGAGGACTATGTCTCGGCTTGAGACTGAACCTCTTGGTTACCTCTTTTGTGCATTTTTGTTTAAGTCATAAGTATTATATATATATTTTTCATATTCAACTGCTATTACGTTGAAATAAAAAACTATTTTAAAGCTACTTTGATAGTTAAATTAGCAAGTGTTTATACTTATTGTAAATCAGTAAGTCAATTTAAAAATTTAATTTAATCTTCAGATTAAGCTAAACTGAGAACAAATCAATCTTTGAGAAACAGATTGAACATTTACACTCTCTATTGATTCACTACAGTTTAACTTTGATTTTAAATTGGGGGGTTTTAAGAGAAAAATTTATAACCGAAATTTTAATTGGAACTCAATTTACCCCCTCTTGAGTATCCACTCCGACCAACATTTCCCAAAACTAATAAGAGAATAAAATACCCTATTATTTTATGAAATATTTATTTTTATATAAATTCAATATATTTGATATCTTGTGGAACTCACAACCCGATACCTAAATTAACCACAAAATAGTTTACTATTATAACATAGAAGTTAAATTCTATTTTATGAATGAAATGTAATAAAATATAAAAAATTTATGCTTTAAAATTTAAAAAATTAATTTAATAATTATCTATTTATAAGAAATAATATAAATATAGTTTGAATGAGATAGAAATGATTTCAAAAAAACACTATTTTTTCCATCTAAAAATTAGTTTTTCTTGATTTCCCCATATATTTTGTAGTAATATTTTAATATTATTTTTAAAATTTATTTTAAAATTTGAGAGTAATTTTTCAAATAATAATAATAACCCAAATTATATTTTGATGATTTTTTTGAAATTTAAAAAAAAAATCATTTTTTCGTGAATTGTAACAAATAATAGATTTTTTTTCAATTTAAATTTTTTTCGTTAATAAATTATCTTCCATTTTCTCTTAAATATTATTTTAAGTTAACATTTTATTTTTTTATATATATTAATTCCAAGTAATTTTACTTAAATATTCTTTGATAGAGATTGTAGAATTTTTCTATTTTTATTCTTCAGAATAATATTTTCTAAAAACCTTTTTAATGTACATAATGTTTCACAATTTTAAAAAAATATAATAACCCCTAATTTGAGAAGGTTAAATATAATTGTTTATATTATATATCAATAAATATTAATTTCATTTTATTAAATTTTAAGGATATTTGATATATTTTATATGAGAATGACATATCTTTAAAAATGTATTTGTTGTAAACCCATTTTTTTGACATATGTGTGGGTTTAATTTTTATATAAAATACTAAACATATTTTAGTTGATTTTGTATAATGGTATAAATTTTTTAAATAATAGTAATTTATATTATTTAATTTTGTGGACATTTTTTTTTACAATAAGGAATTGTAAAATGTGAAATAATTATTTACCATGGTTTATGTAAAAATACCTTTATTGGGGGTTAAAGTCAATAGATAAGGGTTATAAATTTCCTAAAACACGTATAATTTCTTATTTTTATAATATATTGGCCTTATCTATTAAAATATACGAATATTTCTTTCATAGAATCATTTTATAAGAAAATATTATGTATAATTATTTCTTATAAAGAATAACCATTGTTACCTCCCCCACTAGTAATAGGCAACACACTATCATATACCTTTTCACATAAAAACCCTATTTATTTTTCCAATAACTATCAAAATAACATCCATAATTCCATAATTTAACAATATATCCCTATTAATTAAAAATCTAACTGGGAAATTTTTTTGCGCAAATCTAAAAAAGATGTCAGAAGAAGAGGTCGTGTCGATAATTTATCATTTCATTGTACTTATTCCCTGAACTCAATAATATAATATTAAAATTTGATGATATAAATATATATATGTATCTTCCATATAATAATTTTTTTAATCTTAATGAGTTGCAACAATCTTCTACTCGCTGAAATGGAAAATGAAACCATGGATCATATTTTTAGTGGACTACTTCTTTGTATATTGATGTAATTTGTTTTACATATTTGACTATCTAAACATTATATAATTAGGAATTTAATATTAAAATATCATATTTACTATAAATTTATGTTTTTTGAATTATTATATCTTATAAACCTACTTAGATTCCTTGCAATATAAAAAATAAAAATTTCTCTAGTGTGTTCTACAGATTACCACCCCACGGAGCTATGTGATTTGTTTTTCATATATGATTTACGATGATTGTAAAAATGATTATTTTTTTATTTATATAATATATTAATGATATTTTAATATTTATGTAAATGTCATATATTTTCAAATTTATTAGCTTACAATCCATTAAATATATGATAACATCTTTTGTAAGTATGACAGAGTACCACTTTACAAAAAAATATATTTTTTTACTAATTTATTACATTGAAGGTAATAAGGGATAAATTAAATGAATGAATTTATATATATGAAATGATATAGAATATTTAAAATTAATATAAACTTTTATTTTATAACATTTCATCCAAAATGTATATGATAATTTAAGTCATCCAAACATAAAAACTACCATCTCCATGAAGCAATGTGATTCATTCTCAACATTGAAAATTAGATAATTATTTGAAAGATGATTATAAGGAAATAAATGATATTTATGAAAATAATATGATCATTTATATGATATTACAATATCATATTTTTCAAATCACTAAATTCCATGATAAAACATGTGTGTGGAAACAAGGAATGAACACCTAAAACAACAGTGATAATGAAGTACTATTAATGAAAGATTTATAATATGGTATTGAAGGTGTTATATATGATATTAAAAAACAATATTATACTATTATAATTTAAAAAACGATTTATAAACAAAATAAATGATCCAAAGGATATATAAAAAAATAACAAGCATTAGGTAGGAGGATTGTTTAGTCAATTTCAATTCATTGGTATATATGTCTACATATTTTAGTATGTTATAAAAATAATTATTTATGAAATAAAATTTGAATTAGATAAGATTTTATTTAAATATGTATTTTTTTTGAATATAAATTATTTTACACATTATAACATCATTAATAAACATTATCTTGAATGATATGAACATTGTAAGGGTTTAATGAAAAAAAATTCGTTGAGAGTGAAATAAAATTTTTCACCGACTATCTTTTGCATAATTTCCACACATCACCATTACATAATATATCAAAAATTCTCCAAAAAAGTTATATTTTAATTTACAATTCATTTATTATATTCATGTGACATTATGGTTCAAATGTTTCTAATGAAATAATTGTTTATTTTTTAATATAATTTTAATGAGGTATATTTATTCTTGAATTTCATATGATAATATCTATTTGATCTTCGTATATTAAAACAATTTAATTTTCATCTACTATAATTTTCTATTAATTTTTATGTAATTTTTCAATTTTACAATATTTGGAAAATAAAATATTTGAGATATATATTTCTAAACAATGTATCCTTCATTTAACAGTTTATTCAGAATTTATTTTTTTATGTCCTTAATTTTAGAAAATAATTTCAAATATATTATACTAAGAATGTTTAAAGTCATTTTTAACATAAATTGAATTAATAAAAATGGAATAATGTAGTTATTTTATAAAAAGGGTCATTTTGATATTTTTTATAAAATTTTAAATTTAATATTTTATTCAGTTAACGTATATTACATAACAAAATATAATACCATCAAGACAAATCAATGTTTTAACGAATGGATTTTTTGGAACCAATGATATTTTTTAATGTTTTTTGAATTTTGGAGATGGATTTATATATTAAATTGGTTTTATAAACATTTTAATGTTTTTTTCCAATATAAATATTCAATATATTCTTTCTAATTTATTTTATATCTATAATTATATTATATTATGTTAATCAACAAGAAAAATTAATTTTCATCATGATTTTTCAATTTTTTTTTAAATTTATCTCTATTAAGGACATAATATATTAAGTTAATTGATTTCTCTTTAATTATGTATATATTAATCTCACATATATTCCTAGTTTTTTATCCATTTTTATATTAGGTATTAAACTCTTTATGATCATTTATCAAGATATATATTTATGAAATTTTCATTGCTAGTTATATAAAACAAAATCTTGAAACTGAATTTATATCATTGGGTAATACTAATGTTATTAAATATGATTCAATCCATTATTTGGCCCCAATATATTATAAACATATTATTATGGGTTATAAAATATAGTTATATAACTTGTTGGAAAAAAAATTATCTGATGAGTCTTCATGACTGTGATGTGAGTTTGAAATTAATTTGATATTAGGCTTTTTCTAATATGAGATATTGTTTTATTAATTATACTTGAATTTTGTTTATTTCATGATTTCTGTTACATACATATTTCTTATGATACCAATACCTTTTGATACCATGTTTGTTTTTGAAATTATTCATTTCAATTACTCATGATCATTCACTTTTTTGAAATAATGGTATTTATTTTACTAACATGTTACGATACGTTATATTTTTTATTCCCTTACTGGGATACATAACACTCTAATTTTTTATATTCATTCCCTAGGTTTTACAATGATGTTCTAGTAGGTTAAACTGATTTAGGAGCTTATTATAGAAAATCAAATATTGAATGCATATTTCATCCTAACATTGATGTGTTATGGACATAGTATTATAAATATATTAGTCATTTTTATTTAACATTTTCTAATTAACTAATTTTTATGCTCAAAATATTTGAGTAATTGGTGTAAAAGGACTGGGTCATCAAAATTTAAAGTATTGTGAATATAATTTTTTCATTTCAACTAGGATGTTAAGACATTAGTGGTAATACTATGGAAAATTATTAGTATATGTGTAATTAAATATAGATAGATAATTATATTTATAGAAATGTGTCATAAAGTTTTTGTAAAGAGTGAGTGTTTTCAGTGATAATATAAATGTTTCTAGATTATACAAGTGGATGTGATTGTATAATATAAATAATTAGGTTTAATAACTCTGAAAAATATATGTTGGGAATGAATTTAGTGTTACTGTGTATATGAAAATGATCTTTACTACATACATGGTTTGACAATCCTATGTAATATTGTTGGAAAATTCCCTAACACTAAACTAACAAATATGAATAATTTGAATATGTAGTTGTGTTAGATAAAATAACATCATAATTTTGAGGGATAATATAGATTGAAACATAGAGTCCCATAATACATGACATATATTTCATTTTTATGTTATTTTATATAGATTTATATGGTTACCATATGTACATTAATATATTATCATATACTTTTGATTATTATATTTATATAATTTTGGTAAATATATGATAATATATTGACCACAAATGTGATGGTAAATGTAATGACATTCCTAATTAGATGGGTAAAATTAGGGGAATGATATTATGAAAAATTTTATTATTATATAAGAGATTTATCAAATTATGATCCATAATATGAATAAAATTTATTTTAAAAACACATAATTGAAGAGAAAGATGGTATCTGATGGTAGTCTAGGTGATAAATATGAAAAAAATATAATATTTCAATTCATACATATTAAAATGTTGGAGTATTAACCACATAAAATTTAATAATTGATGAAGATGATGAATTATTTGATGAAATGTATTGAATTAAGAATATAATAACCAATGAAAACTGAATACTCCATATACAAGATACATTGAAACAAATATTACCCTAATAAATAATAACATTACAATATCATAAATGCGGGTAACTCGGTCATTATTTTGAGTTAGTACCCTAATAAATGGATTAAATAATAAATTTCTATGTTTTGAAATTCATTGATGTTTAAATCATGACCTATTTATCTATTTAAACTACAAAATAATGTTTTTGGTGTATTTTTTACAATGAAATTTTGGTTATAAGAACTATGAAACATCAATCTATTGTTCTATATTAATTATTCATTATGTGATTTAAAAAATACGTTTAATGGTAATAATGACCTGTAATGGTGATTTAATAGTCAGGTGAGATATTAAATAAAAAATATAAATAAATAAATAAAAATTTTGGCTATGTTTTTGATATTTAGGGGTTATTTGGTGTATATGATTATTTAATTTTTTTTATTCATTTATAAACCTTTTTTTAATTTTAAATTTATGATATTAATATATTAATATTAATTCAAGATATTATATTATATTTGAGAAAAAAAATCTTTTAATTAAAATTATATGAAATAATTGTAACCATTTATGGATATTTTGATCGATTAAAAACAAATTTTAATATATTAGATATAAAAATTCCTAGTGGATATTTATTTCATGGTAGAAATGACAATGTAATAATTTATTGAATCCCATAAAATGATGCATTTATTCTTATGAACTATAATGATTTCAAGTCCTTATATTTTATTATATTATCAGTATAGATGGTAAAGAAAGTGCTCAAATCCAATAAAAAGGGTCTTGGATATAATTTTATCCATGTACCTTTATTTATTATGAATCGAATTGAATTATAGTAGATAAGAAATTATAATTCATAGTTCCTTAACATTATATTAATCATTTATCTTCTATTGATCAATTATCTTTATCCCATTCTATTAATACATGGGGGCTAGTATTATTTTCCATGTCTATGATTATGTTTCCCACCAGAATTATTCTACATGGAAAATTCTGAGTTTATTATTATAGAAAAATTAACCAATATATTTATATATTGTAATGGGAAAATTTTATAAGCACTTTCACTATATGTGTTTCTAACATATGTATTTTCATATTTCGAACCCTTAATTATCGAGATCAATATTATATTACGAGTAAAAAAATTTGTTAAGGGGGTATGATGTAATTAAAATGATATTAATAGAGGAACACCATGTTGAATAGTTTATATGAATCATAATAATACTATTATAATATATCAAAACATCTAGATACATTATGAAATGATTTTTTTTAATAAATTCAATCAATTTGATATCATGAGGAATGTGAAACATCAAATATAAATCAACCATAATACAGTTTATTATTTAATCATCGTCATTACAATGGGGTTATGGGATATGAATATGACTAAAAATATTTCTAAAATTAATTTTTTACAATTATATAAAATATCTTCAATGATTATATATTTATTTGAAATAAATTATGAATCATTTATAGAAATGTAAATGTTTTTAAAAGGTTTTATTTTTTAAAAAATTATTCATCATTATTTGAAAACATATATTGATATTAATTTTTTTCTATTTTTAGAATGTAATTATTAAAAAATTAATATTATTTCAGAAATCCTAATATAAAAATATTCAGAAGTTTAATTTTTTGGATTTTTTTTGAAATGATATTTTTTCACAATGAATAGAGAGAAATACTTATTTTTATAAAATATTATTATGTTTTCAGTGAATAATGCCTCATTATTATTTTAATTTGTTATAAAATTAAAATATTCCATTATTGATATTATATTAAATTAATTATATTTAAACATTCTCTACAATATATTTTATAGTATATTTATTTTTTGGGATTTATATCAATTTCTTATAAAATATAATTTACATTGCACAATGTTTATCCAATATAAATAATTAAAATAACCCATAATTAGAAATTATTTATAATAATTTATAGTATATATATATGAATTTAAATTCATTTAATAATTATTCATTTTCATAATGTAATTATGAAATCATATTTACCAGAAAATTCATTTCATGACAATCTATTTTTAAAAATGTCAGTGGGTTTTAATTTTATCTATATTTTGTCATTTATAAGATGTAAATTTATAAAAATGGTTTCCATATTTTTGGTTCATAATAATTAATAATATCTAATAATTATTAAATAGATACATATCTTCATGCATAATGATAATAGATAAAAATTATTTACTCTACCTAAGGTAAAAACATGTTTTCTGTGTGTAAAAACATTAATATAAGTGTTAAAAATTACCCAATGCATATATAATTCAAATTATCTATTCATGTATTTAAATAATATACTATTTTTCATGATAATGGAACATGTTTTATCCTTTAGTAAGTATAAAATCATTGGGTTCATTATTTCATTTAACAAATTCCAAATGTGTCTTCTCTATTGTTTACAAAATGCCATGCCATCTCCTCTCCTTTTTATTTTTCCAAAACAAATTAGTTAAGTAAATAACATCATATATAAAATAATTATATATATACAATAACGCATTAATATTTATTTTTTATCAAAAAATCTTCCAATATATTATTTTAATGATAAACATATGATGTTTTCTAAAGAAGAGGTTAAATTTTTAGCTCATCATTTCATTTTATTTTTTCTTCAATATCAGTAAATTATTACTACACCATTATGATATAATAATATTATTATATTAAATATTTTCATTTTTCATTTTTTATAAAATTTATTTACATTTAAATACCAAAACCATCTCCTCCTCCATCAAAAGGGAAATGAAATGGTGGATCTTGTGTACGATGGACTAACACCTTGGGAACTAACATAATTCATTCTCCATCACCACATCTTATGGAATTATATATTGTTGTATCTTATATTTTTATATTCTATTAAAGAAATTTTTATATTTACTGATTTGTAAGATAACATTTGTATTCTTGTTTTCCATTTCATGTCTATCATGATAACGTAACTCATGCGTATGACCAACCATGACCACTTGAAGTGACATTGTGAGTTTTCCGCTCAATCTTTACGTAGAATGAAATAAGAATTTATTTTATATTTATATCATATTTTCATTAAATATCAATTATTATTTAAATTAAATATATCAAATAATTTAAAACCACAAAATCCATTGAATAAAATATAATGTCATTTGTGTGTACAAAAGACTATTACCTCACAAAGAGAGATGATTCTTTTTTCACAATCACATTACATGGACTATATAAAATGATAAATATAATGAACATATGTGATATATATGAAAGTTTATATATTATGTTAAATTTATATATAATCCATATATTAAATGTTTCACTTGTAATGGAGAAGATAATATCCCTCGTGCATACACACGACCTAAAATCTACATGAAACAATGTGATTCATTATATATATAAAAAATTAAATAATAATTATAATTATTTATCTCAGGTAAAAAAAATATTTATAATATTATTATAATTTTTTTATATGATGTGACTATATGTTATGTTTGTGATCTAGAATATTAAATATAATACATGCACAATAGAACAAAGAAATTAACACCAAGAACATTATTGATAATGAATGATTATTAACGATTGTGTTATATGTTGTTATAAAGGTAATAATATATGAAATTATAAATTATATTATGATTATAATATAGTATGAATTTTTTTTGAAAATATATACAATAGGTTATATGGTGCTCAATGAAATTGAATCATAATGTAAGGGGTTTCATAACTTAGTTACCATTCAATAGGTTGTAGGTATTCTTCATTGATTATATTATTCCTTGATGATGTGTGGAATTATATTTTATTCCACTATAATTTAATTAAAAATTAAATTCTATTAATATATATAATATAACAATAATCACATTATTGATTAAAACTCACTTCAATGATACAAACATTTTAATGGTTCGGTCTAAAATATCATTCATTGAGATACATGTTATTTTATGAAGCAAATTTATTTTGAACTATTTATATAATTCCCCTGTACAAACTACATAATGAATCATCCCAAAATAATTAAATTTTAATTTTATATTTATCTAAAAATTCATGGAATTTTATGCATCATAAGTTAAAAAATATTTAAGGGATTATGTTTAAATTTCATTTTAATAGGAATTTCATCTTCTTGAATTTCCATTCAATGAAACTATTTTCTAATTGTCTAATAAACACTTTAAAATTTATTATACTCTGGTTATTCATTATGTTTTCATGTAATAGTTGAATTTTTAACTCCTTGTAACTTAAAATTATTGAGAAATTATTTTAAATAAATCTAACTTTATTTTTCTATTTAGTCAAAAATCCAATTCCTTTCAAATAATGTTCTTAAAAAATTATTTACAAAATTATTTACGATAAATATTTAAATTTACTATTATCCTTAATGTTCATTTTATAATAAAATTTTAATTTATTATTCATATATTTTTTGGAAAATTGTAATTTTTTACTGTTATTTCAAAAATATTAACTAAATATTTGTTATTTTAAATTTATTCTACATGAAAATAAATATTTGACTATCATAAAAAATTTATGATAATAATATTCATTTTTCATTTTTCAATGGATATTTAATAAAATGATATGATCAATGTTTGATAATGTTGTAGAATATAAATGTATTTTTCAAAATGGAAATTATATTTTCAATAAGAAATGATCAATTTGATCATTCAAAAACAATTTCCATCTAAGATGATATTTTTTATGTTCTTCAAATTTAAATTATTTATTTTCAAATGTATTTTTTAGTTAATTTTTAAATTATTTTCGTAAAAAATTTAATAAATTAATGTTATTTTTTCAATAAGTATATATGTCCTTAAGATATATACCTAGTTAAATATCCTTTTATTATATAGGGTAATACATTCCGTTTTATCATTTCATAAATTCATTCATTATAAATAATGCTTTGAATTTGATATAAAGAATGATTATGAAATTGATTATATTTTAATGGGTAATTAATATGATAGTATGTATGATTTATTCTATTATATTTCAAATATATCTCCCCAAAATGTTATGATCGATTCTCCCAGATATTGATCTAATGCATTGTTTAAAGCTCTAGTCTCATGAGGTTCTGTGTTGGGGATTGTGCAGAAAACTAAGTAAAATATGTTACTTTTCAAATATGTGATATTGGATTAGAATTTATCATTACATCATGTTTCTAACAGGTTCTTTTGTTTATTTATTCTATATATCATATATTATCATGAAATTATAAAAACATTTCTTTATATAGATATTCCATGAGAATACTTGTGTGCCTTCTCTTTATGATATCATATTATAACATTATGTCACATGTTGTTCTAACATATATTGTTTAGTCCCTTACATGGTTTTATATATCACCATTTTCATATAGGTATTCCCTATGTTACAACACATATTTTTATGAGGATGAATGGATTAAGAATTTCATTATGAAGAAAAAAATAAAAAATGTTTATTATTTCCTAAATATTTTGTAATATGAAATTATTATTCAATCAAAATAGTCCTTTTTTATACTCAATTTGTAATTATTAGATATTTATGTAAAAAATGTAATGAAATTTGTAAAAATTATTGGGTTTTCATATTTATATATCAAAATAGTATAATATATTTTTTGGGAAAATATTATTCATTAGTTATAAATTATATGTATATGTTATTAGAATGATTTTTATTTCAACATATCACAAAAAAACCCATTTTTAATAACCTAAATAATGGATTTAAAATATTTGAACATTATATATTGATAATGTTATCTTTATTTGGTGGATAATGAGTAATGAACGGTGAAATGATTCTCCTCCACAATCAAGTAAATCCAAAGGCTCATTGGTGTTACCAATTATGTTGTTTCGTATGATATGTTAGAGGAAAATATTGTGTTTTATCTTGGATTTAGGGAATATTTAATTTTGGAAAACATTGTTTACAATATATGCTTTTTGGTACATAGTGAACAAAACCAATCATAATGCCATTATCGTCCATATTCATATTCAAAAATTGGAATCTCAATTTGAGGTTCATAGCATCGATTTTTGGATCAACACATTGAGTAATATTTTGAACATTTATTGTCATATGAGATACATAGAGGATCCACATCCTCAAATATCAAATATTCTAGTTTAACATACATCAGTATCATCTGAGTTCTTACATGTGTGGAAACTATACACTCAATATCAAATATACTTAAAGGAAATGAAAATTTCTTTTTAATAGGAATCTCCAAAAAAACCATTGGAGACTACTAAATCTGATGTTTAGTTATTATGAGCAAAATAAATTACACATTTTTATCATCATATATATAAATAAATAAAATTTTAAAATATTTCAGTAAATGAGGATTAATTCTATTTTTAATTTGATATATCTTATATTCTACATGAATTCTATCCTATAATTTTTTGTTGGGTAACATTGAAATCAGTCACCAAATGTAAAAATAATGGAAAATTTATGCATAAATACTTCTATTAGGGTATATTGAAACCAAGTCCATTTATACATATTATATCTTAATTTTTAATAATAAAAAATATATAAATAAAATCAAAGGATAAAAATTCATAGAGTCTTTAGAAGACTATGTACATTAATAATCAACAAGAAACTAAAATAAAATGTATTCATCTTAATACCCATAATGATATCCTTATCAATTTGATCAAATAAATAATTGTTGGATATCCAATGGAATACAAAAGAAAATGTGATGACATAATATAATATTAATGGAATAAACATGATAAATTATCTTTGAATATGAGTTATATTGAATATAATGGTGTAAAAAATATAAATATATCATGAGTAATTAAATAATTGAATAACATAAATATTATATTATTATAAGATTATTTAATAATAGAATATTTTCATTAATATATAACATGATATAACAATAAGACATGGATAACTCCCTAGATGACATCACATGGTGAATATAGTCCCACCATATATTATTTTTATACCATAACCCCACAATTATTATCTAATGAGTCAGAAAGGTTATGTAAGGAATTATTGTTCTAACCAGTTGAGTCCACCATAACATGTATATTTTTATGTGTTCCAAAAATTGAAATAAGTCTTATGGAATAAATTTAATAATTATAATTAGAAATAAATGGTTTGGAAATTATTTTCTCATATCATAATCAATGGTTTTTTCAGAAATAGTTAAATCATATGGAGGAAATAAATATCTTTTATTCTCATATTTAAATTCATAAAAATAGGACAAGAATAATTAATCTCATCAAAAAAATGTTTCTATAATGGGATAGGAATTGGGTATAAAAAATGAAATTTAAAAACAGTGGATTACATAATCAAATATAGTAATTGAAAAAAAAAATAATTTATTTTTAATGAAATATCTTGGAAAAAAAAATTGGTTTCTATACAAAATTACACAATAAATTGAAATCGATATTGGGAATAAATTATTTAAATTATGAAATTTAAAATGTTAAATGGATAGGAAACCTACCCATAATATGGATGATTTTTAATAGGAAATTTGATGAGTGAACATAATGCATTAGTTACCCAATAAAATTGTTGGAGAATATACTCTTTATAAATTAAAGTGTAAAATATGCATAATTTAAAAGAATTATATTTTATCAATTATAGATATTACTTGTGTCTCAGTTCTATAATTAATAACCGAAAGAAAACTAAATTTTTCAAAGAGACCCCTTACATAAGGTACTGGTATTACTTTATACTTGAAAATTCAATTTTTTATAATCATATTATATTAAATAATTAGTTAATTAAAAAAATTAATATATATAATCTAATTAAAATATTTTTATTTTTTATATTTTTAAAAATATAAATTATATATAGTGTTCAAAAGAAATTATTCATGGGAATCAATTTCATGGTTATATGTTTAGATCACTTTTAGATAATTATTTATATTCCTATGGAATGATAAGAAAACCACCAAATTACCATTAAAATCGATAAAATTAATAATTAAAATTTAAATACTCACAAATAATTTTTCCATGATGGTGGTGGAGAGGAATGAATTTTATTGTTTTTATATATGGTGAAATAAACAAAATTTAAAAAGATAAATGTATTATAATCTATAGAAAGCATGGTAGGAGAATGATATTCCACCATAATAACAACATTTTTTGATTTCAAGTAACAATTTTTTTTGTTTAAGGAGGATGTAAAAAAATATTGTGAGGTATTATAATATTAAAATTTAGTGAGTTTCGTTTGTTATTTTATATCCTTATATGGTTTTCTCATCATTGGAAACCCCTTAAAGCTCAATGAAATGGACATTGGTGAGACTAGAAGGAGTATGATGTAGTGTATTGAATTTGCAGAAGATGTGAGAATTAAATTTGAATTATTCATGGCTTTATATATATGATGAGAAGGCTTTGTGTGTGGGGATATTTATTAATGAAATATGGGAGTGTTTTCTTGACTATTATGCACATTAATTTATTATTTTTTCTTTCTCACTAACATGGTTTATGAATATTATAACCATATAAATTAAATAATGAAATTGAGTTTTAACTAAAAGGATATTCCCCAAAATCCCAAGATCTGGTGGTGGATGGCCCTGGATATTTATTAACTAATGGCATCTAAAATCATCTATGACTAAATAACTAATTATTTTAGCATAAAATGTCAAATACCAAATTTATGGTAATTTTAAAATTAAATAATTCATATATATTAAAATAATAAAAAACCACCCTATCCATTTTTCAATGATCACATTAAATAAATAAAATTCATTTTATAAAAATAATTATATTAATAAAGTATTTTTTAATTAAATTTATCATTTATTTGGAATATATTTATTTTAATATTATTAAAAAAATAGACCCAATGAAAAAAATAAAAATGACCTAAAATATTATAATAAAATAAAATGTTTTGATGTTAATTATTGGTTTTATATATGGTAAAATGTATGTGATCAAATTATTCATTGATTCATACTAATTTTTTTAGGAAAATATGTGGAATTAAACCTTGATGAAAAATTCGAAGAGGCATTTGTAGAGATGAAGAAAGAGATAATACAAACCTCAAACATGAATATTCCAAATAAAGATGAATAATTTTTAAAATGTGTGATTACATCAATTTTTTATATAAATAAATCTAATATATAATTATGACTATAAAAGTCTATTTATTTACAATTAGAGAAAAAATATGAAAATATAATTTCTAAATTACATTATCAGTGAAAAATATCTCCTGGAAGTGGTATTTTCATTTTATCTATTTGGAACATATTATATTGTTTCAAAGGAGATAGTATAACAATATATTATTTTAAATATTTATTTTCATACTATGAATGATGAAAAACAGGATGACTTCCATTAGATTATAATATATGAATAATTTGACGTTATGATACTGCAAAATAAGTGCATGGATAATATAGTGGTTGTTCATAATTATAATATGACTCCTCCTAATATTTATAAGTTCCACGATTTAGATACTCTTGTTTAATTTCTAGATTAACATCTATTTATAATAGATTTCAATGAAAATAATTAATTTACATGCATAAGTAAATATCTGGACACATGAGTCCTTTATCCCCACACAAGATTCCAGAAGAATTTATTTTCTTTCTAATGTTTGATTTTAATTTTTGTATATCTTACACCACTAATAATGTGGATATGGGGTTTTTAAAATATGTGTAACCAAGAGGTAGATTGACTTTGTGTTGGAGTTTTAATATTCCTCTATAAGAGGTGGAATACACGGTCTAGATGGATCAATAATTAATATTTTGAAAAGTGGATTATTGTATCCCAATATTGAAAATTAAGCAAGAAATTTTATTTCAAAAGGTGTCTGATGTAAAAAATATGGATATTTTGGAAACATTGTTTAATGAATCAGAATTCCATTATTGAAGTTAAATTATCCGATGTTGAGGGAACTAATTTTCTAGGTCCATTCCCTTGGTCAAAGGAAAAAAAATAATATTAGTTTCTACTAAGTATGTTTCTTAATGGGTTTAAGCGAAATCCACTACAGTCAATAATAAACTATTATTTATAATAATTCTGAAAAAATAACATTGTTTCTATATTCATTGTGACCAAAATTATGAACAATGAACTATGAATAAAATTAACTATTATTTCTATTAAATGGGATTTTCTTAATATATTATATTAAAATATGAAAACTCATTATAACCCTTATATCAATGGGAATGTATAACATTCAAATCTGGAACTAAAATACATTTTATTGGGGGAAATAAATGAAAATCAGAAATACTAGACAATGAAATTTTATGAATTCATATAAGATGAATAAAAAATATTCCAAACTCCATTGCAGTTGTACACATTCCATTTGGTTATTGTGAATGATAGAAATCATATATAGTAAATTTACATTTTTCAACTTTAGGAAATCAATGAATTTAACTTGATTGAAAATACAATAGGAAAAAAGATAATATCAGAAAAAGATTAAATTGATGAGATTTTGAGATAATCTCCTGATAATGATATAATTTACAAGGATAATACCTAATGAAGGATTGAATGTATTATTATATGTAATAATAATCAATAAGGTGACAATCTACTTTTGTTGTCTCATGTTTCTATTGGATTTCATGAAAATCATCTTGAGATGATCTCGAAGATTCAATGTAACTTGTGTTTTTCATTAAACAGTTGAAGATAATAGAATGGAAGATGAACTATATTGAAATGTCAAAAAACTTCATCACATTGTTTATCATGATCAATATCATGTTTTCAATATCCATTACATTTAATTTATATAATAATAAATCAAGTATGTCAATAATTTTACTCTAAATAATGTGCTACATTAAAGGAAACACATGTATGTTTTCTATTATTATTCTCTTATTTATTTTCTCTTTATTCATTTCATTGTCTGGTATTTTTGGATATGTCAACCCAAATACTCTAGGATAAAAACCCATTTCACTCCAATTGATTAAATAATCTCGCTATATAATAGATTTATTAAAACATACATACTATGGAAATGATAATATATCAATGGTGCATTGTACTTTTAATTATCATCATCAATGACGTCAATGTTTTGGTTACAGTTAAACCTCTTATAAAAATGGAATTACTTTTTTCTGCATTCCATAAAAATCGTCACCACTATTCTATATGATAAACACAATGCTAGTGTCCTTTTGGATGTGTGAATTTTAATTTAAGACCGCATTCATCCTGATGCAATAGATAATCGTTAATATATGTTATAGGGGTAGGAAATTTGTGTTGAATTGAAATTATGGAATATCCACACAATAACAAACCTTTTTCAGAATGTGGAAATAGAGATCCATTTAAAATAATTTAATTTCAGGAGGACAATACATCCTGGCACCTACATGACGAAGAATTCATGGAATACCACATGAATCTTCTACTATATTAGTTTCTTAATTTTCTACTAATACAGTATTGAAACACATTACGCATATTATCCCTTACTAATGTACATCACATCACCAATTTATCTATATTTTAGTGACCTACCAACACCAAATTTCTCCCACACATGTTCATTTTATAGTTCCTATTATCCTCCCCTGAAGGTATCCTTTTTATCTTAGCCCAACCTAAGTAACTCTTCCACCCATTCTTTGATATCTTTTTACTCACTTCCCCCACATTTCCATTATCCTTATCATCATCATCCTTAACAATCATTAACAAAATACCACCAACTATTCTCCATGGGTGTTTTGATTAACACAATTTTTATTAATCAATCTTCATAATCAAATAATTTTAACCCATTATCATTATCATTACTCTAGGATTCATGGTCATACGGAAGTGTGCAGGCCCAGGGTATCCCTCCTATAAGGACTAATCCACATCAATCTAAGAAACAATAGAGGAACAATTCTGAATTTATTCATCCCCATCACATACAATCACTCCATTAAATCCATCATTACAATATCACCTCCTCTAAATATGATAAATTTAGAACCCATACCCCCATAAAATTTTACAATATATTTTTATATCATCTTATGAACCATGATTACTAAAAATCCAATCCCCAAATGCATTCCAGTTCCACCTCCATTAAAAAAAGTATTATAAATTCTTCATTTTTTATTAACGATGTAGGACACCAATAACACACCATAAATTCCATACCCCCACCCAACCTCATCCAACATCGGTTTAACATGCACTTGTCCTCGTTACATACTAGCACTAATGCCATTTTTTTTGATGATCACAATTTTATTTATCGAATGAATCCATTATAGAGGAAACACATGAAGAAGAATAAACACTGGATTTCTAAATTTTTCTAAATGGAATGGATATATCATTCCCCCTATATTATAACAAATTACATAATAATTTGTTAAAAAATTTATTAATGAGAGTTATTCACATATTTTATGGAATATTTTTATACTATGGATTTTATGCGTGGGAAAGTCATTTTAATATTGGGTGACAAAAAATATCTCCTCACTCTTTCTAAATATTGTATTGGTACTGATACCTATTTCCCATATATTTTTACATACTTTTAAAATAAGTCCTTGATTAAGGAACCAAAATGGGTAAATGTGGAATATAAGTGGTGGTAATTAAATGGTTCTACAAATATTATTAAAAAAGATATCCTTACAAAGAGCACTCAATTAAATTTTAAATTTTTGTGAGTATACACTAGGATATCAATCATGATGGGATTTTAAATTGACACTCTTAGATATTGGTAATACAGTGCAATTCATAGATTCATATCCCCATTTATTACTAAAAAACTGTCAATATGGTGAACTAGTTTTCCCATTTCATTGTTTATTTAAGAATGAAGCATAAGAGAACCATTATGGAAAAAAATTCTTTTGATATTGTCTTAAATAAGTTTCCTTTATTAATGGAAATACCCCTATCACTTATTTTATCCCTATATAGTCTATTGATATTACAATATTGGTGAATATGGGAATCCAATACAATGATAACTAATATCTTTCTGTGTTGAGGAATGTGCCACACCCAATGGAGGATGGCGTTTTCAGTCGGTCCAAAGCTAACTTCGTACAATGGGACCCTCCTTTCCATTCAAAAAGTTAACTCCCTAATTCATCCTATGAACACAACCAATGATCTATTTCTCTTCAATATAAAATAATATTAGTTTATCTATAATTAACTATGCTAGATATTTCTGAAAATGGGGATATATTGTCCCATATATACCTCCATAACACTACTATTTCTGATTATAACACTACCACCCAATAACCCCCCATTTATTTCTTCTACTCTTGGTTCAGTTAAAATAGTTAGTACTTTTACACATGCTACATCGAAAGGATATCCCCATGTCAGTATAATGAAATTGTACAATAAAAACACTACATGTTTTTTAGTCCGCGAGTCTCAATATCTATGAGGTACTAGGCTACTTATGAAGCATATATGATGTGAATAGAGAAAAATCCTTAATCACCATCTATGGATACCTCTATTGATCTATGAACCTGATGTTATACTACATTTTAGATTTATATACTTCTTCATCCATCAAATAATGTGATGGTAATAGTTTAATAATATTATAATTATGATATACCCTTACAGAAGAAGAATTCCCATGATAAAACCCTATGAGATTCATAAAATCATTCCCTAGTGCCTTATGATTCTTGGTTTTTTAAAATCATATATATGTATTCTCCTATATTTTTTATATAACATTTATCATAACCATTATTATTATTCCATGATGAATCATATATCTAATGTAAATATTCTAACATATATTTTCTAATTCCAATATATGTTCCCTTTCAATATTCATCATTTAATTTTTATAGTTTTTTACTAATGTAATATGTTGTTAATAAATACTTTCATGTATCCCCCATTATTTTTAATTTCATATCATTTACAATGAATGTTTCCTAATTTATTTATTTTTATAAAACCAATATCAAATGAAACATCTTCATTAAGTGTTGTGGAGTTTGTTTTGCCACCATTAACATTTTTATACAAAGGACTAAAAAATGAGACTTAATCACATCAGATGCCTACAAGGGAATATGTCTCTTTATTACATTATTATTTTCCTGAATGTTTATATATGTATTGATAATTTTGGGTAAATAATTTTTATTAAACTTTTTGGACAATCATTATCGATTGTTAATTTTTTATGATTATTCATATTTATTCTTGTGAACTCATGTTTAATAGAAAAATTGTATATTAGTATGTGTTGTACTTATATTACAGCTGTTTATTTCCCCTTCCCATGTGGATTATGATCAAATTTGGGATTTTCTACAACATTATCCAATTTCTAGATATAAATAAGTTTTTTTTTCAAACTATAATATTTTTCATTTATTTCTCATCAAAGCATGACAATTTTGTATTACATTATAATAATTCAGGAATAAATGTGATTTATTTTTATCCAATTTTACCTTGAGACTAACCTGACATAAATTCGTTGTGAAAAAAATATAAAACATTACATTTCTCTATTTTATGATATATTCTAATACATTGTATTCTTTAAGACATATTTATTAAAATGTTAGTTAGTGATAAATAATATTGATATTTTATGTGAATTGGGTATTTTTATGTCCACTATGGTTCTTTAATATGACATATGGTTTATTTATCTTATGCTTTTCAAATATATATCATTTTATATTTTCATTTCTCTTCATTTAATCAATAAATTTCTCTTTAAAAATATATATTTTTTATTTTAAAATGTCAAAACTGACCACTTCATAACCAATGAACATGGTCATTTGTGGTTTGGAAATTGATTTGAGACTTTTCATAGTCAAATCATTCAATAAAAAAGAAGGAAATATTATGATTGGAATTTTTAGTGTTTTCAATGTTTTCAGAGACTTACTCATCTACAAAATATATTGATGTTTTTTGTGAGGGTAGTTTGAGTAGAAGATTTTTTTAATCATGTGTACTTGATGTTCATGAATTGTGCAAAATGATTTCATGTATACACTAACGTCTCAAAATATTAATTTCACATTTTAACCCAAAAAACATGAAGCATCAAAATTCATTTGAATTGTAATGTAAAAGCCCTCATATTTTTTACTAAAACATATATGTGGATGTCACGACCTGTCCCCTAGGACCCGTATAATTACTTCCCCATGACGACCTTCCATAGGAGAGGGGCTGGAAACTAGTACCAGAGGTGTAAATCCACACATTTGGAAGGCTTTACCATTTTAAACAGAACACACAAAACAGAGTACGAAACTGGAAGTAAAACACTATGTAAAACTATATACGAAAGAGAGTGCTAAAAGTAATGGGTGCTGGAAATACATGATCAATAGTAAAGTACAAGTATAAATGAAAGATGAAGTAAATTAGCAACTGGGTCGTCCTATGAGGTTCCTACCTAAATGGTATGTACAGATATCCCCCTCAGCACTCCACATCCATTAGTCCGCTCAATGTACCGTCTCAGTGAGTGGTCCCCATCTAGGTACCATCTAGTTCTGCTACTCTCTTCCTCAGTCAGAATTGTCCTTCATCTGCAACCAACAAAACTAGGTGCAGGCATAGCCCGTGCAGGGGTGAGTATAATGACACTCAGTAGGGACCTTGAGACCATCATGGTCTCACAAAATCAAATAAGGATAAACCAAAAAGGTTTGAAATCAACGGAAAACCAATACATAGGTATATTCCCATACATATACTGAAGTTATCTAGTAACCCATCTCAATTAGGAGGAAAACACTAAAGTCACTGACTCAGCTCAAAACTAGGATTTTATTATACGGGTAGTAGAAAGTATCATCTACAGTCACACTGTCAGAACCTCAGTTGATTGTGTACTCCTCCTCTATCAAGTACAATAGGCATGCCGTGCAAAATAGAGGTGATTCCCACCTTCCTGGACTGTTGTGGTACTCCCCCTATCTTGTACCATGGGTCTGTTGCGTCACACAGAGGCTCTCCCCACTGTGGGTCTACTACTCTCACACAGAGGGGCTTCCCCTCGTAGCCTCCTGAGGTACTCCTCCTATCGAATACCATGGGCCTCCGCATCACACAGAGGTGCTCCCCACAGTGGGACTGTTGTGTCACACATATGTTCTCCCCACTGGGCTAGTCGAAACACTCCGAGTCGAAAGGTTAGTAGTCGTCAGATATTATCCAGCTACCAGGTCTTCGTATTCCCCTCACTCATATCTAAGAGGATCTGCTCCACGAGCTACTGTTCGATACTCGAACTATCACTAAATCACCTGTAAAAGTATCTCAAAGGTCTGCCTCATCATAGGTATCTCAACGCAACATACAACGTGTATACCAGATGCCCAGTCTGTGAGTAATTGACATTTCCATTCCTGGGGAACTGTTGGGTTTTAGTTTAAAACCAACCCCACCATATCCCAACAATGTCCAAACCTCAATTGGTGTATTCCAAAAAAACCACCTCACTCCCAAATTTCCATTATTTCTATCTTTTCATCAATCAGACACTTGAAGCCCAAGATATGTATGAAAAGGTGTAAATAGGCCATAACGGGTCCGAGTCCGGTCTGACCCAGTCAGACCGACCTTGCCCAACCCAGTCCGGACTAGGTTCTGACCCAGTCCTCAGGTCCAACCTGGCCCGAAGGCGGACCGGTCCGAGTGGGCGGCCTAGCCCGAGTTGGCGCCCCGGCCCGGCTGGCTGGCGGCCCGCGTGGCCTGGTTGGCTAGAGGCCCACGTGGACTGGCTGGTCGGTAGTCCGCGTGGCCCGGCCGACGTCCCACGTGGCCCGGCTTGATGGACCGCGTGGCCTAACTGGCCACACGTGGGGGGGGGGGGGGTGTCGCACCCATTCGCTTCCGAACAAGACCAGCGCTAGGCAACAGTTCAGAATCACGCATGACCCGGGGGTGCCGCCTTGAATGGATGCCCGAGCGGCCAGCCGGTTCTGCATTGTCAGAGGTCAGTCCAATGTCGGTCGCCCCCTATCCTCCACCGCATCCCTCCCTAGCCGCAGCTCACCTTCACCACGTGGCGTGACAGTGCTGAACCCCCTCCGCCATGGCTCGACCAAGCCGCAGCCTCCTACTCCTCTGTGCGGCACAACGTTGCCATGCCACCTGTGTCATGGCCCCCATGCTCCTCTGCACGGCGCGACAACATCACACCCTTTCGGAGACCCAGTGGCCTTACGCTTCTAGTTTATTTTCGGCCGACCCGACGCCAGTCACATTGCTCCTCCTCTGTCATCATCAAACGATATCAATCAAAATGGGAGGTTCGGACCTTGTTCGTGCGGTCCAAGGCCACCACATTATGTTGATATCAAATGGAACTTCTCAGTCCATAAATTGAAATACGAAGAACGAGAACAAATTCATCTCAAAACCCACCTCATTTGTCGATCATTGATGGTGGAAGGAGAGTTTGTAGAAGACAAATCCAAATTCAATGTCGTTGGCATTCCTCGTGGGTGACGGTTTCGTTCGTCAATCGAAGGTTCCTCGTTGACAGAGGAGGAGTTTTTCATTGGGAGGATAATTCTCCATGTTCTTCCAAATCTTCCACAAATGATTAGATTCCATCCAAAATGAAATAATATATCTGTATATTATTTAATTGTTGGAATGAATTCAAAATATATATAATTTAATTAATTAATGATCCATTGATTAATTCAAGTGGAGTGGCACTTTAATGAGGGGAGTTCAAGAGTTTTCTCCCACTTATTGGTAGTTCAAGGAGTTAAGAAGCACAAGTGGTCCCCAACTTTATTATCCTCCCAAGGGAGGATATGCTCTGGTGGGAACCACCACCATAACTTCCCATGGATGCTTAGGGTGTGTTTGCCCCCACCACCAACCTCCCCTTGCTGATTTTAACAGAAAAAATAAAAATAAGTGACACTTATTTTTATTTAACATTATTCTTAAAAACACCAAAAACTAACATCAATTCTGGACCAATTACCATCGAGGTAAATTTCTTCTTAAGCGAATATCGGCGTTGCGGCTTCAATGGTGCCCTCGAATTTCAATTCCTAGCACCGGTACAAAACTTATAAAATCCCACATGCACGTTTACTGAACGCACCCAAAAAAAACATCAGAAATTGATTCTGGGCTCACCGAGCCTCAGAATCAAGCACAATAAATTTTCATGGACTCGTAAAATTCCCATGAATTTAGGAAAAAACCATTTACACCATATTTTCGAGTCATTAAATTCTCCCCAACTCATGGATTTACATCACTGGAAGCTACAACGTGAACTAAGGGAACAAATTGGGGTACTGAGCACACATCTGAGCTGCCCACTCCCATGTGCTCTCTTGGAGGTTATCCTAATTCCAGCGAACATTCAACCGAGGTATCAAATGTCCACGTGGGACCCACTCCTATCAATCATCAATCTCCCCTTGAACTATTGTGAATGTATCCCTATCATCGATGTCCAGCTTTGAATGGTCAATGACATTGGAAGGGTCGTGCAAATATCTTCTCAGCTGGGAAACGTGGAAGACGTCATGCACCCAGTGAAACTCGGGTGGAACATCCAAGAAGTAAGAGACCCATCCTTCTCTTCTAAGGACCTAGAAAGGTTCGATGAATCTAAGAGATAACTTTCCACCTCGAAGAAATCTTTGTAGACCTCATTGAGGTGAGAACTGTAGGACGACATGGTCACTATCCTCGAGCACTAGAGGTCTTCGTCTCCTATCATTATACAACTTATGTCTGCTCTGTTTAGTCTTCATACCCTCCTTGTTGATCTGCACCTTCTTTGTGGTAGCATGTACCATCTCTGGTACCACTAGTGCTGACTCAGCAGGATCTGTCCAGCACTTGGGTGATCTGCAAGGTTGCCAGTACAACGCCTCGAAAGGTGCCTTCTATATAGTGGAGTGATAGTTATGATTGTAGGAAAACTATACCAACAGTAAGCGATCCTCCCATATGTGACCAGAGTCAAAGACACAAGATCGTAGCATGTATTTGAGGGTCTGAATGTTCCTCTCATTCCGACCATCTATCTGAGGATGGAAGGCGATTCACAGATGTAGTTGTGTCCCGAGAGACTCATACAACCCCTTCCATAGTTGGGATATAAACCGAGTGTCATGGTTGGAGACAATAGAAGATGGTACTCCATGATAAAACACAATGTATTGTACATAGAGGTGTCCCATGATCTGTATTGAGCCCTGATCTCTGATCGGTAGGATGTTGGCCGACGTGGTGATTCATTCAACGATCATCCATATCGAATCGTGACTCCTAGATGTACGTGGATGACATGTCATGAAGTTCATGTATATCCCATCCCACTTCCACTCTAGGACCTCTAAAGGTTGAACCAAGCCTACTGGTACCCGGTGCTCTGCCCTCAGTTGCTGAAAAGTGAGGCAGCGTGAGACAAACTCCTATACTACCTTCTTCATACCTGGACAACAGTGATATCATTGGAGGTACTGATACATCTTCGACAAACCTGGATTTACCGCAAGAGGGGAATTGTCGAACTCCCTCAAGACCTTATGCTGAAGTGAAACTTGTACCAAGGTACTTCCTCTGAAAATGACGACATGCTCCCCACTGTAAAAAATTCATCAGGTGCATGACATGTAGATATCAGAGCACATCGTGGCTGACAGTCAGCATCTCCACGTTGTGCCTCCCTGACTCACTAATGAAGTGGATGAGTGATTGTAAGAGACTGAAAGAAAGCTTCTCCTTATCGGTCCACATAATAAATCCATAAAGCAGCCAACTACTCTTTTGTCTCTCCTAGCAGCTATATACAAGATATCATACTGAGAGCATCTGCAACAACATTCCCCATCCTAAGAGTATAGACTTTCTCAAAGTCATAGTCTTGGAGGAACTCAAGCCATCGCCGATGTCTCAGGTTCAGGTCCTTCTGAGAGAAGATATACCTGAGACTCTTGTGATCAGATTTGACTGTGAAATTCTCTCCCATTAGATAGTGTCTCCACATCTTCAAGGTGAAGACCAATACTGACAATTCCATGTAATGGGTAGCGTATTTCTTCTCATGCTATCTTAGTTTCAATGATCTGAATGCGATCACAGATCACTCCTACATCAGGACACACCCGAGTCCGGTCCCTAATACGTCACAATACACTACGTACCCTACACTCTCCTCTGGAATCCCCAATATGAGGGAACTAGTTAGCATATGCCTCATATCCTAAAATCTCTGTTGGAATATCTCCGACCACACTAAGGGTTTCCCCTTCTTCATCAAGGATGATAGTGGTTCTACCACACTAGAGAAGTCTAGAACGCATCTCTGGTAGTATCAATCCATTCCCAGTGAACATTGTTCCTTTGTCACACTCCTGGGTAGCTCCCAATAAAGTTCCACATCAATCATCACTAGATCCACTACATCTACATCCTCTGAGATGAAATGTCCCAATAAGTGAACCTCTCGAATCCTAAAATGTCACTTCTAGAGCTTACCTTAAATCTGGTGCTCTCGCAGTGTGTCCACTACTACCTGGAAATGGTAGACAAGCTCATCTTTAATGGCAGAGTTGATCAGAATTTTTTCGATGAAGACCATGACAAAGAGATCGAGGTATGGCTAGAATATTCTGTTTATGAGACACATGAACACTTCTAGATCATTGGTTACACTGAAGGGCATAACCACGAACTCATACTGGACGTACCGACATATGAAGGCCATTTTCTTCACATACTCGTCTCTTACTCTGAGCTAATGATAGCCTGATCAGAGTTCTATCATCGAGAACCACGATTCTCCCTTCAGGTGAACAATGAGGTCGCCAATCCTCGAGAGTGGGTGCTTGTTTTTAACAATCACAAGGTTTAGTCGACGGTAGTCGACACAAAGCCTCAAGCTCCCATCCGCCTTCTCGGCGAATAAAATTGGGGATACCCAGGGAGAACCACTATGTTGGATGAAACCCTTTCCCTGCAAGTCCTCTAGATACACCCACACCTCTTGAAGCTAAGTGGGCGCCATCCGATATATTAGAATAGATATCAATGTCATCCTAGGGTACAGTTCAATGTAGAAGTCCACCTCTCTACGAGGAGGTAGTCATGTTACATCATCCAGGAAACATATGTGTACCGGTCCACCACTACACGATATCTCGGAATCTCCACATCAACTACTCCGAGGGTAAGGCATGCCAACTCATGAGTGATCAGCTTCACCCTCCTCCGATTAAGTCTGTCTTATTCTACAAAGGTTCCCTTCTTTCCAGTAAAGGTAAACCTGGTCCTATCTGTGCGGACAAACCAATCCTTTCCCATAATATGGTCAATCTGAGCATGGACTATAGATAACCAATCCATATCCATGATGACGTTGTAATGCCTCTATGCTGCTACAGTGAGATTCCAGCTGAAGCTCTCACCTCCTAGAGTAAGTTCACACTGCAGGAAACAGTGATTAATCATCATGTCTGCTCTCATAGAAGTCTCTAGACATATGGATTGAGCCAACGACTCCGTTAAAATCTCTGATCTCTGAAATAGGGAAGAGGCTATGAAATAATGACTAGATCCTCAGTCTATAAGAACTGCATCTAAGGTAGATTAGAGACATTTCATACCTCGAATCATCTCTGGAGCTCCATGGTCATATGACTCAGCTGCTTGAAGATGAGATCTCCCGTGTCCACCTGCTCACTTTATTTGGGGTGGTCCTCCAGGAGGTGGTGGTGGTAACACCTCCTAACGTCATCCACCAACAGCTGCACGACCAACTCATCTGCCATGTTCTCCTACTCCCTGCAGACCGCCTCGATCAAACCTTTTCCTCTACCAGGGAGGTACCTCCACTGTCAACTGATCATCTGAATGGAGATTCCGACAGTCACGAGCCATGTGACCCTACCCACCGCAAGAGAAACATTTTCTGCTCTTGGAATATTTGTCATTGCCTCAGGTTCCCCAAACAACTGATCCAGAGTCATGTGTTCATCCACACATGTGTGTGGTCCTCTTGGTCCTCTGTGTGATATGTCTACTGCCAGCTGCAGAAAACTCTTCTACAAGTCGACTAGTGGTGGGTCTCACTGTTGGAGACTGCTCAACAAGAAAAATATCAATAATGAGGAATCTCTATAATACCCCCACTTGCGTCGGGATGCTAAGGGAGATCTTTGATGCCCTGATCTCTCTCTTGATCCCCTTCTCGAAGGTCCAGGCTCTGATAAATGGTTCACATACCATATCATTGGAGTAGCATGAGAGGTCGAAGAACCCCACTAAGTACTTTTCTACAGCCATGATACCCTGCTGTTGATGATGTAACTCTTGTATCTGCAGCACTCGTAGGTTTACTGGAACAAAATCCACCTGGAACTGGCTCTCGATGTTTTTCCAGAGTAGTGTCTCCTCGTTGTGCACCTGGAGCATCAGGATCCACCATCTGAATGCTTCTTCCTGAAGGAGACTCTCAAAAATGATCACCATGAGGTCTACTGGTGTCCTAACCGCCTAAAGACTATCACCACAGACTCCAGCCAATCCTCATTATCTTGTGGGTCTATCTCTCCCAAGAACCATGGAGGCATCTGGCACTAGAACTCATTCAACATACTCAAGCGGTGTGCATCATCTGCTGCATGGGATGCTGGCATCACTTGCCCAACGGGACGGGGTACTGCTGGTTCCTACACTGGTAAAGGGCCTTATACCTATGCCTCGTCACTCAGTAGGCTATTAGAGCATATGTCTCTTGGGGCTCTAACTGGTCCTTGACATGGAGGCATCGGGAAAGAAATAGAGGCAACATGGTCAAAATATTTATACCAGGTGAGATGACCTGGTTGAGATGATGTAAGAATAAATTTTGAAGACACGAACGCAATCAGTGTTTCCGAGCACTATGTTAGAAATTAGTAGTTAGTGTTTTGGTGTATGGATACGTTGGTCGGACACACCATCACTGGACTCCCTGAACTAAAAACCACACTTAGTACCCTTAACACTATTTCTTCACAAAAAATAATGACCTCAGTACTATGTTATACGGTCGAACCGACTCCTCTGATACCAATTTCTCACAACCCATCCCTCGGGGCCCATATCATGACTACCCCAAGCCTACCTTCTATAGGCTAGGTGTAGGCGACTAGAAAAAAATCTGTAAATCCCTATATTTGGAAGGCATTTCCTTTATAAACTGAACTCACAGAACAGAGCACACAACTAGAAGTAAAACACTAAGTAAAACTATATAAAAAAGAGAGTGCTGAAAGTAAAGGGGGTTAGAAATACAAGACAAACAGTAAAGTACAAGTACAACTGAAAGTGTATGTAAATCAGATACTGGGTCATCCTCGAGGGTTCCTACCTGAAGGGTAGGTAAATATGGCATCCTCATCACTCCACATATGTTCGTCCGCTCTGTGTACCATCTCACTGAGTGGTTCACCTCCAGGTAATGTCCAGTCCTGCTACTCTCTTCCTTCAATCATCATTGTTCATCATCTGCAACCAACGCTACTAGGTGCGGGAATAGCCCATACAGGGGTGAGTATAACGATACTCAGTAGGGACCCTGGGACCCTCAAGGTATCACAAAATCCAACACGGATAAACCACAAAGGTATGAAATAAACGGATAACCATTACTTCGGTATATGCCCATACATATATCTATGTTATTTAGTAACCCATCTCAATCATGTGGAAAACCCTAAAGTCATTGACTCAGCTAAAAACCAGGATTATATTCTAGTGGTAGTAGCAAGTATCATCTACAGTCACATTGTCGAAACCTCACCTGATGGTGTAATCCTCCACTATCGAGTATAGTAGGCATTCTGCATCACATAGAGGCACGTCACACCTTCCTAGACTATTGAGGTACTCCTCCTTTTGAGTACCGTGTGTCTGCTGCGTCACACATAGGTGCTCCCTACTAAGGGTATGCCACACTCACAGAGAGGTGCTTCCCATCATAGCCTGCAGAGGTAATCTTCCTATTGAGTATCATGCGTCTTCCATGTCCCACAAAGGTGCTCCCAACTATGGGTCTATTGCGTCACACTGAGGAGCTCCACACTAGCCTAGTCAAAACACTCATAGTCAAAAGGTCAGTAGTCATTAGGTATTAGCCTGCTACTATGTCATTGTATTCTGTTCGCTCATCTCTAGGAGTATCCACTCCACGAGCTACTGGTTGATACTCCAAATGTAAAAAAATCCCAGTAAAAATATGCCAATTTTCTGCCTCATCATAGGGATGTCAACGCAATAGACGGCTCGTTAATCGGACCCCCAGTCTGTGAGTTATTGGCATTTCTGTTCCATGGGCCTGGGTAGTTTTTAGGTTCAATCCAACCTGACCGTATCCCAAGTGTGTCTAAACCTCAAGTGGGATATTCCAAATGAACCGTCTCTCTCCAAGCTTTCCATCTCCATAGACTGTTCATCAATCAGACACCTGAAGCCAATGATATGGATGAATAAGTTTAAACATGACATAGCGGGTCCGGACTGGGGTTTGACCCGGTCCGCGGGTCCGACCTCACCCGATGGTGGCCCGACCCGAGGGCAGCCCGATACGGCTGGCTGGCCCGACTGGCTGGTCCCCGTGGCCTGACTACCTGGCCCACATGGCCAGGTTGGTGACACATGGGGGGGCGGGGGGGTGAGCCCCATGACTTCTGAACAAAACCGTCGCTAGGCACCAGTTCAGTATCCTGCGAGACCTGGGGGTCCCTCTTTGCTCGGCTGGACGAGCATCCAACTGGCCCAACCCCAGCCGCCCCTTATTCTCGACCATGGCCCGCCCTAGCCGTAGGTCACGTTCACCGGGTGACGCGACGATGCCACCCCGCCTACGATGCGGCGTGGTCTGGAAGCGGCCTCCATCTCCTCCACATGGCGTGATGGCTCTGCACCACCTCCTCCACGGCCCAACTGGCCATGACCCTATGCCCTTCCGTGTAGTGCGACAGTGTCATGCCCTTTCGGTGACCCAGCGGCCTTGCGTTGCCTGTTTTTTTGTTTCTGACACCACGCCGGTCGCGTTTCTCCGCCTCTGTCATCATCAAACGAGATCAATCAAGGGGGGGGAGTCGGACCCTATTTGTGCAGTCCAAGCCCTCCACGTTATGTTGATATCAAACAGAAATACTCAATCCATAAATTGAACGTTGAATAACGGGAAAAAATTAAACTAAAACCCCATACCTTGTTAGTCGATATTTTATGGTGGAAGGAGAGTTTAGAGAAGACAAATCCGAAGATGACATCGTCAGAATTCCTCTTGGGCGACAATTTCGTTCCTCGATCAAAGGTTCCTCATTGGAAGAAGAGGTGTTCTTCATTGGGAGGATAATTCTCCATGTTCTTCCATGTTCTTCCAAAGCTCCCGCCAATGAGTAGATGCCAACCAAAATGAAATAATTGATTTTTCTTTTATTTAATTGTTTTCATGAATTCTAAATTTTTCAAATTTAATTAATTAATTCTCCATTAATTAATTCGAGTGGAGTGGCACAATAATGAGGGATGTTCAAGAGTTTTCCCCCACTTATGGGCAGTTCATGGAGTTAAGAAGATTAGGTGGTCCCCACCTTAATTATCCTCCAAAGGGATGTTATGCTCGGGTGGGCCCCACCACCGAAACCTCCCATGGGAGGTTTGGGTGTGGTGTCCCCCACCACCATCCTCCCCTTGAAGATTTTACCCACCAAAATAAAAATAAGCTACACTTATTTTGATTTAACTTTATTCATAAAAACTCTAAAAACTATCTTTTATTCTCGACCAACATCGGTTTAGGTGAAAGTATTCATACGGGAACAATGGCCGCGAGTTCAACGGTGCCCTCAGATTTAAATTCTGAGCACCGGTTCCAATTTTATAAATTCTCGCTCAAATGTTTACTGAACGTACCCGAACAGAACATAAGAAATTGATTTCAGGCACACTGGAGCTCGGAATCAAGCGCCTTAAATTTTTTCATACTTGAAAAAATCCCATGAATTTAAGAAAAAAAATTCCCACATAATTTATGGGCCTTTACATTGGAATTCAAAAATACTTATATGAATATTTATAGAGTGCGCATGTCTTGATATTAAACATACTATTTTTTTTAAAAAATTTAACTAGTGGAAAATTACTTACAAGTATAGTCAATAATTTCGTTGGGAATTGATTTAATGTGTTGTTTCATGATTCAGTTGAAGAGATGAAAATTTTAATGAGTTGGGAAACTCATTCTGTGGCCTCTTTTGACTTTCCATTCATGGATTAATTTGGTTTCTTTGTTAATTTTTTTCTGCAATTATATTATATTTTATGGAATCAAGGGTTTAGAAATTACCATTACATTTTTGTGATCCTAGGTGATTCCTTGTTGATGTTTCTAATTTGGGAAAATAATATATTCACGGGTAAGGTTGTTTTATAACAAATTTACCTATCTCTTATAATAATCGTTTTAAATGTTTTTTGATGATAATTATTTCCACTAGATTCATTAATTATTTTAAAAACATAATGGTTTGATGATTCAGTGGATAAGTATAATTTTAAATAAACACATACGTAATTGTTTCTACATCAATGTGGTGTGGCCTATGACTAAAAACATGTAACCACAATATTAAACGATGAACCATACAATAATAGTCACCATTGTGATAAAAAATAGAAAAACAATTACATGGTCTGGAACTTTAGATGAAGTATCCTTACTTTACCATTCAGTACTAGAGATCATGATAAAAATGTGTCCAATTCCAAGGGTTTATCCCTCTTATAGTCCATTATACATATATCCACATATAGGGGTACTTTAATAATGATCTATGAAAGCCTACCCATATTTTTTATGAAGTGTAAAGAGTATAAAATTCACATGCACATGGGGGAATGTTCATTCATCAATGGGAGAATAGACTCACTAGGGTGGCATAACATATGGAAAAATTATGGGTCCTCTGACCCTAGTATGACATGAAATGATTATTATGGAATATAATACATGAATTATTATAGGGCCAAATTATGAATGATTTATGTGGTACACAATTAACCTGATCACACCACAAAATCCTCTAATAAGACGTTATGCGAGTTAGACCCGATTGAATGAAATCCATTATTTCATAAACTCTATCCTCATGTTTGAAAGATTGGTTGCCATAATATTAATGTGATGAAATCTATACTTGTGAATCACCAATTCCAAGATAAAATATCCATGTTATATAGAACTCAAGATACAATCAACTAAAACACAACTATATTAATATTTTTGGTGATCCTAGAGCTATAACCTTTCGCCGTATTAATTTCAATTTTCTGAATTTTAACATATGTGTTGTATATTGGATTTCATTTTTTGTCTAGATACAGAGTTCATCACCATGGGTTGTGAAGATGATGTTCTGTTGTGATAAAACTTTTATATTTTATTAAGGATCTTAACTACATTTAATTTTATAGGAGACAAAAAAGTATGAAATCATATAAAATCATGAAAGATAAAAGAATTTAAATCTAAAAATAGATTAATTCATCATAATAATATTAGTTATTCACTTTACTGTATAGATATAAATAGATTTTGAACTGTATATAAATATTTCTTTTTCTGGTAAATTTTTATCATTTTAATTATGGTTTATCTATCTATAAAATTCTCTTCTCAAATTATAAAAAAACTATCAATCTGTAATGCGAGAGTATTTGTTTCAGGTTTGGTGGATCATGTAAAAGGGGGGAGAAATGTAAATGTTTAAATGAATATATCTTTTAGGATTGAATTGTGATAAATTTATAATATTATGAGTTGAATTTCATATTTTATCAATCAATCATCTTTCATTTACTATGGTTATTGACAGATGAATTCCATTTTAGTAAATGTTAATATAAGAGTAGAATATATCATATTTATAACATTTTCCTTAGTGGGTGTACATAATGAATCCAAATGTAACTATTAAATTATAAAAATTCAAATGATCTAGATTCTACTTGTTGACCCGAATGTTAAACTAGTTCATCATCAATATATATACATTCAATTATTACATTTTTTAGCTGAGATGTAATTTATAAATACTGATAGATAAATTTTTTTCTAAAACCGATCCATCATATCTTTTAATTAAATTTTCCTTAAACTGTGTTACCTACTATCTATCCTTTCATTTTTGAATAACATTTTTTCTTCATGCTTGTTTTCTCTAATAGCAATGATGATATTTATTAGAGTAATAATAAAGAAGAGTGTGATTTGGTTGAATTTTAAGGGTTCTATTGGCTTCTACATCAAGACTAATTTAGAATATTCTATTTTCTAATAGTCTGCTAATATTATTATCTCTTTATGTACATAGATAAATACCAATCTAGAATCTTCTAAATGTATTACACATTGTATTTAAATAAATTTTAAAAATTGATTTCTTAAATATATATCTTTTCCCATATATTTTTTTATCATTATTTCCATCCAATTGATAATCAATGATTGATTGATAATTAATCTTACAAATGAAACAATTTATTCTTATATATCATAAAAAAGTTATTCTTATTGTTACCCTCCAAACTAATGGATAATTTATTATATTATCATTAATGTGGTACCATTTTAATATTATATCGTCATTCATTTATGTATATCATTTGGTATACCAAACATTATATAATAAAATATTATTTAAATAAAATACATTTTAATGCCTTTTAGTGTTACATTCAACCCCACTAATTGAAATTTTATGTAACCTCTCATGATTTAGAAATAATTTTAATTTCTTTTTATATCATTACTGACACACAACAATCATAATAAGTGATATGTTAAATATTTTTCTATAAATATAATTTATTTGATAACATGGTATACATGAAACCCTACATCTAAATGAAATATAATAAATCATCCCATTATACCATAGTAGTTAAAATTTTGGTTATGAATATGACTAACTAAACTGTAAATATTATTTGGTTCTCATTTTAAATATAAATTTAATAGTTAAAAATGAATATATATAAAATATCAATCTATATAATGAAAAATAAATGCTTTCATAGATTGTTATTTTTGTAAAAGTTAAATTCAATGATATTTTAACCCATTAATTCAATTGAATCTAGATCCATTTTATAATATTTATTTATGAAAAAATGAATTTTTTTAAATTGAAATTTTTATATAATATTTCTATTAAATTTTGAAAATTTTATAAAAAGAAAAATTTTTTATAGATAGTGAAAATTATTGTTTTTAGAGAAAAATTCATTTTTATTTATAGAGTTTTAAATTTTAAATTTGAAAAAAAAATTAATATGTTTAATTTTATTATTTTAAATATTTTTTAGGTCATTGGAATTATTAATATACATAATTTTGATATATACATTATTATAGTTACCAAAAAAATGTATTAGAAAACAGTCATTCATTCTGTATGCGAGATTAGTTTTGAATTATATTCTTTCAATTATATTAATTGAATTTTAAAAAATGGATTCATTATTTCTACGGTTAAAAATAATTTAATATAAATAGTTCAACAAATATTTTTTTTGATAAGGATTGCAAAAAATGAAAATTTAATTTACATTGTTAAAATTAAAATGGTTTTAATAGGTGTTGAAATAAAAATATAATGGTTAAAATGAATTATAAAACTGTCACATTATTTTTATATTAAATATTTTGACCATATATCATGATTTGATTGATATAATATATTTTTAAAAATTGTTGACTTCAAAGCTTGTGCGTGCCACTTTTTCTTTTCTAATATGTAATGTATGTCATCTCTCTAATTTATAAGATTCCACCCATATTCTATACACATAACTATCCTAAATACATTTATAATTTTCCATACATACCCAAATATATTCTGTTCACTAATCTGCATAAAATATTGGCCTCTGTTTTCGCGTAAATTCAATTTGTGAAGAATTGAGTTTTAAACCCAGTGAGGTCATCCAAAAGAGTGGTATAATTATTATAAATGATATATTGTATTAATTTCTGATATTAATCCATATAATAATACATATCATTGAAAAAAATCTCATATATTCTGATATTTAATTATTTTTATTTCATATCCTATATAAATCTCCCTTTCAATTAATTGTTATACGAAATGACTGCGCATGTTTATAGTGTATTGTAACATCATGAAACAATGTAATTCATTTGTCATAAAATTATATAATTGATGGATATAATTAATGATTTAAAAATATGTATGTCAATTCTAAAATAATAATATAATTTTTTAATTACAATATCACATATAAATTCTAATGATTAAATCCTTTAATAAACTATAAACTCTCTTCTGCACTTCTATTGACTACCACACCCATCTATTGATTTGAAATGTAATTTAACTTATTTGGAGATATATATTAATAATTCCTTATTTAATTAATATAAGTCACATATTTTATTAAATTATTTTTCATTAATTGTTATTTTTTCTTTTATATGTTCCTTTTGTTTGAAAAATAGAAATAATGATCATGAATACATACAACTGACCATCTAAATGAATCATGTAACCCATTTTTCCATATATAACATTTATGGAATTCTAAAAATATTTATACAATTAATATAAATTATATTTATATCGTGTATAAAATTTATAAAATTATGAAACAGTAATAAAATAAAAAATACCAAAATTTCCAAACCAAAACAAACATGAACAATGAAATAATTATCACCAGAAACAATGATTTTAATAAAGTATAGATAATAAATGGGTCAAATGGTATGTTGGAAAATAATAAATTTTATTAAATGTATGATTATTTTTTTCAAAATATATTAAATAAATATATATTTATTATATATGAGGTAGGAACAAAAATGTTGAAAATCAGAACAGAGGAGGATGATTTTTTCTATTGTTCTTATAATTGAGGTGTATTGTATTATTAATAACATGATTTGTTTTAAATTTTTTATGTTTATACCCTTTTAAATTTTATTTCACAAATATATTTTTCATAATTTTATTAAATTTTTTATTTGAAGTAAATTCTTTTCATTGGTTACATGATTCAAATGTTACCAAATTGGTAAGGGTTTCTCATATCAATTTTCTTTCTATGATATATATTCTATATTAACCACATATTTATTTTATATATTTCACATAATTACCCTTTAATATGTAATACCATAATTACTTTTATATTCATGTTATTTATATTTTTATTTGAATTTATTTTTTTATTATTGATTATGATTCAAATGTTACAAAAGTGATAAGTGATTTATGATTATAATATCATCATTTATCAGTTCTATTTATTATTAAGTATTTGATAAGGAAAAATTATCATATATTTATCGATTAGCTCATGTATTATATTATCGTTTGTTTATACATGTTAATTTTATTTAATAGTTCCAGTTTCCCACATTATTACAAGAAATCATATAGAAATTCATTAGGAAAAAGTAATTAAATTTCGATCTTAAATTAAAAATCATTTTCCATTCATATTCATGATTTATTGAATTATTTTTAATTTTTTTTAAATTATACAAATGATTAATTGATTACATTTTTACTGATGTTTATATTTCTATAAAATAGATTGCATGGATTCATCATATCATTTTCAGAATGAGGCAATTTTTAACATTTTCACTACAGTCTGAAAATAATAATTTTATTATAGATCGCCGGAATAGAATTTCCGACCATCATTAATAGCCATTAAATTCAATATTCCCTTTCATGCTTATATGGTTATTTTCAAATAAATGGGTTTTTATATAGTTGTAATTATTTTATTTTTTGAATTTTATTTTCAATAAGAAAAGTTTATTTTCATGAAAAATTAATTTATGGAGGGGGGAGTCCTTTCTCGTTCGTTGTCACAGATGCAACCTCCTACTTTCATCCCCTTTTCTAATCCCGAATTCTTTCCCTCATTCCCACGCATAAAATTTTTCCCTAATGTTCCCGATTTGTTCCGTCAGGCGCCTCAACTCTCTTTAGAGCCTTAATAATTCAACTCTTTTACAGATCTTTTTAAGTTGACTCTAGTGGCTCGATTTCATCAACATCATCCCTCAGTTGACGCTTCTGATTGGATCGTCTTTGAATACATAAATCTTCATGATCAAGATGTGATTGGTCTACCTGTTCCAAGGCACATAATGATCCGATTTGGGTCTATGGATGATCTCATCATGGCATGGTCTAAAGCTCCTCGACGGTGCGGAGGTATGCCTTTCATTCTTCTTCGGTGGAATTTCGAATTCCATATGCAGCAGGATAATCCGAATACGGCGATTTGGGTACGTTTCCCAGGGCTTCCTCTCCCATTCCAGAAACCTTCCATTCATTCTATGCTCGGGAACATGGTCGGTCATTACCTATGCTCGGATACCAAAACTGCTACTGTGTGTCATCCCATCTTCCCTCTCGTATGTTTGGACATTGATGTCTCCAAGCCGCCGGTTGATTGGGTGTGGATTACTGATGGGAAAGAATTCCAGTAGAAATAGGATGTTATGTTTGATTCGTGGACTGATTACTGCAGCTCGTGCCATCGGCTGGGCCATGGTGTCTCCGCCTACAGAAATGGTTCTCTAAACAGGAGGGTCTGCAGGCGGGTGAGGGATGGCTTGGTTGATCATGAAGATGATGATGTGGGGATCTTGAAGACACAGAGGCAGGATCATGTTGATTGTGGGTGGCATGAAGAGAAACCTATTCTTCCTCGGCACGAGGTGGTGAACATAGTGGACAGTAGGGTTATGGGCACGAGGGCTGAGCTGAAGAAGCCAAGTGTAGAGCCTCCTAGAACAATGTTTAGTGTTATCTTCAGCAGGTTGATATTGGACTTGGGGAAGGTTGGCTCCATGAAGGGTAGTTGTGAACCTTCTTCTACTATTAAGGATGTAGGAGGTATGTTTTGAACTTCAATGAATTAGGTTTCCTCTTTGATGGAATGCCCCCGAAGGAATGTGGGTGCCACTATTGAGAAGGATGCTCTTATTGAAATAATTTGTGCTTCTGTGGAAAGAGATGCAGACCTGGGTGGACAAATTGGTGGTGCATACTCTCTCTGCCTGGAACCTGTGAGTTAACCTGCATCAGGTGATGCAGTTCATGATGATCAGGCCATTGCCGAAGGTCCTCTTTCCCTAGATCAAGAGGGGATTTATATACATCATCATCACATAGAGCATGGGTTTTTGATGCCGACTGGAAAACAAATAACCCCTGTGAAGGAAACTGCAGATGGAAGTGGTTCATTGATGAGGAGTCCAGCTAGGATGCAGGCACCTTCTGGGAGGCAGGCGGCCAATATTGAGCTCGTCAATCGGTTTTCATGTCTGGTGACTACTGACTTGGTTTTGGATCATGATAGGGCTACTGAAAGGACTCATGTTGACTAAAATTCGCCATCATTATGTGCTGGTGTCGGGTCAAGGGTAGTTTCTTTGGAAATTGTGATCATGATTTGGGGACTGTGAAGCCCTCTAATGCTGAGTAGGGATCTGAAATAAATGTGGATAGTGGTTAACTTCTAGATAACATAGTTGGATATTGTACTATGATGAAGGGCATGCATGGTGGCTGTGATTCTTGTTGACCATTCCCCATCCTTAGTATGATGGATATTAGTAATAAATCTCAGCATGATCAGGGTGTGAGGGATGGGTATCGAGTGGTGAAAATATCTGGTAAATGGGGGAATTTCTTTAATAGTGAGAATTAAAATAATGGTGGTATGGTTCAGCCCTCCTATAGTGATATGGTTCAGGGTTGGAAAAAGAAAGTGTCTGTGGAGTAGAATGTGAAGACTGACCCACTACGAAGAAGGTCACAGAATGACTATTCTCACTTACCAATTCCTATAGCTACTAGAGCTTCTAGCAGGATGGCTGGACAGATTGAACAATCTTCTAAGGAGCTCCATTATTTGGAGAAGCTCAATCTTAGAAGGAAGTATGCTAATATCCTGAAACACTATGAATGTTTTGAGTGAAAATCGGCTACCGCGGAGGAAGTAGTTTATCCAGGATGTTGCGATGGGTCTGATATTTATGATATGTAAATGTCTCTCTCACCTTGTTGTGCATTGTTGATGTACTTTTCTTTTATTTTCAATAAATGGTTGGAGGATTTCCTCTGAATGAGATTTTTTGGGTAAACAAAACATTTATTACTTACAATCTATTTGGGTTACTTTGTAATGATAAATTCCATCTTATTTTTCCTGATGAATTATGATCAATGTTTTTGGATATTTACTATCTTGATACAATTTTCTATATTACTCTGGATGGTTATTATTATGATTATTAATTAAGGAAATTATTATAATTTTATATTCTATTTTATTATTGTGAATTTTTATGTTTATTTTGTTTGACTAATTTTATTGGACGAAATAATTAAGTTTTTTTGTGAGGTCACTCTATGGACCATCTATGCATCATTAGGTCACATAGGAAAAAAATAGCTTGTTTATTTTTGAGATACCTACCAATCTGTGTATGGTACCTTAGCGCAAAGCCTTGATAGTATGATTATGATTTTAGAAAATTTTTAATCTTTAATTTTTTAGTTATTTATTTCAATCATAATATTCCATTATTTAGAATAACAAATGATAAGATTATAGAATAAGTGACTATTTATATGGTAAATTGTGGATCATTAGTTATTACAGTCATATTATTCATCATGTCCATTTTATTGACTCGATTTCAAATGTTTCACTTAGTTGAAATAACATATTTATTATACATTATTTATTCATGCTATATTCCACTACCAAAATGAAATTAATGAGCATTAAATATCACTTTTTCTTATAATTTCTCTCCCCATAATACTAATAAGTGTTTCATGATTTATATTCAAGGATTTGTAAATGTGATTAATACTATTCAGAAGGAAAATTAAATGATGTTCTTTTTCTTTCAGTTTTAATAAGAAATAAATTAATTCATATTATTTTTCTATACTACTAATTATTTATGCCATTTGGGATATGATAGATTATATCTTTTAGGAATGTAATAATGTTACCCTAAAATTAGGATACATGGTTTGGGATATTTATAGTTTCTATAAGAAATATTTTAATAGAAAACATTGGAAGTATATTAAATATGGCATATTTTAGAGAACATAATCCTACTACAAGCATTGTGTATATTTCTATGTATATGAAAACATTATAATTTTTTAAATGTAGATATCATTTGGTTTTCATTGATATGAATTTCTAAATTGATAATACAAGTAATCATAGGTATATAATATATATATACATAAGAGTAAAATATCATAAAATGGAACAACTTTATTTGAATTGATTAACACCTAATGAATAAAAAATCACCTTACTAAACACCTAGTTTGAAACTCTCATAAGTTTTTTTTTGGATAATTCACATTTTCTGTAAAAAAAATTATCAAGGATTCAAAAAAAAAAACATAATGGCATGGGAATATTTCTAAAATATCATGTTTATGATTATAAGATATGTTATGATTAAAATTTTCAATTTAAACCGTGTTTTTTAGTATATTGGTAATTATATATTATGCTAAATAATATTAAAATGAAATATTGTTTATTCAATTTCATTAAAATTGTTCATAATAGAAGAAATAAAAATAAATATCAATACACATAATCCATGTAGGGATTTACCACATTAGAATTAAAATGGATTTGGAGATAAATATGCATTTGTAACTTGTCAAATTATATCGATGTTGGAGAAGATGAATTTTGTTTTTTAAATTAAATACTCAATAAGGAGAAGCCTACTGATCAAAAATATTTTTCAATTATGTTAAACCACTTCATGGATCATGACACTGCATCATTCGATAGGGATACAAAATCCATCTTTATGAGAAATGGATAAGTTCATTATAAAAGATATTTGTCACTCTAGGAAGTAATAAAATGTATTTGGCTATCATCATTACTTTATAATCCCTAATGTAATGTTGATCAAGGGTGGTCAATTATTCAAAGAATAGATAATAAATAACAAATGACTAATATGGATTGATAATATTTTATGTTAATTTTCTTGGAAAAATATTATCCTAATGAGATATAAGATGATAAGGATAACAAATTATTGATTTAGAGACAAAAATATATTGTAAAATGATTCAATGAATAAATACTAGATTAAAAATTAATTAGTTATTATACATTCTATGTTCATAATATAAATATTAATATTGGAAATTTATTTGATGTAATTAAAAAAAATATGTTTAGTTAATTATTTTTCCAATCATTATAATCATATGAGGACATAGTCACTTGTGATATCAATTTAAATAATAAGTGATCCAATTATTATTTATTTAAAAGGAATTATATATTTATAAGATGAAATATAAATAAATATGACAATAGGAATACGGGAATTAATTATTTTCTTACATATGAAAAATCTGGAAACGAACAACATAGAAATTTATCGTAGTGAATAAATTGGTATGAAATAAACATATAATGTCCACATTTTCAATTTTATAGAGATAGAGAAATATTTTAATTAATTCCCCAAGAATCTATAGAATATACCATAAAACCACCTTAGGTTTCAAGGTCATTATTATACTATAACCACATATTATATATAATGAATAAAGTGATATTGTATTTGGATTAAATAATGATGTGGTTGAATAATTTTTACAAATGATTTTTTTTGGTTTTATAAATCACGAAATAAATAATTATATTTTTTGGGAGTATAGACATCTTATTGTCAGATTAACTTTTGTGTTATGGATATCGTCGTGTGTTTATGTGTCTTAGGTTGATCATATGTTCAATTTTTTAATAAATTTATTTTGAGACTATATGTGATGATATATATTCATGATTAAATATATTTGTGGAGATATTTATATAAATATAACCCATTGGTTGATCATATTATTGAGTAGGAAAATTATTTAAGGAATAATGCCTTCACATTTATAGAACATATGATTAATGGTATAAGAAACCATTAAAATATATATGTTCATTTATATTAATGAAATAATTTTTGTTTAATATTATTTATTTTTATGGAATGAGTATATGTTTTATAAGAAACACTTGTTCTTAAAATGTAATTTTTTGACCAATGTACTTTATGAGGATGTTTATAATTTTATGGGAAAAATTATTGAAATTATATTTATATGGTTTAAAGAAAAGGACATCATATATTTTGGGTGAAATCCAATAACTTCTACAAAGGTCATCATGTATGAAGCCGCAACTAAATACTAAAAGTAGTGGACTGCCTACCATTGGGGGACATAGTATTCTAGTAAATATAAAATAGTTTTTATATAAATAATGTAAGGTAAAATATTGTATGGAGTTGTTTAAGATTAAAATATTGTTGTTATTATTCATGTTTAGAGATTAATGTATAATATTGGATAACACATGCTACCATTTTGGATTTGGTAAATATTTACTAAGATACAGAAGGACTTGTGAACATTTCATGGATTTTATGATCCAATTTATTTTAATTTTATTGCTTCAGTAATAATTAAATTAATCATGGATATTCATTTCATAATGATAGTAATGATGTGTTAATTGATATATTGATAAAAAATGATGATATTTTAAGTATACTTTCTAATGCTCTCTAGCTTGATAGTAAAATAATGCATAAACAATACAAAATTTATCTTGAAACAATCTTCTTAACCTATTACATTATTATATGATTATTTATATTTCTTTTAAATCCTCATAGATATATGGATTTTTGATTGTTAACATTCCATTGGTAATTCCCTTTCATGTTTTCTATGATCTCAGTCAGTCCCTATAATTATTTTCACATTCATTAATATTGATATTTTAAACTCACAAAATTGATTTAATAAAAAATTAATTTTTTGTAGTTATATAGATATACTATGTAAAACCATTTCTCTGTTATCAAAAATATATTTTCTTAGCACTTTTTTTAATGTGATATTTCATCAATGGTATTTTCTTAACACATGCCATTGATTTCGAATATAATGTTCCAATTGTTAAGTCATAATTTATTGAAGAAAGGAAGAATATAACACCCTTAGAAACAATATTAATAACATTTTTTCTGTATAATATATGAATGACATCAATAAAATTAAATTATACCTGAAAATTATTTATTTAAACATAATCTCTTCTATGTATTTAGATACATTAAACCCAAAGTCAAAATAAATCATAATATATAATACAAATATAAAAAAGACGTTATATTTCTAGTGACCCTATTTATTGTTACATTACTATTACGTTATTTTAAGAAAAAATAATAATAATTTCACTGCAAGAATAAATATTTTTCTTGTATTAGAAATATTATGACTATACGTTAAATTTTAGAAATATAACATAAACATTTATTTAATTCCACATTCTCTACATTCAAATTGGCCCTCTAATTGTCCTTAGTACAAGTAATTAGTTGAGGGTATATATCAAAAGGGGTGATATAAAAGAAAAGTAAGAGGTTAGATAATAACATGAAAGATTATAACATGGGGTGAAAAAAATCATGATCACCATACCATAAGAACATTATCATAACAATGAGAGAAATCATTATGAAAAGTCATGGAATGTAGAAATTCATAAAATCAAAACATGATATCTTATTGGTCAACTACCACAAAATATAGGGAAAAATATAAAATCAATTAGATTCATATTAAAAATTTTATAATGAGAATGATCACATTAAAAAATTCATTTGTTCTCTATATAATTATATATGTATCTATAACATACTAGTATTTACATTACACTCTATTATTCCTAGTGCACCCACCATAACATAGAATATAATTTATCATGAATTCCACATAGAACATATATAATCAATAGACATAATATAACCCAAGGGATATAATGGATTTCATTTAATAAATAATACATTCATAAAATTGGGAGTTCTCATGATAAAAATTAAATATTTTTCTTAGCATCACTCTTAATTGATCAAGGGAACGTTCATATGAGAGGTAAAAGATGTATTTTTTTAAAAAAAATGTTATTTAGGAAATATCATTGAATTCAACATAAAAACATATTGAAAATATATATATCCTCGATAAGATAATTCTGATAAAAACATATAAAATAAATAGTAAAGTAATATTCATATTAAATATTGGGTAAGAGAGAGGGATAACCAAATGAGAGATAGTTAGGTTATATAATTACCCAAACCTTGTTTTCGAAATATTTCTTCATACTAATATCATGTAAAATTATTATATAATCATTAATTAGAAATATAAAATCTTAAATACATATCTATCATGCATTAATGTTTTATTATGTTCATTTATGGGCCTTTCGATGAGTTATAGAGTAAAATTCCATCATATATGATAATGTATTTTCATAGTTTTCATGATCGGTACACGCATATTAGTTACTATAGGTCCATGTAAAAAGAGTTTAAAAATCCAATATTGTTATCATATGTAATTAATGATTATCTTGGAGGATAAACTATCTGATAAATAATTTGGTCAAATGGTATGGGGACGAATCATTAGATAAAAGTTAATGGTGATAATTTATGTTAATTTTTGTGGGGTTTTTATCATAATAAAGGCATTTTTTATCATTTATTATTATGTTTATAAGTTATTTAAAATACTTGAAAAAATTATGACATAAAATTTAAAATAAATTTATCCCATTATAATTTTTTTGTGAAGATACTTGATAGTGTTATTGGAAAAAGATTCTGTATCACCTATGATGTTGGTAAATTGACACATGGCTAGTAATGATTAATTTTTTACAAAAAAAATGGAGAGATCGAGGAGTATAATGATGGATAAAAAATTAAAATGATATAATTAAATAATATAAACCATAGTGGACTAATAATTACTTTGTATAAGATAATGATAGAAGAATAGCCAAATAAAAATGAAAATAAAAAAAAATTACTAGTAAAAGGAAAGGGATTTTACTTGTTAAATATATCATCAAATAAAACCTCTTACGAAAATTGGTTTTGGGATTTTTATGATATGAATAGATCCTATAATTAAATATTGTATTGGTATTTATTTGGGGAAGAACTTTTACTATACTCAAATCATGGGATATGTAATGAAAAGAGTGGGTGACATGTGCTATTTATAATGAATGAGATGTTTGTTTTCCCAATATTTTAATCATTAGTGTATTATATTGGCTCAAAAATATGAGGATGTTGAGTATTATCATTAAATATTTTGAAATAATGATATATATTTTGATACTTTTGACTTAAAACATCTTTATATCATCTAATAATTTACAATTCATGTATTCAACTTTTATTATAAATTATCACATTTTATTATTGATAAATAATTCAAGTATATTATAAAATTACCAAAAATTCACCCTAAAATTTATTCTACATATAGAATTGAATAATTGATGTTCGTTATATGATAAATTTTTTCTAAATATTCGTAATTAAATTTTTAATTAAAATCACCATTTACAAAGAAAATGTGCATTTTAAAATTATAACCTAATTTATAACAATTTGAAAAATAATTTAAGGGAACATTAAATGAACATAAAATAATTACACATGAAAATATTAATATATGAATATATTTTAAGAATATAAAAATTTATTACATTTTTTAAATTAATATTACAATTTTAATTAAATATTTATGACTTGGAAAAATCCCACCACATAATTAAAAATTTTATAAAACATTTATTTACTTATATTATGATATAATTATACCATTCAATAATTTATATGATTCATGAATTTTATTTATAAATTCATGGATGATGCTTCTATTCATTTAGATTGTTTATAAAATATAATGGTTATATTACTATAAATATGGTTAAGTAACAATTTCATTGGTATATGTTCTTTAAATTCATGAAATAATTCCTATTTAATTTATTTATCATTTATACAGTATTTTATATAGTATCTAATTAATTTTATCTTATTTTTATTATATTAATAAAATATGGGATAAATTTCATTAATAAATGTTTGGGTTGTTACACTCTTCCTCACTTTTGAAATTTCACACTCGAATTGTAATTTTACTTAAATAGGTGAGGATGCTTTTCTTCCATCATATATTATGGTTTATAAGTGGATTTTTAATAATAATGGTTCCTAGAAAACACTTTTAAATGGTGGGTTTAATAGTTTTAGAATAAAATATCTCTCTAGTCCAGAATCATTACTGGATACACCTCATATGTGATATCATCCTCTAGTTGTGCCACCTTTGAATTTAGTACATATGTGAGATTTTCCATGTAATTTTACATGATTAACACATGAAAAAAATATTGAACATGATCCATATTCTATGGAAGTGAAACTTGATAGGCCACTAATCATATGTGATCAAGGATATCAAGTGGTCCAGTGTACCTTGGTCTTAGTTTCCATTTCTTTCCAAATTTCATAACTCTATTGCAAGGTTATAATAGAAGGAAGACTTTATCTCTACTCTTGAACACATATTCCCATATATTTTTGTATACATAGATCCTTTTTTGATGTTTACTAGATTTTATATGTTTCTATTGGGATTTAACATTCTCTATAATCTATTTCACATGATCAGGTCCATATAGGTTTGTTTGTCCAACATCATCCCAATAGGTTGGAGTTCATCATTGATTTCTATATATAGCATCAAATAGAACCATTTGAATGCCCGAGTGGAAGAGATTATTTTTTGAGAACTCAACCAATATGAGATTTTGATCGCATACACCTATGAATTATGATGTTTATGCTCATAGAATATTCCAAGAATAAAAATCGTCCTTTTAGATTAACCATATATTGTGGGGTGATATGTCATTCAAATATTAAATTCAGTACTCATTTCATATTTAAGGCTCCCCCAAAATTTATTTCTGATCCTCAGATCAGGAACATATTCAATTAGGACTAGATCCCCATGAATTCTCACAAATTCATTATAATATATGATCTAGTTTTATCAAAATATAGATTTTCTCGTGCAGTGGTAAATTGTGAAGTCTTGGTGAGTCGGTCCATCATAACCCATATCACAATATTTTTTTGGATGTCCTTGGGAGACCCAATAAAAATTAATTTGTGATATTCTATCATTTCTACAAGGGTATATTAAATGAATGCATGATCCCTTTTGAATTCGTTCTCTCTCCTTTAACTTGCTGGAATATCATGCACGTTGATATATAATAAATAATATCATTCTTCATGTTATCCCACTAGAAGTGTTCGTGAAGATCACGGTACACCATAGCACTCATAGGATGGATAGAAAATATTGAGCTATGTGAATTAGCAAATAGATCCTTCTTCATCATAGGTGATTAAGGCTCACAAAGCCTCATTCTAAACTGAATCACACCATCACCATCGATATTGAACTCTGAGATCTTACCATTCATTTCTTCATTCACATTCTTTTGTAACTCTGATTCATCCAATTGTGCCACAATAATATTCTCTTGGATAGATGGATGGTAAATCGTTTTTTAAATTTAAGACATATTCCCCACAATTATGATTTCCTAATTCATTCTTTTAATATCCTTGGAGATTGGTCTTTCTGAATCGACAATATAAAGAGAAAACGAAGATATAACATATATACAGAATCATCTACCTTGTTATCCTTATTAGGAATTTAGTAAATATAGAAATCATAGTATTTGATTATCTCTAAAAATACTCATTAACACAATTTGAGATCATATTGTGTGATTGTAAACATTAAGATCTTATGATCAGTATATATGGCCCACTTCTATCCATAGAGGTTGGTTCACTAGTTATTCAATGAAAAAAATCATTATTTATAAATCAAGATTTTGTTTTAGGTAGTAATACTCATATTTTTCCAACTCTCATGAGGCGTATAGTATTATATTATCATTTTTTAGGTGTACAAAAACCAATTATTTATTTTAAGAATCAATTAATATCAATAAAAATTATCAAAAACTTGGTAATGTTAGTATAGGTGTATTGATATGGTTCTTCTTTAGCTTTTTAATATGTTCCTCAAATTATTCTCCCGAGAGATACTTTACCTCTTTATTTATTATATTAGTTAGTGGGTTTGATAATTGAGAGAAATTTCTCAAAAAATGTCGGTAGTATCCAACTAATCCTAGAAGACCATGGATTTCTATTAAACTATAGGTTATGTGATATTTTTTAATTTCCTTTTTTGGGTATATAGAAATAGAATCACATGTGATCTCAATTCCTATAAATTTGACACGCTTAATCCAATTGTTATTCATTCAGATCATGGTGTATATATTATCTTGCCGTAATGTCACCTACAAAAGTCTTATAAATTTTTAATGATCCAAATTTATCATGTATTACATTATAATTTCATCAAAAAATATGACAACTTTTTTGAGATAAAGTCTAGAGACTCTATAAATCAAATCTATAAAGATTCTAGTGGAATTAGTATGGTTGAAGGGAATATCAATAAACCCATTGGGAAAGTACCTTTTATAGAAGGCAATATTTTGAATATATTTCTTATATACCCTTAGCTGATGATATTCAGAACATAGATCCTCTTTTTATAAGTATTTATCACCACGTAACTCATCAATGAATTTAGTAATACTTGTACGAGGAAAACAATTTCATTGGGATCTAATTTAGTTCATGATAATCGACACACATCAACATTGATCCATCATTCTTCTTGAAAAAGGGAACATTGTTCACCACGTGGTGATACACTAGGAATTATAAACCCATTGTCCAAATTCATTTGCATCTAATTATTTTTCTCCACCAGTTCGATGGGATATATCTTATTGGGACAATTTCATATAGGACTAGCATTTGGTATAAATTATATTAAGAAATATACTTCATGAAAAAAATGATGTCTGAGTAACTCTTAAAGAAATAAATCATTGTATTAATCACAATGGTAATTAACTATAGGTTAATAACTTTGAATCAACATTTTTATAGAGCTATAGTTATTCACAGGTAATCAACACCCACACATTTAAGGGAATTTTACGTAGGACTTTAAAAATTTCAATTTCATTTTTACAGTTTTATTGTGCAGTATAGAATATGAATAGAAATTTACCTTTCTTGATAGTTTATATGTTTCATATATATTTATATCCAATCCATACCTTTCAGGGGGTCGTATTCTTAAAAAAAGAATCTTTTAATTTTATGGGATATTCTTCCCAAATATGCAAATAGTAGAAAAGTCAAACACTTGGATTGTGATTATTTAACAACTATGTATATTTTCATATATCTATACATCATGGTTTTATAGATTCGATTAAATAGTTCAAGAAAACATGCAAGATATAATGGAATTTGTAGATTGAGAATTAAATAGTGTTTCTTCCATTCTTTAGTGAATAGAATGTGTACCCTATATGAATTCATTTTCCTGTTATATATAAGTAGCAGTGACATAGTAAAAATTTCCATGATCCTTTGAATTTAATGGATTCCCATACTTATTACCCTCAAGGACTCAAGGTTTAGTGCATTTCCTTGTATAATGCTCTTTATCCTACAGTTTTATCATTGGGCCTTCGGTGGTTCTCTTCTTCCCTACACCACATTGTCTTGATTTCTTGTGTCATTTTGACATTCCTGATCATGGAGGCCTTCTATCCCACACGTCAATCAATTCTACATCCCTGTAAAATGTCCCTAAGATGCTTATCCCCACATTTAGGCATTTAGGTGGTTAAGTTATTTTTCCACCATTCTAATTACATTCACTATCTTGAAATTCTTTATTTTTTTACTAATCACCATATCCATGAGAACATTCTTCAAACATCATCACCAATTTCATAGAAAATAAGAAAATATTCATAACTTCCTATGTATTGAATTATATAATCCATTCAAAGGTTTGGTTCTAAACCACTAAATAATCTATCACATTTTATGTTATTTTTGAAAACAATACCCAATGCACACTAGGAATATTATGTGAAACATTCATAATATTACATGGAAAATTATCCTTATTTTTTCATCTCTATTAAATATCATTCCATATTTGTATTAATATTTCATGGAAAATACTTGTTATTAGACATTATATTATTGTCTAACCACTCTACCTATTAAATTTCATCACTTGGATTGTATTTCATAATAAACACTAAATATTTGATGACTCATCCATCTATATGATAAATGTTAAGAGTCACATTCCATATCATGGAACAAATATGTATATAAAAGATATTATCCATTGAGTTTACCCACTAGTCTGTGAGAAGTGATTTGAATGATACACTAATAATTGGTGGTTATTACCCCATAAAACACTCAATACCTATGTTCACCCTATAAAGTGAAGGTAGTTGTTCCAAATTATTTATTTTATTTATCATAAGATATGAAAATTAGGTAAGCATCTACATGAATTTTTGAACTCCAGTTCCCAAGGAATTAGGGAGGTCATCTGGAAAATCACCACATTGTCCCTCACATGGGTTATTAGCAGATTCTTCCCTGTTCATAACATTTTATAATGTATAAAAGGATAGAAAAAGAAGATATGTCAATAATTCATGACAAAAGTTTTTTGTACCATTGTTCAATTATTTATAACTATATATCTTCACTGATCTGTACATTTATTGTTTTCTAAAGCAATGCATACTGAGTTATTACTTATTCATAGTCTCCTGCCAATGGTTTTTAATTATGTTTTCTTATCCTAATTTCCATATTACGTAAACTATCCACAGATATCAAATATAATTTCTCTAATTTTTCATACATTAATATGACATAATTTTGATGAAAAAAATATAATCATTACATAACAAGGATCAAATATTTTAGGGAATTGGGAAAATTAATACCATAACTAACATTTAAAAAATAAAACATAATCATTTATTTAATTCCTTCATCTCATGGTTCTTATTAGAAATAAATTATCCTTAATATATGTAATCACCTGAGGATATACATAAAAAATGGGTGAAATAAATAATAGTTATATGATTGATAATAAACTGAAACAATATAACATCGGAATAAATTAATCCATATCATTATAATACAGTCATAAGATTACAACCATTAGAGGAGGCATTAAGAAAATCCATGAAATTTGAAAATTATTAAGAATGATAAATAATTTATTTTTGGTAAACATCAATTCATATTGGAGAAAAATTATACAATAATGTCATGAATTTTTCAGATTCTTCCATGAGGTATATCACAATATACAATAGATTAGTTCACTATATAAAATGAGGCAAACCTATCACATTATTACATTTACATTATCATGCATGCCACAAAAAATTCATGTCATCCAGTGACTAAAAATAACCAATTGAAATGAATGTATTTAATTTAATAAAAGAAAATTTAATTAACATTGACTTTACCATGATAAAAAATTATTAATTTTATTAGTATCACACTTTATTTAAGGTTAAAAAATCACATGACATGTAAATGGTGTATTTTTTTAAAGAAAAGTTTTTTTAAAAAATTCATTGGGTTTTTCATAATCCGAATTTGTATAATCTATATCCTATAAAAGATTATTTATTGATTAATAAATGATATATAATTAAAAATGATTTAATAACTATAATTAACATGGGGTGAGAGATGGAAAACCTATATAATGTGAGTTGGGTTCGAGAATTCCCCTTACCATGTTTCTAAAAGCTACATTCATGTTAATATCATGTATAATCACATTATTATCATTAAATAAAAATACAGAACATTTCATACATGTTTATTAATAATTATTTTTTAATGATGTTCATTGATGATCCATTATATGAGTTATATATTTCAATTGCATTTTTTGGAGCATTCATTTTATTAGTTTTCAAATCATTTCACTTGTATTCGTGAATGGATGTTCGTGAAAAATATTGATAAATATCCAGAATATTTATTAATTTTTAGTAATTATATGAAATATTTTTAAATAATCTTTTAAACAATTTTTCAATATGTTATGAACAAGAATCATTAGATTAAATTTAATTATGTTCGTTTTATGTTAATTTTGGTGGTTTTTTTATCATACCGAAATCATTTTGATTTATCATATTGTATTATGATTATAATTTATTTAATGAACATAAAAATAGTTTGAAAATAAAATTAAAAAAAATTCCCCACTATAATGTTTTTATTAACATCCTTTAATTTGTTAAAGTAAATTAAAAGTCCATCAACCAAGATGTTGGAAAATTTTCACATCACGGGTGGTGATTTGTTTTTTGAAAAAAATTTAGATAGAGGGAGGATTTTAATGATAGATCTTCCATTTCCAGGATATATATCCATTATATCAAACATACATGGGATATCATTATTTTTTATATGATATGGTACAGAGAATATAAGAAAATAAATTAAAGGAAAAAGGAAGAGTATTTTACCTCTTAAATCTATCCTCATTTAGAACCTCCTTAGGGAAATGGTTTTAGACTATTGATAAGATCATGACCTCCTGGATATGGGACATTGTCATGGGGGTGGTTTTTAGTGAATATGGGAATTCCATAATTGCAGAGAGGATTGATGAAAAGTGGGGGTGAGTTGTGTTATTTAGAGTGAATGAGTGGGGTGTTTTCCCATTTTAATCGCTAGCTTATTATTACGACTCAAGAATGTGAATTTTAGGAAAATAATCTGAATATAAATTAAAATAATGAAATATAATTTGTGTTTATGTTTATACATTATTATTTAATTTTATATGACTCCATTATTCATGTGTTTATCTCTTATAGTATATTATCATATTTTATTATTCTTTAGAAATACAATTATATTAGAAAAATCATAATAATTCACCCAAACATCTTTTATATGTTTATAGTTCCAAGATGATCTCAATTTTAAGAAAATAGTTTTCTATATATAAGTAATTTAATTTTTAATAAAATAATAATTTACAGGGAAAATATATAATTGAAATCTATAAGTTATTTTATAATACATTGAAAATTTACCTAAAGTTTCGTAAAAATATAGTAAAATCATAAGACATAAAAATATTAATTTCTAAATAAATTTTAATTTAAATTATTATATTAATAAAAAAATTTGTAATTAAACATTTAGGACTTCCAAACACACCAACAATAAATTAATATTATTTTAAACATTTATTTACATAATCAATGATATAATTATAATATAATTTTATTTATATAATAGATTAATTATATTTATACATTCAAGGGTGAAGATACTATTAATTTTTACACTTTTATATTCATAATGTTCATATTACTATTTATACGTTCGTAATCATATTTTAATGGTATCGGTTCATTAATTTATAAAAATATTTCTTATTTTATTTAATCATCATTTATAAATATATTTTATGATCTCTATGAAATTTATTATTATTTATTCTATATTACTATATATAGGGATAAAATTCATTTTAAATGGCTTGTGTCGTTATAAATATATTATGAAAGAATAGAAACATCAATATTTATTAAATTTTATGTTCAAAAAATTTATATAATAAATTTTGTTGAAATATATTAATTATAAATAAATTAATTACAATTTGAAGTAAAAATAATTTTTTTAAAAAATTTGAATCATTATTTGAAATCATACATTAAAATTAATCTTCACCACATTTATAGAATTTGTTTTAAAATTTTAACCTAATATTTCATACCCATTTTAGAAAAAATTTATGAGAAAATATTTTATAAATTTAGGAAAGGATTAATTTTTTTGATGAATATGAAAAATACTAGTTTTTATTGAAAACCTAATTATCAATTAAATAATTTAAATAATGAATATTGTTTTAAAAATGTTTTAAAATTAATATTATTTCTAAAAATTGATAATAAATAGAATTTAGGCCATTTAAATCAATTTCATAAATAATTAATGATATCAAAAGATTCAACACTTATGAAAACATTATTTTGGAAGCCCAAATTTTTGAAATATTTTTAGAGTTAAATTTGAATTTAATTAAACCACTTATGCGAATTATTGTTTGAAAAATTTATTATATAATATTTATCGAAAAAATAATCTCGAATAATAAGTTAATGTAATTTTTTGATCTTAATGTATTTTAAAAACCAAAAAAATATGTACCTTAATTATGGTTAAAAGTGGATTAATGGGGGTTAACAAAAAACATAATTCTTAAAATTAAATAAAATCAGTGAAAAATTTATATTAGATGGACATATTTCGAACAAATATCATCCATGGATCATTAATAATCCATTTGGATAATTTTTTCATTTTTATAACATAGGTATCACTTGTTCTTTTTAAAAATTCAAACATGGTCCTCTCCCACATTTATAAAAGGTCATCCCTCTCATCTCATATACACACTACCAAAAACAGTTTTATTAATAAATACCATAACAAATATCTTACAAACATCCATACCCGAATCCTAGAGTCGTTTTTTGGATCATGAAGGTAATGTAGGATGTATTAATGTTTAAACATAAAGAGGATGTCTAATGAAGATATAATGTTTTTATCGAAGTAATTACATTTTAATTATTATTATATCATAAAATAATAATATCCAAATATGATAAAATATTTACAAATGTATATATTATATATTTATATTTGATTAGGTTAATTTAATAAATAATATTCATATCTTCTTCTATTAAATGAGAAACAAAAAGGTCGATCGTGTGTACGAAAAACTACCATCTCCCAAAATGATGTAATTACTTTTCCATACCAACTATCACGTCTAGTTATAATAATGGATTAAAAATATTCAAATGATATTAAAGAAAAAAATAACTCATTTTTTAATATATAATATAACATATACATTTTTAAATTAAAATCTGTTGAAAAAATATAACATAGCTCCTATGTATGTGGGGAAAAACACCTCTAGGAAGTGATGTCAAATGTATTTCATTTTATTTTAGCGGAGAAGATAATAAAGATATATTTAATTAAAATAAATGGTATATCTGATTTAATTTTTTTAAGGTGAAATATTATTTACCTTTCATACATGAAATCTTTTTTAATAATTGAACCAAAATTAATGTATAAGTATAGTCTACCGTCACCAAGACCAGTGTCACTCATTTTCACATATCTAACATGTATGGAATATTATAAATAAATATATTTTTATATTTGATAATTATATAATAGATAAAATTCAAGAATTTATGGGACCATATTCTATAAAAATTGAATTAAATTACCAAACCCTAACATACATGAAATGAAAAAAATTATGACATAAAACATATATTTTTTATAAAACATGTCAATAAATGGGTCATTAAAAAATATAAGTAAATCATATATTGTATTATATATTTTATTTTGTTTTTAATAGATATTTTAAAATAATATAGTTATTCTATTAGTTTTAAGGGCACATACAACGTATATCTGCATGAGTTAAGTGATTTTGTCCCAATTTATTTTCATTTATGTGTATTGTAATTCAATGTACCTAATTTTTATTATATAATGAATATAATTTCACCTTATAAATTTTTTATGTATATTTAATTATCCATGTTATTTAATTATTCATTTTATTTTTTTCTCTAATGGGTAATATGATGTAAATGATACTTTTGTGGTGCTGATTTTTCGTCTAACTTTTACATCTGAGACAAATATGTTATACACACCATATATTACATTTATGTGGTTCATATATGACCCATTTTTATTTTATATCATTAATATTTTTATCTTTATGTTATATGGTCTTTCGTTTTATTTTATTTCATTCATGGGGTTTATGATACCAAAAGTTCCAATGTGGAAAGTGTTTAATGATTACAGTCTCATTATTTATCATGTTTTTTAGTTTTAATTTAATGAAGAAATATTATTATATATATCTCTAAAAATATGTGAAATTATATATACTCTCATTATTCATGAATTTTCCATGTAATAGTTCCATTTTCATATATGGACTATCTAATTTTTTTTAGAAAATTATTTTATGACAATATGACATTATTTCTCTCTTCTTTCAAAAATAATTATTAATTAATACACATGTTTTATAAAAATGATTGCAAAATATGTTTTTAAATAATCCAAATTATTTATTTGAGAAATATATAACGATTTCTTAATTTTTTTTAAAAATATTATTGCAATCTTCTTATCATTTTTTGAATAAGATACCTGTTATCATTTTTACAATAGTCTGAGAAGAATATTTTTAACATATGTGACATGTATTGAATTACAAAATATAATGACAACTCATTTCATTGATTCGTTCACTAAAATATTACATTATTAATTTTAATGAATATAGTTTCTGAATTGTTCATATTTTTTGTATTGTGATTTTCAAATGGAAAATGATATTTTCCTTAAGAATGTTTTTAGTGATATATTTCAGTTATTTACATTTTTTATAGAGAAAAAAATTGTTTAACTAAACATATAATAGGGATTTTTTTCATTATTACTTCAATATTATTTTTATTTATTTTTATGAACAATATCACTAGGTAATTACTACTTTAACTACCTTCACCAAATTACGCTGAATGTTTTTTATTATGTTCATTGATTCAGGAATTTAATAATGCATTGTATATGATTTTTTAATTAGATGTTTATATATATTATTTTGAATGATTTATTATGAGGATTGAATTTTACATATTCTTTAATTTATGGGGGCCCTATATATCCCCAAGAAGAATTGATATGTTTCAATTGGAAAACTATGTTGATTAATTTTTAAATGCCATTCCCATTTATGTAATATGTCTTGACATGAGGTTTATATGATATGTTTATGATGTAAAACATTGTGAATTACCCTATTATGAATCATTTTATTCATTTTCATGTGATTATTCAAGTATTTGGAATATCCATGCAATTTTTTCAAAATTATATTCCTATTTATATAAAATTATATTGATCGTCGGTTCTTCCTACAAAATTATTCTTCTTTAAAATGTTATTGATTAAATGGAATCTGATTCAATTGAATAAATTGAAATATTTATTATTCCCTATTTATTGGTTTTTATATCCACTATATGTATACACTTACTGGTCATTAGATCTCACCCATATCATATGTTTCATTTTATCAAAATTCTTTAAAATGCATTATGATTGATATATACATATACGTAAAAGGAAAAATTCTGTCTTAAAATGTAATTATATGTTGTATGTATGATTAATGATTTAATAATAAATTCAATTATGTAACATCAAACCATTACCCATTGGCTTCATATGTGGATGTATTTCTACTATTCCTTAAGGGATATCTCCAAGGTTCTAATGGATGGATATAAATTCCAAGGTACTCAATAAAAATGGAGAAATATTTCACTATTCAGAAATAAAACATCTTAATAAAAAAATATATACCAAAATACTACTACACGATTCATGATAATAAATTTTTAAAAAATTTTGTTCCCTTAATATTAATACTAGACTAAAAAAATGCATCTTATTAAAATATAAAACAACACAACTAAATTAAAAAGTATATAACTCGAGAATTCCGAAAATGATTCATCCTCAAACTACATAATATAAACATTATTTCATAATGAACAACTAATTAATCATTATATTTTACATTTTCTGGACTGTCGAACAACATTATCTCCATCATCACCAAACTAAAAAAGTAGTGTTGATAATGAAATTTAGTAGGCATTCCAAAAATGAATTCCCTATGTACACCACTAAGATAGAATAAGATTTAGTATTATATAAAAAATTATATAAAACATTTATAATTGTTCAAAATTAATTTAGAGATGCAAAAAGCATCACAAAAATGTAATTTTGAAGGATAAAAACTAAAAAATAAATTATAACATTTCACATTCCTTTCAGGTGTACCCTTTCCATGATTCCCATACACACCCACACATGAATTATGTAACGATAATTCAATAATCATGTGTGTTTTCACATACATCAAAGAAGTATTCAAAATTGGGGAATCCCTATGGGCCCTAATGACACATTTCCCTTATCCGGGGTCATGTATATTTGTAAACCAATGTTTCATGTCCCTATTCATGGCTATGTTGAAATATTGAACAATCAAAAGAAATTTAGGCCAAAACCATTTTGAAACATACATTTATATACAATTAAAAAAACCATTTTTTATTGAATAATTATAAAAAACAATTTTCATATATCAATCAATTTTATATTTTAGAAGAAAAATATTAAAATCATTAAATCATAGAACATTTCACAACCAATTTCCATAAATCCAAAAATCTACAAACTACTGAAACCATCAGTAAATAGGGATTTTACCATGATTTTAAACCCATATCTACAATGAAAATCACAAAAATTAACCAATTTCAAACTAGTAATTGATGTTCGAAAAGCAGGAGTCCAAATTTAATCCACAAACCTCATGAATTATGGATAAAATCAAGAACAACATGAAAAATCCCAAAACATTGTGATGAGCTCAGCGATACCAACTATGATATATTTACCTTACATCAACAGATCCATATCTCATCATTGATGGAATAAAAAGACAAATATCAATTCATAGAATACTATATATAAGAATCTTTGAGAGGGATGTAAGGTATATGTATGATAAAATATAAAACACAACCATAAACAAAGTTTTACCTAGGGAATATGGTGTCAATGAAATATGAAATTTCTTTTAATCACTTTGGTTTTTATGGGTGATTCCACACAAATCATTATGAGGATGAAATATCAATTGATGGATTAATAGGTAAAAATAAATATTCATATGTTTGAAAACAGTTGAGACCATCTTTTTTTGGATCTCACATTGAAACCATAAATGGTTGGTCATTGGGTAAGAAAAAACAAGGTGTCATCCTATGGTATCCTCTACCTAAAAGATATCCTCATATGGTTAGACCACACTATTAGAAAAACCATGTACCCACTATGTAAAATATTTCTACCCCACATTGTGTCGTTTTCATTCTGTGGCCATACAGTTTGACCAAACTGTGTGTCTAACCTTGTTCTTAACCAAAATACGTTGATTCATTTTATATGGTTTCATATTCGAGTTTTATGGTTTTTGGTAATCACTAAAAAATAATTAACTACTATAAAAGTTTCAAAAACATTCAAAAATACATCCAAACCCTCCTAAACATCACACAAACTCTTTACATTCCTAAAAATCATAATGGGTTACTTACTTGAAAATAGTGGTTCAATATTCTCCCAAACCTTGGTATTTCCATACATGAAAAGTAGAAATTATGAATTTTCTTAAAGGAGTTATTGACAATTATCAATCTCTCCTTATCGTGTTCCCATTTTTCCTGCTGAATATGACCATGTTGCCACAAAACCCACAATAGGATTAGAATTTTTTCAGACATCTCTTTCTCTTGAAAAGCCCAAATTTGTACTAAAACATGAACCAACAAATCAACTATCTCAAGATCAACGTGATCTCATTAAAGCATATGGTCTGGATTATACAAATACATTTTCAACTACGATATAATAATGAAAGTATGAATCACACTTAACATTATTGGAAATTCCTACAAATATTCTGCCTTACTAACCAATTCATGTTTCTCAAAAGGGTTTATGAATCATGGAGGTGACATTACCTACATCTAATAGTTTTTATTTTCATGTCTTTGGAAGATTATAAAAAAATGATCTGTATCCATTAATGAAAAAATCAATCAATGATGATCCACATAATATTATCAATGAATCAATTCCATGTCCAACCATTTTTTGATTAACTAAATCTTATTTGTGGTCTCTTAGACAAATATCAGCATAATTCCCGAATAATGGCATGACTAAACCCAAAAAAGTGGAGAATGAAATGAAAACCCAAACATAACATAAAAAGGGTCAAGATGTATCATGTCCTGAAAACATTTGTTATATGAGAAATCCACCAATGGTACATTCTCCACCAATTAGAAACCAATGTCTTTTACCAAATCCCAACATAAATCATCAAATAGTTTTGTCATCCATTTGAATTATCCATCCGTATGAATATGATATACCATACTCATAGTTAATTGATCGATAAATAATTTTTGTTAGTACTTCCCAATATGAGACATAATGATTTGGAATATGCTCGAATATATAAAAACTAGTATGCCATGTATGTTTATACATTCATGGATATATATTTTTGATATTTCGTCCACTTTATGGGATTCATCAATAGAGATGAAGTTGGGAGATATTTTGATCTAATACACTATCAATGAATTGTAATAGTGTTTCCAAATCATTCTAGGAAGGCATGGTAAAAAATATATGGATATCTAGTTCTAATATTATATAGGTGAATGTAATGGCAAAAAAATCCCAAATGGGCACTGATTCCCTACCTTAACATGCTGACAAGTAGAGCATCAATGAAAACACACCCCCTTCTTCTTCATTCCAAACCACCAAAACTCGGGCCTAAATTTCTTATAAATTTATTGTATTTTAGGATGAACAACCCATATCAAATTTTGGAATTATTTGAGAACTATTTCCAAAAAACCAATAGGTTATACCATTCAATTTCAAAACCAAAACACTAAGCTCACATCTCACCTATATCCCTCAACGGTATCCTCACTAGTGAGTTTTGACCATATTAAAGTAGATTATGAATCAGATTCCAATACATATTTAACTATTAAACCAAATAATTGGAAAACAACTAGAAGTAATAATCAGAACCTCACATCAGTCATCACATTCCATGTTCATGTTACCTATAACAGACATTAGCTAACATTGATATGAAGAATTTTCAACTAAATGAGCATTCATATTTTTTCTTAATGCAAATTCTTCAGATGAAAGGGTAACTCTATTGATACATAAGTTTCTGAATGGTCACCCCAAATAATAACACATCACAATAGAGATCCTAATTAATCACAATAATCCACTCACCCATGTACGGATTCTAGAAAAAATCTATATTGTGGCTAATGTATGTTGAAAATTTTTCACATGAAAATAATTATGGAATTTATCATTGAATTGGACAAAATTATTCGTCCTTTTCCATTCTATCATTGGAGAGGCCATTTGTGATATATCAAGAGAAAATCATCTATAATAACGATTTTTTCCAAAGACATTATATATCTCAAAAATATTCATTGGAGGTTTCCATGGGATAACAACCTATTTTTTAAAAAAATTATCAGAATGGAATTTTTCGAGGATTTCATTGACATGGAAATATACCTATTATATCCAAGAATTACAATGTGATATTTTGGAAGACATACAATGATACATCATGATTCCTAACACTGTCCCAAAGTGTTTCTCATGATCAAACATATTCCATGAATACACAAATTTTCCAATCAATGAAACCACCACAAAATAATCTCAATGTCTCTATAATATTAGATTTATAAATTCCATATACCATGCAGGTTAATTCATAAGACCAAAAGGCATTACCTCATATTCATAATGGCATATCTACTATTGAATTATGAATTTGGAATATCTTCCATTAGGACCCATAATTGGTGATGTCCTTATCATAATAAAATCAGGGAGAAACATTAATTTCTGATAAATTGATCAAAAAAATCATCAATGTGTGGAGGTAGATACATAATATTTATTGTGACTTGATTAAGCATATGATATTCAACAAATAGCTATATATTGAATTATCATTTTTGAAAAAAAAAATATTGGTGATTTTATGTAACACCCCGAGATTTTATGAAAAATATTCTTTTAATTTCATTAATGTCTTGTGTTGTATGCTACACCAAGATTATCTTGCACTATGCGCAACACCGTATTAGCTTGCAGTTTACACAACACAATTCTTGGATCGTGTTACACACAATTTTGATAATAGTTATTCTACGAAACATTGAGTATATATATATATATATATATATATTGAATGTATAAATGAAATATGTTTGGATTCTATTATATGAAAAAACGAAGCATTCTTGCGCAACACGCAACCCTGACTTGACTTGCATTACACGCATTCGCGACCTTCCTCGATAGCATCTATTGTACGCAATACCGGGTGTTACTAAACAACGATATATTATTATATTATTATGAACTAGCCGTTATAAATAGTATTAACTAAATTTTGAAATTTATAACAATAATATTCATCTTACACATTTTCTAGAACATGTTATAAAAAAAAAAAAAAAATTTCGGGCAAAATAAGTATTTTTAAAAAAATACAGTTTTACCGCCTTTTGATGGTGCACCCACTTTAAATATAGTTTTTTAAATGTTTATAAGTTCCATTTGACAAAATAAAATTATTCTTTGGAATCAAGAAATAAAAATTTACTTTGGATAAATTTTTCATTTTATTCTGATGACTTTCATATTTTAATGAATAGTAAAAACATGCAATATTTTAATTAAGGACAACTTTTTTCATCGTAATATCTTATGTGGATAAATTATAATATTGAATGGTTTTAAAGTATAAATAATATATATTTTTACCGTTTAATATAATGTATGTCATTAGCATTGATTTTACCTTGAATTCGTAGGTTAAATCAATTCAATCTTTTGGAATGTTTTAAAGAAAAACGCGCTTTCTTTCGACATCGGTATTAATTTTAATTTAATTTATCAAACTTTTGTGTATTGAATTTGGATAAATGGAATCCATATTTGGAATCAGTAGATCCAAATTATGTTAATAAGCTACTTTTTATTTTTGGGAATTATGAATAGTAACTACGGTAAATTTTATTTACCTTAGTTAAAAGTAAATCGGGTAATTAAGGGTAAATATAATATTATAAAATTACCCTAACACATGTCAAAATCCTATTCAATGACTACAAGTCGACCCATATCACCTAAGGGTCGGATTATATTCATTTAATGGTCTTTTTTCCATGAAAATAATTTAATTATTATTAAAACCAAAGAATGTGACAACATGTCATTTTCTTAAATCCTATAAGTATAATAATATTAAGTTAGTGATAAACTTCATGAAACTTCAAACATGAATAGTTTACAGAAATCTATTACAATTATCTACATCATAGGAATTTATTTACAATTTTTAGGGATTAAATAATTATCATTTATTATGACACAAAGATGATATAGTAATTGTCTTATTAATGAAATATTGACACGATTGATATAATAAATACCAAAATAAATGTAATTTAAGACTTTTTATGAATTACACGAATTTTATATGTTAATATGACATGTTATTATTGATTTAAGTAACTTGTTTCGAACTAATCATTCTGTTATGATTTTCACAAAAATCAATTACTAAATAGTGTCAAAATTGACATAAAATAGTTTTTAAAACAAATATTATATTATTAATTGTTATTTTATTCCTAAAAATATAAGGTTCGGAAAAATGACTTATATAAGGTTATATAGTTTAATAATAAACAACTTGGGGTTAGTTTTTCTTGATATTGTATGTTTATAAACCTCTTAGTGTAAGAAAACAAGAAGACACGGTAAAAGATAAATTATCTAACTTAATGTTAAATCTAAATTATAAGGGTACAATTGATACCTAAACTTGTATAAATTCTATTTTATGAGAGGATTTCTACCCCTACCCACCTTATATTCGAAATATATCAATTTGGAGCTATTAATAACCGAATTTTACTTTATAATAAAATAATATTTTTAGTTATTCCAAAGGTGCCCCTCTCCTCCCTTATAAAAGGGCACCCCCTCCCACTCTTCCTCACACCACATTAAGCCTTCAATCTCATCCAAACACTGAAAAATTATCTTCTCCACTTCCCTATAAACATCTTATATGTTTTGTTCTTTCTCAATGACCAATTTTAGTGCCCTAAGAGGAGGTCTCCAAGAGGCATTTCAAAGAAGAGGTAATTTCCGTTACCGATTCTTTCACCTTTATTTCTTCTTCCACTTCTTCTTATAAGGTGGTTTAATTATGAAGTAATAACTTCAGTATCACTCATAGACTGATATGTTATTATAAGTATGAAACAACCATATTTCACCATCTATCCATCCTACGGAAAATGAAATCACCGTGCGTGTGTACGTACGGAATACCGTCTCCACGCCATGGTGAAATCTATTTTCCACCACCACCTTACTTGGATGGGTATAATGGTGTAAATAATAACTATATATGATTATTTTAAAGTGATATCAATTCTTAAATAGTATACATACACTCCAATACAGTCCCACGATCATGAGAACGATATCATCGCTCGTGCGTACGTACGGACTACCGTCTCCACGACGCGAAGAGATTCATTCTCCACGTTAACCATTCATGAATGATTATAAAGTATATATAATAAGTAATCATGAAATATATTACATAATAATGATACTGTATTTATGTGTACATATATGTATGTCATCTACTTAATTCCATTCAACTCAATAAGGAAACGAAAACAATGTTCATGCGTACGTACAGCCTATCGTCTCCATGAACGATGTATTTCTTTCCATTTACTGATGTATTATATATATATATATAATGAATATATATTATATATAAATCATTCTTTATATTCTGGAATTAATTAATCATTATCTAAGTAATCATATGAGTAATTACAAGTCAAAACCCGGACGACAAAAGAAATGATTTTACCCAAAACGCTCTTTAACATGGAATTTAGAAAAAACGGGTAATATAAAGTCATCAGTGAACCATATATGATATCATAAAAATGAGTATGATTATATAATAAGTCAATGACATTATTTAAATCATTATACAAGAGGTTAAGACACTTACGAAGCAAATAGGACCTAATGTAAGGGAAACATCACATCTCATTTTTATCCGAGATTGTTTATTCTTTGGTATTTACTGGGGTGTATTTTATCATCCACATCCATGTTTCCTCAATATGTAATATTGATATCCTTATAGAATAGTTTATATCAAATTTTACCCTTCGGTTATTTTTTAGTAAAAGATATGAATGGAATCTTTTGTCGTTTTTCTTACGATGTACTTTTTGACTTTTCCGACAAAAGAACGCGAAGAATGTTTTCTTTTAACTTATACGGCATGAATGAATTTTTAAAAAATTATTTCCAAGAATCTTCCCTTACAAGTTTTCAAGTTTATTTTTAATCAACTTCTTTTATTTTAAAATTCTATGACATGTTAAGAAAGGAAAAATGATTTTGAAGTAGAAAGGATATTTTCCTCAAGAATGGAGTTCAAGTGTTTAATCAAAATTATTTTCCATCTAAGATAATAAAAGGGTTCTCTTTGTATCCCTATTATTACATGGATTTGATTATGTTGTGATGGAAATATATTTATGAATTCCATTATCTTATATGAATTGTTTTATGATGTCATGTTGTTTAAGAATCCCATTTTTTTTCTACATGGGTTATGCAATGATGTATGATTTATGATTTTGTGGAACACAAAAGAATGGTATCATTATGAGATGGGTGGGACCTATATATCCCTACAATGCATTGGGTAAATATTTTATATCTCATGAGATAGACATGGATGGAACGGTAGGTTATACTGGTTCAGTGAAACAGGACTGAAACTAGGAGTGAACTCGGTTCAGAAAGGGACTTTGTCCACTAAGATAGTCTTGGAAATGAGTCTTGACTAATAAGAAATGATTCTCTATGATTATGTGTGTATGCCACAATGTTTCATGTTTTATGTTATGATTATTTGGATTACATTTCACTACAATGATTTATTCCATGTTGTGATATTATGATCTCTTTTTCAGGTTAAGATTTCCAAAATGTTATGTTCTTATGAATATGATGTGATTGATATTTCTTTTGTTTACCCTTACTGAGAATTTGAGCTCACCCTTTTATGATTTCATTTCCCTAGGATATAAAGAATGGTTTTAGGTATAAAAAAAAGTAAGATCTTTATGGGAGATGTTGAATATCTTTCACCACGATTAGAAGATTACGTTACAAGTTTCCAAAGACACTAAAATATTACGGTCCTTGTGTGTGTGTTTTTGTTATGTACTAAGTATTCCGCAAAAGTAATGTAAATTCTATGTACATCAAGCTTCAGGTCTCTACAGTTGGTATCAGAGGAAATGTTTAGTCAACCTTTGGAAACTAGAATGCAAAAACGTTAGTGAGAACCCTAGAGATATTTCTAAGGTTTGTTTAGGGATGTACCTAAGGATATGTATACGTATAGGATAAAGTCCTAGAACTATGGTAACGATATTAGATTAAACCAAAGATGTTAGATATTTAAGTTACTCCCCCTTTATTATGATTTTTTCCTCTCGCACTATTATTTTTGGGTTTTAGAAAATGGCTGGAAACAAGATGATTCACAATAATTTAAGATATGATGGACAATGGAATGATATTCTTCATGAGCAACCAAATGAAATGGTATTTGGAGGTCCAAACATCATTATTATGCCGAATCATAAATCTCATAATATGATCAATAAAGTAAAATTTGGTAAGTTTCCTGACTCGGTTAATAAGAGAAAGATGTAGTTTCATGATGATCATAGAGGAATGAAAGATCAATTTCCCCTATGTAAATCATGTGGGAAGAGGCATAAAGGAGAATGTTTAAAAGGAACTGGAAGATGCTTTGGGTGTGGAAAAGAAGGACACAAATCCTGTAAGTGTAAAGGAAAAGGTTCAGTTAACACCAAGGATGAGGATAATGGTATTGCTATGACATCAACAATGGTTAAATGTTTTAAATTTGTAATGTATGGGAATTATGCAAATCAATTACATAAGGTAAAGTCTCATGAAGAGAATCAGTACGGTCGTATGGATAGTATTTATGTCGATGATGATGAAGATACTACAAATGATATGTGAGATGAAAGAACAGTTGAAGCTCGGTCAATGGTTTAAGAAAGTAGTGGAATGATTACATGTTTATCATGTGTAATGTTGTAAAAGTAATCCCTTGGTACTATGGAATAAAGAGACAACTAAGGATTTTTACACTGTTGCCTTTCCTAATGGTACCAGTATCCCTGAAAGATTATTCTGATATTTTTGGAATGTAGATGATATGCGCATAATGAAGGGATAAGGATAAAATTAAATGTTTGATAGTATTCATGATCTCATGACTGATATAAGGAGATGGTTATATCGTGGTTTGAGTATATAGGATTTTTGAATTTTGGTATGTAGAAAGAGTTAAATGTTGACAGTATTCATGTTTTCACTAAGGTTTAATGGGTATTAATTTTTAAAGAGAATACATGATTAAGGTATTCACATGATTGGAATATGACCAACAAGATATATGGGGGATAAATGATGGTATTCAAATGCTTGGTTGATGACATTTCAAGTAATATTTTTCTTTATACTATGAGCTTGGGCCGAAGTATTTTAGATAAGCCTAATGATTGGAATGCATTAGGTTAACCATAAGTTAGTATTGTTTAAGGATAGAACTTTTTTTTGATATTATTTATGTAATGTAGTTTTAGAAAAAGGACAACCAGCAGGACGAGCGACAGCCCACCGCCTCGGACAAGGCTGTGGGAATCGAACCCACAACCGAAGTGCGACTGGCCTTTATCACCTACCACTGGCCTACAGGAAGTCCCTGTTTAGTAGAAACTAGTATTATTATATTAAGCAATAAGATATATGAATTATAAGTCCATTTTAGGAACCATGTATCATTAATCCCACTATAGATGGACTTATGTATTTTTTGACATCATTTCTAACATTTTGATTGAGACAGATGAATTGACCCATCATTCTATCACATGATCTGCTAACACTTCACGAATAACAAATTCAAACTCATTTCTTTAAGAGATTAAGTGTAAATTGTTCAAGAGATGATCAACAGTGATATTGTACCAAAATAATGTAAGTATTTATTCTAATTCAAATTCTTCAACAAAAAATGTTGTCCTAGTGCTCTTATATCTGATGAATCAGATGGTACCTTAGATCGTCACAAATTTATGGCTTTGTGATTGCTGGATTTTCCATAGCCATGTTCTCTACCACTCTCCATCAGAACATGATGGTAAGATTTCTCTTCCATATCCATATTTTCACCTATGTGGAAACGCAGTGATTAGTTTATTTGGGTAACCGATACGTTTCATACAATTGTTTTTAAAGATTGGTTTTGGTATTCCTTTTTACGATGTGGGTTTCTATTAAAGAAACTTTTGATTAGTAAACCATTTATAACCCCAACGAATATCCAGGGAGAAATTCATTTTAATGGGGGAAGAATGTAACACGCTGATATTTTATGAAAAATATTCTTTTAATTTCATTAATTTCTTCTGTTGTATGCTACACCAAGATTACCTTGCGCTATACGCAGCACCGTATTAGATTGCAGTATACGCAACACTATTCTTGGATCGTGTTACACACAATTTTGATAATAGTTATTCTACGCAACATTGAGTGTATATATATATATTCAATGTATAAATGAAATATGGTTGGATTATGTTATACAAAACAACGAATGATTCTTTCGCAACACGCAACCCTGACTTGGCTTGCATTACACGCAATCGTGACCTTCCTCGATAGCGTGTGTTGTACACAATACTGAGTGTTACTAAACAACGATATATTATCATATTAATATGAACTAGACGTTATGAATAGTATTAAGTAAATTTTTAATTTTATAAAATTATTATTTATCGTACACATTTTCTAGAAATGTTGTAAGAACAAAATAAAATTTTCGGGTAAAATAAGTATTTTAAAAAAAATACAGTTTTGCATCTTTTTGATGGCGCAACCACTTTAAATCTAGTTTTTGAAATTTTTATATGTTGCATTTGACAAAATAAAATTATTATTTGGAATCAAGAAATAAAAATTTACTTTGGATAAATTTTTCATTTTATTCTGATGACTTTCATATTTTAATTAATAGTAAAAACACGCTATATTTTAATTAAAAAAAACTTTTTTAATCGTAATATCTTATGTGGTTAAATTATAATATTAAACGGTTTTAAAGTATAAATAGAATATATTTTTACCATTTAATATAATGTATGTCATTAGCATTGATTTTTCCTTGAATTCATAGGTTAAATCAATTCAATCTTTTGCAATGTTTTAAAGAAAAACCCGTTTTCTTTTGACAACGGGGTTAATTATAATTTAATTTCGGCAACTATTGTGTATTTAATTTGGAAAAATGGATTCCATATTTGAAATCATTAGATCCAAATTATGTTAATAAGCTACTTTTCTTTGGGAATTATAAATAGTAACTACGGTAAATTTTATTTACCATAGTTAAAGGTAAATCGGGTAATTAAGGATAAATATAATAATATAAAATTACTCTAATACATGTAAAAATCCTATTGAATGACTAAAAGTCGACCCATATCACCTAAGGGTCAGATTAGATTCATTTTATGGACTTTTTTCCATGAAAAGAATTTAGTTATTATTAAAACCAAAGAATGTGACAACATGTCACTTTCTTAAATATTATAAGTATAATAATTTTATTTTCATGATACACTTCATGAAAATTAAAACAGTAATAGTATCCAGAAAGATAATACAATTATCTACATCATAGGAATTTATTTAGAATTTTTAGGGATTAAATAATTATCATTTATAATGACACAAAGATGATGCAGTAATTGTCTTATTAATGAAATATTGGCATAATTGATGTTATAAATACCAAAATAAATATAATTTAAGACTTTTAATGAATTACACTAATTTTATAGGTCAATAAGACATTTTATTATTGATTTAAGTAACTTGGTTATAACTAATCATTTGGTTATGATTTTCACAAAAATCAATTACTAAATAGTGTCAAAATTGACATAAAATAGTTGTTTAAAAAAATATTATATTATTAATTGTTATTTTATTCCTAAAAATCTAAGGTTAGGCCAAATTACTTAGATATGGTTATATATTTTAATTATAAACATCTTTGGGTTCTTTTTTCTTGATATAGTAAGTTTATTAACCTTATAGTGTAAGAAAAAAAGAAGACACGGTAAAAGTTAAATTATCTAACTTAATGTTAAATCTAAATGATAAGGTTATAATTGATAATTAAACATGTCTAAATTCTATTTGATGAGATTATTTAGACCCCTACCCACCTTATCTTATAAATATATCAATTTGGAGCTATTAAAAATAGAATTTGACTTTATAATAAAATAATATTTTTAGTTATTCCAAAGGTGCCCCTCACGTCCCTTATAAAAGGGCACCCCCTCCCTCTCTTCCTCACACCACTTTGAGCCTTCAAGCTCGTCCAACCTCTGAAAAATTATATTCTACACTTCCCTAGAAATATCCTAGAGGTTCTTGTCTTCCTCAAATACCAATTTTACTGCCCTAAGAGGAGGTCTCAAAGAGGCGCTTCAAAGAAGAGGTAATTTCCGTTACCGATTCATTAATCTTTATTTCTTCTTCCACTTCTTCTTCTAAGGTGGTTTCATTATGAATTAATAACATAAGTATCAATAATATACTGTTATATTATTATAAGTATGAAACAACCCTATTTCACCATCTATCCATCCTACAGAAAATGAAATCACTGCGCGTGCGTACGTACGGAATACTGTCTCCACGCCGTGGTGAAATCTATTTTCCACCACCACCTTACTTGGATGGGTATAATGGTGTAAATAATAACTATATATGATTATTTTATAGAGATATTGATTCTGAAATAGTATACATAGACTCCAATATAGTCCCACGATCATGAGAATGATATCATCGCTCGTGCGTACGTATGGACTACCATCTCCACGACACGATGAGATTCATTCTCCATGTTAACCATTCATGAATGATTATAAATTTTATATAATAAGTAATCATGAAATATATGACTTAATAATGATACGGGATTTATGTGTATATATATGTATGTCATCTACTTGATTCCATTATACTCAATAAGGAAATGAAAACAACATTCATGCGTACGTACGACCTACCGTCTCTATGAATGGTGTATTTCGTTCCATTTACTGATATATTATATATATATATATATTCTGAATATATATTATATATAAATTAGGTTTTATATTCTGGAATTAATTAATCATGATCTAAGTAATCATATGAATAATTACAAGTCAAAACACGGACGACAAATGAAACGATTTTACCCAAAACGCTCTTTAACATCGAATTTACAAAAGAACGGGTAATATAAAGTCACAAGTGAACCATATAGGATATCATAAAAATGAGTATGATTCTGGAATAAGAAAATGACATTATTTAAATCATTATACTGGAGGTTCAGACACTTACGAAGCAAATCAGACCTAAGGTAAGGGAAATATCACATCTCATTTTTATCCGAGATTGTTTATTCTTCGGTATTTACTAGGGTGTATTTTATCATCCACATCCATTTTTCCTCAATATATAATATTTATATCCTTCTACAATAGTTTATATCAAATTTTACCCTTTGGTGATCTTTTAGTAAAAGATATGAAAGGAATCTTTTTTTGTTTTTCGTACGAAGTACTTTTTGACTTTTCCGACAAAAGAACGAGAAGAATGTTTTCTTTTAAAATATATGGCATGAATGGATTTTTAAAAAATTATTTCCAAGAATCTTCCCTTACATGTTTTCAAGTTTTTTTAATAAAAATCTTTTAGTGTAATATTCTATGACATGTTAAGAAAGGAAAAATGTTTTTGAAGTAGAAAGGATATTTTCCTCAAGAATGGAGTTCAAGTGTTTTATTCAAATTATTTTCCATCTAAGATAATAAAAGGGTTCTGTTTTTATCACTATTATTACATGGATTTGATTATGTTGTGATGGAAATATTTTTATCAATTCCTTAATCTTATATGAATTGTTTTATGATTTCATGTTGTTTAAGAATCCCATTTTTTACTACATGGGTTATGCAATGCTGTATAATTTATGATTTTGTGGCACACATAAGAATGGCATCATTAGGAGATTGGTGGGACCTATATCTCCCTCCAATGAATTGGGTAAAGATTTTATATCTCATGAGATAGACATGGCTGGAAAGGTAGGTTATACAGGTTCAGTGAAACAGGACTGAAACGATGAGTGAACTCGGTTCAGAAAGGGACTTTGTCCACTAAGATAGTCTTGGCAATGAGTCTTGACTAATAAGAAATGATTCTCTATGATTATGTGTGTATTAAACAACGTTTAATGTGTTATGTTATGATTATTGGGATTACTTTTCACTACTATGATTTATCCCATGTTATGATATTATGATCTCTTTTTCCGGTTAAGATTTCCAAAATGTTATGTTCTTAAGAATATGATGTGATTGATATTTCTTTTGTTTACCCTTACTGAGAATTTGAGCTCACCCTTTAATGTTTTCTTTTCCCCAGGATATAAAGAAAGGTTTTAGGTATAAAAAAAGTAAGATCTTAATGGGAGATGTTGAAGATCTTTCACCACGATTAGAAGATTACGTTCCAAGTTTCCAAAGACACTAAACTATTATGGTCCTTATGTGTGTGTTTTTGTTATGTACTAAGTATTACGCAAAAGTAATGTAATGTCTATGTACGTCAAACTTCAGGTCTCTACATTTTATGGGAGACACAATTATCCCAATTAACCCTTTTCATTTTATCTCATCCATCTAGATGTTCGGTCACACTAATTTTATTTTTCCATCTAGAATGATATAATAGAAATATGAATACACCACAAAATGAAATTATTACTAGACCCCACATACCTTGAGGGTGGGAAACTATAATATTATCTAAAAATACCAATAGAATTTGAAAAAAAATAGCTAAAAAATTGTTATTCATTATATAATCTCTAGATGCAAATGTCAATGTTGAAAACTGGTATGACATAATTCAAACTAATAGTTCCAAAAATCCAATTGTAGATGGAATTAAATATGAGTCACCTCTATTAGGAGGATCAATACCATCATGAGTTGTAAAAAAATCAAATAGATATAACAATAAATGAGAGACGACAACATTTTAAACAAATTCTTACATAGGATTATATCATATAAATCTATCTTAAGGATTAATATATACAATATTAGCCCATCTACCTCAACAGTCGCAACATATTTTATGCACATATAGGCTTGATATTTAATTTAACAAATTATATTTTTTAGTTTAGATATAGTAGTCATAATCTCAACATTTATACTCATCATATCAAAATCACAAGATGAAATAAATGTATTGGATGAACCTATATCAAAAAAAGTGTTCATAAGTTTAGAGTTCAATGTTATAGTACCTCCCACCAATGATATTCCAAATTAATCATCCACAATAATTTTCTAAGATCTCTATAATTTATTAACCATCAATCATTTCACTTTATTACCCTATTGAGTTTTCCCTTCATTTTGAGGAATGGTAATCCTAGATTTATCAGCGCTAGCCCTAATCTGCAAATGATGATTGCTCTGTTACCCTACTCTATTCAAATCAATCAATGTCTATAAGACATGAGAATTGTCTTGAACACCATACCTTGAAGAATTATGACAATATCGTTGAAGATTCCTCATATGATTGTAATTGTGGAATTCTCTTGGTGTAGTTATACACTATCATTTAATTTAATTAAATGATAAACATTAAAAATATCCAAACATTTTTATTCAGTTTTTTAGGATGATTTACTGATCTGTACACCTAATTTTAAGTCATCATCACACATTGGAAATATATTTTTCACTTCCTATTGCTCCCAATGTTGGAGTTACATCTCTATCCAATAGTTATAAACAAGATATATCAATCCATTTATATTGATATGTCCCTTTCTACAATCATTAATCTATTAACATTCTATGTATAATCAGATATAAAAATCACATCATTGTTCTATTGAATCATTATCCTCATCTCTAATTAAATTTATTTTCCTTATAGGATAAACTTACAACATTATTTTCTACAATATAGATTAAAATATTGAAATTACCATAAGATTTATTCATATCCAGGTTCTACATTATCTAGATAAAAATACATCATTCTTCCAATCATGGACATATAAGAATATAATTATTTATTGAATAATTCATCAAAATACACCGATGAATGAAATTTATCATGTTTATAATAAACTACTAAATATAACCATTGGAATAAAATATCATCAATCATATATGATTAAAAATTGAAAATAAACTCTATGTTTTTTATAAGAATATTGATGATTCAATTCAACATGCGCAACAACACTCATTCCTTCTCTATGTCAAAATCACTCTGAATGATGGGTGGATTATAATTTGGGAAAATGAATAAAGGTTACATATTTCTTAGATCATTCCACTTATTCCTTATATACATAGGATGAAAATCATTAACTATTATCTAAACCTATTATTGGTTAACCTATGGTTTAGGTGAAACTAGGATCTCCGTAACATCCTCATGTTTGTTTCTATGATGCCCAGCTAGGTCTATTTATAAAAGCAAAAACAAAATCTATAAATCATAAACTATAGAGAATAAATTTTTTACAATATAAAATTATACCACATCATATATCATAATATTAACTAAAAAATTCACCATTTTCCATGATAAACCAATTTTTAAAATTTCAACAAAATTTAAAAAATCATACCATTTTCAAAATAACCATGCCATTCATTTAAAAAACATAACATTTGAAAAAAACATTAATAATTTAAAAAAATTAAAAACATATCTCCCAATTCATATATCAATTTCCAAAATGAATTATCACGTCTTATACAAAATTCCTTTTTATGATTATTGTCATTTTTTGTCTCATTGGATCAACTAATGACAGTAGATTCCAATTTTTATATATGTCTCCAAAGCACTTGCGTAGCCAATTTTCATGGTAATAAGATTTTCTACATAAAAATAAAATCTCTATATTTTTATACACATGAATTCATGTCATAATAATAACAAAATATTATATTAACATAACGGAAGTAATAAATTAAGATCACTTCAAATACAAGAACGAGAAAATTATGACCATGTTAAAGAATAAAAAATAATAATACCACCAAAAATTCATGTAATGAATATGTTGATACCATTGGTAACATCCCATCCATACTAATTTTCTAGATATGTGGTGAAATTTATATTTTTCCTTTTGAAACATCCCCAAGGTGCCAATGGATGGAAATAAATTCCAAGGGATTCAAGAATATTGGGGGATGATTTTCCCATTAATAAATAAAAAACACAACCAAATATTCATTAATAAAATAATACTAACTGATGTATGACAAAAATGTTAAACAATGTAATCTAATACAATTTATATTGAAACCAAACTCCAACATAGTAACGTAGCAGAAGAAAATCCAATAAAACTCATTGACGTCAATAATAACTCCTAAAATACTAATATGATCCAAGTTCTAACAACAAAATGTAGAATGATTATCATGATTCACCAATAATTAATTATTATACATTACCATTTCTGTAGTTTACTTGAAAAATATATGAAAAATCAATGATTCTCCAAAGAGGGGATGAGTAATGAAATTTAATAGGCATTCCCCATATGATCTACTCATGCCACTAGGATAGAAATGTTTTCAAATTTATATAAGACAATTTATATAAACAAAATTTTAACTTATTCAAAAATATATAATTAATAAAAATAGTTTCCATGGGATAAAAAAAATAATACTTAAAATAATTTCACATTCCTTTTTGGCATACCCATTTCGTGATACCCAAACACTCCAACACATGAAGTATCCAATGAAAGATCTATATTAATGTATAGACTCACATTCTTCCCCTATGTAATCACAATATGGTCAATCATCAGGTTCCCCATGGTCTCTAATACCACTTATAAAGGTTCATCTATCATTATACCCGAATAGTACTCACCCTATATTGACGGTCGCATCAAATGCATTAACCATCAAAACCCAAGTTTACCAAATCCATTTCAAATGAACGATTTCAATATATTAAAATAAAAAAATATTTTAATAAAACCCCTTCAAATAAACCCATTACATAAATCCAGAAAATCCATATTTTAGAATATATCTTTTTAATTAATTAAATCAAAGAACTTTACCCCAAAATATCAAACAATTTTCAAAATACTCAAACCATCGCTAAAAAGTGTTTATAAATTAATTTAACCCCAATTATAGAAGAAAATTCAGGAAATTTTAACCCAATTGAATCGATGAATTATTGTTCTAATAAGAGGAGTTGAGAGTGAGGCATGCTACCTTTATTTTTATGGTGAAAATGAAGTACGACACAAGAAATCCCACAAAACATGGTTAAATCACTATACACACCCCATAGATATCATTCCATAACATCAACACCACCATATATCTTTATTAGAGGAATCAATTACCATACTTCTATCCACATCAGACTATATCTAAGAATATAATAAATAAAAGGAATGTTGGTCGATGAAATACTTCTAAAAACTACCCAAAACGTAGACTTACCAATGGAATTAGGATTCAACACACCAAGGAAATAATGTTTATCACTTATGGGTTAAAGGGGAAAGCCTCCAAATCCATTTAGAAGAATACGTTTCAAGTAAGTGATGGAATGGAGGAAAAATGAGTGGCATGGAGGTGAAAATTACTGAGATACACTTTTTATGATATCTTATTTAAATCATACAGTGTTAGTCTCACATTTAGGTAATACTTTCACTAATATATATCCTTATACTACCTTAAGGAGAACCTCACATGGTTGACCCATATGGTAAGATAAAACAAGGGAAAACAATGATAATGATATCTATTATAGTTTTTTTGGTTTTCCCTGCATGTCTACATAAAATTAATAAACTGTGTTCCTAACTGTGTGCTTCACCAAAACACCATGTTTCACCTTACACAGACTCCATCATGAGTTTCTCAATTATCAGTAACCATTATCAAACTACAAAACATTAGTAAATTTTTTAAAAAAATTGGATAGTATTCCTAACCATCCCCGACTTCTTTTAAATAGCTTACATACTTAAAATCATATATAAGTGGTTACATTCTCATAACCAAGGGTAATAAAATTTATGAATCTATATTTTTAATATAAATAACATATTCTGTATGTTGGGATACAATCTCTTTTATATAGAACCAATGTAATAAATTAATCACAGACTATGGGATACTATGGGCTATGTATTTGATATAAATGATGGAATTTTTATCTCCTATCTAATATATATGGTTGCAAAAAATTCTTAATCAATTTTAATTAGTGAAATAATATATATATTTATATGATAAATGAAATAAAAATTATTCCACATTGATATGATTATATTAATATGACTTTAATTTCTTATATATTTCATACAACATTTTTTTCATTATATATCTCGTACTTCTGAAAGGGTTTCAAAAAATGTGCATGAATTGTTTATTGATTAAAGGCTAGAGATTTTTCATCTTCTGAATAGTTCTAAATATTTATGTTACCGTTATTATGCAAAATATGATTAATTATATATAAAATATTCCTTTCACTTCCAAAATAATAATATCATGTTTATGTTTTTAATTTATTAGTTTTTACTTTTATCACTACTCTCACTCTAGGATATTAATATTCAAGATGATATATTGTTTCCCGAAACATTTCAATTTACCATAAATTGATCATACATTTCATTAATGGATATGAATTGTCACTCATATATTAAGGTAAAAAACAAAACCACAATTACTATCACATATTATGATAATATAAAATATGAAGGAATATTATATAAATATATAAATATTATACAAATAAAAAACAGAATAAAAAATTAAAAATCGGATAACTAAAAGTAAATATTATAAAAATATGAATCAATAAATTGAAATCCAAAAGGAATATGAAAATTTTGATCACAAAATATTCTGATTTGAAAAAAAAAATTCTCAAAAAATAATTATTCACTTATATTTAAATATACCAAAATTGTATAATAACTAATCATATTGACTCCAAATATTCAAATAACATCCATATATAATGTCAATCACCATAATACGATACTAATAATGTATTATGATTAGTATAATTTAACTCATTCATTATTACCAAATTAAAATAATATTATTTGAAATAAAATATTATTGGAAAAAATATCATTGACAATGATTTATGTTTTGTTCAAAAAAAATATAGAAAACTTATTTAATTTATAATTTTATCACATAATAAATGCATCATTTTCAAATCCATCGTTTTTATAAAAAAATACATACACTACGAAAATTGAATAAACAATTCTCCTAATTAACTATAATTCAATCAAAATTAAACATTACATTTACTATAACATTTATCCATAACATTCATATTATTAGAAAGAAAAATTAAAGAATTGTTCCTAAATTAATATTTATATTAAAAAATGATAAAAAAATTTGGATATATATTAATGATAATATATGAACATTAAAGAATCATCTCGAAAGAACTTCCATAAAAAAATATATCTATAGAGTAATGAAAACATTAGAATTAATTAACATTATTATATTTATGAAAACATTAATAAAATTAAAACGACATTATATACCCTAATACCATATATATAAATTGATCAATACATCAATGTACATCAAAATCCATTGAATAATACTATATCTCACATTCATTAATTAATCTTTAATAAAAAATTTAATAATTTTGTCCTATTATCTATTAGTCTAAATAAATTAATTCTTATTACATTAGACATAAATTACCGAAACACATTGAATTGAGATCTCCATTAATTGAAATAAAATATTTAATGTTGAATTCCCCATGATCTAAAATTTCATGTTCATAAACTTTTAATTTTCTAAAAAAACAATAAGAATAATTATTTAAATTTATATAAATCCAGGTTCTTAAATATATATCTGACATATTATATAAATTTCTTCCCATAATAAATTATTTTATTGATTTATTATTTCAAATAAGGGTTGGTTCTTATAAAGAATAATATTTTGTATAATAGTATAGATACATATTTTTCATCCCAGACAACCTCTATTATAGTTGACTATAGGGATGTAAATCAGTTTTCACTGTAATCAAATAAAAATCATTATAATTTTTCTAAAGGTATTTTCAAAAAATATATCTGAGGGGACAATTGTTTTTGAATCATTACCATATATATATATATATATATTAAATTACAACATGATATTGATTTATACAAGAAGATTAAAATATATTAAAATATATTTTTATTTATGTTGGATACTTGATAATGTGTTTCAATCATATTTACATTATTTTAAAGTAATTTAAACATTGTAATAAATAGAAAGTTAAATTTGTATTATATTTCATTTCAGCACATCCATCAAAAATAATAACATTAATGATATAAAATAAAATGTTTTTTTCAATTTATTAAAATTAAATTAATTTAATCTTTGTAAAATATAAATAAAATATAACAGTTTATCTTGTAAATGTATTACCCTTTGATTCCCTCCCTTAAGAATATGTTACACTTGATTCACCATAGGTTCAATATAGGTGACATTATGTTTGGTAATCATATACTTAATGAACTAAAACAAAAATAACCATAATTACCAATAGAATTCTTATCAATAGCATAAAAAAATAATTCTATCTTGTTATTCAATTAAATTATATCAAAAAAATTTATCTATATAATTCATTTGATAAGAAATAAAATATTTCATTTCATATCCAATATAGGACCCCATTATTTTGTGAATTTTTTTTGAGTTTATGTAATATATTAATATATTTTATTTCACACAAAATGAATATATAATTTTTTATAAAATATCACTAGGTGTGTCTTGGATTATATGTTATACCATGTTAGTCTATAACTACACACAACACCAACCTAGATTACGTTAAATGAAACACTAAACTGATCTAAAATAATTTTATTATTTTAATTATTTAAATGGGATGGTATAACATAATCATTTAAATTAGTAATATGAATAATGATAAATAAATTATAAATATAATTTATAAAAGTATTACATAGATAAAACCTATTCAAAATAAGGCATATATTTTTTTAGATAAGTTGTTATACATTTGAAAAGACCTTTTTAAAAATAAATTCATAATTATGTCCTTGTGAAAATAAAAATTAAATTAATTTTATAAAATATTAGAAATTTAATTTGATAAATTTTATTTTATTTTTTAATTCCATGTTTTATAATTATGATAGAGAGATTTTATGGGATTATTCTAAGATAATTAATTTTTGGATAAAGTGTTAAAAATAATAAAATATAATTAAAAACTTATTTTAAGTATATATTTATATAGTTAAATTATATTTTTATTTTATTTAAAAGTCACAATAGATAAAATATACATCTATTTTTCTAATTTATGCTTTATTATTCATTTTTATATTGAATTCATATATAAGATTATAATTATCTTTTGAAGATTCTCACTTTAAAAACATTCTTTCCCACCACATCTATAGGATTATATATAAATTAAATTTCGTGACTAATTTTAATTCAATTATATAAAGACAAAATTCATTGTTGTAATAAGAATAATAATTAGAATATAATATGGAAAATATACATTTTGACCATATATATTAGTGGATGTGTTTAATGTTATGCCCCAACCCCATTTTCCATCTGTCGGTGAATTATTACATAACATTGTAATGGTACATGGAATAATGTCCCAAAATACAGATCAATTTAGTATCCTTCGATGTACTCTATAGATATGTAATTTTTACATTACTTAATGAAATTAAAAAACACTGTGTCTCTTTTTAACACAATAATCACCTTTAGACTATCCCTGCTCGTTAGTCAAAATATACATTTTCGCATCCAGGAAAAAATATAAAATAGAAAGGGGTGATCATAGGTGCTCAGTATGGATGACAATATAGTAGAAACATTCATAAATAAGAATAATCAATTATGGAAATGTATAATACTAAAACAAAATCATATTAACCTTAAACATGAGTATTATATGGATAATATAAATCAAATAATGCAATTTACATATTCACATAGATATTCAACTAGTCGAATAATCACATGTAATATCAATAGAAAATTTCATAATTAAGGAATGCATAATAACGAACATCATAACAACATATTCAAGGCCTCATGCCAAGACTGGAATTATGATTCTGTTAAGTCCTTCTAACATGACACTAGTTTTTCTCATGAGACCTACCGATGCATTGAGGAGCTACATTGGGCTCCATGATTCACATACTAAGTCCAATGCAATCCTCATATGAAAAGGTCGTAACATAACATAATCATTTATAATGAAACTATCATATGTATTGTTAATACTATAACCATAAACAATTTTTATAAAAATATCACATCCATAGTCAAAAATATCACAAAACCTTCAATACAATATGGATGTTTTCATCATAATTACCCAACTTCCAACAAGCGTAAAATCTAATAATGTATGTTGACATAGATAAAATCAAAACTATTTGAGAGAAATATATCATTCTATTTTGAAATCATTTAATAGTCCGGTATTTTAAAAAACATTTATTTTTAATATATTATTATAATCCTGTAATAAATGCTTCGAAGGTGTTACCACATCAGAAAATAGACACACCCGTTGTATACATTAAATAAAACATTCTTTCCAAAATATTATTGAAATGGTCTTAAAGGATATTGATCTGAAAATGATGAAAACAATACTTTTTAAACATCACAAAAATGTCAAACAAATGTATAATTGTATATAATCATCATTCTAGTAAAAAGTAATTTTTTAAAAAATATTTTATGAAACACGGATGTGGATGATAAAGAGGTCCAAATAGGTTGTCACATATAGAAAACCTTAGATAATGAATATATTGTAGAATTAAAAATTAACATTTAATTTTCCTTGATTGAGTGTATGTTAACCTCGTGAATAATAGTTAATTCATGGTCATTAAATTTTAAAATAACCAAATACATAAATATGTTATCATATTCGATCTTCTAATATAGCTTTGTTAAAAATATTTCAGTAGTATCATTGTTTTGGGTATTAAATGATTTATTTTACTATATATAATTCATTATGTTACCCATTTTTTTATGGATATGATCTATTTCATTCATATCCTCAATGATATTAATTTCTTAAATAATATTTTTAATCATAAAATTAATATTATTCTTGAATTATTATGATGGGGAATGAGTTTCATCGCGTTCGTGGAGAGGGTAATCTGTACGTACGCATGAGCGACAATATCATTATGTTGATTGTGAAATCATATATAATTGGATAGTATATAATATATAAAGAATCATTGAATCGTTATATTTATTAATTACATCAGATATACTCATTATTATACCCATCAAAATAATGAAGTGTTTGAATAACTAAGAGCACCATGACTTGGAGATGATAAGCCACACGTACGCACGTATGGTGACATCTAATTCATAGGATTGATAGAATAAAAAATATGGTTATACCATATTTATAATAACATAATAGTATTTTAATGGAACTACAATTATTATTTTGGTATGCAAACAACTAAAAAATAGGATGTCGAAAAAAAAGAACATTAAAAGAGGTGGTGAAATTGTTATCTCTTCTTCAAGTGTCTCTTTTTGAGTTGATCAAATGGGATTCTTAGAATGGATTTATGGTCAATTTAAGGACTCTAGGTTGATGTGAGGGAAGTTGGGAGGTTATTTGAGTAGTTTATGGAAGATCCAAATGGTTATGTTGATGTGATTTTGCGAGAAGGGGAAGTACCGTTTTATAATAGAAGTGCGGGTAATATTAGAAAAAATCATGAGATATTATTATATTATACATTCATATTCGGTTTTCTAAGGATCCAAAAATGATTTATTTATAATAAATGGTGGGAATGGTTGAAAACCCCTTAAAAATAGTTTTTAGATATGTCTTGGTCACCATATTAACCTTACCATTTAGATTTAACTCTTAGTTACATAGTTTACCTTTTACCATGTATTCTTGTATTATTATAATAAATGGTTAATAAACAAACTATAAATATAAAATTTAACCAGAACTGGTTTATTATTAATATATATAACCTTATCTAAGTCATTTGGATGAAAAATATATTTTTAGGAATATTTTATCAATTAATAATAATGTATTTGTTTTAAAAACTCATTTATGCAAATTTTGACACTATTTGGTATTGGGTTTTTGTGAAAGTCCTTAATACTTTATGACTTCGAAAAAAATTTATTTAATCAACCCTATCATGTCATATTAATCTAGAAAATTAATTTAATTAATCAAAAGTCTCAATTTTCATTTATTTGGTTATTTATAATATAAATTATTTTAATCTTTCATTATTAAGGCATTTACCGCATAATCATTGTATCATAATTAAATTTAATTATTTAATGTCTAAAAACAATAAATAAAATAAAATTATGTATGAAGTCATTTTATAATTCTAATGAATATTTATAGTAGAATATATCATATGTATAATCCTATTTTAAAAATGGTTTTGTTATTAAACATTGAATTTATCACTTTTAACTCTTCATTTAATTAAATAATAATTATTGTCTTAATCCAATCCATGTGGTGAATAGGATCATATTTTTATTCCTATAGTTGATTTTGGTTGAAATACGAATATCTAGTAGAATTAGAACATGTGTTAGGGTAATTTTAATATATATTTTCTTAACTTTAACAAACAAAATTACTTTTAACCGTTGTAAATAAAAGTAAAAAGATACAATTCAACAAAAATTATTTTCATCTAATAGACCAACATTTTACATACTGATGTCAACATTTTCTCTCGAATTTTTGAAATTCAATTCACTAATGCAATAAAATTATGTTTTATGACAATTTAAAAATGCTGTTAAAAGGTGGGTAAAAGATGGTAATAAGTTCAATAAAATCTTATATATGTAATATTATTATAAAATGACTAAAATTAATTACATTGAACATATACTAGTATTATGTATCTATAATTAGATAATATAAATTTAAATAAAATAATACTTTATTTAAAGAAAATGTCAGTTTTAAACACTAACACAATGTTTTTCACTATTCATCAAAAAATTTATGTATCTAGAAGAATACAAAAAAAATTCCCTAAGATAATTTTTATATTCCAAATCCAAAAATGAAGCCCATTTTGAAAATTAAAATAATATTTAAAAATGTGGGTATTACTATTTATATCATTTAGTTTGATTGGTTGTGGTGTGTTAAGACTCCAATTTACATACTACGAAAGCTATTGCATTTGTGAAAGGGAAACATATCATGGAAGTTTGGGGTGTTACAATTTCATCTCCTTCAAATATATACACCCTCAAAATTTCAATAATTTTATTGCATAAAATAGAATTGTTTGGTTCCTCATCATATGTTTCTCGGGTTCCAACATTGCCTCTTCCATCTTAGGATTTCTCCATAGAACATTCCTGGACAAGTCGTCTAGTTTTTCATCACTTGTTCTCCGGTATCATGAATTCTGATAGGGTCTTCCACATAATATACGTCGAGTTACAGTTATATTTCTTCAGATTTGAGTACATGCATTGGGTCAGGCCTATATTTTCTCAATAGTGATATTTGGAAAACATCATTATCTTGGGAGAGACATGGTGGCATTTCCAAACGATAAGCTATATCACCAATTCGTTAAATAATTTTGAAATTTCTGATGTACTTGGGACTTAATTTACCCTTCTTACTAAAACGTATAACACCCTTCCATGGACATACCTTCAATAAAACACAGTCACATACATGAAAATTCAAATCCAACCTTTGGTTATCGAAAATTCTCGTTTTCCTACTTTGAGCTGGTTTGATGTGGGCTTGGATATCCTTCATCTATTCTATTGTTTCCTCAAAAAGTTCTGGACCAATGAGTTTTTGTTCACCAACATCACCCCAACAAATTGTTGTGCGACTTCTTTTTCCATATAAAGCGTCATATGGTGCCATCTAAATGCCTGAAAGGAAGCTATTATTATAGTAAAATTCGTCCAATGTTAAATATTGACCCCACAAACCCTGAAAGTCACATGATTAATATCTCAACATTTCTTTTAATGTATGAATAGTCCCCTCTAATTGTCCATCAATTTGAGGGTGGTATGTAGTGCTCAAATGAGCTTCATTATCCAAGTCCTTCATAAGAATAATCCAGAATCATGATGTAAAATTGGGATCATGATAAAAACAATCGATAGGGGTATTCCATGAAGTCATAAAACAACATTAATATATAGTCTTTCTAGATGTCTGAGTTGTAAATCGTCTCTTATAGAAATTAAATGTGATGACTTGGTAAGAAAATCAACAGTGACCCATATTTCATAATTCCTTCTAGGTGTCTTTGGTATTCCCAAGATAATATCTATCGTAATATCATCCCATTTCTATTAAAGTAATGGAAAACTTTTCATGAATCCTATTGGATATTTCCTTCATGATTTTACTTCTTGACAAACCATACATGTTGAAACATAATTAGAAATCGTTCTCTTCATGGTGTCCCAAAAAAATTGTTCCTTCAAATATATATACATCATAGTGCATCCAATGTGTATTGAGAAATTAGAGATATGAGCATCATCTAAAAATTATCTTTATAGAATAGGTATGTTAATAACACAATGTCTCTTCACAAATTTCAAAATCCCATCTTCATATAAGATTTTGATCAATATCCCATCATTCACAGCATTATCCTTAGTGTGTGTATGTATTCTCGTTTTCATGAAAACCCTTAGGAGTCACATTTAAATGATGTGAAGATAATTTTCAAATACCACATGCATACTCCCAATTTAGGACTGTTCTATCCCAAAGGACAATCATTTAAATTAGTTAGTTATTATGACGTTGATTTTTTTGGATGTAATTTAGATAGAAAACCCACCACTGGAACATGTAATCTTTTAGGCAAGTCAGTAGTATCATGGTGTAGTATGAAACAAAATTCTGTTGCATTATCTGCTACAGAAGCTGAATACATAGCTGCTGGATGTTGTTGTGCACAAATTTTGTGGATGAAACACAAATTACTAGACTATGGATATCAATTCAGACATGTACCAATAAATTTTGACAACACAAGTGCTATTAATATTTCTATGAATCCTTTTTCTCATTCTAGGACAAAACATATTGATGTAAGACATCAATTTTTGAGGGATTATTATCAAAAAGGTGATATCACTTTGGAATTCATTGGTACTGAATATCAACTTGCTGATATATTCACTATACCATTAAATTTTGAGATATTAGACTACATTGGACATAATATTGGTATGATTAATCATTAGTAAATATCTTACTGATCTTAATGTTTAATACTTTACTGTATTTTACTTTACGGTTTCATGTTCACTGTTTCTATGTTACTGTTATATGCTCACGGTCTGTCAACTCACTATCTCACCGTGACTACACAGAATGCTCACTGTCTCACCGTGACGACTACCATTTGTCTTACTGAGATGACTATTTTTCATCACACCGTAATGCCTACTCATGGTCTCACCATGAGGATTTTTTTTAACCCGTATAGCGGTAATTTTTATTTCCCCGCTATTTGATCTCCCACATTTTTGTTTTTTTGACGTTTGACATTCCCAAATGATAAAAAATAAGGGTTTCATTCAATTACTTACCCGAACTCTCTCCCGAACCTTCTCTTCCCTCTCAAACGAACCATCAGTGAATGCCAAGGATGAAGCGTTCGTCTTCACCCTCGTCTGAGAAGCGCCGCTCTAAGAAACAGAAGAGGATATCGAGGATTGCTCCTGAAGGTCCTCTAAACCCAAACCTGGTAATCCCTACAGTTGTACCTTAAAAAGTGGTTTTCCCAGAGTGGTTTTTGTCTAGAATATCTTTATTTTTGAATGTTTTAAGAGAACAAGGATGGATTGAATGGTTCACTGGACAGAATAGACTGATTTACCCGAGATTGGTATCTCAATTCTATCAGTATGTAAAGTTTTCATTTGAGTTTGGAGAAATATTATTGGTGAAAATCTGGATAAATGGGTAGAAGATATCTTTCTCTTATAGGTTGTGGGCTTCATGCCTAAGGATTTCATATGAAGGAGTTTGTAAGGATTACCAGAGAGTCCCTCCTCCAACTACTGACTTCGTTGACCTGGACAATTCTTTGGAAATCCTGACTGTAAATGGCAGCAAGCGATGGGATATAGCTTCAGAATTAGATGGGGGGACTAGAATTCTGTTCAAGTTTTTTCATAATTTTATTAGTCCGAGAAAAGGATATTTTGCTGAGATGAAGTATCAGGATGTGTTCCTGATTCACGTATTGATGAATAGCCATAAGATCATCCTTTGTAAGTATGTTATTAATCATATCTCTGAGTTGATCAAAGTCACTTCCAAATCCACCTCCTTGTTTTACTCATGGATGATTTTAGTTATGTTCGATTCAAAAGGTATTGTTGGACCAAATGAAGGAAAGTTGGAGGACTTCGATTTCTGCCTATCCTTGCCTATCATCAAAAGGATGAAGATTAGCTGGAACCCCTGGAAGTAGCGGTTGGTTGAGGATAATGATCAACTCTATAAAAAGTTTAATACTGTTGACTATCCAAGAAGGCCAAAAAATTATATCTGATCCTGGTTTGGAACCAGATGATGTGGTTGAGTATTCATAAGAAGTAGAAGTGGAAGTAGCAGCTGATGTATCTCCTTCAGAAGATGCTGGAAGACTCTAATGGAAACAGTTTCGTTTGAAAATGGAATGGATGATGTCCCTCCTGCTATCTCTAATGAAATAACTCAAGGAGGGATGTTTATGTTGGTTTGAGAGAAGAAGAAGCTCATGTTTCTAGTGAGGACTTAAATCCAAAAGCACATCCTAATGCTGCAAGAAAATTGGTTTATCCTGAGTCAGAATAGCAAGCAACCATAGAGGCAGATCCTGTTGAAGAGTATCATTCTATTGAGAAAAAGCAAGTCTGGAAGGTCAACCAGTGGAAGAATCGGTTCATGAGTTTATTCCCTCTGCAGAAGAGAGGATGGAAATTGCCTCTCACCTGGAAAGCCAAGAGTTTTCTGAAGAGATTATGGATGGTCCTATGGATCTTGATCATGGTGAGCCTATAGTCTCTGAAATGGAAGCACAATTTCGGGGGGGGGGGGGACCTCAAAACCTTGCGATTTTGGAAGCTGGATCTACTGATGCTTCTCAACCTACTATCACATATTCTGTGCACACTCGGTATTAGTTACCAATATTTTATGACATGAATGAGTAATCGAATGTGACTAAAACTGGAATGGATATTTCTTCTCTGTCTCAACTAAAGTCTATAGCTCATCCAAAACCAGAATCAGAGACCCAACCTTAATTTGAATCAGAATATGAGTCTGAAGATGACTCTGAACCTCAACTAGAATCTGAACCTCTATCTTTACCTGCACCCTTACCTGAACATCACTTCTTTGTGACCAATGATGATCTGAAATATTTTGGAGTGACTTTGTTCGCTGGAGTTGAGAAAATTGTATCCACTCAACCTCGTCCAGTGACTCAGTTAAGTCAAGAAGATGCATCAATTCACATGGAAAATATTATCTTTCATATTCAACCAAGGATTATCCAAGAAATTCAAGAATTCATAATTGAGAATAAGCTATTGAGTGCTGATGTTGCAAATCTGAAAAATATGATTACAAACTTGCAGAATGAGTTATCTTTGAGATCAGTGCCTGCTCCTATTTCTACCCCTGCAACAGTTGTTATTTCTCTTGATCCATCAGATTCCCTCCTTGCTAGGGAAATTGTGTCTCAAGTTCATCCATATCTACTTTCTTTTGATTAGAAGATTGGAAAAAGATACACCAAAATGCTCGAACGCATGAGGGAACTTGTAGAAAATATGAATAATCTTACAGATGAATACATTGGATGCCAAGAAAATGTTCTGAAAGAGCACAAGGTTCTAACCGAAGCTGTCAAGGCTTCACCTACTTCTGGTCAGACCTCCACATCCTCTTTGGATGATTCTATGCTGAGATCCATAATCAAGGAAGAACTTTATAGTGCCATCAGTGGCTTGGATCTATCTTCTTTGTCAAAAGTGGTTAAGAATAGTGATAGATAATTGTACATGGTTATTATTCATTCTAAGGTAGCCAATGATGCTCAAAAAGAGATCACCAAGAAAATAGATTTGTATCTCTCCTAGATTTTCTCTAAAAGTGATATAACAGAAACTTTAGATATATTTTGGAAAATTTTAGAATCTCTCAAGTGACCTAATTTTTTAAAGCTCATGTTCAGAAACATACAGAGTTCACTAGATTGATGGATAGCATTATGGAGAATAAGGATGATTTTGAAAAGGATATGCAATATGGTGGTGAAATCATTACTGATTTCATCAATCTTTTGAAGTCGTATCTTCATGTATAGAGTACATCTATAGTTTCTCCAGCTGCTACACCCCTTAGACCTGGTCTACCTACCTCAGCCTCACCTGCCATGACAGTTAGCCATGCTCTTTCTCAGATCTGGCCAATAATTCTTGACCAAACACATCCTAGATCTTCTACTGCTCCTACATTGGATACTTATATTTTTGAAGGTCTTACCTTACCCTCATTTTCTAACACATCTATGCCTTATTCTACTTCAGCACCAGATCCTACTGCTGAAAAACGCAAAGACAAGGTGGATCTCTGAAGAGTCCGAGGACTGTTTTCATTTTGATGGGATGTCATTTTCTGATTAATGTTTTTATTGTATTTTGAACCCTTTGTTTAATGAATAATTCCATGTTTCTTTTCATTTCATTTCTCTACTTTTTTATAATCCCAAAAGGGTGAGAAAAACTACAAGTATAAAAGGGGGAGAAAAAAGTGTCAGTACTATACTGGGGAGAAACAAGTGTCAGTACTATACTGAGATATTCTCTTCTAATATTCTAGTTTCTGTTATATTTCAATTCATTTATATTTTTCCTACATTATTTGTGATCATCAAAAAGGGGGTGACTGTTGGACTCCACATGTGTTAATCTTGTCTTAATGATCACGAATACTATTACAGTTAATTAATCTCAATCGTCATTCCACATCTTTCTAATGCTCTTCAATCTCAATAATAACTACACATCATGTTTTAATGATAACAAATCTTATGGATGTTAATTACTCTATTTATTATATACAAGTCTTTCGAATGATCACAAATTTCACATAATTATCAAGTCTTTATATTTATGATTCAAGTTCTCATACTCTCTAATGATTATACTTAATCCATATTCCGCATATTACTGTCTAAGTCCAAATGCAGATATTTGTCTATGGACACACCGTGAAGGACTCACCATGACCCAGACACTGTGACCCAGACATAATGACCCAGAAACCGTGACCCAGACACAGTGACCCAGACACCGTGACCGAGACACCGTGACCAAGACACCGTGACCCAGACGCCGTGACCCAGACATCGTTACCCATACACCGTAACCCAGACACCGTGACCCAGACACCGTGACCCAGACACCGTGACCAAGACACCGTGACCCAGACGCCGTGACCCAGACACGGTGACCCAGACCCCATGACCCATACCAAGTGACCCAGACGCCGTGACCCAGACACCGTGACCCAGACCCCGTGACCCAGACACCGTGACCCAGACACCATGACCCAGACACCGTGAACTAGACACCGTGAAGGACAAACCATGAACCAGACACTATGAGCTACATACCATGACATGGACATACTGTGAACCTCATACCGTGAACCTCATACCGTGAAGACTATACCATGACCAAGACATTGTTTACTTAATCATTGTGACATCATTTCTTAACCTTTTGTTAATATTATTTAAATAATTCTAATAGTCATATTTTATGTCTATAATGCAATTACTGTTATTTAATGATAGTTTTTAGCATGTTAGGAAACCGTATCTCGAACCTATGAAAAGGGAATCATTCATACTACCAGAACTCGTAGAATATAAGGATGTTTGAGATATAGTACATGTGCAACATGAAATTGTAAATATACAATGAGAAGAACATACATACACCAGAGACCACTATGCTGAATGAGACGAACAATCCTGAGCAAGAAATAGATTTCAAGACATTCAAAGAACTCTGATGAATGCAATCCAACACCACTGAAGAACAAACGACGAATCAAGAGATCATTCTCACTCTTGTAGAAGACAAGCTAAACTACGACACTCTGTTTTTCAACAGAAAAACCAGAGAAGGATTCAAAATCATTCCTGCTGAATCCAACGAGTCCATAGCTGGATTGATAATCACTAGAGCTTTCAAAAATCCTATCATTCTTCTCTAAGTGATTTATTTATCAACTTTCGAGCAGCGTGGTTTACTCTGAATATCTTATACACAAACTGTCTTCTGCACTAAACTATAGGATATCAAAATCCTCACTCCAAACCTCTTAACTCTTTTTTACCCACGTCAACTGTGGAAGAGGTCCTTGTGTGGCCTGGTTTTTGTTTTTGTGTCCCATAAAAAATAGTGGTAGAGGTCCCTGCATGGCCTGAACAGTTTTGTAAACTATTGTTAACCCAGATCCAGGGTGTGGATCAAATTTATATAAATTTGAGAGGACTAAGTCTCGGCTGGAGAATGAACCTCTTATTATATGTGTTCTGCATCTTTATTTTAAGTTCAAAGTATACTACATTTATCTTATTTATTCCTCTTCTATTACATTGAAATACAAAACAATTTTAATGCAACATTGATAGTTAAATTAGAAATTTTTGACACTTATTGTAAATCAATAGGTTAATTTCAAAAGTTAGTTTGATCCTATGGTTAAATTAACTGAGACCAAATCAATCTTTGAGAAGCTAAGCGAACATTTACAATCTGTATAAATTCACTACAGTTTAACTTATTTTATAAATCGGGGATTTTAAATAGACAATATTTTAACAGAAATTTTAATTGGAACTCAATTCACCCCCCTCTTTAGTATCCACTCTGACCAACAAAATTAAAACATAACATGGAAGCTTGGTGTCTTAGATTTAAAATTAATTGTACTGGATAAGTTAAAATTATGATTAACCATGGACTGAAAATTAAATTATAGGGACACTATGACAATAATCTTGTAAAAAAATTATATTTATATATATATAATCTAAAAAATATATGTTCTATGTATTTCAGTTATTGTGATACAAGTCAAAATAAGTGAAATTTTTCATATTTTATGTAAATAAAAACGTCAAAAAATTGAACATTCATTTCCTTCAACATTTATAAATCATTGAAATATGAATGAACAAAATATTTTTGGTTATACATATCCTTTTGAAATATATATGATCTATTTTTATCATTATTATTTATAATTAAATTTTAGATATGAATTAATTAAATTAAACACTTAAAAAAGGAATACACATGGAATATTTTCTAGATAATTAAATGAAAAAATTATTCCAATCCATTAAAAGTAATGTAAAATTAATTCATTGTTAAATTAAATTATTTTTATAGGTTAATATACCAGGTTTCATATATATTAAATCAATGTATTTTAATTAAAATAATTTTATGTTATATTTCATATCAAAATTGAATAAATTATGTTAAAATTGAAATTAATATTATTTTACAATAATTAATATTTTATTTAATGATTTAAAATTAAAAAAAATAGTTCTCATGAAAAGTATTTTTTAACTGTTAATATAGAAAATTTATGGTCTATTAATGTTCCAAATGAGTCTTAATAACGAACATAATGACTATTAAACTCTAAAAATGTTGTTAGGGAATCCATGTTAAAGTAGTGTTTTTCCACATAACATGATATTATTTTATGTATTATTTTTATCACAAATTAAATTTTCATTTACTAAATTAGATAACATATATATAATTCAATGGAAAAATAATTTAATATAATTTTATCCTTATTTTTATCTAAATTTTAAAAATATATATATGTTTGAAATCATTTTACCTAAATGATAAATCTAAATTAAAAATAAAAAAGAAACATAATGATAGTGGAAAGAAATTATTAAAAGGTAATTATTTTTGTGTGGATGAGATTTTGTTTTAAAATAAAAAAACATTACTCACATTTGACATTTTAGAAGTAGATTAGTTAAGACATACCTTCAATTAGTTCTTACTATTTGGTATTTACATGAACACCAGTCCCCATCCACTATAAAAATGTAATCCCACATCCACTTAGTCAAACCTCTATTTTCAATTAAACTATTACATATTATTTCAAAATTTTCTCCCATCATAACATAAATAGTCATATAATCCTTCATTTTGGATGAAATCGTACAAATTAATATCTTTGTTGAAAACCAAGAGGAGTTACACAAAGAAGTTGTATCATCCTTCCTCAAGCCCCTTTGTTTTATTTTCATTATACCACATAAAAATTTCTCGTTCCTTGATTCTATAATAAACAATGAATCCACAATGTGATGATATTTTTTACTGAAATTTTTATTACTATACTTTCACACACGTCCATTTTATTGGTAATTAACATATCATTTTTGAAAATGGTTAACAACCACCTCTCAAAATGATGATGTTCATTTTTACACTAAAATTTCTCATAGTTGGAAATTATGATTGAAACTATTATTTATATTATATATATTGGTGTTAAATTTATGATTTCATTATGATTCTATAATTTTAATAGGAAAAATACCTTCATGAATTCCATTATTTTTAAATACAATAACTATGTTTGTGTAATTTTGGACTACCTCCTCCTCCAAGTGATGTGATTCATTAAAAATATCCATGGAATGTATTTAGGATGGGTTAAGTGAAAACATAATATATAAATATATTACATAGTAATTATACTTGAATTATGTTATATATTTATACATATATCTCATTTACATACATTCTATTAATAAGAAATTAAAACGGGGTCTACAATAATTTATATGCATGGTATACACTCTTTATGAATTGTGTATTCCATTTCATATATCATTCATTTATGCACTATTATAAATATATATATAAAGAATACATATGATATTTATATGATGTTTTACATTCTATAAATAATAAAATCATGATTTATGTAAGATTTTCATAAATTATAAGTGAAAACCCATATATGTAAAACAACTTGAATATTACTCAAATAATAATATTAACTTGGAAATGTTAATAAATGTGTAACATAAAGTAATAATAAAATAATACATGTCATTATTTATAAAAATATGGTTATTTTATAGATTTATAATACAATTATATCAAATATATTTTATGTTTTAATGTCTATGAAGAATGTCAAGACTAAAGGATATGGAATTTTATCTTATTAATTATTTCATTCGATAATCATGACATATTCACGACTCATTTTTTTGTGTGGTGTTTATACATCCCATGTATATTATAAGATTTTTATTCTTACATTTATCGGTATTTACATATCCTTTTAATGTTTTTTCTTTATTTTGTTTATGGTTCAAAAGTTACCAAATTTATAAATAATTTTGTCTCAATTTTCATTCTTTGAGACACATGCCTTTTAATGCACCTACATTTTTATAAATGGTATATATAATTACCTTTGACATGGTATATAACAATTATTTTTATTTTTATGATATTTTTGTCTTTATTTGTCTTTATTTTATCCAGTTTTTTATGATTTAAAATTTCTAATCTGGTAATAGTTTGTTTCAACAATATCATAATTTTTCGAGATTTTTTATGATTATGCAATAATTGATGAATTATTATTATCATTATTTCATGAAATATAATAAAATTTATTCTCCTATTTTCATGCATTATATCATCATGTATTTGTAACATTTTATAACTATACATTACTTATGATAATTGAAAAAACTTTATGAGGAAAATCTGACATTACTTCTCATTTCATCAAGAAATACGTGCTCTTTCAAAAAAAATTACAAAAATGAATTGAAAATTGATTTTCCGTTATAATATGATATTTAATTGGAATCATTAACCATTATGAAGATTTTTATAATTTTATGGATTATTAATCTTTTTATCAATTTATATTAAAGGCACTTTTCTAAATTTTTTATTCTGTAGAAGGAATGTTTGACATGTACAAACATACTTACAATCATTAATATCATTTCCATAAATATCACATTGAATGATTACATGTTTATATCTTGAGAAATTATTTTTCCAAATCTTCTCTAAATATATTTCTATTATAGTGGTTATCAACGAAAATGGTTTCCAAAAAGTAATTATGATTTAAATGTGTTTTAAATGATTTTTAAAAATCCCTTTATATGTTTTCAAATTAGTTATTTTCAATCAAACAATTTCAATTATTTAATATACTCTTTATAAGTGATCATAATCTTTTTTTAAGAAAGCCTACAAAAAAATATTCCAATCCATCTTTTTATGTCATCAAGGTGTTTTTAATGAAAAGTATTTTCAAATTTATTTTTGTTTTAAAAATAATGATTAGAGAGGAAATGATATTTTACTTAAGAAATATTTTAAGTTAAATTTTAAATACTTATTTATAAGAATTGTAGTTTTGAAAATGTTTTATAGAATGTAATTTCAATTCAAGGATAATTTTTTTACGAAATGTCTGATGTTACCATTCATAATCCATCTACATCTATGATAATGTTATTTTTATTATATTTATAAAAAACTGTTACTATTCTTTCTGGAATTGTTTATGTTTGGATGAAAGGATTCTTAAAATACAAGTTTCTATTTAAGGGGTTATTTTATTTTTCAATCTATTTCATTTCTTGGATTATGAATTGATTAAATTAATATTTAATAGAGAACATATCCAAATGATAGGATGTGATAAAATTTCAATGATACACATTTATGATGAGCGATTTTTACCTTATGGAACAAGTATATATGATTTCATTATGTGATCAGTGGGACCTATGTCTCACTCTAATGAATTGGTTAAAAATAAATTATTTATGAGATCAAGAGGGTAAATAAAAGGGTATCCCAATCCAAAAAAATAATTCGTCTTAAGCTTGAACCATGGGGGTATACGAGAGTGTATTCCAATCCCAAAAAAGAATGGTACATAGGAAGGTAGCCCAAGACTGAAACAAGATGGTACATGGGATGGATTCTAAAGTCTGAAAGTATAGGGTACATGTGAGGATATCACTTGATCGAAACATGAGAGTAAATATTAGTGAATCCCAAACCCAAGATGGTTCGTTGGTTATTAACCCATACCGATCATTTTTTAAATGTCTTGGTAGTTATCCATGACATATGGTTTTATATGATCATCTGCATTCCAAAAAATTACAAGTATTATTTTGATGTTTTATTTTCATTAATTATTATCTCTTTTCCCCTATGATTCCATTCTTAATGAAAACAAGTATTGTTTATGTGACTCGTGTATATGATTTTCTTATTATGAGTATGATCTTAAAATTAATTTCTCTTATTTTATACCTTTATACTAATGTTATTATTATGTATCTTCTATTTTTATTCTTACTAATAATATAAAAACATCCATTTCTTATGTTTTTTTATAGATTATGATGATTGGATTTAACTATAAGTATTATAGCGGAAGAACATTTTTGGAAACATAGATGATCATTTATAGAGTTAGAAGATTGTGTTGTATGTTTTAAATGACACTAAACTATTATGGTCTCTAGGATTCATTTTTTAATATGATTAATATTATTCTACAATTATTTGGTATCCATATATGAAAATCCTAGGTAACTATATTTCGTATTAACAAAAATTTGAATTCAACAATTAAAAACTAGGATTAGAAAAAAATTAGTGATATTCATAGGGATATTTCTAATGATATTTATATAGGGGTGTCTTAAATGATAAGTATAAGGATGTGTTAGTGATTAGTAAAATTCCATCAAATTTTTGTGAAAGAATGACTAATTAATTTCTTATTAATAATTACCTATATAGATAATACCAAACGACGTGATTATGAAACATATGTATCTAGGAGTAAAAACGCTAACATGATGCATCAGGAGTGACTAATGCTTAACAGTGTATAAAAAATGGTCGTTAATACACATATGGCTTAACACTTCTCGATGATAAGATTAAGAAATTAAAATAATCATTCAAATAAATTATGATAGATTTAAATATAATATGGCTATGAATAACCTTGTATAATCCTATGTTTTCAATGATTAAATAGTTTAGTGTCATTATTTTGACATCATATAAATTCTTTTCCATGATTATGTGGTTTTATACTATGATATGTATTTTTAACCTATGTATTCTTATTATAAATAGACGGATAAACTAGAAGGAACTAGGATGAAATTTAATTTTTTAGATGTGTAAATTCTGGGAAATTTTCAAATTTTTGTTCTATATGGAATCCTTAGGAAGAGAATCTAGATGGTGTTACAATTAGTGAATATACATTTGAATATTAGTTGATGTTCAATTACATGAAAATGATATATAATATTCTTCCAATATTGTTTTCATTGTAAACTAGAAGAACAATTAAATTATTGTTGATAAACCATATGACATGATTAGTATATCATATTATTTTAAATATGTTATAAGGAATACATTGATGAATCCTAATAAATGTTTTGTAAATTATGTATTATGATTGAAGTGTATATTATATGGAATTGATATATTATGTTATATGAATCATGATGTATATAATGATTTTTTAGAAGCTTTACATTATGTATTTTAAAAAATTTGTTAAATGATATTTATGTCCTTGAAAATTATTATAATAAAAAGGATAAAATCTTAGAAGGTTGCCCAAAAATTGTTTAGGAGGAAGAGAAAAGGATATATTATATAGATAAAGTGGTCATGATATAAATAATGAAAATTGAAATGTACTTATTTCAACATAAATGAAATAGTATTTGGTGATAATGTGGACTATGTTATCATAGTAAATGTTTAAAACATATTGAATTCATGGAATATATCCAGCCATCATTGGAAAAATTAAGTATTCATGTCTTCCTAAATGAATTATCGTAATTTTGGTTATTACCTTGTTTGAGGATAATATATGATGAGGTTATTCCCATGTTTGGAATGTGTCAACTAGAATTTACTATATGATATATGTCGGATTAATGTAATGTTCATATAATGAAATAAATCTAATTTATTTCGGTTTTAATCATTCATATGGATTATAAGTCTAACCATATAGGAAATGTTTAGGTAAAAAATTTTATGATGTTTTTAAAATTGATATATTTTCTCTCCATATGAGTATTTATTCATATTGTATAACCTATTCTAATAACTTTTTATTGATCATAACTGATGATAAATGAGTAAACTTATCATGGCTCTCATGAATTGTTAGCTATTTGACAATTAAAAATTCACGTTTTTGAAATATGTTATGTGTAAAATTTTCAAGGAACAAAAATAATTATTTTTTCACAAGATCATAAATTTTAAACTTTTAATTAAAATTATGCAACCATGGGAAAATTATCTAGATAAACAAATTTCATGATACCTTTATTTTTATCAAACCCATGGAATATTAAATAATATATGATTTATGAATTAAGTTCCTTCAACATTCCATTGATCATTCAATTGTTTTTTATAACCTCAATAAATCCCTATAAATATTTATTAATTTCATCCAATTCCAAATTTTCGCTTACTGCCAATGTTCCCCCATGTGGAATCAATTTTATGAGTTACATTCAGTAACAGTCATGTTTCCAACATTCCTTTTTTAATGTGTATTTTAGTATTCATTTTAATGATATCTGATTCTAAGAAAAGACCATCCAATTAGTCCTCCACTAATAACCTAGAATACATTTGAGGGAGAAATTATATTGAAGGGGGTAGAATTGCACACCATGAGATTTCATTGTTTTTTGTCAAAATAATTTAAGATATTGATCTTTTTTATTTAATATAACACTGAATATATATTTTTTCAAATGAAATTACTATATTATTATTTCATTCTATGATATACCATTTAAATCTAGAAATAAATGCAGTAACGACATTTTCTTCTGTAACATAGAACAATGAATTTCATTGTAGTAACATTTTATTGTAATAATTATTAAATTGGGATTGTTATAGAATACACATTAGACATTGTAATGTAATGAGTCAGATGTTACCAGATTTATTTTTTATAATTTTTTTTTGAAAATTACAAGACCAGGCAATGAGAAATCGTTTGATACTGAGTGGCAGTGTGAACGAATAAATCCTTTAATTTTTTTTATGTTTTTAAGTAGTGAAGATGAGAATTAATCAGGAAAAATGTAATAACTCTTAAATGAGTGCTCGGAATTGAGATATGAGTGGCAATTACATCTGGAATATCAACTTTACCAAAGGCTGGGGTTAACCTTGACTGACATAGGTCATGTTTAAATGTATTTTTTTCGATATATATGACATTAAAATATTTATTTAATATATTTTAAATATGTTTAACATGGTGAAACAATGTCATATTTCATTTAATTTTGGGTTTTTACGAAGTCCTGGGTTATCTGCATAACCCTAGAGAATTTTCGCGGCAAGGAGAGGAAACATTCCCATCGGCAAATAAAGAATGACGATGAAGAGTGAGGATCGATGAGAAGATAGATCAAGAAGTATCTCAATGGATATCCAATGATGATAGGACCCTGATGATCACCAATACAAACTCCAGGCCGAGGTTTTCATTTAAATCGTATCATTCCCCATTCATGAATTTAAACAAATTACATGAATCAACCCACAAATAGTTTGACCAAAGTCTCAATCGTTCTTACATGAGTGTTTGACAAGCGGGTTATAATTTTTGGGAAATTGTTATGATTAATTTCATTTTATTTATCCATATAATTGGAGTTGATCATGGCCCTAACAGACATCATCTGAGGCTTGTTCCTTGATATTCTATTTCGTTTTTCTTCCCCCAATCATGATCATCACATTCTCCCTAGAATAAAGAGTAGATGATCATTGTGTAATCTTTTCTTGGTGCAACGATCTTAAATCAATGATCCCACCTCGTGACGACCATGTGGAGGTACAATAGTGATGATGATAGAGGAATCGAAGGAACAAGGGACATACTTCCATTCGATCATTTTCTTGGTGAAATGTTTCGTAATGTGGATTTGATACCACAATATTTAATATTGAGACTTGAGGATTCCCAACCAAATTTTGGATCGGAGATCGGAGCACAAGATCGTGTCTGGTGGCCAGTGGAAGGGGACACCAGGGAGCCAACACCAGTGGTTGCATACATTAGTGACCTTAGTCCAGGGGATAGAAGAAGGACACCCACAAATGCATGGTCTTGGGTGGCGACATGGCATGTGGATAGGGTCGGTCGGGGAGGAGTGGGCAGACAATGCAGTGAGAGCCACGTCGGGCTAGTGGCACATTGTCAGCGGACCACAGGCGGGATCAATGTCTAGCTGAGCCAGACCAGTGACACAGTGGAGACATGGAAAGCCACTGCATCTGAGGTGGATGAAATGTCTTATATTTGAGTGGGTAAGGTTGGTGCTGGTGGGCCAAGATGTGGTAATTTTGGCTCCCCAGGGTAGGTCAAGCCTAGAATGTTGGATCGACGGACCTATGTCAGGTTAGTTCAGTGTAACTGGCTCGCTCAAAATCAGGTCCCAACCAGCACCTTTTGTCTAAAATGCCCATAATTTTACGGCAAAATTTCCATTTGACAATCTATTTACAGCATTGTAATCCTCTTCATCACATGGTCCTTTTAATTGTGTATAGTAGGTTTTTAGTTGGACCAATAGGGGCTAGTGGATTACATTTGTCTTTCTTATAAGGGATTGACACATGATACTAATCCCATTATATATGGTGAAATTTGGGATTGAGACCATACCATTCAGATAATCTATGATGGTTTTATGTAGGTTCTCTTCCCGCATAAAGAGAATGGTTCATGTTCCAATGTGAGATGACTCTGCCTGATTATCATAGTTACTCTGCGCGCTGGAGCATGGATTACACTGAGAGTCCTAGTCGATCCTCACTTCTCATTAGGGTATCTTATATGGTTTTTTTTCATGGTTGTGACCAATATTTATATGGACAACCATCCCATATATATAATGATAATTCCAATACAGATAAAATATTCCCTAGTGAGACATGGATGTAGTAACCCCTATCAATAAAACAATATCTGATTCATTCCATCAGGGGGTGACCTAAATAATGTTATTTGGGTTGTTTTTAGTGTGTTCTCTTTGGGAGGGGACCAAATTAGTTGTATCTATTTTCAAGGGTATCTTCTAACTTCATAGCTCAAGGAACGAGTTCTCCTAGAACGTGTATGCCATGAGAAAAATTTAGTGACTATAGATTTGTTGTGGTATTGTTACTCTTTGTCTCAGTGGGACCATATGTCTCTGGGAGACACCATGATGTATTGATACAATATTTTATCTGACATAATTTTGGTATAATTTTTCTTCATTCATTCAATCATATAACACAAGGAGTGGGATCACTAGAAATAGAGCATGCTACAAGAAGACACATATTACTAGTAGTGGAGGAGATGTTGTGTCGTGGGATCCATTATGAGTTTAACATGAAGCTCTTATTATATGTTTTGTTGAAATATACATGTGTTCATTAGACTGAATCGTCATAGTGGTTTCAGATTTTTTTTCTTTTACATTTGGTTTCAGTGTTCGAAACCATGTTTTGTTTCACTCACCCATGCATGGTATTTTCATGTGTGTGTCGTGTCTTGTGAAAAAAAAAATGCATTGGTATAGTCTTGGGTGGATTAGGACAACGAATAATACTATATGGTGCCTTGTGAAATCATATAATCTGAGGTGTTCTCATCAACTTTTTTACAGAAGCATCAGTACCCTTTTTTCAAGTCAGACTCTTTAGTTTCCATTCATTTAGTGGGCCTATATTGTGGCCCAATTTTATTTTAATTCATTAAGATATGCGAAACTATATTGTGGGGTTGTAGTGGTATGAATGAATTTTTTTAAATAGTGTTTTCACTTCCCATACACTATGTCATGGGGTTGTGTTAGTGTGTTCATGTTCATAGGAAAATTACTCCCATTTGTGGGATATGCCTACTTAGTGCTAGTCCCTAGCCCCTGACCTATTGATGAATGGATGGGTTAGACACGACATGGGTACCAATGGATGGCTCATAAATGAGTGGTGGTATAGCTAGTTTGGTTCCACATTTGGAGAAGGATTTAGTTAGATTGGTTTGGGTAAATTGTGTTAAGTGTTTTGATTCCGGCATTTAGGCCTGAGACTGCATTGTTTCTATAGAGGCTGACGTATCCAAACCCCATGATAATGGGAAACATCTATTTGAATCGGTAGGTGAAAACATTAGTTGAAGGAGAAAATAATTATACATGAAAAATATAGTAATGGTTTGTATTTTTCAATGTCCTTCTTAATTCATATCACTAGGTATACAATATTAACCATAATATGTTTTTTCCTCATGATATGTTTATGATGGCTCTTATGAGGATTCCACATTAAGATCAAGAGTTTTTCTCGATGACCGTTGTGGCATCCTTGATAAGAGCTACTCATCTGGAAGTTTTTCTTCAAGATGGATAGCAGGTGTTGGATTCTACTAATGATTATATTACAGATTCATCCCTACTAGTTTAGGTGGTTGTAGCATTCAAAACTATGTCATGGATGGCTCTTTTGGTGAATCATGATGAGGAGATAGGTTCAAACATGATTCATAGGCTTTCAATACAGTGATCACCCATGTTGTTGGGTCAACAAGACCAACCAATAGCATGTTTTAAATGTAATCCATAGAATGAATGGTTTCATCATAAGAACCAGTGATGTGCTAGTTTGCAAAAGGATAATATTTCATATTCTTTTCATGATGGGGGAATATCACGCAAAATTTTACCACAATGCATGCCATAGTAAGTGAGGTTGTTGATTAACCAAGTTGGAATATGCAATAGAAATAGTAGATAGATCCATTGGGCGATGAACATGGAAGGATATGTGGGAAGAAGATGAAGGTGACCAAATTTTTAACATGTTACCATGAAAAACTCTATATGGTTCATACAAGGATCTTTGAGATTGAAGAAAATGGAGGAGATAGTTGCAGGATATTGATGATTGTGACCCCAGAACTCCAGGAATGATTTCAAGTTTATTATGTGTCTTTCTACCTTTGATACATTATTGATATACCCGTGTACTAGTTATTTCAATTCCTGCCACTTTTCATGTTTGATATGTAGAGGTTCTGGTTAAATTCATCTATTTGATCCCCTTGTATAGATACTCTTGTTAATAGAGACCCAATTAACATACACAGGTTCCAATAGTGTGACATGATTCTTTGAGTTGAGAGTTTTAGTTGGGATCTCTTGGTAGTGGTGTCGAGGCATTGAAATATCATTCTCAGTGTCGTTAATGCACTTTTAATTATCAGATTAATTATTTTAAAAAAATGGTGTGGATCATACTTGGGGATAGAACCCAAATTCTCTCTATCTACAAGGGGGAATCCTTGTATATCTGGATGGTCATAGGTAGAGGTAGGTGTTGCCGATATCAAATCAGTTGACTATTCCAACCTTCGGTGGAGTGGATATTATGTTTCCTATTGTTTCTCATTGGTGGTGGAGTATAAATACGTTATCCTTAAAGCGATTACAGGTATACCTCTCTATCAAGAGTTACACTAATTAATTGGTCAACAATATGGGGTGTCACTGATATTTACGACAATATATAGGATGGATCATAAAGAACTTCATGAGATAGTGGTGATGATGGGGGACTTGTAGAGGAGAAAGATATTAGAACCCATTGTTTCTCCCTGGGTGACCCAATTTATATTCATTAATGATATCTTAGTGTACTCAGAGTCTATGTAGGATCCCATGTGACACATAAGAATGGTCTTGGACACAATTCGAGAGCTCAAAATTTAAGGGAATATATTGAATTTTCATATATGGTTTGGAAGGTTCCTTTTTCTTGGATATGAAATTAAAGAGACTATATTATTAATGAGTCTATTTATGGTTCTAATAGTGTTTGATAGGAAGAACCATCCAACCCATAATATTGAGTTGTCCATGTTCATCCTTATGTTGATTATTTGGTGATACTACCTTATGGTCATATGATTCGTCGACTACATTGAACACAAGATTCTGAAGTATGTCTTGTCTTTGAAGGACCAGGGCCTGGGATACTTAATATTTATAGTGTTCATCCATGATAATGACTTAGAGTTTTCTATACTACTTGGAATAAGATCATGGAAGCAAATTCACTCAGCTAGAATCCATTTATAAGTTACTGAATGTGTTATCAAAGTTGTTGGCTTTGTTTCAGTTATCCATTGTGATGGAGATAGAGTAGATTATCTCAATTCATTGGTTGTTACCCATCCTTTATTAACTTTGTTACATAGAAATAGATCTATGATACTGAATGTGAGTCATCACATGATGATTTGTTGATAGGGAATACCCCAGATGGACATTCTAATGAAAGGGTGCACATAATTCTTTTCCATAAACTTGTAGTTTTAGTAGTGGATGCTAATGCAGGATAGATGCATTTGATTATTCATGGGTGCGTCAAGGAAGACACTAGAGATAATATAATAGGTAAATGTTGGGATTACCTAATGAGACTAAAATCTACAATAATATTTGAATATTATATTTTGGATTTTAGCTCACACATTCAATCCCAAATTATAGGTAGGGGTTTCTCTTTCTCTTTTTTGGGGTACCAAGAAAGATGTGGGAAGGGACATCGATTGACTTCATGAAGGGTTTACCATGTACATCTAGGATAAACGATAACAGTGGTTGATCATTGACCAACTCACCAAGTCAACCCACATCCCAATTACATAGGAACACAATTTAGTAGAGTTCTTGGGAAATCATTAGGAGAAAGACACTGTTCGAATCCATTATGATTCATTCACGATTGTTTCATATCATGATTCTCTCTTTTTATCCTTGTTTTGGAATGGATTGTAAGAGGAGTTGGTAAAAAGTGTTCTAGTCATCTACGTGTAGATGAAGAATGAAAAGGTTCATCTTAATTATTCTGTTGGCATACAGTGGAGACCTTTGGATTTCGAGGGAAAATACAATGTATTCTTTTGGGACTCACATTGGCGAGGGTTATGAAGATTTGTTTCTAGGGAAACAAGCTATCTCTGATGTTAGAAGTACCCCTTTAGGATACATCATTCATTAGGGGAGGTATCATAATTCATGTATATAACGCATATTGGGACTATGTACACATTTACTTTCACATGTCACAACAGGGGAGTAAATAACCCGTCACACATCATAGTCTAGGATGAGCTACACATCGACGTTGGTGTGTCTTGGTTTTCGTACCCAATAAATATTGAAGATACTTAATGGATGATCTTTTCCCATGGTATGTGTCTAGTGGCAGCATGGGGATCTTAAGAAGTTCAAAAAGGAGCAGGATGATCAGATTTGTTCTTGATGATCTCGCCCTTTGTTTGAGTAATCATTTTTTGTGTCTTTTAGGAAGTAAAGCATTATGTTGGGGGGAATTTAATTACTCGTATTTTCCCTGTTTTATTTTTAGAAAATTAATGGGAAAATTTAAAGACAGTGCACTAAGATGGAAAGAAATTCTAAGGCCTAGTGTGCCTGGAACATTTCATCTAAAAATAATAAGTTCTCAAATAGAACAATTGATAGGTTTTCATGAATAAGTGTAATAACTCTCCAAAAAATTATTTGATCATAAATCTAAGGGCACATCTGTATCCATTACATCAACTTTACATTGTCAAGGGCCTGAACTCAACAATCATATTTAGAGGGAAATAGTTAATTTTTTGATGTAACATCGTTAAAATATTTATTAAAAATATTTTCAATTGAAATAAAGTGAACACAAAATTTGTTTCCATTTAATTCATCCTTCACCCAAAATCCAGTGTAATCGTCAAAAAAATGGATTTTTTATGAGGTAAAGATTAGTAACCTTCCAATTGGGGAATCAAGAAAAAAAATGATTATCGAGGATCAATGAGATGAAAAATCATGACATCACTCAACGGATCACCAATATTGATTGAACCGTGATGCTGACCAATAAAAAATCTATGTTGGGGTTGTTATTTAAACGACTTATTCCATCATTCATATATTTAAATGAAAAATTAATATCAACCCGTGAACATGTTGACATGCGATTCGGTCGTTCTTGGAGGATGGTTTGACATGTGGGTTTCAATGTGTGGGAAATTATTTTCTTTAAGTTTTTTTCCAAGAACCTTCTAACAGAAGATAATCAAGGCCATAATGAACAATATTTTATGTTCGTTTCATAGTTTTCTATTTGGTTTTTCTTTCTACAATCACATTATTCTCATTCTAAACTGAATAACAAGAGGATGGTCATTTCATTAATGTTTCATGGGGTAATGATCCCAAATCAATGATCTAGCCTCCTGACGACCTAGAAGCGGTGATATACTGATAATGACATATGGATTGAAGCAAAACATGAGATTAAACAATTCAATAATTTTATAGAGGAGGTAAAATTGTGATAATAACATATGTAATGGAGGGAATTTGGTATCCTGAGAAAGGAGCCATCGGGGTACCGACACTGGTGGTGGAACGCGATGCTGGCTCAAATGTGGGTGACGTTAAAGGTAAGGACAATGGAGGGCTGGCAAAGTGGCATGCACTGCGTCGAACTAGTGGCACATGGTAAACAAACCACGTGCTGGATCAGTGGCTGACCGAGATGACTATATGACATGGTGGAAGAACTGGCCCATTTATGAGTGGGCTAGAACAAGAGGTTCAGGTCGACTAGGGGGTGGGGTCGAACCTGGTGGGATAGTTCAAACCAAGTGGAACTTTTTTAACATGGTGGGTCGGGCTACGTCAGTAGACCTCAGGCTGAGTGGGTTCTGGTGGGTCTGATCATGACATACTTGACCTCAACTGAATAATCCCCTTTTCTGTAAATTAATAATAATTTTCAACCCATAATTATGTTAGACATTATGTTTGGGGAATTGTAACCATATCAATGAGGAGGTACTTTTTATGGATTATTATGGTTTTAGTTGGACCAGTCAGGGTGGGTGACATTCTCTTTTTTCATTACACTGTGGGATCGTTTCATCCTCATAATCCCATCATTTAGGGGGACACAATATATTGATAACATACCCTTCAGATTCATTATGAAGGACCGTGGTAGGATCCCATCCCTTTTTCAGATAACGGCCTAAACTCTGAAGTGAGTTAGCTCTGCTTTGTTTTCTCAGTGTATCTGTGGGATGGAGAATAGATCGCAGTGAGAGGCCATGTTAGCCCTCAATTGATTTCCTGTAACCATATATAGGGTTTGTTGTATGGGTGTTACCAATATTTACATCGGAACCCATCCTCTACCTATTATGATAATTTCAGTAGGTCCTGGATGTCCCCTAGTGAGCCCTCTGTTTAGGACCACCTATATGTGCATCCTGATCGGATTCTTTCCTTCATGGATTGACCTCGCCAATGTAAATTGGTTATTTATTAGTGTGTTATAAATGGGTGGGGGAAAAATTACTGGGATCTCGTTGTAAGGGTATTCGATAACTTCATAGATCAAGGAGGATGTGATCCCAGAATGAATGTTCCCCAAGCAAAATCATTTTAATACTGATTTTTTTTGTGATATTGATAGTCTTCGAATCAGTGAGACAAGATGTGTAAGGGAATAATAATCACATATCAAGACAATATTTTCACTCATATCATTTTTGTAGACTAGATCTACAATCGTTCTTTCACATAGCATGTGGAGTGAGATCTCTTAAAATTGAACGTGCAACGAGCGGAACCATATGGATGGTAGTGGATGTGAGGTTGCGTATTATAATTTTTTACAAGTATACCGTGATTTACATGTCATATGTGTTGTGGAAATATATATGTGCTTATTTTATTGTATCTTCTTAGTGGTGTTCCTTTCTAGTCTTTTTTGTTTTTTTCAGGGATCCCTCCCGAGAATTATTCTACTCTCCCTGACACTGGCCTTTCTAGCATTTGTCGTGTATTGTGCAGACTACTAACACTTTGGTAATGTCCGAGGAAGAGAATGACTAGGACCAGGACCAAACGGTGCCTCATGAGATCAGACAACCCGAGGTGTTTTTGGATTCTTTTTATAGGATATTTAGTACCCATGTTTTCGTGTCAAACATTGTAGTTGTCATTATTTTAGTGGGTTTTTATTCAAGCTCGATTTTACATTATTTCATTAATTTCTGCCAAACTATATTGTTGGGTAGTAGTGGTATGCATGAATTTTCATTAATTATTGTTTTCAAATTCTATCCTCTTTGTCAAAGAGGAATGTGTATACATGTTCTTAGTCGAATGCCTCCCATTTTTGAGATATGCCAACTTGGCAGTAGTCACTAGCCTCAAGCCAATTTGAGGCAAGTTTGGGGTAGTCACGACATAGGCCCCAGGGGATAGGACGTTCCAATTTATATGAATATTAATAAATAATTATTAAAAATAATTTATATTATTTTTTATTGATAAATCATATTGTTAATAAGACTAACAATTTTATAAAAGCCATTATATATTTTAAAAAACCGTTTTCTTAAAAGATCTTCAAATTATGTTCATAGATGAATAATAATAAAATTAATTTTAGACACATAAAAATTTTAATTTGATAGAATATATTTTTTAATTCATAGGGCTAAAATTTTCTTATGTTGAATTAATGGGATTTTTCAAAGAAACACCATTTTTGAATGAATAGTCAAAAATATTTAATTTTAATTGAAAACTGTTCATTCATATAATATTATTTTATATAGATAAATTTTATTGTAATTTTTTTCAATATAAGAAATAAATCAATTAAACTTATATATATAAATATTATGTCATTTTAATAATATTTATATTTTATTTAGATTTAAAACATTAGTGAACTTTTGAACATTTTCACTTTAAAACCCTGAATTCTAACAAAATTTGCGAGATTGGATTTAATTTTAATATATCAACATATATAAATTAAATTATCAAAAACATAATTAAAATAATGTACTAATTGTTAAATTATAGTCCAAAATGTTGAAATTAATTTTTGACAAAAACTATTACAAAAAGTGATCAAAATTAATTACAGAGACTAATGAGAAATAATTCCATTTAAGGAACAAAACCATAAAAATAAGGGCCAAAATGACATATATATTTTTCAATAATAAATTGGATTTAAAAAATTATACTATATGAATTTATTTTTACAATTTTATCATATATTAATATACCAGTCAAAAGGGGTTCCTTATTTCAAATTTTCATTAAGTGAAAAACCAAATAAAGGAACCTCCTATAACATTAACATTAATAAAACATAGAGATATGTAAAAAACATAATGTTATATGTTATACATATCCTTTTGTAAAAAATGGGTTATTTTTATCATAATAATTTATCCTTAAATTTTAGCGTTGAATACGTAACATTATACTATTATCATACACAAGCGTGTGTATTATATAGTTACTAATTAAATAAAATTAATGATTCTAAAACCCATAAAAGTAATGTAAATTTAATGAATTATTATGTTACATTTTTTTAGATGAATATAAAATTTTTAAATTATTTTTAATTAATATATTTTAACTACAATAATGTTTGGGAGTTTTTAAATTAAAATTATATAAATTATTTTATATTTGAATTCGATAATATTTGACAATAAATTATATTTGATTGAAAGTTGTAAAATTAAAAAAAATCCTTAATTAATGAATGTGATTTTTAATTTTTAATATATATAAAATATATATTATCAATGGACTATGTTTTTTTATAATTAACATTCTAAACCCTTATACAATAAAATCATTGTTAGTACAGTTGAGGTGAATGTAGTGTTTGTGTGTGTTACATGTGCTTGTTTTACAATTAATTTCCAAATAAATCATAATGTAATTTTTAAAAATATATATCAAATATATAATTAATTTTTCCAATATTTTCTAAAAATAACAACTGAATTTAGTCATATTTCTTAAATTAAAATGTTTGGTAAATTATTTACTTAAATAAAAACCCAAATTTCCAACTATAATTAAACTCAAATAATAAGAAGTAAACTATTTAAATGAACTTGTTTAAAGTTTTGGATATTAGGATTGTCAATAAAATAAATTAAGTCCAATATTTTTACATTTTTAATGAAAAATTATTATTGGATACCTCCCATTAGTTCTTACCATTAGATATTTACAAGAATATTTCTCCTCGTCCGATTTAAAAAGGCATTATCTCATCCCCTTCATCAAAAATATCATGGAATTATCGATCCTAATAAATATATAAAAATAGTCTCCCAACATCCCAAAACTCATCCAAGAAGACCCCATTAAGGAAAAAATCGTACCATGTAATCTATTTAGTGAAAACCAATAGGTGTTACCTAAACAATATGTAACTTCATTCCACAAGATCCTTTGATTTATTTTCAATATCCACCAACTAAAATATTTTCATTAAATTATTATATAATATCCTCAGTATACATAATATACATAATTTTTTATACTAAGGTTTAATAGTACACTTAAATGATCTTACATCAAATGTGAAATTAACATACCATTTTTGAATACGATGGAAACCTACCTCCAAAAACGATGTTGTTCTTTTTCCATTACCACCTATTATGAGATGTAATTATAATGGAAAAACAATTATTAAATGATATATATAATATTTATGATTATTTAATGATTATTTAACTTAAATATAATACATAAATTCATGATTTCAATTTTCTGTAAATGCAATATCTTTGTTTTCGAATATGTGGACTATCACCTCCTCAAAGAGATGTGATTCATAAAAACATTATATGGAATTAATTATGGATTGGTTTAGTGAAATAAAATTATATATATGAATAAAATAATGATAATTTTAATAATTTATTTATACACACACACATATATTCTATTTACATATTTTTCCTTAACATAATACCACATAATCCATGTTTAGGCATACGTACGGCCAATCGTCTCCATGATCAGTGTTTTAGATTTTAATATTTATATAATTCATATATTATTTTAAATATTTATATACTGAATATATATTATTATTATATAATTATTTATATTATGGATGAAATTAATCCTTGACCAAGGTTATAGAATCCAGAATAACAAGTCAAAACACATATATAAAAAACAATATTGTTATTACCTGAAGCATAATATTAAAATAGAATTGCTAATAAATGGGTAACATAATTTCGTAATAAAATATAAAATCATATTAAATATAATAAGTTTGTTCTTTGGTAGATTTATTGTAAACATGTATCTTTTATACAGTAGCATTGAAAATTTACGAGGAATTTAAAGACTAAAGGTAAGGGAAATTCATCTCATATTTTATTTCTATGAGATGCATGGATTATTCACCACTCATTTCATTTTAGTTTTGTTTATAAACCCAATGGATCTATTATATGATTATTATACTAAATTATATGGGTATTAAAATATCATTTTGATGATTTATCTTTCATAATTTTTATGGTTCGATACTTACCATATTAAAAAGTAATTTTGTCTCAATTTTCTTTCATTGTGGAATATATCTTTTTATACACCTATATTCATCTATGAGGGGTATATAATATAATATGTCATGTTATATCACAAATATAACACTTTTAATGATTTTGTCATATTCATATAATGTTCTTTTTTCCATAGTATTATGATTAGATGTTTCCACAACAAAAATGATTTATTACTACAATTTCATTGGATATAGAGATTATTTATGATTATGATTCCATTGATAAATATAATGATGAATATCTCAAGATAATTAATAGAAAGTAATCTTCTATATTTATCGGTGATATATTTATGTGTTATTATCAATTTATACTTGTTTACATCATATAATTAAGAACATTTTTATGAATATCCAGCATTATTTATCTTTTCACACCAAACATTTGTTTCCTTAAAAACCAAGTTTTTTAAATTCTTTAATTTTTTAATATCCATATGATATTGAAATGAAATTTTTATCCGTGTTTTAAAGTTTAATTTCTTTTAAATTAATATTCTTCAAATTTTCCTATCTACAATATTTTTTAAACATTTTGCGGTGAAAATGGAATGTATGGAATCTACGGACATACCAACCCTCTTGATTGTAATTTACATGATGATTACATTGTATGAGTTGATGTTTATTTTTAATGAATTTGATTTTATAATATTCTAGAATATTTTTGATATAAAACTTTTTTTTCAATATAATAATATTTCAAAACAAATTATTATTAATATTTTTAATTATTTTCATAGATCCCTTTACAAATCTTCCAAATGGTTATATTATATGAAAATGATTTCAATTATTTCAAATTTTCTTTATATATATTGATGTTAAATTTGTTAAAATGGATTTAAAAAATTATTTTAAGGCTTTTTTCTATGATTTCATAGAGATTAATGGGATTTGTTTTCAAAAAAATTTATGTGATAATTTTTTTTAGAAAAATAGATATTTTCTATTAGAATTATTATAAATGATAATTTATTGAATTATATATAAGAAATGGTTTTTGGAAGTGGTTTTATGAAAATGATTCTTAGTGAAATTTAATTTCCATTAATAAATGTCCCATGTATTGTTCTTATATCCTTCTCCATATATGAATCCTTATTTTTTTTACAGTGTATGAATACCATTAATATTCTAATTTGAATGGTTTTTTTTTATGGAAGGATGTTTATGATATATATTTCTTTTAAATGAGTTATATTCTTATGAAACCCACTATTTTGACAGGTTATTATATGTTGAAATGATTAAGAAACGTATTGGTTCCCCATAGGTTACGATATAGTGAAATTATAAGGGAAAAAATTTAATTTTTGGGGTCCTTATATGTTGAATGTTTTGTTATGATATGACACATGCATCTATGATTTCATTATTTTAGGGGAGGGCCCTATATTTACCTACAATTAATTATGTAATGATAAATATTTTATGATTTCAAGGGGGTACATGGGAGGGAATCCCATATCATAAACAACATGTAATCTTAATCATTAATACATAGGTTACATATAAGGGACTCCCAAGCCCAAAATAATAGGGTAAAACGGAGGGAAACCTAAGCCTAGAATAATGTATAACAAGGGAGGTAATACCAATTAGAAAATAATATATTACATGGGAGGGAAACTAATTCCCAAAACATTAGGGTGTACTGAAGGGAATCCTAATTCCAAATGAATGTATATGAGTTATTATCCAATGCCTAACATTTTTTGATTTTCTTGGTAGGTACCATTGACATCAGATTTTATTTTCTTATATGTATTCCATAAATTCCATATCTTATTCCTAAATTATGTTTCAGGGATAATTCTCATGTTTACCTTATGAATCGTGCCTAATGAACTACCAATATTTATTCCATGACTCAATATTGTGATATTTGATATGTATGGTATGATATTAAAATGTTATTATCATGTTCGCATACACTTATATGCATATTATGCCAATTTATCTGCTATTTTTACCCTTACTAAGCTTCTGATGACACCCATTTCTTCTGTATATTTTTCCCATGTTTTGAAGAATGGGTTTAAGTAGATGTACTAAAGTGAAAGAACGTTCTGTGAATCATTTATGATATTTAATAATGTTTTAATATAATTTTCATTGTTTTAAATGACACTAATCTATTAAAGTCTTTACGAATGTATTTTTTAATATCTTAATTATTACACTAAAATGATATAAATATATGTAGTTTAAGGTAGGGTCACTATATCCAATCCAAAATTTATTTATTTATAAGAATGATTTCACATTCATTAATTTTGACAATATTTCAGATAATATTTTAATTGAATGAGGAACTACATTATATGAATAGTTGAATGTGTAAAAGTGTACATTTCCCCTTAAAAAATTATTTTATGTATTCATCCATTCTTCAAACGATTTTTTTTTCATTTATGATGGACCACCTTAGGAAAAACATTGACGATTCTAAAATTTAAATTAATCATTATTTAATATGATTTATTTTGAAAAATTATTATGATAATAAATATATGTAAAGTGTATAAAAAATTAAATTAAATTTTGTAGATAATAATCTAGAAATCCATGAATGCATGTAATATTTTCTCAAAAAAACATGATAACATAAATAAATAAATTCCACATGTACAAAATATTTTTCTATTCAATTTTTTTTTAATTTTATTAATCATGTCATAAACATGTGGTAATTAGAAAGTGTTTTTCATCCAATGAAAACCATTAAAAAGCATTATCGTTTAAAAATTAATCAACATTTTTCAACATATAAAATCAAAAATAAATGAGAATTTTGTAAATGTAAAAAATTATTATATTTGAGAATATGTGTAACACCACAAACTTCCACCATATGTTTCCCTTTGAATAAGGTTATATCAAGCGTTGTACGCAAATTGGAGTTTTAACTCACCACGACCAATCTAACACATCTTTAAAAATAGTAATACCCAGATTTGGATATTTTATAAATTTTATTAATCAAAATGGACAAAATTTTTGGATTTATAATATCATAATTATCTTATAGTGAATTTTTTGTATTTTTCAAAAAACATTCAATTTTTTTATGAATAAGGGAAAACACTACGTTATTGTATAAAACTGATATTTTATTTAAATAATTAGTTATTTTATTAACATTTATATTATTTATAAATAGATAATAAGTACCTATATATGTTAAATTTAACTCATTAGAGTTATTTTAAAACCATATTTGATATGTAAAATTTTATTTGAATTTTTCCCATCTTTTACCTTCTTCTAGACGCATTTTCAAATTTGCATAAAACATAATTTTACCACTTCTATGAATCGAATTTCAGAAATCTGAGCGACACAGTTTACATAATTATGTAAAATTTGGTTCAATTATATGAAAATAGTTTTTGGTAATTAGTAACTTTTGACTTTTATTTACCACGGTAAAAAGATAATACGGTAAATGAAGGTAAAAATGATGTTATAATTACTCTATCAGAAGTAATAATTCCTTTATATAAGTTTATTTCGAAAAAAAAATCAACCTTAGAAATAAAATATGATCATTTAGGTCCACATGTATTAGATTAGGACATTTATTATTATTTTATTTACAGAAGAGTTACAAGTGTTAAATGCAATGTATAATAATTCGCTGATTTTTAATATAGGGATATACATAACATAAATTTGGCAATAAATATTCATTAGAAAGTTAAAAAATATTTCTTACATAATGGTATTTTTTTTATAAATTTTATACTTTAAAAATTTAAATTTATATATGATACAATGATGATGCAATAATTTCCTTATTAATGAATAATTAAGAAAATTGATATTATAAATATAAAAATAAATCTAAATTGAGACATTTGATGAATTCCACTAATTTATCAGGTTAATATGACATGTTATGGTTGGTCATATAAATTTTTTTCAATGTGATAATGTTTTTCAAAATTTCACAGAAACAAAACTCTAAATAGTTTCCAAATTGACATAAATGAGTTTTTAAAACAAATACAATATTATTAGTTTATATAATATTCCTATAAATCAATGGTTCATCAAAAGGACTTCTATAAGGATATATACACTTATAATGAACCACTTAAGGCTCTATTGTCCTTTTATTGCAGGTTTATAAAGTATTTATCATAATAATACAAGAATACATGTTAGAAGTTCAATTATTTTATTAAGAGTTAAATCTAAAAGATATGGCTTATATGGTGAACTAAACTGTTCTAAAACCAATTGGTTGAGAGGTTTTCGACTCATCCCCACATTAACCTAAAAATAATTCTTTTTGGATCCATTATAAACCGAATATGATTATATAAAAAATAATATTTCAAGCTCTACCAAAAGTGACTGTCACCTCTCTTATGAAAGGGTACATCCACTTGTCTAAAAATCACACCTACAAAGCCATTTGGCATGGCCAAAACAATCTCAAATATCCTACCAACTACCCTAACTTCGGCATAGAAGTCGTACTTTGATCAGAAAGGCAACCTATGAAGTCCTATTGAACAAATCAAATAGAAAAACCTGAAGAAGAAGTAATAATTTCACCAACTCTTTCAATGTTCATTTCTTCTTCCATATCATCTTTATTTATTTTTTCCATACCAAAATTTCTACTCAAGTACCTTATACACACTGTGATGTTATTGAAATTATGGTATAAACATATTCATTATTCTATCCATCCTATTAATCACAGGTCATCATACGTGTGTATGTAAGGCTTACCGTCTCCACGTCGTGGTGTAGAATTTTATTCAAACACATATTTGTTTGGATGGTTATAATAATTAGTATATATGATATAAATAATAAATACAACATGTTAAAGAATCTTTATATATGATAAAATATTCAATTTCATATGATATAACCATCAATAGAACGATATTGTTGCTCGTGCATACGTATGGATTACCGTCTCTAGGAACGCAATAAGATTCATAACACATCTTAACCATTCAAGAATAATTTTCATTTTAAGTTATAAAATAATATTTAAGAACTTAATATCATTATAGATATGAATCAAATATATCATATCCATTAAAAACCATGGCTAACATAACCATGCATATATAAGATAAACTAAGCAGTTAACACCAAAAACCATGATAATACAGAAATATTATTATTAGAACAATATTAAAATATGATATATGATATCATATTTATGTATTTGGTTATTTAATAATTTAATAAAAATTATTTAACTATTATAAATGTTTTTATCATAGTCTCGATCAAGGAAAAGTACTTAGTAAGGGTAAATTCCACAATCTTTTCATTATTAGAGGTTATTTATATGTTAGTTTCTACTGAATCCTATTTATCATCCACATACATGTTTCACAAAACATTATTTCAAAACTTTTTTCTATTTACTAGAGTACTGGATAAATTTTACTATTCACATGTTCGAAATTTTTTGAGAGGTTTATAATGGAATCCTTCAGTCGTTTTCCAAACAAGTTCCATTACAAACATTTCGACAAGATTAGGGGATGATTTTTTTATCTTATACGATGGTTGCTGCTATTTTCCACCATTGTAACACCTTTGAAGATTACATTACAAGATTACAAGATTATTTTCATAATAAATGTTTTCAAAAAAAATTACATGACTTTTAAACGAATTCACAATAGAATTAGATATTTCTCTCAAATAGTATTGATTTTATCTATGTAAAGATCCATTTTTGAACTTAAAAAATGTTTCAAGATGATTTATTATGATACAATAATCCATATTTTATTGAAAATTTTGTGATATGTTTGACTGTAGATGTGATATTTTATACCATTCATGGTTTATTGTATAAGTGATGGCATTTAGTATCCTAGTTTTAATACTAATGCTTATGTTATATTCCAACCTTTTCATATGATTAATGAATTGTACTTTTTAAGTGAAGGGTGGATCCCTCTATAGCTTCTCGATCCATTAGTATGTCTCAGGAGTCAAAATAGTGTCTTGTAATAAGGAATTGAAAAAATCTTATTTTTAGTCTTGGCCCGAGGCGTTGACTGTGTGGTTATGATGTCTTTAATTATGCATTCAGTCATTATAAAATTGGATTTTGATATTTAATGTGATCATTAGATTAGCAGAATATCAATGTAAATAATTAAATGGAATTATTTGATTTTTATTTTCCATATTATGCTGATTGTTGTGTTTAAAAATATTTAGTTCTAGTATTATACATTTCCTTAAATGTTTAGTATTATTTTAGAATATTTCTGCTATATTATTATCCTTACTAAGGACCTCAGCTCAAACCTTTAAATGTTATATTATTTCCAGGATGTGAAAATTATATTATGACTGAACTATTGGGTTAGTCTAAGCGATATTAATTTTTTCAGAGGAGACAATTTTGTTATTGTTTTTCATTTTATAATTTAATGTAAAACATATGTATGTATCTATTACTTTTAAGGATTCTAAAGTGATCAGTCATTTTCGATTTGATCCCATGTGATCATTAAAATTTTATTTCATAATGCACCGAATCTAGGTAAATGGGGTCAGGGTGTTATAGTTGGTACAAATGGAATTTTAGTACATTCATCCAAAGTTATATTTTGAAAACCTTTTATTAGAGAATAGTACCCTATGATAGACTTTATTGGTTAGTGTTGAAGAACATCCTAGAATTTTTGTAATGTAGTGATTTTGTGGATTTTACCATCAATACATACCTTTATATATAAGATCTAGTAGAGAAAGATCTGGAACAAATTTACCTAGGCATGAAAACATCAACAAGGAGATTTTGTCTTGACCTGGGATATCCAGGTACACAAAAATGGGAATTTCTACACTCTTGGTTACGACACTCCCGGGTGATATGCTTAAGATAATTTTCATTTTCTTTAAAAACTATTATGAGGAATTTATGATTATATACCTCCGCAATGGAATCATTTTTATGATTATAGATTATATCCATAATCTTATAAATTTATTTTAAGTGTTATACAAGTTTGGAATTAGGTTTTTCTATTCATAAACTAATATATTGTATGCCATTATTTAGAAATGGATCTTATTGGAAGGAATATAAACTATATCAATGCACATAATCCATGTACAGATTTCTATCCGACTCAAGATAATTATAATAGAGCTACTGATTCAACTAGTGTTGATTAGATTATCACCATACTAAGACCACTCACTCAGGTTATTAATAATATCTTTACCCATATGGAGAACCCTGATCCACAACATGTAGGATCAATGTTATACCACATCATGAGGCAACATCCATAGACAATAAATTACACTACATATCCATTAGTAACTGATCTATGGAAATTTCATTATTGAAAATATTTTATGCTTTGGTGAGTAGTGAAAGGGATAATGTTTTCATTTTAGTTTATCGCCTCATGAGAGATGCAGATCAATTGTGTTAATTAATTTAAAATAAAAACGAACATGAAGAAGTGTCAGATATGGAATAGAGAGAGTTGACAGATATTTTCATTGAAAAGTACTTTTCTCATGACCATCTAGTAGATATGGAATGAAAATTTCTGAGTTCAGGAAATAAGAGGGTGAGAATGTCATAAAGTATGAAGCTATCATTACATGGTTAAAATGTCATGCCACAAATTATATATATATCCCAAGGTGTAAGATTGATCGATTCATCTATGGGTTAAAACCATTTCTCCATTGAGAATTAGTGTTAAAATCCTTCTCATTAGATGGAGATATTGTCTCTTTTGATATCAATATAGAAAATTAATTATCAATGTTTTATGACTTGAATGAAAAGAAAGAGAAGAAGAGATCTGTTGAACACTATGCCAATGAAAATAAAGGGATAGAGAGAAAAGTTGAATATCCATCCTACGATAAATGTGGGAAGAAACACCTAGGTACATTATATAAGGGAATGGATGTTTGTTACAAGACTGTTGAAAAAGGCCACCAAGCTCGTGATTGCACAATAAAGAAAGAGGTTGCAAATGTTGAATCATAAATTTTTTGAGTAATGGATAATTATGAAAATGAATGTCCTAAGCACCAATAAAACATATCTTAGAAAATTACAAGGGGTAAAGGACAAGCTTATGGAATCACTACTACTGAGGTTGATGCTCTGAATGATGTGGTGGCACGTAATATAATGGGTTCCTCATGTTTTTCCAATGCATTGTTTGATTATATATCATCGCATTGTTTCGTATCTTCCATGTTTTCTAATAAAATTTGATATGTCCAATTTGAATTAAAAAGGTAGTTTTTAGTCAAAAATCATAAGGGATGTAACATTGAGACAATGTTTTGTGAATCGGTTACCATTAGGACATATAAATGTTCTTTATTGGCTGATCTCATCGTCATACCAATGATTGAGTTTTATATAATCCTTGGTATGTATTTTATTTCAGATCGTGATAGGAAAATTTATTATAAGAAAAAGGAGGTTACAATTTTTGATGATGATAAAGAATTCCTTGTCTTTAGGGTAGAAACATCACTACCTAATTTTTATCTAGATGAACCCCTGGTATCTGTAATAAATTAAATTATTTTGGAGGAAGATAATGAAATAACTATGGGTGAGAAAAATAATGATTGAATATAGTATGTACCTATTGTACAAGAACATGTTGATGTGTTTCTAGAGGATTTACATGTACATCCTCTAGAATGAGAAATTGAGTTTTCCATTGATATAATTCCTGGTTCAGGGCCCATATCGAAGTCCTATTATAGATTAGAAACTGATGAATTAGTGTAACTAAAAAAACAAGTTGAATTGAGTAATAATGTAATTTTTCAATATATTTTTTCTCCATGGGGAGGCTAGGTTCTTTTTGTTAAAAAGAATGATTGATCTTTGAGGTGGTATATTGACTACATGGAGATTTATATATAATAATAATGAGCACGTATCACATACCTCGCATTGATGATTTATTTGAACAATGTAATGGAGATTAATATTTTGAAAATATTTCCCTTTGATTTGGTAATAATAAGTTGTGTGTGAAGAAGGAAGACATACCGAAAACAAAATTTTGAACAAGGTATTGGAATAAAGTGTTTATAGTAATTCCTTTTGGACTTACAAATGCATTCTATGTTTTCATGGATCTAATGAATAAGATTTCCAAGGAATATCTTAATGAATTTTTAGTGGAAATTATTGATGATATCATGGATTACTCTAAAAGCAGTGTAGATTATGAATATCACTTACACACTGTACTGAAATCCTTCAGATGAAATGAATTATAGTGGATTTTATGCAAGTTTGAATTCTAGATTCATGAATTTTTTTCATGTCCATGTTGTCTATATGGATGGAATATATGTTGATAATTCTATGATAATAAAAATACATTAATATATGTCACCAACGTGTATAACTGAGGTATGTAGTTTTATTGTTTTAGCTGGTTATTATTGGTGTTTCATCCATAATTTTTCCCAATTTGAAGACCTATTAACAAATCTCACACGTAAATGTGTTATATTTGTTTGGACAAAAGAGTGTGATGATTGTTTTGAAGAACATAAAAGATGATTATTCAATGGGATTATTTTCACTCTACCATCATGGAATGATGGGGTTGTTATTGGTAGTGATGCTTCAAAGAAAGTACTTGGTTGTGTCAATATACAAAATGATAAATTAATTTCATATGCATCATGAATCAAAAAATTCATTAACAAAACTATCCCACTGAATATCACGAGTTAGTGGCTATAATCTTTTATTTGATGATATGGAAACACTATCTCTATGGTGGTAAAATGTATGATTTATACCAAGAACAAGAGTTTGATGTATATTTTCTCACAGAATGAACTAAATATTAGACAAAGAGTCTGGCTTGAACTACTCAACAATTATGATTTCACTATACACTATGACCCAGGAAAGGAAAATAAGGTTGCAGATTCATTGACCAGATAGGATCATGGAGTTTTTAAAAATATGGGAGTTGACAGGGATCTTATGATCATGGTTCTAGTAAATATAGATATGGGAATTATCATGGAAGGTAAAACAACAAAACCTTTTCAAATGAGATCTAAACCATCTACACTAGAAATGATAAAAAGTTCTCTGACTTATGATGAGGAGTTTCAAAATAAAATTAAAGTTGTGAATGTTGGTAGATTGATCAACATCGTATATGAAGATGAGACTTTAAAATCTGGGAAGAGTCTTTGTATTCCTGACATACTTGATATAAAAAGGGAATTGTTGGATGATGATCATAGATTCATTTTCTCTATACAATTTTGTAGCACTAATATGTATATAGATTTCAAATAACATTTTTGTGGGAAAACATAAAGAGGGAGACTGCTGGATGTGTGTCAATATATATGGTTTTCCAACATGAGAAGGTTAGAAGAAAACATCCTTGAGGAGTCTTGCAACCCCTTCCCATACATGAGTTTAGATAGGGTGATATTATGATGGACTTTGTCATGGAACTACTTATGACTCCTTGAAGAAATGATGGAATATGGGTCATTGTTGATCATCTTTCTAAGTCATCACATTTTCTTACTATAAGATAGTATTTACCACTTGAACGTCTAGAAAACTATATATTAATGATGATGTAATACTTCATTGATTACTCTTATCGATTGTTTTCGATTGTGATCCCCATTATATATCATGATTAAGAAAAGTATCCAGAAGGCCTTGGATACTGAACTTCATTTGACTACATCCTTCCACCCTCAAACTGATGGTCAATTTGAATAGACTATTTATAACTTAGTAGATATGTTGAGACATTTCTCACATGAATTCCACGGTTAGTGGGATCAATATTTACCTATGTTTGAATTTTTTTATAACAATATATTATATTAAAGTATTCAGATGCCACCATATGAAGCATTATATGGAATGAGATGTCGCACACAACATTTTGGGATAATGTTGGTGAAAGAAAACTTCTATTCCTAGAACATTATAGACAATCATTGGAATATGTGAAGGTTTTCTAAACCCTCACCAAACTATCTCAAAGAAGGAAAAAATCTATGCGGATAACCAAATGAATGATTTGTAATTTCAAGTAGGAGATTATGTTTTCTTGATGTAATCTACATGTATGGATTATATAAAATTTAGTAAGAAAGGGAAAAATATGTCTCGTGTACATCAGAACATTAAAAATTATAGAATGAATTGTTATTTTATCTTATCATTTGGTCATGCCGCAAAGTCTCTCCAATGATCATGATGTGGTCCATGTATCATTGTTATGAAAATACATGCCTGAACCAAGTCATGTACTCACCTATATAGACATTGAATTGGAACTTGATCAATATTATTGTGAATAGACTATTAAGATTCTTGATACCAAAGAACAAGTGTTGAGAATCTGAACAACTCGTCTAGAGAAAGTTCAATGGGAAAATCCTATGATAGAAGATGCAACGTGGGAACCCTAGGAACTTATGATGAAGAAAACCCGAATATTTTTATCCATTAATATTGTAGAAATTTTTGTGATGAAATTATTTTATGTAGGGTAGAATGTATCACCCTATGCTTTCATGATATGTTTCCCTTTGAATAATGCAATTGCTTGCATTCTATGCAAAAATGATTTCTAACAAACCAAAACCAATCAAACTAGCCATTTTTAATATTAATATGAACTTATTGAAAATTTATAAATTTTTTATTTCAAAATTGGGTTCATTTTTTCTTTTAGAATATAAAAATTAGCTGAGGGTGAATTTTGTGTATTTTTCTGAAAACATTAAATTTTTTATGAATAGTGAAAAACATTGCATTATTATGTAAAAATGACATTTTATTTAAATAATTAGTTATTTTATTTATATTAATATTAGGAAAATTACATAAATAATAGTTATAAATGTTTAAATAAATTAATTGGAGTAATTTCAAATTAATATTAGATATAAAAAATTTTATTAAACCTTGTAAATTTTTTACCCACCTTCTAGGCGCATTTGAAAATTTGAAGAGAACGTAAATCTACCGAATCTATGAATTGAATTTCAAAAATCAAAGAGAAAATGTTGAAATCTGTAAGTAAAAGTTGGTTCAATACGAGGAATTTTTTGGTGAATATTAACTTTTATCTATTATTTACCCCAGTAAAAAATAAATAGTGTAATTAACGATAAAATATGATATTATAATTAAGCAAACACAGGAACTAATTATATTGGATAAGTTTTTTTTGAAGAAGATCAACCTTTTGAATAAAATATGATTTATTTGGTCCAATTTTATTAGATTAGGACATTTGTTTTTAGTTTATTTATATAAGGGTTAAAAGTGTTCAATTCAATGTTTAATAACTGATCCATTTTTAATATAGATTTATACATAATATGAATTAAACTATAAATATTAATTAGATTGATAAAAATATTTAATACATAACATTAATTTATTTATAAATTTTAGTCATTAAATAATTAAATTTAATAATGATACAATGATGACGCAGTAATTACAATATTAATAAAATATTAAAATAATTCATATTATAAATATCATAATAAATGTAAATTGATGCTTCTGATGAATTCCAATAATTTTCTATGTTTATAAAACTAAATAGGGTGGGATAAATATTTTTTTTTGGAAGTGATATGTTTTTTATGAATTTCACAAAAACAAAATACCAAATAGTTTTATAATTGACATAAATGAGTTTTTAAAACAAATACTATATTAAAAATGGATATAATATTCATAAAAATATATGGATGGACCAAAGGTCATTAAAAGGGTTATATATATTAATAACTAACCCAATTGGATTCTATTAATGTTTTATTGTATGTTTATTAACCACTTATTATAATAATACAAGAATACAAGGTAAAAGTGAAACAATTTTGCAAAGAGTTAAATATAAAATAAAAGGTTAATTTAGTGGTCTAAACCTGTATAAAACCTATTTGTTTCATAGTTTTAGACCTATAACAACATTATCCCAGATATAAATAATTTTTAGTGATTATAAAATGAATATGATTATATAATAAATCAATATTTCATGCTTTACCTAAAATGACCCTCACCTCTCTTATAAAATGGTACGTTCCCTTCTATCAAAATCACACCTCCAAAGCAATTTTTCGCAGCCAAAACCATCTCCAATATCCTCCCCAATACCGTCAATATAACCTATAATCCTTACTTAGATAAGGAAGCCATCCTAAAGAACCCTTTTGATCAAATCAAAAGAAAACACCTAAGAAGAGGTAATAATTTCAGCAACTCTTTCAATGTTTTTTTCTTCCACTTCCTCTCTCATTGTTGTTTCCATAACAAAATAAACACTACAGTAACATATAAATACTGTGATGTTATTATTAATAACATAAATCCATAATCATTATTCTATCCATCCTATGAATTAGAAGTAACCATACATGCATACATACGGCTTATCGTCTCAATGTCGTGGCATAATTTGTTATTCCAACACTTCATTTATTGGATGGGTATAATAATTAGTATAATTGGTGTACATAACAAATATAACATGTTAAGGATTATATATATATGATATACCATTCAATTATATACATTTTCACCACCAATAGAATGATATTTTGACTCATGCGTACGTACAGATTACCATCTCTATGAAAACGATACGATTCATACACCATCATTTCCATTAAAGAAAAATATTCAATTTATGATAAATAAAATGTTTAAAAAAATAATATAAATCTAGATATGAATAATATACATCCTACCCATAACTAAAATGGCTTACATACCCAAGCATATAACAAAAAATGAATTAGATAACAACCGAAAGAATGATACTATTGAAATATTATTAATAATGAAATATTAGAAGATCAGATATGATATCAAATTTATGTATGTGGTTATTTTATAATTTAATAAGAATTACATAACCATTTTATAAGATTTTAACATACCGTTGATCTATTAAATGTACAATTTTAGTGTTAATTCTAAAATCTTTTCATTATAAAATGTTTTTTATATGTGAGTATCTAATAGGACCTCTTTATCATCCATATCTGTGTATCTTAAAAATGTATTTAAAAAAATACTATTTAATTTACAAAAGGTTAATGTAATTTTTATCATTTTTTACTTTTTATGAGAGCAATATAAATGAATATTCCTTTCCTTTTCCAAACATGGTCCTTTATAACCTTTTCAAAAAAATTTATGAAATTTTTTTTATCTTATACGTCGGGTTCGACTATATTCCCACATTTTAACACACACAAAGCATACCATACAAGATTATATGAATATTTTCAAAATAAATGTTTTCAATTATATTTATTAGACATTTAAATGATTTCAAAATAGAAAGATAAATTTCTCTCAAATAGTTTCTATTTCAACTATGTCAACAATATTTGTTGGATTTTATGCTTCTTTGAAGTTGATTTACTATAATACATTCATCTATATTTAATTGAAGGTTTTTTTTATTTTTTTGACTATGGATGTGATATTTTTAAACCATTCATGGTTTATTGTTAAAGTATTGATATTTTCTATTATAGTTTTAATACATATTTTTATGATATGTTTCATCTTTTTAATACGAGGAATGCATTGGACTTAGTTAGTGATAGGTGGCGCCCTCTATAGCATCATAATGAATCGGTATGTCTAATGATACAAACTGGTGTCTTGGCACAAGTCCATGAAAAAATATTATTCATTTTCATGGAACGAGGGATTGACTATGTGGTTATGATGTCCGACATTATGCATTCCACCATTATGAAATTGGGTATTGATATTACATTGATTATTTAACTAGTAGAAAATAAATTTGAATAAGTAAATGAAATTATTATATTTATCATTTCCATATTATGCTAAAGTTTATGTTTAAAAGAATTTTGTTTTAGTGTTTTACATTTCCTTAAATGTTTATGATTATTTATGAAATTTTTTGATAAATTTTTCTCCTTACTAAGCACCAGAGCTAACCCCTTTCTATGTTTTTTCCCAGGATTCCACGATGTATATAATGACTAACCTAGAGGGATGGTCTATGGGATATGAATTTTTTCAAAGTAGACAGTTTTGTTGTTGTTTTTCATTTTATAATGTTATGTAAAACATATTTATGAATCTAATACATCCATGGCTACTAAAATAACTAGTCATTCAGTATTTTACCCCTTGTGATCATGTGAAGGTTATATAATAATCCACCGACTCTTGGTAATTGGGGTCAGGGTGTTAAAATATTAATTAGATTTAATGTAAACTCGTATTTAACCTTTTATGGAATAATTAATTCTTATTTTATTTAATTGGGGAAACCAGCATGGTTACCTATATCTTATTTCACATTAAATGACTATTATGACCCGATTAATTATTGTGGAATATTGGGATCATTCATTTTCATGAGCTATATTAGGCTTAAAAATTCTAGTATATAATGATTAAGTAAAAAATAATGAAATGATATATTTTATCCTTTAATATTTAATAATGGAACCCTAGGTAAAAATCATTAAATCCCATTAGAAAATAAGTTCCCATTTATCTGCTGAGATGTAGAGAAAAATCCATTTACTTATAGAATCACATAAAAATAAAAAATGTATATTAAAAAAGTGAAAGAGTTTTATAATATATAAACATGAAAACATGAATAATAATATTTATTTTTGTTTAAAGGAATTTATCAATTGAAATTATACTAATTTTATATAAGAAAAATACATTTGTTTGACACTTAATAAAAATTTCAAAATTAACCCATAAAAAAAATGAATGAAAAAATATTTATATTTAAATAAATTGATTTTTTTTAAAAAAATTCCATTTAAAGACTAATTTTTTAAACTAATAAATAATTTAAAACATTTCTAAACATTAAAATTTAATTAAATGTGTAATAATATTTTAAAACAGAGTTTTGATGAAAAATCTCTTGAACCAAGTCATCAATAATTTAGTTCGTATGTATACACTCAAAAATAATAAAAATATATTTAATGTATAAATATAAATGATAAATTTTTATTTGTACTATATTGTCACTATTAACATAGTGTAATTTTTACCACATCCTATTAAGTTAGTAAAATTGAAAATATCAAGGTGGATGTTTTTAGTAAATTTTATTTATCACTTAAAAATTACATCAATGAAATTACTGGGGTAAATGGGTTTATATTAATATTTACCATACAATTTTTTAAAAAATATAAAATCTGTAATTTTTAAAGTATTTATAAAATGAAAAACAACTATATATGGGGGTAACTAAAATTAACATGGACTTTTCAGGGAGATAGTAATCATTACATATCCATGAATGACATTATATTTTTTCCAATTGTTTAAAAATAGATAATATAGAAGAATAAATAATTATAAAAAAATTTATATGTTTAATTTTTATTTATTATATTTATTTTTAAATATATCTTCTTTATGTTGAGATAAATATGTTTCACAGCACTTCATGGAGGTAGTTGTCTATAAATACACATGACTACTTTTATCATTTTCCAACTAATAGTTAGATAAAAATATAAAAAAATAATTATTTATAATATAAGAATAATTTTATCATAAATATAATACCTAATAATATTTTTATAATTTTAACCAACCATATAAGATTTTTATTAAAAATAATAGTCATCTCTTATCGGAGGTGGTAGACTATATGTAGTCCATAATGGTTTTCTCACTTTCCATGACAAGGATATGAAAATAAAAATGGGTTCAAACAGAACAATAATAACATTAAATTATATGTAATATTTATATTTACTAATATATTTATGGTTATTTAATAATTAAATATTGTTGAGTATGAAATTACTCTGAAAAACATTCGTGGAGAAATATGCATGTTCTTTTGAAAATCTACTATAGAATATACATTAATTCATAAAAGGCTAATATTTAATTTTGAATAGAAACTAGATGATTAGATAGAAATTTTCGGGATAATTTTGGATTGGGGTTGAATGAGATATATTGATAAAAACATCTACAAAATAGAATTGTGTATAAACCCTATTCTATGTTAACGGAGTTGCAGTCATGTATTTTTTTTAAATATCAAATTTTATAAATGACATTGTTATCATAATGTGTATAAAAAACCATATAATATGTATGATATGAAGATATTTGTTAATGTGTCTAATATACTAATATTGAAGAATAAATTTTTTTTGCATAATCAAAATATATTAACCTTATTTGAAAATATTTATCCTCTATAATGGTTAGACTTATTAACAATTTTTACTATTCATATAGTCCAAAATCAAAATTGGAATTACTAAATAATTTTGGAAAAATTATTACATTTATGGAATAAATTTTAAGAAAATAATTTTTTAAAATATTAACATGCTTCTTTTATTCTATGTCATAAAAAATGGAATGTATTTTTTTTAAATTGTCTTTTAAGAATAATTATGAATATAAAAAAAACTAAAATATAATTCTTATTAATATATAATTTTTTTAAATTTTGGTAAATCAAATAGTAATTATTTTATTATAAAACAAAATCCAAAACAAATAGGGATTTTAAATAAAATTATTTAATGAAAAAATATATATAATTTTTAAATAAGTAGTATTTTTAACTATTTTATCAGTAATTAATTTTTTTTTGAAATTAAAAATAGATTCATTCAACAAAGAAAATGATATAAATAATTAATAAATTATTTACTTTTTATTAAATGAAATTAATATATTTTTATTACTTATTTATATTATCTATAAAGAAAAGTAATGGAAATTTTTTTTTGATATTTTTTTAAAGAATAAAACAAAATTTGAATAATTAGTTTCTTAATAAAATATATTAATTTAAATAGAAATAACTAAATTTGATATATTACACAATTTAATCTTTTAAATAATTTATAATTTAGATTTTTTTGATTTTAATGCATTTGATGGATCAAAATAGGTTTATGAAAAATAAATCATTTACATCCAAAATATTTTAACAGAATTTATGAACTATTAAAAGTCAGTGTATGAAGGTTTCTAAATTTTTGTTAAGGATTTCATTTATTTATATATTTCATTTTATTGGTATTGTTATTTATAATCCAAAAAAACAACAACGATAAAAAATGAAATTTTAATTATAAAATTTTTATTATATATGGACGTACATTTATTCTCATTGTTTCATATACCACTAAACATGAATGAAGATATTATTTAATTAAAATACATTTTAATGTATTATTATTTTACATATACATATCCATTATACAGAGAAAATATTTTTTTCAAAAAAGTTATCTTACCCAAATTGCAATAATACTCAATATTATCTTATTTATCCAAAATTGTTATCTAATCCATCGAAATTATGATCAAATATAACTTATTTACCATTAAATATTACTAAATTGACATAATAACCAATAATAAAATTTTAACAATACTTTAATTAATACTATAATTAAAAATGGTTGACATAGTCTATAATAAATTTATTAAAGAATGTATTTCATTACTGTACACTCCCATTCCATTTTATATTTAATGTATTTATAATTAAGGAATAACATAAACAAATAGTACCCCATGAATTTTAAAAAATTATTAAAAAATTTTCAAATTTGAATAAACTTATTAATTTATTATAGTACTACAACATCATTTACCAATTTCCCTTTTAATATACTCATTAAATCATTTTCTATATTCTATCAATTCATAAAAAAAGATATAGAATCATTAAAATGGCTATGTGTGGTTAAAAAATATGGGTATTATAAGTACTAATAATTAAATAGAATAAGTTATCATAATATTACAAAAATAATATAATAATGATATATAAACCTCAAATCAATCATGGATTAGATCATAAAACATGAAACGTGACCTATGAAATTAAACAACCATAGAAATGAATCATTTTATTTTGGAAAACAATGTCATTAATATTGATACATGTGACATAACACTGTAATATAAAAAATTATATTTCTATGTTAATAATATTTTCATGTTAAATCATCCCCATATTAATTCACACATTTGAACCAATATAACATGTGAAAAATTATTCCAACAATTACACAACTCATGGGACACAAGTTTTTTTTAAATTAATTGGGGGTTGATATATTACCCAATCTAGCATCATCCAAACATATATCTGCTACTAAAACCATTATTCAATATATTTTTAATTTCCCATTGAAATAATATTTTATTATAATCATATAAGGGAAAAATGAAAAATATCCTTATTAATCATAACAATATAATGAATTATAAATTTGAATAGATTGAATCATTTTGACTCTCTAAGAAAATCCATTCAAATGTGATAACACATTGTTATTACACATTAAATAAAAAATAAATATTTTTTAGTCTATAATGTTCAAAATAAATTAACGAATGGAATCTTGGTGACCACCCATTAATCATTATATTAAAAAATAATGTATTCACATGGTAATAAAATTTATATAAAAATTATTATTATACATTTATGTTGATATGGAAGGATGAAGGAAGTGATAGATCATTTCATTTATGAAAATAAGTAAAATATAAAATTATTTAAATAATTTGGATCATAATAGTTGATTAATAACATCGACTATTTAGAAAATATGTCCAATAAAAATACCATTAAAGAAATACTATTTTTATAAGTTATTATTTTGTTTCCATGAATATAATAAATATAATTATTCTTTTAAATTTAATTTTATTAAAAATGTTTTTAAATGTATTGGTAATCAGTTTCTCTGAGAAACCAATAAAATTATGATTGAATTCGTGATGTAAAATAATAAATTTGGTAGAATTATATGTTCACATAGAATCTCAAAAAGTTATTTTCATAGAATGTAACTATTATAGAAAATTATAAAAATATTTTACATTAATTTTTTCAATTAATCATAATTTTTTTGAAAAAATCGTTTCAGAATTTCAAATATAATATACTATAATCCATAAAATTTGGTGAAAAATATAAATTAATTTTTAAATATAATTTCCAAGAATTGTACTAAAAATAAATTTGGTGAAACAAACCACACATAAAAATATTATAGAATATACTAACTAAAACAAGATATAGAAAAATTAATTCCCAATAATGATAAAAATATAAGAAGAAAATTGTGGTGATGTTTGATAATATAAATATAAATATTTCGTAGTTCTTTTATCACAATTGATAGATAATGGTGTCGAATAATGTTTGGGAATATAAAAAATTTGGATTAAGTGACATTTAAATGAAAATAATATATGGTGTAATTTCGTTAAATAAATCAAATAATAAGAATTAATGATTATTAATGAGACAGTATAAAAAAACACTCTATATACACCATGAAAAATAAAATAGGTTCACAAAAAGAAGTACAACCACATAATAAATAAGTAAAATAAGTGAATGAAATAATGTACCATTCATTTTTGATCTAGAATACTTGAATGTTATAAAATATAGTTATTATAGAATATTGATATGTAAATGGAAGAAAATTGAGTTTTCACAAAAACTTTTGAAAGTTAAATCAAATTATTCAAGGATTTTAATTGAAATTAATTAAAATGAATAATGAGAGTATCATGTTATATTTTTTTATAGATGTGAGATTTAAACTATTAAAAATAATCACAGTGATCAATAAAAATATGTCTCATGAAATTAAAACTAAGTCTATAATATCATATTATTTTCCATATTATATCTATCTAGATGTGTAAAATAAAAAATAGTAAAATTAGTCATTATAAATGCCTTTGTGGTATAAATGATTATATAAATTTTTTTAAATAATATATTTTCTTTATCATATTCTATTAATTAATTTTATATATTTTGTGTTATTATATTTTTATTGAAAAAAAATTTATATAGGGTTACATTAGAAATTGAAGAGTTGAAAGATAATAATGTAATATAATGTTTAATGATAATTATAAAATATACAATAAAAATAAAAATAATTATTTTCCTATTAAATTATAAAAATATTAGTATTAATATTTCCATATTCTTCCGAAATATTATTTTATAAACTCATATATATTGGTTTTCAAACTCAGAAAGTCAAAAACATAGAATAATATAATCATTGGGTATGGTTAACAAAATTATAATATGAGTATAATTATATAATTTTGATAATATGTATGATTTTTTATTTTGGGGATTCATTTTTATATGTATTTTATATTAAATGAAAATCATGATATAAATTAAAAAAATGATTCTTCATACTGGTGATAGTCATCACAATACAAGAATACCCTCTTCAATTGTTGAAGAATGAGAGGGAATGATTGTGGATTATTATTTATAAATTTTTAACTAAAAAAACTATAAATATATCTCATTTATTCTAGAGAAACAATACTTTAACTAGTGATGAGAGTTAGTTTAAAAAAAGAAAATTTCACTTAATAGATGTAGTATACCATACAACACATTATTCATGTTGTTATGTTTTGATAAGTGGGGTTTCTCTTATAAATAAGGGTTGTTACCAAAATATAAAAAGTATTTAGTATAATAAAAAAATAGAGTAATTATATTACGATTTTTATCAAAGATTTATAAGAGAATTGTAAATAATAAAACAGTTACAATTAAGTAATACCCTCATTGGTACCTTGATCCTTATATTTAATGTATTCCTAAAAATGATTATTTTATGATAACATACAGAAATTGTAATTTATGATATGAATGTGAATTCTATGTGAGTAATATTGGCATATATATCTATTTATTTTCAAGGGTTATTTGTACAAATGTGTGGGTGGATGTGATACAATTTTATATGAGACAAAAATGGGAAATTTTATAAATATTTTTTAATTTTAAATGATATGATTACAATACTCAAGTTCTATCCTATCCAATGAAGAGAGTAACCGTCGTAGGGTGTTGTCCTGGAGTAGGGCCAAATCACGGCGTGACCGCGCTATGACCACAACATGTTGGCCCGGTCCAGCGACATCCGCGGGGAAACATCTTCCACTTAGTATCAAATAGGATGATATGGATGGAATGAGAGGATGTTTTCTTAGAATATTTAAAGAAACGAATGTTAATCTATGATGACTAGAGGATTGGATGACCACTGATATACCTAATTCGGTGAGGTTGGGAGATCTAGACATGTGTAGGAATACCTAGAGGAATACCCCATGGGATCAGGAAAATCACAGGTTACATAACATGTAATCTGATATTACTGGTACTGTGGGACCCCTGGGCTATGGAAATGGGCTTTTGGTTGGATTTAAATATCACATGCCATTTGACATGGTCACACAACATGGGACCCATCTTAAAAGTCTAACAGCACTTAATGATTGTCTTGGTTCAAATAATTGTTTTAATAAAAAGATGGAAACCCCCTATAGGGATATAAAAAGTGTCAAGTAAGATGTGTGCTTTATGAATGACAATGTCTATGACCATCATTACAGACCTCACCCTATAGGTTACACATGACATATACTAATAGGGCTGCCACATTTTACTCTACCTGCTGTTACACCTATTCATGCTCCTGCTCAGCTAGACATTCCTCAAGGACTGACCCTCCCCCTTCTAGACAACCCCTCCCCATTCCTGGACACCCCTCCCCCATGTTGGACACCATCCCCCCTGCTGGACACCCCTCCCCCTGCTGGACACCCCTCCCCCCCTGTGGGATAGCCCCTCCCCCCTGCTGGACAGCCCCGCCCCTGGCTAGACAGCCCCTCCCCCTGCCTGGACAGCCCCTCCCCCCTACTGGACAGCCCCGCCCCCTGCCTGGATAGCCCCTCCCCCTGCCTGGACAGCCCCTACTCCTGCTGGAAAACCCTCCCCCATGCTGGACACCCCTCCCCCCTTCGGGACACCCATCCCCCCTGCTGGATGGCCCTCCCCTACTGGACATCCCTCCCCCCTTGCTAGACAGCCCTCCCCCCTGCTGGACAGCCCTCCCCCTGCCGGACAGCCCTCCCCTATTCCGGACAACCCCTCCCCCTGCTGGAAACCCCCTCCCCCCTGCTGGACACCCTCCCCCCGGCCGGACACCCCTCCCCCCTGCCGGATAGCCCACCCCCCATGCCTGACAGACCGCCCCCTGCTGGACAGCCTGCCCCCCCCCCCCTTCTGGACAGACCCGCCCCTTTCCTGGACACCCCTCCCCCCTTCTGGATACCCCTCCCCCTGCTGGACAGCCCTCCCCCCTACTGGACATCCCTCCCCCCTACTGGACAGCCCTACCCACCCTGCTAGACAACCCCGCCCCCTACTGGACAGCACGCCCCCTACCAGACACCCCTCCCCCCTACCGGACTCCCCTCCCCCCTGACGGACACCCCTCCCCCCTGCTGGACAGCCCTCCACCTACTGGACATCCCCTCCCCCTACCTGGACACCCCTCCCCCCTGCTTGATAGCCCCTCCCCTGTCTGGACACCCCTCCCCCAATTGGACACCCCTCCCCCTGTTGGACACCCCTCCCCCTGCTGGACACCCCTCCCCCTGCCTGGACTGCCCATCCCCACTGCCGGACACCCCTCCCCCCTTCCGGACACCCCTCCCCCTACTGGACCGGCCTCCCCCTGTTGGACAGCCCTCCCCCTACTAGACAGCCCCTCCCCCTGCCTGGACACCCCTCCCCCCTTCTGGACACCCCTCCCCCTGCTGGACACCCCTCCCCCTGCCTGGATAGCCTATCCCCCCTGCCGGACACCCCTCCCCCCTGCCGGACACCCCTCCACCTGCAAGACACCCCTCCCCTTGCCTGGATAGCTCTATTGGTACTCACACAATTTTTGGGAAATTTTCTCAGTCGTGGGGAACTCAATTTGGTTGGATATACATACTGATAACCCAAGGTTTGGACACTATGTGATAACACATGTGAATGTGTACATGTATATAATGATTCTAGAAGAAGTAGTATTAACTAACTAGATGAATGTTTAGACTTTCTGATCCAATACGAAAGGAAACCATAGTTCTACATGAATTATATGTTTTTTCCATCATTCTCCAGAATGTAATAGAGACAAGGAGTGTTCTTTTTACAATATGAAGGGGAATGATGTCTCTAACTATGAATGTTGGAACGGTATGATGAATATTCCAATCTATGACTTAGAGAGAAAATACACTACTGTCCCTTATAATGTGGATAAGATAGGTGTTATATCAGTGTAGAAGGATACTGGGAAAACTACAGACTTAATCACTTCAACATCACCTTAGGATTGTCCTTCTAATGATAAAAACATGGATTATTCTTAGTGTGTTTTATTTACTCTAGAGGGCCCACCCCTAGGAAAATCCTTGAATGAGGACAATGTACCCCTTCCTGATAGAGAGATAAACATTGGATAGAACATCCAGTTCGAGGGGTATGTATTTTGGGGGAACCATTCCCTGATTTTTTGTACATATCCAAGGGACTATAGGTATTTTCATCCTTGTAGGAAAGCCTATTGTAAATACTCACGAATAGGGAAAAATAGGCAGAAAGTCAATGTGGACCTCTATACAAATGTAGATGGTCTTGAAGAGAGTACTTCAAATGAGGCAACATTTGATGGCATGCCTACATAGAGGTGTTGCTTTTAGGATGCTTTACCTAACCTGATTGCATCTCATGGTTCTCAGGTGGTGAAAAATGGGAAAAATTTCTTGCAGGTTCCTACATATCATTAATTGATGATGACACATCCTGAGGGACCCCTCATGCATGTTTCATACATAGCTATCTAGGAAAAATCCAGGAAGGAAACCTCACCAAGTTCGATGAATATGAGTACACCCAAGGATCATCAAAATAAGTTACAGGTGAATACCTTACCTACTAAAAATAATGATCAGTATGGGGTTTCACGAAAGTACCTGCTGCAATGATTACTAAGAATACGGCCTCTATAGAGTCACAATCTTATCCTAGATAGTATATGGATAAATTTACACACATAAGTCGGGTATTATGGTATGATGATGATGAGGAAATTTCAATCAGTTAGATGGTTATCATCACCTCCAATATGGTTTATGAAGATGAATATCCAAAAGTTAAATACATGTATGATTAAGGCATGGGTAGTGACCCAAAATTAAAGAAAAAGAAAAATAATTGGAGTAATGGTATAGGGAAATTGCCCCATGCCGCCTACCCCCCTCCCCTTGCCCCCCTCCATCCTGCACCCTACCCCCTGCCCCTGACCCCCTCCACCCAGCCCCTTAGCATGTACAACACCCCCTGCACCCCCCCTGCACCCTCCCTGCCCCTGCCACCCTCCACCCTCCCCCTTGCCCCAGCCCCCTGCCCCCCTACCCCCCTCCACCCTTCCCCCCCCCCCTGCACCCCTCCACCCTTCCCCCTACCCCCCTCTACCCATCCCCCTATCATACGTCAATACATCCCAAAGATATTATCAAAAACACTTCAAGACATTAAAAGACTATTTTCAACAAATATACCAAAAGACCAAAATATATGATGCAAGAACCACAAATGAAAGACCCCTCTCAACATACATGTTGTAGTATGGTAGAAAGAAATAAATGAACTTACCAAAATGTTACCATCATACAAAATGGTTCCTTAAGAGTACATTGGGTGCATATTTTTTTTTCTCCCTAAGCCTATATTTTACCTACAAGAAATAATGAAAAAAAGATCAAAATAAATCAGAAGTAATTATGTAGAGAATAAATTATTGATATGAAATATATTTGTGTTTATGTTCCTGAATACAAACATGTATCCTGCAAAAATAGTAGATGCAGGAACCACAAATCAAAGCTAACCTGAGAGGAAAATGTTTTGTTTTGAAAAGTTCAACTATTAGAAATTAGAGCTTCAAAAATTTCATCACCAGTTGCAACCTATCTTCATCAAAATGTAAAATGTTTATGGAAGAAAGAAGGTGATACAATCATATCGAGCACAATAATTGAGTACCGTAGAATTCAGCTCATAAAAAAGATTTTAGAATTGGAACCATAAAACTATGATTAAATTTTTATTTTATGTTTGTAAAACTACATGGGAATAAAATAATATGTTAATATCACTCTAATCAAAACCAATAACTGAGAAGTGAAGTTCACATAGATGCCCATTACCAAGAATGGATGTTCCCCCTTGCTTGTCGGTTGCATGCCAACGTGCCCACATTTGAACCAACACCAACCACCTCGTCCCATGGTAGAAATAATTAATTAGATATATGAATCAATTTTTAACAATAAAGAATTTTTTTATCTAATTACAAAAAAAAAGCATATAACTAATATATTAAAAACCAAAGAAATGAAGAACATAGAGTTCAAACAATCACACAAAATGCATGAATGATACCCACTAGTTACTATATAAACATCTTCAACACATATTCGTGGATTTTAATGTAGATGCATGTTAACATTTGATGTTCAAAAATGATTTTTAGTAAAACATTAAAATAAGAATACACACCAAAATTTCAATACAAAAAGGTAGTAAAAAAGGAAGCTACAACCAACAGATTTAACAAGAAGTGTTCAGCATAAAAAATTTATTAAAAGGAAACTTCCAGCCATTTATAAAACTAAAAAAAAGAAGTGAATTTTCAAGTTTAAGTAGAAAAATCACAGAATTTAAACTATTACTCCCATGTTGTAGATGCTCTATTCATTTGAGATCATTGGAAAAAATTTCCCTTCCTTTATTGTTGAATAAATACCTTTGGTTTCCGAAATTTCATCTTCTATAAGTGTAAACATATACATTAATTTATAAAATTTAATGTTCAAAACAGAACAAAACTATAGTAAAAACTAAGGTAGATTGGTTCAAAGTTACTATGAAATATAACTTATCTAGATCTATGAAAATCGTTGAATCTATACTTCAATAGGATGTGAAATTATGCTCACCAAAGTACTAAAAAAATAGAAATTATAACGTAAATTCACTTATTCAATGTGAATAACATAATTTTTTTTAATAAAAATCAATAAAAAGGAATGTTTAAACACTGATTTAGAATTATAAAATATAGGATTAGAAAAAAATTGTGTACCCTTACATCACACATAATTTGAAGTATATAATAAGGATTTAAACTCTTAAATATTTAAGGGTGGAAGGAAACAACCTGAAAATTTTCTTAGAGTGAAAGAAGTTACTCAAAATGGGATGCCATGTGAAGTGACCCACCTATCTTCCTACAAAAAATACCTCAATCAAATAAACTTTATTAAATAAGGTCGAATAAAAAAACTAAAAAAAGTAAAAAGATAATATTGGGTTTATCCCACAGGGGGTTCTATATTTAGATTGCTCATAGTTGAAAAATCATTGATTCAACCCCAATTAGATGGAGGATGTGTCTTATTACTTAATAACTAGCATAAAATCTTCTTTCTAGCTATAGTAATCAACTAAAATAGTTTTTTAACACCCCATTTTCATATACTTTTAATTTCACCACTTTGAAATTATAACTTCCTAGGAGTATTGGAAAGGGGGGAATGGGGGGTATATTCTCTCTTCTTCAACTTGAGGAGTGATGTGTATAAATAGTACAAATTCAATTATTGGATGTGATTTTTCATCCAATTAAATATCCTATATTAATTCATTATTAAAAACCACATATGTATCAATATCCACTTTTTCATTAGTGTGCAACTTCAAAATATCCTTTTGCTCTTCGACCACTCCGAAACATTGAATTACAATTAGATTTTTTGAGTTTCAAAAGATTCTCATCATGTGTATTAATAACCTTCTCATGTACCTCTAGTAAATCATGAAGTTCACTTGACTCTACACAACATACATTGGGAGAAGAGAAATCAAAATCATACACAAAAAAATCACAATAATATAAAAGAAAATCATGTTCAATTAAATAAAAAACTTCATTAATTTGGTCATCTTGCTCTTTTTAAAGAAAAAACGCTGATCCTATGAGTGTTTCTAATTTAGAAGTGATTTATTCAACCTCCTCCAACCTCTTATCAAAACAAAAATCCTCAATTTTATAATTTTTCAAAGTAAAGAAAATGGTGTCTTTAATTGGTTCATCATCTTATGATTTCACAAGAATTTTGAAAGGATTATCAAAAATATCCCACTACTAAAGGACCACCTTGGAGAGGTGGGTTACATTCCTTCTATTTGTCCTTTGACATATTCATAGACCTAGTCCCCATTTGTAGATAAAAATATGAGTAATCCCTTTTATCTTTGTAGTTGAACCTCCCTATCTTACTCCTCTCATACATGGATAAATTTAATCCTGAACCACGTCCTCTAAATAACCTAAAAAGTGGAAAGAAAATTCATCACATGACCAATTTTCAGGGACCTGCTCCTCTCCAACGGTTCTGACCAGGTATTGTTCAAAATTCTGGACTAGTTCATCATATGAAAAAATATCAAAATGGTTATCCATCATAATACCTCCCACTTCTGTAGAACTCTTCATGAATGTGGCCTCACTCCCTTAAACCTATTCTGATACATTTCCGCTTGTTGAAAATTAGAAAACGAAGGGATTATTGGGACCACCCTCATCCATATTCTTCAATTCCATAACCGAGTAATGCTCACTGACACCATGGAGAGGAGGGCATGACGCGGAGGGTGCGGCGAGGAGGCGTCGGGGAGGAGGCCGCAGCGAGGAGGCCTCCGAGTGTAGGGCGCATCAAGGAGGAGGGCACGACAAGGAGGGTGTAGCGAGGTGGGTGCGGCCCGGAGGGAGCGGCGCGGAGGAGGCGTTTGCGTGGAGGCGTCGGGGAGGGGGAGGGCGCGGTGAGGAGGAGGAATCGCGAGGGGGAGGAGAAGGATCCCGATGGGTTTTGGAAAAAAACAGGGCTGCTGGATATAGCCACGGATGAAATAATTAACAGTGGAAGTATAAAAGATATAGCCATGGACCTAAAAACTATGGCTATAGGTCCGTGGCTATAGCTCAGATTTGTAGTAGTGATGGATACGTTGTAATTCCTATACCTATCATTTATAGGTCTAGATAAATATATTTCAGACCTACATCCCCTTAGTCCCACTTACACACACAACATTATGACTTTAACTTGTGTGTAGTCCATCTCAAGGTGTGAACATGGTATATACGACTATTTGGGTCCATTTACAGTAGGTTTTACCACTTCTGTGACACATAAATTACTGTGAAACCAAATTACACATATTCCAAGCATCATGAATTTAAAATATCATCTACATTCATCTCGATATGATCATTATAAAATTATACGATATGGAATTTGTTTTATGAGGTATTTGTGTGGTGCGTGGGATGTCCTGCCCTCAATTCAAATCAAATTCAACCTCATTCATGAATTGAATTTTTTTTCAAAATATACCTGTTTCAGTAGCCCATGAATCATGAATGTAAATTGTTTTCTAACATCTAAGAGGTATGACATTAAACATTGATCAACCATCTTCAGGATAACTTCATTTGTTATAGGACATCATGGTATCTGTTCACATGGGTTTTAAGAATTTTTCACTGCATTATCATCCATAAAGATCCTCTGTATACTCAAATCATTAAGAATATAAACTATTTTCATTTTCACTAAGCTCCATGAACTCAAACAAGAAGTCTAGATCAAGGCATTTTGATCCTAAACTATATGCTTGCACCCATTATTCACATGGTTTTCACTATCTCTGGTGTTGCATAAATCTAACAGCTATACCATAAAAAACTATATAAGGCTTGATTCTTATCCTTATTGTATGTGAAATGATGGATAGACCATCTATCTCTAGGAACAACCATATATTAATTGTAAAATCATATGTTACATATGGTTATATCACCATGATATTCTCATATTTTCCTCCTTTTTGGGAATAAGCCCCATTAATTTCGCTTGAACAACTACAAATATAGTATTCCCTAAAAAATAGATAAATATGGTAGAAAATAATTGGAAGATGAAGGCATATCCTACACTAATGTTCCTAGTTCTTGATGTTAATCTACAATATTAACCTATACAAAACCATGATGCATCAAATGATATTTAATCTATGGAAATCAAACCAAAATTCATGGAACACAATTATAAAATGTTGACATACCCTATATAATTTATGGATGCCTCAGATTCGAAAATGGTATGATATAGTATCTTTATTCATGAGGATTGACCTAAGCAGCAGAAATATCTTATATAAAAGAGTGGAAATATTCTTGAGAAGGATATAATTACTATTGATATAGATTTTGAAAAAACTATTATTAAAGACAAAGATACTGGAAATGATAAAAAATAGAATGATAAAGATACCGGCAATGAGGTCGTCCGGAGGAGGCCGTCGGGAGGAGGAGAGTTTGTCAGAGGAGGAGATTCCATCGGGAGCAGGGGAGTTGCGGTCGTTCGGAGGAGTTGAGTCCGTCGGGAGGAGGGGAGTCCGTCGGGGGAGGAGGGGAGTCCGTCGGGGGGGAGGGGAGTTCGTCGGGGTCGTCCGGAGGAGGGGAGTCCGTCAGGGGAGGCGTCGTCGTCCGGGGAGGAGAGGTCGTTGGGAGGAGGGGAGTGTGTCGGGGGAGGAGGGGAGTCCTTCGGCGTCAGGGGAGGCTCTGTCGTCCGGGGAGGGGGGAGGCACGGTCGTCCGGGGAGGGGAGTGTGGCGGGGTAGGGGAGTGAGTCAGGGAGTGCTCCGTAGGAGGAGCCCGAGAGAATATTGGCCAAATCGCACATATAGCCACGGATGAATTTTTATCCGTTGGTATAACCATTCTATAGCCACAGACATATAAAACCGTGGCTATAGGTCCGTGGCTATAGCTTCATTTTGTAGTAGTTCCAGTTGATAGAGGTTGTCCTCGGATTCAAGACAATACATATAGAAGACGAGGAAATTCGTGTTCTTTAGTTATGAGGTCCTCTCAGCATATCATCTGTACTCATTATTTTTTTTCATTTGCTCCTCATTTTATGTATTTACTAAATATTATTATATTTTAATTATCTTTATTATTTCAATAATTTTTTCTTCTAAACTCACCATTAAAAATGGTTCAACCACACCTTATGTAATATTTCAGGTATTATTGGGTGATATTTGACATATCAAGTCCCATTCATTAATTTTCATCCATTTTAAAACGTTTTCATGTCATTTAACATTATTTTTTAAAATTTTAGAATTTTACTTTTTAACCACGGTGACCATTTATTGACTATGTAATTTATTATCCACTAAAAAGATAGGGAATCCCCTAATAAGAAATATCAATGTGATGAATATTTATTTATCCTCCACTTAACATTACAAAATTTATATATATGTTAATATTTTTCATTCACAATGAGTTATTTTATATATAAAAACCCATTTTTTTAAAAAATGGGGTTCTCACAGTTATCAGATATGATTTATATTTTAAATTAAAGATCAATTAAGTTTCTTAAATTCAATTATATACATAATTAATAAAAATATAATATTCACCATTAAATATATATTAATATAAATTATATGAGAAAAAATTTATAATATTAAATGAAATTAATATTTATGATAATTTTATTATTATAATTGTAATTAACATTAATATGATTGAATATACATTTTTTCCTAAAAATTAAATTTCAAATATTAAATAACATATTATATTTATATAAAATTTTATATTAATAAATGTAGGTTTAATTTTAAAAATTCATAAAAAATTTTATTTTAATATAAATGAATAAAATTTCTTTAGAGAAGAAATATATAGAATATTCCAAAGCATTAAACATGCGTTTGATAAATTCAATAGTTTCTTTTAAAATAATTTATTTTAAATTATATTTTTTATTGAAAAAAGATCAGGATAAAATAGTTTTAAAAAATTAAAGTTATTATAAAATTAAGTAAGTTTTATAAAATTCATTTAAAAATAATTAACATACAAATTTCTCAAAATTCATATTACATTTATTAAATTTATAAATTCTTAAAATTGATCACTTTTTAAAAGCCAATTTTAAAATTTAAATATCTATCATATTAATTAAATAAATATATATAATGATGAATAAAATTTAATGAAAAAATTTCCCTTTAAATATTGATAGTGTAATTAATACTATTTTTTCTGAATTTATAATTTAATGTTATATATTTTTTAAAAATAATTTTAGTGCGTGCTAATATTTCCAAGTATAATATTTCACATATTTATTAATTATTTTGAGTATAATGATCTTTTATAGTATTATTTATTTATTGACAATATACAATGAAAATATAGTTCATTATAATTAGAGTCATTCATGATAATTATTTCATTGGTTTTTCAGGTATATGATTATTCCTACCTGAACAAGAACATGTTATAGTCAATTGGTGAGAATTTTTATGAAAGAAATTCCATTAATATAATATCATTAATAAAAAATTATAGCTATATTACTTTTACGATTTAATAGTGTTGAATCATAATTTTATCAAGTATCATAGTGATGAAACGTGTAGCATTTAGTAAAATTGTGTTTTATTATGGTAGAAATAATTCTCACATTAACGTGCATGATGTTCTAATTCGTTGGAGTCATTTTTTTTGTAATATTTTATATATAATATTTTATTGAACTTTTCACCATCTTTTACCCACCTCCTATGAGAATTTCCAAATTTGATTAAAACATAATTTTACCACTTCTGTGAGAGGAATTTAAAAAATACTAGAGACACGATTGATATCAGTACGAAAAATTTGGTTCAATAAAATGAAAATATTTTTTGGTGAATAATAACTTTTTACTTTTTTTTACCACAGTTAAAATTAAATATGGTAATTAAGGGTAAAAATGATACCTAACAAATGTCCTAATTCTACTGGATAGTGTAATTAGTCCAAAAAACAACCTTAAGAAAAAAATATGATCCTTCAGGTCCACTATTATTAGATTAGGACATTTATTATTTTTTTTATTAAAAAAGAGTTAAAAGGGTTAGAATAAAAGTTTAATAATTAACAATTTTTTATATAGGGTTACACATAATATAAATTCGAATATAAATATTCATTAGAAAGCTCAAAATATTTCCAAAATAATGTTATATATTTATAAGATTATACATTACATAATTAAATTTATTTATGACACAATGATGACACAGTAATTACCTTAATAATGAAATATTAAAATAATTGATAATATAAATGTCGAAATAATTGTAATATGCGACTTTTTTTGAGTTACACTAATTTTCTAGGTTAATATGACATGTTAGGATTTAAAATATGAATTTATTTCTATGTAATAATGTTTATTTTACTTTACCAAAAATCATTTATTAAATAATGTAAAAATTGACATAATTGAGTTTTAAAAAGAAATATTATATTATTGGTTGATATAATATTCCTAAAAATCTAAGGTTCAGAAAAACGTCATTAATAATATTATATATTTCATTAATGAATCCATTGGGGTTCTCTTTTGATTTTATAGTATGTTAATTAACCATATAATATAAAAATACAATGAGAATTGGTAAATGTCAAACTATTTAACTAAAAGTTAAATCTAAAAGATATGTTTAATATGGTTATAAAATACTTTCTAAAACCTATTGGTTGAGTGGTTTTAAACTTTTACCTACATTATCCTTGAAATATATCATTTCGGATCCATTATAAACTGAAAATTATTTTATTATAAAATTATATTTTTGTTATTTCCTAAGGTTCCCCACAGCCCTCTTATAAAGGGAACATCCCATTCTCTTAATTTTACACCATCAATGCATTTTTTTTTGCCAATCCCTACCCAAATATCCTCCCAAAATTTATCCCTTTATCATATAGGCCTTAAGATACTCATAAATCCATACTATAAATCCCTTTTGATCAAATCAAAATAATGAACCTAAAGAGGAAGTAAATATTTCATCACCTCTTTCAAGTTCTTTTCTTCTTACACTTCCTCTTTCTTTGTTGTTTACATTCTAACGATATAAATCCAGTATCTTTTATATAATGAGAATTTATTATAAAAATGGTACGACCATATTATTTATTCTATCCATCCTATAAATGAAAAAGTCACCATAGGTGCGTACGTACAGATTTTTGTCACCATGTCGTGGTGTAGTTTGTTATTTGATGAAATCAACATTTGTATGGGTATAATAATTAGTATAAATAATGTAATTAATAAATATATCATGATAATAATTAGGTATATATGATATATCATTCAATTATATATATTTTAATATTAATAGAATGATATGGTCCCTCGTACTTACGTACGGATTACCGTCTCCACGAACGCGATGAGATTCATTTTACATCATAATAATTCAAAAATAATTTTCATTTCATGATTAAAAATAATTTTTATGAACATAATATCAGTATGTATATGAATAAAATACATTCTATCAATAAAAAACGTGGATTATGTTACAAAACATATAAAGTAAAATGAATCGGTTAACACACGACATGATGATAATACTAAAATCTTATTAAAAAGTCAATATTAGAAGATCATATATGATAACATATTAATGTGTATGGTTCTTTTATAATTTAATGACAATTATTTCACCATTATATTGAAGGTTAATCTACCAAAGACAAAGTAAAATTACATGTTAAGGGTTTATTTCCCAATCTCTTTATTATCCGACGTTTTTTAATGTAAGTATCTAATGGTACTTATTTATCATAAAAATCCACATTTCATAAAAATGTATTCCATTTTTTTAATATTTACTAGACTATAGGTTAATGTCATTTATACCCTTTTTTGAATTTTTATAAAATGGGTTGAATGAAATCATTCTGTCATTTTCCAAACAAGGTACCTTTTGGAATTTTCGACAAAATTATGTGTAGATTTTTTGTTAACTTATACTACTGGTGCATTTATATTCCACTATGATAACATAATTGAATTTTCCCTTATATGAATGTATGAATATTTTCAAAATAAATGTTTTCTTTTATAATTTTAAGAATTTTAAAATATTTCCAAATAGAAATAGATATTTCTCAAAAAATGTAATGATTTCATTTATGTCAACATCATTTGATGGTTTGTGTGTTTATTTGATGTTTATTTGTTATGAAAAATATATCCATATTGTATTGAATATTTTGTGATATGTTTGATTGTGGATCTTTTAATTTAATAACATTAATTATCTATAGATAATGTGTTGAAATTTCATATGCTATTTTTAATATGAATGTTTATGTTATGTTTAAACAGTTTTATATGAGGATTGTATTGGACTTAGTATGTGATGGGTGGAGCCTGCTATAGCTCCTAGATGGGTCAGTAGGACTCATGAGACAAACTATTGTCTTCACACATGGAATTTACAAAATCTTATTTGTAGTCTTGGCACAAGGCCTTGACTATGTGGTTATGAAGTCTGGCATTATGAATTTCATCATTATGAAAGTAGATATTGATATTTCATGTGACTATTCAACTAGTAGAATATCTATATGAATAAGTAAATTGAATTATTTGATTTTATCATTTCCATATGATGATGAATTTTATTTTTAAAATAATTTTCATTTAGTCTAACATTGCCTTAAATGTTTATGATTATTTATGAATGTGTCTGCAATATTTTTATCCTTTCTGAGAATATGATCCTACAACTTTCTATGTTTTTTCAGGATGCGATTAAGTATATTATAAATTACCTGGAGGGGTGGTCTAAGGGATGTGAGTGTGTCCTATGGAGACTATGCTACTATGGATTTTCATTTATTATTGTAATGTAAAACTTATAAATGTATCTAGTATTTCTATAGAAACTAAACTATTTAGTCATTAGAGAATTGATATTTTGTGATCATGCAAATGTTATGTAATAATGCACTGACTTTGGGTAGTTCTGTTCATGGTAGATACAGTTGGTATTAGATGAAGTTTAGTAATAACCATGTAAACTAGATTTAGAGAAACTCTAATTAGAGCACATTACCCTAAGATAGACATTGATGATTAATATAGAATAAATTCATTGAATTTTTGTAATGTTGAAATTTTGGGTATTTTCTATGAAATACATCTCTGTCTGGATGTGAGCATGTAGAGGCGGCTCTGGTAAAGCTATACCTATGAGTTAAAACTCTGACAAGGAATATCAGGTTTGACATAGGTTATCCTGGTACAAGACAACGGGCCTTACAACACTCTTGGTTAAGAAACTCCAAGGAGATATGCTTAGGATAAATCAAATTTTCATTACAAACCATTATAAAGGATTTATGAATACATACCTCCTCAAAGAAAACATTTTTTTATTATGGATTATATCAAATAACTGTTCAATTTATGTTAACTATGTTATATGTTTGGAATTATCTATTGCAATTCATAATCTAATCTATTGTATGCCACTGTTTAGAAATGGTACCTAGTGGAAATAATGGAAATTGTATCAATGCACGTACTCCATTTTGGGAATTCCCTCTTACTCATGATAATTATAGTGGATCTGGAGATACAACTGGTTCTAATCAGCTTTTCACCATACTGAGACAAATCACTCAGGTTATGAATAATAATATTACCCTTATAAAGCACCCTAATCCACAATTGAGAGGATAAATATTTAACCACTTCATGAGACAACAACCACTAAAATACAATGGGAGAACAAATCCATTAGTATCTTGGAAATTGATAAATCCCGTAGTGAAAATATTTCATGATTTGTGGAGTAGAAAAAGGAAAATGTTTTTATGATAGTTTATCGCCTCACAGGAGATGCAGATCAATGGTGGTAATTGATTCAAAACAAAAAGGAAGATTACGAAGTATCAAATATAGAATAGAGAGAGTTTAAAGTGATTTTCATTGAAAAATTTTTATTTATGACCATCGAGCGGATACGGAAGGTCTGTTTTTGAGTCTGAGGAAAAAAGTGAATGATAATATCGCAATATTTGAGGCAAACATAACAAGCTTATCATGGCATACTACAGATTATATACATAACCCAAGGAGTAATATTGATTGATTCCATGATGGTTTAAAACCATTTCTTTATTGATAAATAATCTCATAATCCTTCTCATCATACCAAGATAATTCCTCATTTTCAATCAAGATAGAAAATGAATTTATGACTTTAAAGCAATGCAGGAGAAGAATAGATATGTTAAACACTCTGGAAATGAAAATAATGGGAAGAAGTGGAATTTTTAATATCCATTATATAGTAAATGTGGGAAGAAACACCTCGGTGCTTGCTTGAAGGAAATGTGATTTTGTTATGAATGTGGGGAAAAGGCCCCCAAGATCATCATTACAAGAGGAAGAAAGAGGATGTCAATGTTGAATGATACAATTGTAGAGAAAAGTGGCATTATGAAAATGAATTTCCTAAGTGCCAATGAAACTTACCTCAGAAAAGGCCAAGGGAGAAAGGACAGTCTTATTCTATCATTACTGCTGAGGTTGAAGAATCGAAAGACATGGTGGTAGGTAATTTAATGGTTTCCCCAAGCTTAGAAAATGATTTATTTTATTCTAGATCATCAGGTTGTTTGATATCTTCCTCTTTTTCTATGAAATTTAGATATTTACAATTGGACTTAACAAGGGACATGTCATTAAAAAATCATAAGGGAATTACCATCACCACAATGTCTTGTGAATCAGTTCCCATTAGAGATAATTAACTTTCATCATCTGTTGATCTCATCATCATAGCCATGAATGAATTTTATATAAACATCTGAATGGATTGTATTTTAGAAAAATATGTGAATATTTATTGTAAGATTAAATAGGTTACAATTTTTTATGAGGATAATGAGTACCATATCTTCAGAGAATAAACATGACCACCTGATTCTTATATAGATCCAACCCGAGTAGCTCTTCTAAGTTCAATTATTCGTGATGAAAAGAATGATATAACTATGTGTGAGGAACAAAATTTCTGAATAGAGGACGTACATATTGTGGAAGAATATGTTGATGTGTTTCTAGATGACTTACCTGGACATCCTCCAGAATAAGAAATTGAGTTTTTTATTGATTTGATTCCTGGTTCTAAGCACATATCGAAGACTCCTTATAGAATGGCCACTATGAAATTAGTGGAATTAAATAAACAACTAGAGCAATTGAGTAATAAGGGATTTATTCTCCCTAGTGTTTCTCAATGGGGAGCCCTCGTCCTATTTGTTATGAAGAAAGATGAATCTGTGACAATGTGCCTTGAATACAGGGAGATCAATGTTATAACAATAAAGAACAAGTATCCCCTACCGCGCATTGATGGTTTATTCGTCCAACTTCATGGGGTTAAATATTTTTCAATGATTGGCCGTAGATTTGGATATCATCTGTTGTGTTTGAAAAAGGAAGACATTCTGAAAACAACATTTTGAACCAGATAGGGGCAATACAAGTTTACATTAATGCATTTTTAGCTGACTAATGCACCCTCAGATTTCATATATCTAATGAACAGAGTTTTCAAGAAATATGTTGATGACATTGTAGTTGTATATATTGATGATATCCTAGTATACTCCAACAGATACGATGATCAGGAAAATCACTTGTGAACTATTCTGGAAACACTCAGAAGAAATGAATTATACGGGAAGTTTAGCTAGTGTGAATTCTGGAATCAAGAGATTTTTATCATGGCCATATTGTCTCTAAGGATGTAATATTTGTTGATCCTCAATGACCAAGTCATTCCATGAATGGCCAAAACCGACGACTATAACTGAGGTACATAGTTTTGATGATTTTGGTGGTTATTTTCGGTGTTTTGTAAAAAAAAATTCTAGACCGGCTATCCCATTAACCATGATCACATGTAAAGGGGTTAAATTTGTTTGTACAAATGTGTGTGAAGAATGTTTTGAAGAACTAATGAATATATTATTCAATGCTCTTTTCTTGACTCTACCATTAGAGATTGATGGGTTTTTTATATATACTGAAGCCTCAATTAAAATACATGGTTGTGTCATTTTTCATAATGATAGTGTTATTTTATATTCATAATGAAAGCTAAAAATTCATGAGCAAAATTATCCTACTCATGATCTTGAGTTGGATGCTGTATTATTTGCTATCAAAATATGGAGAAACTATCTCTATGGTGAAAAATTTGAGATTTATACTGATCTAAATATTTGGAAGTACATTTTTTCAAAAAAAGAACTCAACATAAGGCCAAGGTGATTGCTATAACTACTCAAGGATTATGATTTCACAATACAATAACACATAGGAAATGAAAAAAGGTGGTAGATGATATAAGTAGACAGGAACATGGTGTTTTGAAAAAGGAGAGAGTTGAAAGGGATCATATTTTCCAGGATCTGTTGAAAATAGATATTGGAATAATCATACATGGTGAAACATCTTCACTTTTTCAAATGGTTACCAAACCATCTTTAATAGAACGGAAGAAAAGTTCATAAGCTTATGATGAAGAGTTTCAAAAGAAGATTAAAGCTCTGAATGATGGGATATTGAATGACATCATATATGAATATGGGATATTGAAATTTGGAATGATACTTTGTGGTCTCGTTATACCGGATCTAAAAAGATAACTGTAAGATAATTCTCATAGCTATAATTTTTCTATATAGCCTGGTTGCACCATGATATATATATATATATTTGAATGAACATTTTTGGTGGGACTACATTAAGAGGGAGATTGCTGATTTTATGTCAAGATGAATGGTTTGTCAACAAGTGAAAGTTGGAAGTCAATAACCTGGAGGAGTCATGCACCTTATTCCCATACCTATATGGAAATGGGATAATATTATGATGGATTTTTTCATGGGGCTACCAAACACTTCTATAAGGAATGATGCAATATGTGTCATTATAGATCATCTAACCATGTCAGCAAAGTTTCTTCCTATAAGAGAATATTTACCACCTGAACATCAAGAAATACTATATATTAATGACATTGTAATACTTCATGGAGTGACCTTATTGAGATTGTTTGATTGTGATCCCCGTTATACAAGAAGAATCTGTAAAAGTATAGAGAAAGTCCTTGATGCTGGACTTCGTTTGAGCACTGCCTACCACCATATAACTGATGGACAATCAGAATAGACTATTAAACCATTATAAGACATGTGGAAGTATTTCTTACTTGACATTCATAGTATGCAAGATCCATATTTACCTCTAGTAGAATTTTCCTATAACAATAGCTTTCCATAAAGTTTAACGATGTCACTATATAAAGAGATATATTGAAAGAGATGCATCACCCTAACTTATTGGGATGTTATAGGAGAAATAAATATCATAGTCCCAGATCATGTTAATGGAACAATAGAAAAGGTTATCGTTATCCGAACACACCTCAAAGCTTCCCAAAGTAGGCAAAAGATCTAGGCTGATAACCTTAGAAAGGATTATGTATTTCAGGTAAGAGATAATGTTTTCTTGAAGGTATCTCCATAGAAGGGTGTTATACGTTTCGGTAAGAAGTGTACATTGAGTCTGAGGTAAGTCGAACCTTTAGATAATCTAGAACAAATTGGAGTTGTAGCTTATCATTTGGAAATTCTTTTAAGCCTCTCCAACGTTCATGATGTGTTCCACATATCAGTATTAAGAAAATACATGCCTAACCAAACACATGTACTCACCTATGAGGATATTGAACATGAAAATTATCTATATTATTGTAAATATTCATTCATCATTATTAATACAAGAGAACAATTACGAATAAATCAGACGACTCTTCTTGTAAAAGTTCAATGGAGAAACCATAAGATGGAAGAGGCAACGTGGGAACTAGAGGAATTTATGATGAATAACCACCCAAATCATTTTATGTGGAAGTATTATAGAAATTTAGAGGAAAAAATTATTTGGAGGAGGGAAGAATTCAACACCCCTAGCTTCCATGGTATGTTTCCCTTTGAATAATACAATTGTTTTCATTTTTTGCGACTTTGAGATTCTAACACACCACAACCAATCATTCTAGCCATTATTAATAGTAATACAAAAATTTTAATAAAAGTCAAAATTTATCTATCAGAATGTACTTCATTTTAGGATTTGGAATATCCAAATGATCTTAGGGTGAATTTTTGGTATTTTTTTTTTGAAAAAATTCAATTTTTGAAGAATAGTGAAAAACACTAGGTTATTTTATAAAACCGACATTTTATATAAATATTTATTTATTTGATTTAAATTTATTTTATGTCAAAATAGATACATAATACCTATATATGTTAAATTTAATTCATTGGAGTCATTTTGTAATAATATTATATGTATAATATTTTATTGAACTTTTCACCGTCTATTACCCACCTACATTAAAAATTTGCAACTTCGCATAAACCTTAATTTTATCGCTTCCGTGAGTGGAATTTTAAAAATCCACGATATATTTTTGATATATGTAAGAAAAATTTGGATCAATTAGATAAAAATAATTTTTTTGAATAGTAAATTTTTACTTTAATTTACCACGATTAAAAATAAAAAGCGTAATTAAGGGTAAAAATGATACCTATCACATGTCCTAATTCAATTGGATAAGTGTAATTCGACAAAAAAAATATTAGGAATAAAGTATAATCCTTCTGTTCCACTTGGATTAGATTAAGACATTTATTTTTATTTTTATTAAATAAGAGTTACAAGAGATAAAATTAATGTTTAATAAATAAACCATTTTTAATATTGGGTTATACATAATATAAATTCGAATATAAATATGCATTATAAAGATATGAAGATTTTATACATAATTATATTTTATTTATAATTGTTAGAAATTAAATATTTTAATTTATTTATGACACAATGATGATGCAGTAATTACCGTAATAATGAAATATTAAAATAATTGATAATATAAATATCCAAATAAATGTAATTTGAGACTTTTGATGAATTAAACTAATTTTATTGGTGATTAAAACATTTTATTATTGAATATATTAATTTATTTTGAAGTAATAAAGTTTCTGAGACTTTAACAAAAATCATTTATAAAATAATGACAAAATTTACATAATTGAGTTTTATTAATACAAATATATTATTGGTTGATATAATATTCCTAAAAATGTAAGGATCTTCCAATGGGCCTTAATAATATTATATATGTCATTAATGAGACTGTTGGGGTTTTCATGATATTTTATATTAAATCTATTAATCATATAATATAAAAATAAAAAGAGACATGGTAAATGTCAAATAATTTTACTAAGAGTTAAATATAAAAGATAAGGTTAATATGGTGACCCAAACATGTATAAACCCAATTTCTGAGTGTTTTTCGACCTATACCAACCTTATCTTTGATATAAATCATTTTGGATTCATTATAAATGAAAAATAAATTTATTATAAAATAATATTTTAATCTTTTCCTAAGGTTCCTCTCAGCCCTATTATAAAATAGAAATTCCCTTTCTATTAATTTCACACCCCCAGAGCCTTTTGTATCATCCATTCTTGGGCCAAATATCCTTCCATCCTTCCTAATATTATCCTAGAATACTTATATTACACATAATTCCAACATAAGGATCCCTTTCGATCAAATCTAATGGAATAACCTGATGAAGAGGTAAATATTTCATCACCTCTTTCATGTTCTTTTCTTCTACCACTTCCTCTTTCTTTCTTGTTTCAATTATAAAATAATAACTCTAGTTTATTCTATATACATTGATGTTATTATAAAAATGGTACAACCATATTCTGTATTCTTTCAATTCAATAAATAACAAAATCCCCATAGGTTTGTACGTACGTATTACCGTATGAATGGCGTGGTATAGTTTATTATTAAAAAACTTCATCATTTGGAATGGTATAACAATGAGTATAAATTATGTAAATAATAAATATAACATGATAAACTTTATTTATATATTATATACCATCCAATTATATTTGATTTTAATAACAAAAAAATTATATTTTTGCTCGTGCGTACGTATGGATTACCGTCTCCACGAACACAATGAGATTCACTTCCCATCATAATCATACATTTAATGATTAAAAATAATGTTTATGAACATAATATCATTCTGTATATGAATTAAATACATTATATTTATAAAAACATGGCTTACATAACCATGCATATAAAAAAAATACATCAGTTAACTCTTGAAACAGTCATACTACTAATAGATCATTCACAAATAAATATTAGAAGATCGTATATGATATAATATTAATGTATATAGACATGTATAATTTAATAATAATTATTTAACAATTATACAAGAGGTTAACCTACCCTCATACAACGAAAAGTACAAGGTAAGGGTTAATTTCACAATCTCTTTATTATTTGAGGTTGTTTTTAAGTAAATAACCAATGGGACATCTTTATCACCCACATCCATGTTTTTTTAAAAATGTATTCCAAATCATTTTTACTATTTAATATACTATGGGTAAAATTAATTTATACCCTTTCTTGACTTTTTATAAAATGCGTTTAAAGGAATCAATATGTCGTTTTCCAAACTAGGTACCTTATGACCTTTTCGACATAATTAAGGAAAGAATGTTTTTTTTAACTTATACGGCAGGTGCACCTCTTTTCCACTGTTATAGCATTGTCAAAGTTTCCTTTAAAATCTTATAAGAATATTTCCAAAATAAATGTTTTCGTTTTTAATTATATGACATTTAAAAGATTTAAAAATTGAAAGAGATATTTCCCTAAAAAAGTATTGAATTCATCTATGTCAACATTATTTTATGTATTGTGAGTTTATATGATGTAGATTTATTGTGATACAAAACATACCTATTGTATTGAAGTTTTTGAGATGGGTTTTATTATGGACATTTTATTTTTATACCATTCATTATTTATGAGTAATGTTTTGACATTTCGTATGCTAGTTTTAATACGAATGTTTATGTTAAGTTTAATCCTTTTCATATGAGGACTGCATTGAACTTAGTAAGTGAGGGGTGAAGCCCTCTATAGATCTTCGATGCATCGGTAGGACTCATGGAAAAAACAAGTTTCTTGGCACAAGGCCTTTACAAAATCTTATTTGTAGTCTTGGCACATGGCCTTGACTATGTGGTTATGAAGTCTTGCATTATGCATTCCATCATTATAATGTTTTTATTTATATTTCATGTGATTATCTGACAAGTAGAATATCTATATGAATAATTAAATGGTATTATTTGATTTTATCTTTTCCATATAATGATGATAATAAAAATTAATAGTATTTTGTTTTTTTCTATCATTTCTTTAAATTTATATGATTATTTATAAATGTTTCCACTATATAGTAATCCTTAGTGAGCATCTGAACTCACCCCTTTCTATGTTTTATATTTTTTCCCAGGATGTGAAAATTATATTATAACTGACCTAAAGGGATTGTCTAAGGGATATTAGTATGTCATGTGTAGAAAAGGTTATTTTTGTGTTTGATTTTATAATGTAATGTAAAACTTATGAATTTATCTTGTATTTTGAAGGCTACTAAACTAATCAGTCTTTCGAGAATTGATATTTTTTTATCATGCCAATGTTATGTAATAATGCACCGACTCTGGGTAACTAGGGTCAGAGAGATACAGTTGGTATCAGAGAATGTTTATTACTAACCTTGGAAACTAGATTTAGAAAAACTCTGATTATAGCTTTTTACCCTAAGATAGACTTTAAGGAATAATATAGAAGAACATCCTATAATTTTAGTATGGTAGAGATTTTATGTATTTTCCAGGAAATACATCCATGTATGGATATGAGTAGGTATAGGGGGCTCTGAAAAAGATTTACGAAGGACTGAAAACTCTGACAAGGTGTTCTGGGATTAACCCGGGGTATCCTGGTACACGAAAATATGTCAAGTTGTAATTGTGGTAATGAAACTCCCGAGGGATATGCTTAGGATAATCCACATTTTCATTACAAAAAACTACAAATGATTTTTGAGTATATACTCCACAATGAATTTTTTTAATGATTATGTATTATATTCATATATTGTTCAATTTATGTTAAGTATGTTATATGATTGGAATTATGTGTTGTGATTCAAATACTAATCAAGTTTCTTCCATTTATTAGAAATGGGGCCTAGTAAAAGGAATGGAAACTGTATCAACGCACATAGCCCATGTAGGGATTTTCATCAAACTAAAGATAATTATAGTGGAGTTGGTGATACAACTTGTCTTGATCATTTTATCATCATACTAGGACAAGAAACTCAGGTTATGAAAAATAACCTTAACCGTATAGAGCACCACAATCCACAACGCCGAGGATCAAAGTTAGAATGCTAATGAAGCATCAACCACCAATATTCAATGGGTGTATAAATCCCATAGTAGGTGAGAAATGGATAAATTTTTTAAATAAAATATTTCATGCTTTGTGGAGTAGCGATAGGGAAAATTTTTCATGGGAGTTTATCGCCTCATAGGTGATGCAGATCCATGGTGTTCATTGATTCAAAAAAAAAATGGAAGATGATAAAGTATAAAATATGGAATAGAGGGAGTATAAAGAAGTTTTCTTATCAAAATACTTTCCTCATGGCCATCATGTTGATATGGAAAGATAATTTTTGAGTTGGAGGAAAAAAGAGGATTAGAATGTCGAAAATTATGAGGCAAACATTAAAATTTTAGAAAGGCATGAAACTAATTATATACATAACCCATGGAGTAAGATTGATTGATTATTTGATGGGATAAAACCATTTCTTCATCTATCATTAATCTCACAATCCTTCTCATCATACGAAGATATTGTCTCATGTGTTATCAAGGTAGAAAAATAATTCCCTAAGTATTACGACTTTAAAGAAAAGTAGGAGAAGCAAAGATCTACTGAACACTCTGGAAATGGAAATAAGGGAAGAAGGGAAAAGTTGAATATCCATCATGCAGTAAATGTAGGAAGAAACACCCTTGTACTTTCCTGATGGGAATGAGAGTCTGTTAAAATTATGGTGAAAAAGCCACCATTATCATGATTGTAAGGGGAAGAAATAGTATTTCAATGGTGAATACGTCATTTTTTGAGTAAATGGGCACTATGCCAATGAATTTCGTAAGCGTCATGGGGAAATACCTCAAAAAAGGACAAGGGAGAAAGGCCAAACATATGATATCACTATTGTTGAGGATGAATCACTAAAAGATGTAGTGGTAGGTAAATTAATGTTTTCTTCATGTTTATTAAATGATTTATTTAATTATAGATCATCGCATTATTTCATAACTCCCCAGTTTTCTATGATAATTAGATATTTTCCATTTGTCTTAACAAGGGACTTGTCAATCAAAACTTGTAAGCGAATTATCATCCTAACAATGTTTTGTGAATCAGTTCACATTAGAGCATATTAATGTTTTTTACCTTATGATATCATCGTCATACCCATGAATGAATTTGATTTAATCCTCAGAATATATTGGTATATGAACCATGATGCGAAAATTTATTTTAAGTAGAAGGATGTTACAATTTTCAATGATGATAAGGAGTACATAATATTTAGAGAGGAAACGTAACCAACTGATCCTTATTTAGATCCACCCCCAGTTGATTTATTATGTTAAATTATTGGGGAAGAAGTGAATGAAATAACTATGGGTGAGGAAAAGAATGCTCGAATAGAGTACGGGTGTATTGTACAAGAATATTCTGATGTGTTTCCAAAGGATTTACTTGGAACTCCTCTAGAACGAGAAATTGATGTTTCGATTGACTTAATTCCTGGTTCAAGGGACATATCCAAGTCCCCTTATATAATAGACATTGTGGAATTAGTGTAACTCAAGATTCAATTATAGTAATTGAGTAATAACGGATTTATTCTCCTACCATTTCCCTATTGGGAGCCCATGTCCTTTTTGTTATGAATAATGACAAAACTATGAGGTTGTGCTTGAATATAGGGAGAACAATGCTATAACAATAAAGAACAAGTATCCCCGATCTCGCATTGATTATCTATTCGACCAACTTCATAGAGCTCAATATTTTAGAAGATTGACCTTCGATCTAGATATCATTTTTTGTGTGTGATAAATGGAGACATTCAAAAAACGTTATTTCAAACCAGGTACGAGCATTACGAGTTTAGAGTAATGCCCTTTAGGCTGACTAATTCACTATCTGTTTTCATGGATATAATGAAAAGAGTTTTCAAGGAATATATTGATGACATTATAGTGGTATTTATTGATTATATCCTAGTATAATCCAAAAGCTATGAAGATCATGAAAACCAATTGCTAACGATTCTGAAAACCCTAAGATGAAATGAATTATACAGGATGCTCAACAAGTGTGAATTCTGGCTTCAAGAGATTTCTTTTCGTATCCATAATGTCTCTAAGGATGGAATATTTTTTGATTCATCAAATACCAAGGAAATCCTAGAATGGCCAGTAGTGACATGTATAACTGAGGTACATAGTTTTATTGGTTTTTGAGGATATTATCTGGGTTTTTTCCAGAATTTTTCCCTATTGTATAACCTATTAACCAAGATCACACATAAGGGGGTCATTTTTTCTTGGAAAAAAGAGTGTGAAGAATGTTTTGAAGAACTGAAGAGATGATTAGTCAATGCCCCTATCATGACTCTACAATCAGGTAATGTTGGGTTTGTTATTTATAGTGATTATTCAATGAAAGGACCTGGTTTATTCCTTATATAGAATGATATTGACTATACATCAAAACAGCTAAAAATTCATGAAAAAAACAATCATATTCACGATATTGAGTTAGCATCTATAATCATTACTCAGAAAATATGGATACACTATCTCAATGTTGAAAAATGTGAGATTTATACTGATCAAAAGAGTTTGAAGTATATTTTCTCACAAAAATAACTCAACTTGAAGAAAAGGTGATGGCAGGAACTACTCAAGGATTATTATTTCACAATACACAACCACCCGTGGAAGGCAATTAAGGTAGAAGATGCTTTGAGAAGAATGTATCCCGGAGTTTTGAACCAGATGATAGTAGAAAGGGATCCTATATTAATGTATCATGTGAAAATGGAAATGTGAATAATCATGGAAGGTAAAACATCAGTAGTTTTTCAAATGGTTTAGAAACAATCCTTATAATAAAGGACAAAAATTTCTCAGGATGATGATGAGTTTCAAAAGAAGATTAATGTTGTGAATGATGGGAGATTGAGTGACATCATATATGATGATGAGATTTTGAAATTTGGGAAGAGATATTGTTTTCCTGATATACCATATCTAAAAATGATTTTTGTTAGATGATGGTCATAGCTCCGAATTCTCTATACACCCTGGTTGTAAGAAGATGTATAGATATTTGAAAGAACATTTTTGGTGGGACTACCTGAAAAGGGAGTTTTCTGATATTGTGTCAAAATGTATGGTTTTTCAACAAGAAAATGATAGAAGACAATAGCCTGGAAGAGTCATCCTCTTATTATACCTGAGTGTAAATGAGATAATATTACGATGGACTTGGTCATGGGGCTTCCAAAGACTCTTAGAAAGAGTGATGTAATATGGGTCATTGTTGATCGTCTTACCAAGTCATCATGTTTCCCTTAATCAAGAAAATATTTACAACTTGAACTTCTAGAAAGACTATATATTAATGATGTTGTACGACTTCATTCAGTACACTTATAGATTGTTTCTGATCATGATCCCCATTTTACATCAAGATTCTGGAAATGTATTCAGAATGCCCTACAAACTGAACATTGTTTTAGCACTGACTACCACCCTCAAACTGATGGAAAATCAAAACAGACTATTAAAACCTTATAAGAAATGTTGTTATCTTTCTAACAAAACTTTCAAGGTATATGGTATCAATATTTACATCTGGTAGAATTTTTATATAAGAATAGCTTACATTCAAGTATTCATATGGAACCATATAAAGCATTATATGGAAAGAGATATTGCAGAACATCTTTTTGTAATGATGTTTGTGAAATAAAACTCATATCCCTAGAACAGTTTGAGGAAACAATTTAAAAGAAAAAGGTTATCCAAACCCACATAAAAACATTCCTAATTAGGTAAAATAGATATGTAGATAACTGAAGGAATGATTCTATGTTTTTGGTAGGAGATCATGTTTTCGTGAAGGTATCTCCATGGAAGGGTGTTATATGTTTTGTTGAGAAGGGTAAATTGAGTCCCACATACATACGAACTTTCAAGATACTAGAAAAAATTGGGGTAGTAGCTTATCGTTTGGTAATGCCTCCAAGTCTCTCCAATGTTCATGATGTGTCCAACTTATCACTATTGAGAAAATACATGCATGACCCAAGACATGTACTCAACTATGATAAAATTGAATTGGAACCTGATCTGTCTTACTGTGAAGAGGCTATCAAAAAATTTTATATAAGAGAACAAGTGCTGAGAAACCGAACGACTCACCTGGTAAAAGTTCTATGGAGAAACCATAAGATGGAAGATGCAACATGGGAACAAGAGAAATTTATGATGAAGAACCACTGAAATGGTTTTATGTGGTATTATTATAGAAATTTTGACGAAGAAATTATTTTATGGAGGGAATAATGAAACACCCCATGCATCCATGGAATGTTTCACATTGAAAAATTAAATAGTTTTCATTGTACGCAAATTAGAGATTCTAACACACCGCGACCAATCAAACTAGCTATTATGAATTGTAATACCCACTTTTTGATATTCTATAAAATTTATCTATCAGAATTTACATCATTTTTGATTCGGAATATCGAAACTAGCTTAGGGGTGAATGTCTTTTTTTCAGAATACTTTCAATTTTTGATGAAAAGTGAAAAAGAACTACATTATTGTTTAAAATAGACTGTTCATTTAAATAATTAAGTATTTTAATTTATTTTATTTTTTGTAAAAATAGAAACAGAATACCAATATATTTTCAATGTAATTCATTGGAGTCATTTTGTAATAATATTAGTTATATCACATTTTATCGAACTTTTCATCATATTTTACCCACCTCCTAGGAATATTTCCAAATTCGCATAAAACATAATTTTTCCACTTCTGTTAGTGTAATTTTCGAAATCAGAGAGAAATTGTAGATATCATATTGAATAATGTTGTGCAATAAGATGAAAATAATTTTTGGAGAATAGTAACCTTTTAATTTTATTTACCACGGATAAATGTAAATAAGGTAATTAAGGGTAAAAAATGAAACCTACCACATGTCCTAGTTCTTTTGTTTATTTTTAATTTGACCAAAAACAACCTTATAAATAATATATTATCCTTCAGGTCATGTTGGATAACATTATTTCATTTATTATAATTTTATTTGAAGAAGAGTTAAATGATTTAAAATCAATGTTTAATAATTAAACCATTTCTAATATATGGTTATAAATAAGATAAATTCTACTATAACTATTCATTATAGAGCTAAAAAATTTCCTACCTAATTATATTTTATTTTTAATTTTTATACATTACCTAATTTAATTTATTTGTGGCACAATTATGACGTAGTAATTTCCATAATTATGAAATATTAACATAATTCATAACATAAATATCCAAATATATATAACATGAGACATTGGATGAGTTAATATAATTTTATAGATTAATATTTCATGTTAGGATTTATCATATGAAATTTTTTTATGTAATATTTTTTTTAGAACATTAACAAAAATCATTTCTTAAATATTGTCAAAATTGACATAATTGAGTTTTCAAAACAAATATTATATTATTGGTTGATATAATATTCCAAAAAATATAAGGCATGTCCAAAGGGCCTTAATAATATTATTTATTTTTTTAATTAACCTATTGGTGTTCTCTTGGTAGTTTATAGTATGTTTATTAACCGCATAATATAAAAATAAAAAGTTACATAGTTAATGTCGAACTATTTAACAAATAGTTAAATCGAAAAGATAAGGTAATTATGGTGACCCAAACCTAACTAAAACATACTGGTTGAGTGGTTTTAGAACTATCCCCAAAATAGTCTCTAAACAAATTATTTTTTATTCTTTAAAAACATAATATTATTTTATTATAAAATAATATTATAATATTTTCCAAAGGTACCCCTCACCCCTCTTATAAAAGGGAACATACAATTATATTAATTTCACACCTCCAAAGCCTTTTGACTATGCAAAACCTTGAAAAAATATCCTCCCAACCTTCCTCCCGTCATCCTAGAGGCCATCCATTAGTCATAAAGCCACCCTATGTAGCCCTTTTGATGAAAATTAAAGGAATAACCAGAAGAGGAGATAAATATTTGATAACCTATTTCAAGTTCTTTTCTTCTTCCACTTACTCTTTCATTGTTCTGTACATTCTTAAATTACAACTCAAGTATCTTTTATAAATGTTGATTTTATTATAAAAATGGTACATCCTTATTCATTATTCTATCCATCATATAAATGAAAAATTCCTCATAGGTGCGTACGTACGGATTACCGTCTCCTCGTCATGGTGAAGTTTTTTATTCAAAAACATAATCATAAGGATATGTATAATAATGAGTATAAAAGATTAAATAATAAATATAACATGGTAATGAATCTTTATATATGATATACAATCCAATTATATACGATTCTAATCTCAAAAAAAAGATATTGTCACTCGTGTGTATGTACGGGAAACTGTCTCCACAAACACGATGAGAGTCATTTCCTTCATAATCAATCAAGAAAAATTTTCAATTTATGTTTAAAAATAATTTTTACTAACATGATATCATTCTGTATATGATGAAAATACATCCTATCCATTAAAAAACTTGCCTTACATAACCAATCATATAAATAAAAACAAATCAGTTAACACCAAGAAATATTATACTACTAAAATATAATTAAAAAATAAATATTATAACATAATATATGATGTAATATTAATGTATATGGTTCGTTTATAATTTAATAACAATTATTTCACCATTATACAAGAGTTTAACCTAAATTCGACCAAGGAAACGTACAAGGTGAGGGTTGATTTCCAAATATCATTATTATCCGAGGTTGTTTTTATGTAAGTATCTACCGATACATCTTTATCATCCACATCCATGTTTCAAAAAAATTTATTCCAAAACATTTTTACTATTTACTAGATTATGGGTTAAAATCATTTATTCCCTTGTTATACAATTTATAAAATCGGTTGAAAGGAATCTTTCTGTCATCTTCCAAACATGGTAACTTATGAGATATTCGAAAAAAATAAGGTAAGAATGTTTTTTTACTTATAAGGTAGGTATAGATATTTTCCACCATTATAACATCGTCCAAGTTTCCCTTACAAGTATATAAGAATATTTTCAAAATAATTGTTTTCTTTTATAATGATAAGAATTTTAAAATATTTCAAAAAAGAATGAGATATTACTCCAAAAAAAGATTTGATTTCCTCTATGTCAACATCCATTGATGGATTGAGAGTTTATTTGAAGATAATTTATTATGATACAAAAATGACAAATTGTATTGATGATTCGGCGATATGTTTGACTGTGGATGTGTTATTTTTATACCATTAATGATTTATGGATAAATTATTGAAATTTTGTATGCTTGTTTTAATATTAATTTTTATGTTAGGTTTAAACTTTTTCATTTGAGGAATTCATTGGACTTAGTAAGTGATGGATGGAGCCTACTATAGCACCTCAATGTATCAGTAGGTCCCATGAGACAAACTAGTATCTTGGCACAAGGCCATTACAATATCTTATTGGTAGTCTGGTTACAAGGCCTTGACTATGTGGGTATGAAGTCTGGCATTATGCACTCCATCATTAAGAAAGTGTCAATTGATATTACATGTGATTTTTCAACTTGTAGAATATCCATCTGAATATGTAAATGGAATTATTTGATTTCATTTTTTCCATATTATGATGAAGTTGACGTTTAAAAGGTGATTGTTTTTGAAACAGTGGAGACTTTTATGTTATATAAATCATCAAAGGAATATTTTTCTACACACAAAACTTGCTTGGATTTCTTTGCATGAAATCGCGACCTTCATCGATAGCTTGCGTTGTACGCAATACCGAGTTTCATTAAACAATGATATGCTATTAAAATATTATTAAAACTGGCCATTATGAATAGTAATAACGTCTTTTTGAAATTTTATTAATTTTATTTTTCAAAATGGACTTCATTTTTGGATTCGGAATATCGAAATTAACCTAGGGTGACATTTTGGTATTTTTCTGAAAACTTTCAATTTTTGTTGAATAGTGAAACCACTAAATGGTAGTTAAAAAACTAAATTTTTCATAAAACTTAATTTTACCGCTTCTGTGAGTGGAATTTCAAAAATCGGAGAGACACGGTTGATGTCAGAAAGTAAAATGTGGTTCAATGAGATGAAAATAATTTTTGGTGAATAGTAACTTTTTGTTTTTATTTACCACGGTTAAAATTAAATATGGTAATTAAGGGTACAAATGATATTATTATTACCCTAACACATGTCCTAATTCTATTGGATAAGTGTAATTCGACCAAAAACAAACATAGGAATAAAATATGACCATTTAGGCCCACTTGGATTAGATTAGGACATTTATTATTAATTTATTTAATGAAGGGTTAAAATAGTTAAAATCAATGTTTAATAAGTAAATAATTTTTAATATAAGGTTATACATAAGATAAATTCGACTATAAATATTCATTAGAAATCTAAAAATATTTCCCACATAAAAAAAATTTTATTTGTAATTTTTAGACATTAAATAATTTAATTTATTTATGACACAAAGATGATGCAGTAATTATCTTATTAATGAAATATTGACATAATTGATGTTATAAACACCAAAATAAATGTAATATGAAACTTTTTATGAATTACACTAATTTTATAGGTTAATATGACATGTTAGTATTGATTTAATTAACTTTTTTCGAACAAATCATTCTGTTATGATTTTCACAAAAAATCAATTACTAAATAGTGCCAAAATTGACATAAAATAGTTTTTAAAACAAATATTATATTAGTAATTGTTATTTTATTTCTAAAAATCTATGGTTTGTCCAAATGACTAAGATAAGGTTATATATATTAATAATAAACATCTTGGGGTTCATTTGGCTTCTTATAGTAAGTTTATTAACCTTATTGTATAAGAACACAAGAAGACACGGTAAAAGTAAAATTATTTAACTTAATGTTAAATCAAAATGATAAGGTAAATATAGGAACCTAAATTTGTCTAAATTATATTGTATGAGAGTATTTTGACCCATCCCAAACTTGTCTTCGTAATATATCAATTTGGAGCTATTTAAAGCCAAACTTGACTTTATAATAAAATAATATTTTTAGTTTTCCCAAAGGTGCCCCTCTCCTCCCTTATAAAAGGGCACCTCCTCCCCCTCTTCCTCACAGAACTTTGAGCCTTAAAGCTCGGGAAAACCCTGCCAATTTCTTCTTTACACATCCCAAGAAACATCCTAGAGGTTCTGGTCTTCTTCGAAGACCTATTTTAGTGCCCTAAAAGGATGTCTCAAAGAAGCACTTCAAAGAAGAGGTAATGTCCGTTGCCGATTATTTCATCTTTATTTCTTCTTCCACTTCTTCTTCTTTAGTTGTTTAATTATGAAGTAATAACATCAGTATCACTCACATACTGATATGTTATTATAAGTATGAAACAACCCTATTTCACCATCTATCCATCCTACGGAAAAAGAAATCACCGCGCGTGCGTACGTACGGAATACCGTCTCCACGCTGTGGTGTAATCTATTTTCAACCACCACCTTATTTGGATGGGTATAATGGTGTAAATAATTACTATATATGACTATTATAATTTTATACTGATTCTGAAATAGTATACATACACTCCAATACAATTCCACCATCGTAGGAACAATATCATCACTCGTGCGTACGTACGGAATACCATCTCCACGATGTGATGCGACTCGTTCTACATGATCCTCATTTCATAATGATTATATAAATGAATTGAATGAATGAATATTATATATATTACACTAATACCATTCTGTAAATGAGGTATCTATAACCTAAAGAGAAGAATAAGAATTTATTCGACAAAACACACATAAGAACAAAAAGTTATAAACACCCGAATAACAAGTAGCAATGAAATATTACTATTAAGAAGCTAATAATATGACCATATATGATATAATAAAAATAATTATGATTATGTAATAAGTCAATGAAATTATTTAAATCATTATACAGGAGGTTCGGACACGTACAAAGCATATCGGACCTAAGGTAAGGGAAAATATCACAATCTCATTTTTATCCGAGATTGTTTATACTTTGATATTTACTGGGGTGTATTTTATCGTCCACAACCATGTTCCCTCAATATGTAATATTGTTTCCATCCAATTACAATAATTTAAATCCAATTTTACCCTTTGGTGAGTATTTAGTAAAGGATATGAAAGGAATCTTTTGTCGTTTTTCGTACGAGGTACTTTTTGACTTTTCCGACAAAAGTGCAAAAAATGTTTTATTAACTTATACGGAATGAATGGATTTTTAAAACATTATTTCCAAGAAGCTTCATTTACAAGTTTTCAAGTTTATTTTTAATCAACTTCTTTTTGTTTAGAATTATATGACATGTTAAGAATGGAAAAGTGTTTTTGAAGTAGAAAGGTTATTTTCCTCAAGAATGGAGTTCAGGTGTTTTATCAAAATTATTTTTCCATCTACAATAATATAGGTTTCTGTTTCTATCCCTATTATTACATGGATTTGATTATGTTGTGATGGAATTATTTTTATGAATTCCTTTATCTTATATGAACTGTTTGATGATGTCACGATGTTTAAGATTCCCATTTTTATTACATGGGTTATGCAATGATGTTTGATTTATGATTTTGTGGCACAAATAATAATGGTATCATTATGAGATGGGTGGGACCTATATCTCCCTCCAATTCATTGGGTAAAGATTTTATATCTCATGAGATATACATGGCTGGAACGGTAGGTTACACTGGTTCAGTGAAACAGGACTGAAACGAGGAGTGAACTCGGTTCAGAAAGGGACTTTGTCCACTAAGATAGTCTTGGAAATTAGTCTTGACTAATAAGTAATGATTCTCTATGATTATGTGTTTATGCCACAAAGTTTCATTTTTTACGTTATGATTATTGGGATTACATTTCACTACTATGATTTATCCCATTTTATGAAATTATGATCTCTTTTGCAGGTAAAGATTTCCAAAAGTTATGTTCTTATGTATATGATGTGATTGACATTTCTTTTGATTACCCTTTCTGAGCATTTGAGCTCACCCATTTTTTTGTTTTATTTTCCCAGGTCAGGAAGAAGGTTATTAAGTAGGATATGCCAAAAAGGGACTCTAGAAATGATGAAATTAATGGAAGGAAAAGTAGATGCTTTATGAACTAGTTGTTTATGTTTCCCAGTTTCTAAAGACTCTATACCTATATGGTCCTTTCTTGGTTTTTTTATATGTTTTAATAAGTGTGCTTCAATTCTGATGTAATAACAATGTATGTAAAGTATGGGTCGTTATAGTTGGTATTAGAGGAAAGGCATAGTCAACCTTTGGAAACTAGGATGTGAAAGCCTTAGTAAGAACCCTAAGGATTAGTCTAAGCATAGAACACAATCTTAGTGTTTTAGAAATGGACATGAATAATATAGGATGAGACCGTAAGTGTGAAATTTTATTCATGATTATGTGGATTTCATATTATAATTAGTGTTGCTCACACTATTCTTCTTGGTTTTAGTCAATGGCTGGAACCCAAAGGAACTCTGTTAATGCGGAATGTGATGGGCAATGCAATGATTGTACCCCTGAGCAACCAAACGTTATGGGAGCTGGAATGAAAAATCTTATAGCCATGCTCACACAACTTTCTCAAGCTATGAATCATGCAGGACTTCCAAACGAACAAAGGAAGGAGAAACATTCTGTTGAATCCTTCAGGAGACAGCTTCCACCTTCATTCATCGGGTCTACTAATCCATTAGTTTCTGAAAAATGGATTAGTACTACTGAAAATATATTTTCAGTTCTTCAATGTTCTGAGCATGATAAAGTCATCTTAGCAGTGTATCGTTTAGAAGGTGATGCTGATCAATGGTGGAATCTTATTAAGAATATGAGGCAAAGGGATGAAATTGAGTCCATGGAATGGGACGAGTTCAAGAACGTATTTTTCAATATGTACTTCCCTCGTATTCTCTGAAAAAAGATGGAGAAAGTGTTTCTTTAACTTAAGAAAAATGATGATGAATCTGTTGGTACCTATGATGAAAATTTTACAAGACTTGCAATGTATGCTTCTGGTATTATTATCCAACCCTAGAGTAAGATGGATAGATTCTTTAGTGGTTTAAAACCAAGTCTTCGAGGGGCCTTAGCCATAAGGGACTTAAATAGCTACGAGGAAATCATTCGATGTGCTCTCAATGTTGAGATGGAGATTGGAGTAACCCATCAGTCATATGGGTTTGATAAGAAGAGTAAAATGGAATTCAAAGGAAAATCTAAAGATCACACTGAAAAGAATATGAGCCTTCCCTTATGCTCAATGTGTGGAAAGAAACAAGGAGGGAGTTGTCTTAAAGGGACAAGTAAATGTTTCAAATGTGGAAAGGAAGGTCATCGGGCATTTGAATGCCACGATGATGGGAAGAAGATGTCTAATGATGCAAAAAAAAGGAAGGGATGCACAGAATGAACCTACTACACTTCAATGTTTCAAGTACAAGGAGATGGTACCTTATGCCAATAAATGACCTAATCCAAGGGTTGATGATTATGGTTGACGTCAAGAAACTCTTAAGGCTAAAGGCAAAGGAATGTCACATGTAATTTCTATCAGCGATGTGGATTACGATAACGATGTGGTGAAAGGTACATTTACCATCCACTCTAATGTTGTAAATGTTTTATTTGATTCTATTTCCACCCACTCCTTTATTTATGAAGAATATTCTAAGGGTATCACCGTAATACCTCAACAATTAGATGTTGAGTTAACTATGACAACACCTAATGGCACAACAGTCGGGTCAAAAGTTTACAATTCTTCTCCGATTGAAGTTTGTGGGAAAGTGCTTCCTAAAAATCTTGTGATACTTCCTATAATGGAATTTGATGTGATTCTTGGCATGGATTGGATTTCTTTACATGGATCTCATATCAATTTCCAAATAAGGGAAGTCACATTTCATATTCCATATCAATCTATGATCGTCTATCGATGAAAGGATGAACATAACCTTCCAGTGGAAATTTCTTCCATTTTATGGGTATTGATTCCACTAAATGAAGGTCCTTTATCTCAAATGGTTGGTGAGAAAATCACGATTAAAAATATAACCATTGTACGAGAGTTTGATGATGTATTTACGGAGGAATTACCGGGTCTTCCACCAAATCGTGAAGTTGAGTTTTCAATAGAACTCGTACCGGGTGCTTTGCCTATTTCAAAGACACCTTATATAATGGCCCCAATTGAGTTGCAGAAATTTAAGAAGCGACTCCAAGAGAATCATGATAAGGGGTTCATATGCCCTAGTGCGTCACCTTGGGGAGCACCTGTTCTGTTTTTTAAGAAGAAAGATGGATCAATGAGACTCTGCATTTATTATCGAGAACTTAACAAGATCATTATCAAGAAAAAATATCCTCTCTCGCGCATTGATTACCTATTTGACCAACTACGCATAGCTCAATACTTTTCCAAGATTGATCTTCATTCAGGGTATCATCAATTAAGGGTCAAAAGGGAGGATATACCAAAAATGGCTTTTCTTACAAGGAATGGACATTATGAATTTATAGTGATGCCATTTGGTCTTACTAATGCCCCTGCTATCTTCATGGATCTGATGAATAGAGTCTTTAGAGGCTATCTTGATCAGTTTGTGGTAGTCTTTATAGACGATATTCTTGTCTATTCAAAGAGAAAGGAAGAACATGAATATCACTTGAGAATTATATTCAAGACCCTGAGAAAGGAGAATCTTTATGCCAAATTTTCCATGTGTGAATTTTGGCTTCAAAAATATTCATTTTTGGGTCACATAATCTCAAAAGAGGGGATATCTGTGGATCCAGCAAAAACAGAGGATATTGAAAGATGGTCGAGACCAACAACAGTAACTGAGATCCAAAGTTTTCTTGGTTTGGCTAGATATTATCGACGTTTTGTGAAAGATTTTTCACGATTATCTAATCCACTCACCAAGTTGACTCGGAAAGGAGTTGTGTTTGTCTGGACGGAAGAATGTGAAGAGAATTTCAAGGAGATGAAAAGAAGGTTATCCAGTGCACCTGTGCTCACACTGCCTTGTAGTGGATAATGATTTGTGATCTATAGTGATTCATCCAAGAAGGGATTGGGGAGTGTTCTTATGAAAAATGATATGGTGATTGCTTATGCCTCACGACAGTTGAAAATCCTTGAGCAAAATTACCCAACACATGATGTGGAGTTTGATGCGGTAATCCTTGCATTAATGATTTGGAGGCATTATCTTTATGGAGAAAGGTGTGACATTTATACTGATCATAAAAGTTTAAATTATATTTTCACACAAAAAGAGCTGAATATGCGTCAAAGAAGATGGTTGGAGCTGATTAAGGATTATGACTGCTCAATCCATTACCACCCTGGGAAAGAAAACAAGGTTGCAGATGCATTATGTTGACAAGACCATGCCATTTTTTCCATGATTAGGATCACAAAAGATCCAATATTTATGTATTTACAAAGGATGGATCTTGGAATTATAATGTAAAGGGAAAATTCTTATCTTTCTCAAATGAATGTTTTACCATCTATACATGTGAAGATTAAAGAGGCACAGAAAGAAGATGTTGAGTTACAAAAGAAGGTTAGAAATGTCCCTGAATTCAACCTTGATTGTGATGGGATAATAAAGTTTAGGAATCGGGTTTGTGTTCCCCCCAACACTGAATTAAAGAAGGAGCTGCTGGATGAGGCTCATAGTTCTTCATTCTCTATTCATCCTGGAAGCACGAAGATGTATAGGGACCTGAAAGAGTACTTCTGGTGGGATGGCATGAAAAGAGATGTTGCTGAATATGTCTCTCAATGATTGGATTGTTAACAAGTTAAAGCTGAGAGATAGAAGTCTAAGGGGATGTTACAACCATTACCCATACCTGAATGGAAATGGGAAAACATCACTATGGACTTTTTCACAGGAATTCCTAAAACATCCAAAGGCAATAATGCTATCTGGGTCATAGTTGATCATCTTACAAAGTCTGCACACTTCATCGCTATTAGAGAGGATTTCTCTCTAGATCAGCTTGCCAGGATATATGTAAAGGAGGTGGTAATATTGCATGGAGTACAACGTTCTATTATATCTGATCGGGATCCGAGATTTACCTCGATGTTCTGGCGAAGTCTTCAGCATTCTATTGATACAGAGTTGAGTTTCAGCACTGCTTATCATCCTCAGACAGACGATCAGTCTGAGAGAACAATTCAAACTCTAGATGATATGTTGAGAGCTTGCTCTATGGATTTCAAAGGTGGTTGGGGTCAACCCCTACCTTTGGTGGAATTTTCTTATAATAACAGCTTTCCCTCCAGTATCCAGATGGCTCCTTATGATGCTCTCTATGGAATGAAATGCAGGACTCCAACTTGCAGGGATGATATTGGGGAAAGAAATCTATTATGACCCGATCTCGTTGATGAAATGGCTGAAAAGGTCAGATCTATTCAACAACACATAAGAGCATCTCAGAGTCGACAGAAAAGTTATGCCGACAACCGAAGAAAAGACCTAGAGTTTGAAGTGGGTGGTAAAGTGTTCTTACGAATATCTCTCTGGAAGAGAGTCATGAGATTTGGAAAGAAGGGGAAGTTGAGCCCTATATATATCGGTCCTTTCGAAATACTAGCTCGTTTTGGGAAGGTAGCTTACCGATTGGAGCTTCCACCGAATCTCTCTCAAGTTCACGATGTGTTCCAAGTATCTCTCCTGAGAGAGTTCATACTTGATCCTTCACATGTACTTATCTTAGAAGTTGTACCGCTGGACCAAGATCTTTCTTATGAAGAACAGCCGATAGAGATTCTGGATCGTAGCGAAAAAGTCATACGAAGAAAGACCACTCGATTGGTGAAAGTTTTATGGAGGAGCCACCAATTAGAAGAAGCTACATCGGAGCTTAAGGATATGATGAGGGAGAGGTATCCTCATCTGTTTGTTACAAAGTGACAGATTTCGAGGGCGAAATTAATTTTAATGGGGGTAGAATGTAACACCCGAGACTTTTATGTTATATAAATCATCAAAAGAATCTTTTTGTACACACAACACTTTCTTGGCTTGCTTTGCACGAAATCACGACCTTCCTCGATAGCTGGTGTCGTACGCAATACTGAGTTTCACTAAACAATGATTTGCTATTAAAATATTATTAGAATTTTCCATTATGAATATTAATAACCACTTTTGGAAATTTTATAAATTTTATTTTTCAAAATGGACTTCATTTTTGGATTTGAAATATCGAAATTAACCTAGGGTGAAATTTTGGTATTTTTCTGAAAACTTTTAATTTTTGATGAATAGTGAAACCACTAAGTGGTAGTTAAAAAAACTGAATTTTTCATAAAACATAATTTTACCACTTCTGTGAGTGGAATATCAATAATCCGAGAGACACGGTTGATGTCAGTAAGTAAAATGTGGTTCAATGAGATGAAAATAATTTTCGGTGAATAGTAAATTTTTTCTTTTATTTACCACGGTTAGAAGTAAATAGGATAATTATGGGTAAAAATGATATTATTATTATCCTAACACATGTCCTAATTCTATTGGATAAGTGTAATTCGACCAAAAACAAACATAGGAATAAACTATGACCATTTAGGTCCACATAGATTAGATTAGGACATTTATTATTAATTTATTTAATGAAGGGTTAAAATAGTTAAAATCAAAGTTTAATAAGTAATTAATTTTTAATATAAGGTTATACATAATATAAATTCGACTATAAATATTAATTAGAAAGCTAAAACGATTTCCTACATAATGATATTTGAATATTAATTTTTAGACATTAAATAATTTAATTTATTTTTGACACAAAGATGATGCAGTAATTATCTTATTAATGAAATATTGACATAATTGATGTTATAAACACAAAAATAAATGTAATTTGATAATTTTGATAAATTCCACTAATTTTATAGGTTAATATGATATGATAGAATTGATTTAATTAACTTTATTCTAACTAATCATTCTGTTATGATTTTCACAAAAAAGCAATTACTAAAGAGTATCAAAATTGACATAAAATAGTTTTTAAAACAAATATTATATTAGTAATTGTTATTTTAATCCTAAAAATATAAGGTTCGGCCAAATGAATTAGATAAGGTTATATATATTAATAATAAACATCTTGGGGTTCGTTTGGTGGCTTATATTATGTTTATTAACCTTATAGTATAAGAACACGAGAAGACACGATAAAAGTAAAATTATTTAACTTAATGTTAAATCTAAATGATAAGGTTAATATAGGAACCTAAACTTGTCTAAATTCTATTTAATGAGAGGATTTAGACCCATCCCAACCATATCTTGGAAATATATCAATTTGGAGCTACTTAAAACCGAACCTGACTTTATAATAAAATAATATTTTTAGTTTTCCCAAAGGAGCCCCTCTCCTCCCTTATAAAAGCGAACCAACTCCCCCTCTTCCTCACACCACTTTGAGCCTCAAATCTCGGCCAACCCCTTCCAATTTCTTCTCTCCACTTCTCTAGAAACATTCTAGAGGTTCTGGCCTTCTTCAAAGTCCTATTTTAGTGCCCTAAAAGGAGGTCTCAAAAAAGCACATCAAAGAAGAGGTAATGTCTGTTACCGATTCATTCATCTTTATTTCTTCTTCCACTTCTTCTTCTTTAGTTGTTTCATTACGAAGTAATAACATCAGTATCACTCACAAACTGATATGTTATTATAAGTATAAAACAACCATATTTCACTATCTATCTATCCTACGGAAAAAGAAATCACCGCACGTGTGTATGTATGGAATACCGTCTCCACGTCGTGGTGGAATCTATTTTCCACCACCACCTTACTTGGATTGGTATAATGGTGTAAATAATGACTATATATGACTATTATAAATTGATACTAATTCTGAAATAGTATACATACACCCCAATACAATTCCACGATCATAGGAACGATATCATCACTCGTGCGTACGTACGGAATACCGTCTCCACGATGTGATGCGACTCATTCTACATGATCTTCATTTCATAATGATTATATAAATGAATTTAATGGATGAATATGATATATGTTACACTAATACCATTCTGGAAATGAGTTATCTATAATCTAAAGAGAAAAATAACAATTTATTCGACAAAAAACGCATAAGAACAAAAAGTTATAAACACCCGAATAACAAGTAGCAATGAAATATTACTACTAAGAAGCTAAGAATATTACCATATATGATATCATAAAAATATGTATGATTCTGTAATAAGTAAATAACATTATTTAAATCATTATACAGGAGGTTCGGACACGTACAAATCATATCGGACCTAATGTAAGGGAAAATATCACAATCTCATTTTTATCCGAGATTGTTTATAATTTGGTATTTACTGGGGTGTATTTTATCATCCACATCCATGTTCCCTCAATATGTAATATTGTTTCTATCCAATTAAAATAGTTTAAATCCAATTTTACCCTTCGGTGAGTTTTTTGTAAAGGATATGAAAGGAATCATTTGTCATTTTTCGTACGAGGTACTTTTTGACTTTTCCGACAAAAGTACGAAAATTGTTTTTTTAACTTATACAGCATGAATGGATTTTTAAAACATTATTTCCAAGAAGCTTCCTTTACAAGTTTTCATGTTTATTTTTAATCAACTTCTTTTAGTTTAGAATTGTATGACATGTTAAGAAAGGAAAAGTGTTTTTGAAGTAGAAAGGATATTTTCCTCAAGAATGGAGTTAAAGTGTTTTATCAAAATTATTTTTCCATCTAAGATAATATAGGGATCTGTTTCTATCCCTATTATTACATGGATTTGATTATGTTGTGATGGAATTATTTTTATGAATTCCTTTATCTTATATGAATTGTTTGATTATGTCACGATATTTAAGATTCCGATTTTTATTACATGGGTTATGCAATGATGTATGATTTATGATTTTGTGGAACACATAAGAATGGTATCATTATGAGATGGGTGGGACCTATATCTCCATCCAATGCATTGGGTAAAGATTTTATATCACATGAGATAGACATGGATGGAACGGTAGGTTATACCGGTTCAGTGAAACAGGACTGAAACGAGGAGTGATGTCAGTTCAGAACGGGGCTTTGTCAACTAAGATAGTCTTGGAAATGCGTCTTGACTAATAAGAAATGAATCTCTATGATTATGTGTTTATGCCACAAAGTTTCATGTTTTAAGTTAGGATTATTGGGATTACATTTCACTACTATGATTTATCCCATGTTATGAAATTATGATCTCTTTTGCAGGTTAAGATTTCCAAAAGTTATGTTCTTATGTATATGATGTGATTGACATTTCTTTTGTTTACCATTACTGAGCATTTGAGCTCACACTTTTTTTTAGGTTTTATTTCCCCAAGTCTGGAAGAAGGTTATTAAGTAGTATATGCCAAAAAGGGACTCTAGATATGATGAAATTAATGGGAGGCAAAGTAGATGCTTTATGAACCAGTTGTTTATGTTTCCCATTTTCTAAAGACTCTATACTAATACAGTCCTTTCATGGTTTTGTTATATGTTGTAATAAGTGTGCTTCAATTCTGAAGTAATAACAATGTATGTAAAGTATGGGTCGTTATAGTTTTATTCTAAATTTTCTTAAATGTTTCACTATTTTTATGAATGTTTCCACTATATTGTTTTCTTTGTTGATCATCTGACCTCTCCCTTTTCTATGTTTTTCTTCAGGATACAAAGAAATATATTATGACTGACAACCAAGAATAGTCTAAGTGATATGAGTGTGGACTATGGATGATATTTAGTTGTTGTTTTTTATTTTCTAATGTAATGTAAAACATTTCAACGTATCTAGTATTTAAAAGGTTACTAAATTAATCGGTAATTCAAGACCTGATTTATTATGATCATGCTAATGTTATGTAATAAAGCACTGACTCTGGGTAACTAGGTTCGGGGAATTACAAAGTATTAGTATTCTAGTGGACTAGAGATTAGAATATTAATCACCCCAATTCAATGAGAAGAATAATGATTCAATAATGGGAACATCATACATTATCACATGTTCTTTTAGGCAACTCAAAAAATGTTTTGTTATAATGGTATGATATTTTTTCTTTCTACTAATTCACATTATAAATTGAAGGATAAAGTTTGATAAAGTATGAAAAAATAAGATATCAAAAATAGAAGAATTTTACTTGGTCCCCAACATCATGCTCAAATGAAGAGGGATCATTAAATCTATGTACCATAGGGATACGATCATGGATTTAATACAGGCCGAGTATATGTATCATATCAGACCATATAAAATTGTGTTGAGGTAAAATCTAAATCTTTATTTATGGTATTGACCAATTTTATGTTTTTTACTACATTTTTTTATTCTAGTGAATCAAATTCTTTTATATGTGACCAAGTTATTATTGGTCTAGAATTGATGTTCATGTAAATATCTCGATTTCATTCACTTGATTCACTATTTGCTATGATTGTGGAAGACCAGTAGTGATTCACATAATGTCTTCTAAGTTTTTTCTATTTTGGAAAACTATTATATTTCATGTTTATATAGATTGTGATATTTTATGTAGTTCATTTCATGAATTTAATGGAAGGTTTCTGAAAAGAAATTTAATTCTATTAGTGACTTGTACCATATACATCACCCAAGGTTGTGAAATTCTTGATGACAAATTAGTGTGAGTTGGTAGTTGATATAGTGGGACCATGCGTCATATAGAATGTATGGTGATGGAAAATCCTTTTTGTATTAGATATTTCTTATGGATTATTTGTATCCCCTTCTTCTTTACTATATATTCTGGATCTCAATTTTGAGGTGTTTATAAATTAATTAATATACTTCCACGTAATAGTGGATATTTATTATAGATTAAACTCACAGAATTTGGGAAAAAGTTTTCAATAAAACCTTATTGAATTCCAATGACTGATATGAATGAGATAAGGATACACCATGTAGGCTAAGAACATGTGGTATTCTTCCAGATAAGAACATCCTGGGATGTTCACCAATCTTTTTTTGACTAATGGGGATGGTATCCTAGGACATTATATAAATAAATGGATGTTGAATCATGTGAAATTATATCATAGATATCCTTTTCCAATTATTAAAAATTACACTTATTGGCTATATATAGATTTGTGGTTCTCTATGATTGATGTCGTATCATGCTATACCAGTTGTTTCTTATTGATGATGTGGTTTTGAATATTTCATTTAATGGTAGGTATGGGGTATATGAGTACATGGAGAAATTTTTTAGTACGGTTAATTAATTGGTATAGTTTATGGATCTCATGAACAAGTTCATCCACCCATAACATGACTCATTCATCATTGTTTTTATTGAAGATATCCTTATTCTCTCATTAATCCTAGAGGAGAATATGTGAAATCCCATGATTGTTTTGATAACACTTTTATAAAATTTTATTTATTCCAAGATATCAAATTTTATCCATTTATTCATAAAGGACAATTAAGGTAGAATATAGTGTGTCTGACTCTTATATCCATTCATGTTAGAATGTTGGGGTAGTGATATTTTGGAAATGTACTTAAAATATATTTCTGATAATGATATTGTTTTAGAAAAATAGTATTAAATAATTTATTATAATGAAATTCTCTATTTTATTAGTGACCATAATAGGGATGTAAATGTAAGGGATTTTACGCCAATTTTTAAATGGACCTAATGTTATTTCTTTAATGTGGGGAGGATTTTGAATAAAGTACTAGTTTTGATTATTTTTCAAAATGGGATGAGATATCATATTTATTTTTATGCATAAAATATTCTTTTCAGAGTAGTTTTGGATTCATAAGAAGTTGTTACTAAATTGTGGGTCACATTTTCTATATAATAATTATATAAACAATTTTACCCCTGAATTAAATATATTAATTATTCTCTAATCATTTAGGCATTAATGAAACTCTATAAAAAATTAGAGGACTTACGTCTATATAGACCAAATGGGACTCTTTTATAACTCCAGATAGTGGTAACTCATCTTGATATTGAGGAACTGAGTAGCGTACTTGTAGAAAAATAACATTTATTTTACCTATTCACTATGTGTGTGTAAAAAAATTTCAAAAGAACAGAAGAGTATGATATTGGTAGATCAATGGACTAGTGAATATAATTTAAAAGAATGTGGATTCTGATGAGTTGGTTTATCGAATGGGGTATTAATTCATTGAGGACCAGTAATAAATATATCATTCGATATTAGTGATAAAATATGATTTAGTGGACAGTGTGAAGGCGTGTCAACAAATAACCAATTTCTATGTTTTAATAATAATTAGTAGGTGGTGTCTAGATAACTAGGTTGTGGGTGGACAATTATGAGGTTATACTAGTCTATGGGAGAGTTATAGTCCATACTTCTCTCAAATGAGATTTGATGATATAATTATATAACTATAATTTTGTACTGCATCATGGATCATAAAATATGTACATTGAATTATGAGGGATGTTATGGTGGAAAATGATGAAGTGGAAAATTTCAGGAATCAGTTCATAATTTCTTAAATTCTTGAAGAAAATTTACTTTCCCCCTCATCATGGTATATTCTATTCAAGAAATCATGATCCCTTCTGTAATTGTTAGAATCAAATGATGGACTTTGTAATAAAGTTTTCAAGGATCTCAGGATAAAATGATTTTATCGGGTTGTTATTTGATCAACTAAGAATATTTTCTCTTTTATTACAAATCTTCAAGACTAACTCTCTATACGATATGCAGAACATTTATTACCATGAGATTATATAAATTCCGTTCATTGCATTGAGAATTTTACCTGAAAATTGAATGTATATTTCAATAACATAATCTATTTTTTAATCTAGCTAGATTCTTTAATTTTGTGTTGGATCAAACTAGATTAACATTTCATCTTAAATTTAATCCTATAGCATAATTAGAATATTTTTGGGATAGAACCCCCATAGGTCTATAAAATATAAAATCAAACCATTTTTTTGACGTTGGACCCTAATATATGACCTTATAATAGTAGTCATGGTAAGCATATTGTCCACATAAATTATTTGAAACTTCACAGTGTAATAAATATGACCATTAAATAGAAATGATATGTCCAAGGCACAATATGGTAAATGGTATGAATGAACATTCTAATCACGGGATGTTAATATATTAGTTTAAATAATCTATACAACATGACATTAATGTTAATGTATATTTTCCTAATTATAAGATGTTAAAATATATTGCACCTCATGAATACACATGATAAACCATTTTCTCTCTCTATTGTTGGTAACCAAGACCATCAATCATGTTTTATGATCATTGAGAAAAATTTATGGTTAAAATACACTTTTTTGATAAGTATATACATTTTACATTATAATATTGTCATGAACAGACCCATTCAGTGGCTTGATCCACAACTACCCAATGCCCACCTCCATTGGATGGGTGGGGGTGATAATAATTGAAGGCGTAACTAAACAATGGGAGGCCCTTTACTATGTACCTTTATGCACACTCAAAACTGACTCATGGAAAATGATCATAATGAAAGGGAAAAATATGATGAAATACTATATATCAAACAAGGAATGCATGAAACTCTAGATATTCTAAATGTATACTTCTATAATCTGATATTAAATGGGAAGAATTCATGCCATACCAGAAAAATGTTCCTACTTTAGAAAACTAGAATATCCTAAATAGGTGAGAGATCTCATCTTCTACATCAAATGTTATGACTACCATACGTGGTCCAAGAACCCAATATCACTTATATTATTTGGAATCATGGAGAACATTTCTGTCGTATAAAAAAAGTCGCGAAAAAATGTGGGAAATGACCATATACGTGTTAGTATATACATACCCAATAGGATGACCTAAAAGGGGTGAGGGGATTAGTAAGAGATAAAACTAAAGACATTAGTATTGGATAGAACAACATATAGTGAATGATCATAGATTAACCCAACATGAGTGTGAATGTAATATCAGTCAAGAATAAGCTGATAAACATAGTGATAATATGAAGTATGCATCAAACCTTTTCCTCCTATATCTAGATAGTAGACTCATCCTGTTATGAGAAGCAACACATTAAAAGAATAGGACATACCCCATAACTATTCATCTATCATATTAGTAGAATATGCCATGAAAAAATTTTCATCTAAAAGAATATATATATATATATATTCTCAATCAAAGACTCCAAAATCGAGGGAGTTAGGGGATACATATCATAAATCACTGCTAATAAAGAATAGTCCCCAACAGTTCTAAATTTTGCCCATCACTGATTCATCATATCTCAAGTGTCTACCGTAATTAAAACATGGTAAGGTAATCCATCACTACTCCTTGATACAATTCACTTTTGGAGGAAATGTCTCACCCGCATGTATTTAGGTTTCATTATAAGAACATGTCTTGGTGGGGAAAGAATCCATATTATTTATGTGTCCAAATCCATTTCAATCAATATATCATCACTATGACACACATTCATGGTGACATAAATTATAGGTAAATATCCATTGCATTCGCATGATAGGAGAGTCCTACTCTGATAGTCACTAAGGAACACCGTAACCCAATCCTATTAGAGTGTTCCACTTGGGAAGTTCATCTAAGAATTCCACAAGTCAATCCGTTGTGAGGGTATGTCTGGTAAATTTGATGGGGAAATCCAATGCCCAGACCTACTATAGGGTTAGCCCGAAACATATAAGAACTACACTACCTATCCCTATTAGATGGTAACTCATAATGTTTTGGGGAACACCACTGCACTGCCCTGCTGGATGGTGATCATGAAAACCACTTGTGATCCAATTCACTAACTAATTTCATTAGGGGTTGAGTCATTTATTCAAGATAATAAATTCTATTATAATGTCTAAGAATTAAAAATGTAGTGAACCACATGATTCTACCTTGAATGACACTCACGATAAGCTATTTACTGACCACAATTGGACACCCTGTGAAAAAGTCTCATTTCACAGCATAATGGTCAAATGGTGCCTCATAGTTCAAATTCACGATTTGAAGTAAAAACATGATATTGGTCATGAGAATTGAGCTATATTTCATGGGATAAGGATCATAGGAGGTTCTTCACTCTGACAACATATGTGGGAGATAAGTAAGATACACTATTACATAATAATAAAAAATTTATTATTATAGGTTATTTTATAGACTCTATGAATGAGTCCAAAGAAGGAATAAAACAACAATTCCATATTTACCATATTAATTCTAGGATCACATTGTCACAATGTATCTATCAAAAAAATGTCTTGGTTATGAGATATATATGATATAAGATTGTTTAACCTAGGTTTATATCCCACATCTCATATCTTGAATCATGTATCATATATCTTTTATCTCAAAACTCATATCTTAAATCTTTTATCACAAATCTCAAATCTCATATCTTATATCTTATATCCCATATCTCATATCATTTATCATATGTCTTATTTCTCATATGTCTAACTATCATATTGATAAACCTTGTACCACAACAATTATAGAGCCCTACTTGTCTCACCAAACCTTTGTCACATCGTCAATCCACAATGAATCTGGGGGCCTAATCGAGCTTCGTGATGCCCGAACATTTTGTGTTGTGATCGTGAGGAACCAACGAGATAATAATGTGATCAATTGATGGATAAAATCTCTATAATGCATAGTTTCAAACATAACCATCCAATATCTCTTCAACAACTATCATGAACAAGGCACTAAGGATAGAACATTGATTAAATAATATGAAATCTTGTTTTTGGGATCATGGAAATTCCATTACATGATAAGGATTGAATAAGAAATAAAAATATAGTAATTTTTTTAATCCAATGGAGTAGAAATATAAAAAGGTGAATCTTACCTCTATTTTGGATTGATTAATGGTGAAAAATGTTCCCACTCAATGACTGGATGAAGTTTATTTGTTCATTGCATCCTATTACGATCTGGTCTGATTTTCCATCATTTTTCATATCGATATTCAAAAGTGATAATGGAGGAGCTCATTCACAAGGATTCTAAAAAACTAAGAGGATAACCCAAAAAATTCCTCATAAAAATATATTTATAGAATTAATATTAGGTAAAATTAATTTATATTATTATCTAATTTTTATAAATGAATACACTAAACAAATCACTAACAAAAGATGGGTCGGAATATCCTACACTAACTCCAGTTATGACATTGCTAGGGAAAGCAATGTGTTGCTGACTAAATTGTGATATAAATTTTTTATCAAATCTACCATTTAATAGTTATCCAATTTTCATTATTTAATCATGCATGTCATATATAAAATATTTAATATTGTTATAAAATTAGTTCCGGGAACATAAATCTTTGATGTCACACACATTCTTAACTCCTAGGTCTATAATTATATATATTAACATTTTAGAATTATTACATGAAAAGGAACAAGGTCTCTACATCATTCCACCCATCATGATTTGATCCCCAAAAACAAAAATCTAGGAAAAAAACTCTAGATAATGATCCAGAACATGGATCTCATGGTACCTAGAACTATCTTAGTCATTTCAAGGTTTAAAAAATACACAAACTGAAGGTATTTGTTGAGACCAAAACATGAAATACATGGATGTTACGTTACTTTTTCGGAATACCTAATACATAACAAAAACAGACACCAAAGGATTGTAATAGTTTAGTGTTTTTGGAAACTTGGAATATAATCTTCTAATCATGGTGAAAGATCTTCAACAAAACCCATAAACATCTGCCCTTTTTTCATACCTAAAACATTTCTTTATACCCTGGGGAATATAAAAACATATAATGGGTGAGCTACGATTCTCATTAAGGGTAAGCATAGTGAAAATAAAACAAACCATATACATTTGAACATCAAAACATGAACATAATGTTTACACAACAAAATCTTGATTTGTGAAATAATTCATGGCAGTACGTATGGAAAAGGTCATAAATGAACGTCGGTCATGATAAAATAGCAGGGTAATAAAAAAATTATTTCGATCTAACCATTAAGCACGTGATATGATTTCCATAGTTGCCAAGGAATTGCTGCGAAGACCATCTTAGGGGACAAAGTCCCTTTCTGAATCGAGTTCACTCCTTGTTCCAGTCCTGTATCACTGAACCAGATTTACTGACCATTCCAGCCATGCCTATCTCATGTGATATAAATCTTTAACCAATTAATTTGAGGGAGATATAGTTCCAAATAATCTCATAATGAAATCATTCTTACTTGTGCCACACCATAAACATAAATCATTCATCATAACCCAAACAATAAAAATGGGTTTCATAAACATCACCCCAACCTAAAATAATCCATATTAAACAAATAGATCTCATTTCATAATAAGAAAAGTAAAAAAATGTAAATCATAAAAATATTATAAATGAATCTTACACATATGAAATAATGTCATCTTATATGGAAAATCGTTTTGATAAAATACTTGAAAATAATTCTTGAGAAAAATATCCTTTCTTCTTAAAATTCTTTTTTCTTTTCAGAAAATGCCACGTAATTTTACATGAAAATGATTTTATTGAAAATTAAAATTTAATATTGTATAGTAAACTTCATTAAAATAAGGAGTTATGAAACCATAAAAATCCCTTCATTTCGTATAAGTTAAAAAATTTCTCCTCATACTTTTGTCGGAAAAGTAAAAAAATATCTCGTAATGAAAAGGACAAAAGATTCCTTTAAAAACATTTGCTAAAAATTTACCAATAGGTAAAATAGGATTTAAAAAAATTTATTAGGATAATAATAATATTACATATTTATGAAACATGGATGTGGATGATAAATATTCCCTAGTTAATTATGAAGTATAAATAATCTCGGATAAAAATGAGATTGCGAGATTTTCCCTTACCTTAGCTCTGATATGCTTCGTACGTATCCTAAAATCCTGTATAAATATTTAAATAATGTCATTGAGTTATTAAATAATCATATTCATTTTTATTATATCATATATTTTTCACTTATGACATTATATTACCCTTTCTTTTGTAAAGTCTATGTTAACGCAACGTTTTGGGTAAAATCATTTTATTTATCATTCGTGTTTGGACTTGTTGTTCATGATATTATTATTACTTATATCATGATTTACTTAATTTCAAAATTAAAATCATGATTTATATGTCATATATATTCAGTATATATATATAATATATAGATAAATGAAATTAAACACACCATTCATGGAGACGGTTGGTCGCATGTACGCATGAACATTGTTTTATATTCCTTGTTCACTTGAATGGAAGTAAGTAGATGAATTATATATATATATAAATACTGTATCTTTATCATGTCATATATTTAATTATTATTCATTATATAAAATTTATAAACATTCTTGAATGGTTAACCTGGAGAGTGAATCTCATTGCGTCATGGATACGGTAATTCGTACGTAAGCATAAGCGATGATATCATTCCCATAATTATTGAATTGAATTGGAGTGGATGATATAATATATAATAGTAAGTATGATGTTAATATAACTATATATAGTTTTTATTTACACCACTATACTCATCCAAGTAAGGTGGTGGTGGAAAAGAAGATTACACCACGGTGTGGAGACGGTATTCTGTACGTGCGCACGCGCGGTGATTTCATTTTTCATAGGATGGATAGAAGGTGAAATGGGGTTGTTTCATATTTATAATAACATATCAGTATATTATTGATACTGAAGTTTTTACTTTATAATGAAACAACTAAAGGAGAATAAGTTGATGAAAAATAAAAACATGAAAGAATCTGTAGAAGAGATTATCTCTTCTTCGACGCACCTCTTTTAAGCTGCCTATTAAAGCACTAGATTTTGTCTTTTGAGGAGACCAGAACCTCTATAATGTTTCTAGTGAAGTTGAGAAGGGAAATGGGCATGGGTTTTCTGATCTTGAATGCTCTAAATTGTGTAATGATAAGAGGGATGAGGCGCCCTTTTATAAGGGAGGAGAGGGGCACCTTGGGAAAAACTTAAAATATTATTTTATAATAAAGTCATATTCGGTTTATAATAGATTAAAATTGATTAATTTAAAATATCAAGTGGATATGGGACTAAACACTCTTAACCAATAGGTTTTAGAAATGTTTAGGTTAATATTTTAAGATTATAATTTAGATTTAACTCTAAGTAAAATAATTTAACTTTTACTATGTCTTCTTCTTTTCTTGCACTATATGGTTAATAAACATAAAATAATAAGACAAAAGAACCCCAAGTGGTTAATTATTAATATATATAACCTTATCTTACTCATTTGGACGAAACATAGTTTTTTATGAATAGAATAACAATTAATTATAAAATATTTCTTTTAAAAACTAGTTTATGTCAATTTTGACACTATTTGGTAATTGATTTTTTTGAAAATCATAAAAGAATTTTTAGTTATAAATAAATAATTAAATAAATATTAAAATTTCATATTAACATATATAATTAGTGTAATTTATAAAAATTCTCAAATTACATTTATTTGGCTATTTATAACATCAATTATGTTAATATTTCGTTAATAAGGTAATTACTGAATCATCATTGTGTCAAAAATAAATTAAATTATTTAATTTCTAAAAATTATAAATAAAATATAATTATGTATAAAATATATTTATATTTCTAATGAATATTTATAGTCAAATTTATATTTGTATAACCCTATATTAAAAATGACTTAGTTATAAAACATTGAGTTTAACTATTTTAACACTTCTTTAAATCAAATAATAATAAGTGTCCTAATCTAATCCATGTGGACTTAAAAGGTAATATTTTATTCTTGAGATTGTTTTTGGTCGAATTACACATATCTAATAGAATTGGTACATGTTTTAGGGTAATAATAATATCATTTTTACCCTTAATTACCCTATTTACTTTTAACGGTGGTAAATAAAAGTAAAAAGTTAATATTCACCAAAAATTATTTTTATCTTATTAAACAACATTTTACTCCTTTATATTAAACGTGTCTCTCAGATTTTTGAAATTCAACTCACTGATTTGGTAAAATTATGTTTTATGTACTATTGAAAATGCTCATAGGAGGTGGGTAAAAGAGAGTGAAAAGTTCAATAAAATCTTTATATATCTAAAATTATTATAAAATGAATCCAATGAATTAAATTGAAATTATATATGTATTATGTGTCTATTTTTACCTAAAATAAATTTAAATAAAATAAATTATTATTTAAATAAAAAGTTAGGCTTAAACAATAACTCAGTGTTTTAACTATTCATCATAAATTGAAGGTTTTCAGAAAAATACTAAAATTTCACCCTAGTAAAATTTCGATATTCTGAATCCAAAAATGAAGTCCATTTTGAAAGGTAAAATTTATAAAACATAAAAAATTTGGTATTACTATTAATAAAGGCTAGTTTATATAATATTTTAACAACATATCATTGTTTAGTGAAACTCTGTATTGCGTACAACACAAGCTATCGTAGAAGGTCGCGATTGCGTGTAAAGAAAGCCAAGTCAGGGTTGTGTGAATTGAAAGATTCTATTGTTGTTGTGTATAATATAATCCAACCATATTTCAATTATATAATGAATATATATATATATATGTATAAACACTCAATGTTCCGTAGAATAACTTCTATCAAATGAACTTGAAATTTTGTGTAACACGATCCAAGAATAGTAGTGCGTATACTGAAAGCTAATACGGTGTTTGGTATAGCGCAATATAATCTTAGTGTAGAATACAACACAATACATCAAATAAATTAAAAGGAAGACTTCTCGTAAAATCTAAGGGTGTTACAGTATTATTTTCTCTAACTAGGGTACTCTCTTTCCGATCCTCAATCTCCACCAGGTGCTCCGCAATGGGTGATCTATCAATTATGTACCACTCACCAATGTCTATAAAATACATAGGATCAAGAATGTGTCTCCTCAGCTATAAAATGTGGAAGATGGCATAAACCATCGCTATTTTTATGGGATGTTCGAATGGTTATGAAACCTCACCAACTCTTTATATGTTCATGAACTGTCTGATGGACATTGGATATATCTTTCCACCCCGACTGAAAATCTTCAATCCTCATACTCGAGAGACATTCATGATACCATGGTATCAATAGATGAACATCATGGACCAATGATAATGTCCTTTATAGGATTTCTATCTACGATGAGACTTACTCATATTCTCCTAGAAGATCTCGACATTCTCCGTTATTGGATACACCAAATCTATGCCCACAAGTAATTTTACAAAAACCTCTTTCTTGTACAAGGGTGACCAATTGGGCCTCCCAAACATGGTCTCAAAATATTCCATGCTGATGGTTGAGTGGTAGCTGTTTTGTTATTAAAACTCTTCCATGTGTAGGTGATCCTCTTAGATCTAGCCGATTTCTAACATGCATGACCTAATTATATCCTCTAAAAAGAAGATAATTCTCTCATTCTTCCAATTGGTCTTGGTATGGAAGGATATACTCATCCATAGTTGGGTCAATAATTTCACCCACTGACATATCCCCAATCATGACATAAACAATCCATCACGGCAGGATTAAATTGTTAAGGGAAACCCATGAAATTGAACGATCTTCCATACTTAATATGTTCCCAATCACTCTACCGAACATATATCCCTAATGAAAATGATGTCATCCAACATCATGAGTCATTATAAACTCATATATATGTAATATTTTGAATTATCTATGCATGGATTCCCAATGATAATGTATACGGAATTTCCATCCCACATCCACTACAGGATCTCATGGGGCAATAACATAGATATTAGAATATGGTTCTTAGCCTCCACCTTCTAACATGTGAGGCACCGAGAGACCATCTCAGGTATTCTTCATCACATTCCTGACAACCAAAATTACCACTGATGGTCTCTATAAATATTTCCCACATATAGATGTATAGATAGGGGAGAAATGTGGAACAACAACATCACCTCCTCCTGAATCATGAATGGAATCACAATTCACCCTTGGAATTAGATAATGTAATTTCCACTATAGAATAACCATATAATGATTCAAATATGGATATATGATCATTATAAATTCAAATTCGATATCTCGCTGCTAGGAATCTTTCACATGCTCTATGAGAGGAGTAAAAACCATAAACTGGTGAAAATTAGTACTCTCCTACTATACAAGTGAAACTGCATTAAAGCTAACTACATTAAAGCATCCTAAAATAAGAGGGTATGGACATCATTATAATATAATATCATGAAATGTTTCCCCTTCCAAGAGTTTCAAATATCTCAAAATAAGAGTCTAGTAAAAACACCAAAAAACATCATTGTTTCAGATATAGGTCACTCTTAGTGAAGACAAAACTGAGACATTGGTTGTCTTTCTAAACTAAAAAATCCTTCTCCTAGAATATAGTGTATTCACATCATCAAGGAATATACTACCACTTTATTCTATTTGATGTGACTTTGATATTTCTATATATAGGGTCTCATCTATATCGACCTGTATTTGATAACAACCTGTTGGGGTATGAACACATAGGTAAGCCCAACTCTTGATGAATCACAATACACGTTGAACTCCAAACCCTCCTTTGGTAGTGTCAACTATGGATCACTTGTTAGATTCTTCCAAAACTCTTCAATTGTTGTATTTCCCTGATCATAAAATGTAAAAAACATCCCATTCCATGAGAGGGTTGTCAAAAGAGATATTATTCTAGAGAAGCCTGCTATAAAACATGTATAGTTCCCTAAAAATCCATTGAAATTTCATACCTCTAAAATAATCCAGGGTGGATCTATGAAAGCACATTTTCAATAATTGTTGGATCCATGGATAAAACATGTTCAAAAATTACATGAAAATGAAAGTGAAGAACGTGTATCTAGAAATGGCACATTGAGATATTTTTATGAAGCTGGTTCCCTGAATTGGTGTCTGTAACCATCCTCATATGATCTACAAGATTCTCTCCTGATGTAGTGTAGATGAGTAGGTCATTGATGAGGAATTTTTTTTTTTCAAATTATAGATGGAGTACATGACCAATTAAAGCCATAGACATGGAGGGGGTATTCATCAAACCAATGTGAACCAATAGATACTGACAGTGTCTATATCGACATCGGAATGCTATCATTGGAATGTTAAACTCACAAACCCTCATCTCATGGTATTTGAATCAAAGAACGATATTCAAAAACCAACATTCTCCTTAAAATTGATAAAAGTGTTCATCAATTCATGTAGAGAGATGTTATTCTTTTTTTTTCATTGATCAGGTGACAATAATCCACGCATTGTCATATGATGTCATCTGCCCTTTGCAGGAACAAGAATAGAGATACCAAGGGGGGCACGCAAAGTATAATGAAACCATTCACACAATAGTTGTCTAGATAAAACCATAGATTTAGGGGAATAGTATGTGGAATATAATATGCTATAGAATATAATAGGGTAGTCCCATGATTCTAGTTAAAGAAAAACATCATCTCCTACTGTGGAGGTTGTATGTGAACATTTAATGGAATGGAATCCATAAAATCCTCCAAAAAAGGAACCCAGATTCCTAAAGAGCCTATTAAACCACTAGATACACATTCCAACAGATGGTTGATTGGATAAAAACTCTAACTTGTTGAACCCACATGCCCTGCTAGGAGATCACTCTATCCAAAGAAGAATACTATCTTCCCATTAGTGGGTATGCATCCAATATATCTATGGTGAAAATAAATCACGGATTGGAACATTGAAATACAATCTATAACCATGATAGCATCGTAGGGTTCCACTGTGATGACCAAAAAGTTTAATTTAAACCTCTATTCCTAGAGAGAAATCACACAAAACCAGTAAATGAATGACATAAAAGAAGCATTTTCTGTAGGAAACACATGTCAAAGTTGTAGTGCTAGAAGTTGTAGTAGGATACGTAGATCTAGCACTAAGACTATCGAGATAAAATAATGAATGGAACATATTCCTACAATTAATGAATTAAGAGTAGAATAAACCCATATTTTACCATGGGTCATCTCGTGTACTATAAGATTATAGGAATCCAAGAATGTGGTTTTATGTAGCCCCTGCCACTAGCTCTATGTGCCTAAAGTTGGACTATTGATGGTGTTGGTGGAAAGACCACAAAACAACATCATCCACCTGCAGTTAATCATACTATTTTACTAGCTATTCCTCCCTTGAGACCAACCTGCCCATGCCTCAGAGAACCCAGATCATAGTGCTACCTCTACTGTGGCGGTTCATCAACAACCTTTGGGGGTTGTTCAACTTTTCTGGTTGGGAGGTATATAGCCATGGGGCCATGACCATCACATGAATTGTACCAGACCTTACAGAGCATCCATAGTCTTCTTTCTTTCCCTTGTACTATATTCCCACATCCCTAAGCTTTGTCACCAAGGGGTCTCCTTCACCCAGATCCCATCAATTGGTGTCTTCTAGCTAATATAGAAGACTTATCTCTATGATTCCCTATACGGTATCCACCTTTTTGGAATCCCTTTAATGAAATCACTCTTTCACTAGGCCATCTCCAGTACACCAACATAGGTGCGAATGCGTAGTGGAACTATAGTTGTGCTGATATATATGTGGGGTCCCTACAAAATAGTCTGTGATCAGAAGTATTCATCCATGATCATGGATAGAGTCTAGCATGTAATGACTACCAAACATAACATAAAATCATACACCATCATATATTAGTTCAAAAATTCCATAAAATTCAGTATCCAAACTAAATGTATGAAGGAGGGGTAGTGATCGTCACAAAATAACTACTAGAATTCATCGCATGAGAGTTTCGGCTCATCATACCTCTCTGTAACCATGCACTACCATCTTCCTGATTATCCTTTGATAATTATTGCAATAAAATCCTCCAAATGATCCATTGGGGTCTGAAAAATACTAAATATGAGGACAACACAATCATTCCCAACTTATCCTTCTTGAGGATTTGGTTTGTTCCAGATCGTCAGTAGTCTCTGACACTATATCATGCAGAGTGCACTAAGCATGCATGTATCTCCCCAAACCAGTAGCCCAAAGTCGGTTCATTACTATGTATCATTGGAATGATAATGAAAGATCATGTCTCAAAATACCGATTAGTTTAGTATCCTTGGATGTACTAGATACATTCATAAGGTTTAAATTACATCATAAAATGGAAAACTACAATAACATTGTTTTCATAGACAAAACTAAGATCCCATAGACTATCCCTGCAGATCATTCATAATATATGTAATTGCATCTTGGGAGAAAACATAGAAATGGGTGAGCTCAGATGCTCATTAAAGATAACATTATAGAAAAAACATTCATAAATAAGCATAAACATTTATGGTAGTGTACAAGACTTAAACAAAAGCCATTTGAAATTGAACATCTAAATAATATGGAAAAGATAAAATAAAATAATTCCATTTACTTATTTTCATGTATATTATACTAGTTGAATAATCACATGCAATATCAATAGCCACTTTCCTAATGATGGAATGCATAATGCCAGACTTTCATAACCACATAGTCAAGGCCTTGTTCCATTACTATAAATAAAATTTTGTCAAGGCCTTGTGTCAGGATAGTAGTTTATCTCATCAGACCAACTAATGCATTGAGGTGAATTAGAGGGATCCACCTATCACTTAATGTGTCCAATTCATTGTTCACATGAAAAGGATAAACCATAATCTGAACATTCATATTAAAACTACCATACAAAATGTCAATATTTTAACCACAAACCATGAATGGTATACAAATTTCACATCCACCGTCAAACATAAATCATTAAATAAAATATAGAATATTTTATTATAATATATCAACCTCAATATTGAATAATGAATGATATTGATATAGATTAAAATAATCATCAAACCTATTTAAGAGAAATATCCCTCTTTTCTTGAAAACTTTTAAAAGTCTCACTATTTATCAAGAAGTCGTCTAAAATATATTTTTGAATAAAAGTGTCCCATACAAAATTGAATAATTTAAAAGGAATTTGAATATTAATACGATAATTTCCTTATAAACAAATCCTTAAAACCATTTTTAAAACACGATCATTAATGATAAAGATTTAGAATAATAAATCATTACAACATTTTAAAAAGATATTTTAGTCAGAGTTCCTAACCAAAATAGAGACACTTGAATACAAATAATTGAGGTAATAAAAACTTTTTAATATCATGGGAATACATGGATTCACGATATACTATGTCAAATTAAATTATATACACCATATAAAAGTGATTTGGGGTAAAACAACAAATAAGTATTAATGGAATATAAATTGAGATGATAACTCTTACAAAGACTGTATCCTTAGGTTAATGATAAATCAACGACATAATTATGTTGGAAAAATATAAATACATTAAATATTATTGGATATTCTGGGTAAATAAATTAGAGTACATTCACACATATTCTTGTAAAAACAACACCAATGAATTGGATATTTATCTCAACAATTGGATATTGAGTTAAAATTACGCTAATCATGTTCATATCGATGAATTGAGATTTTATAAATGGATTGATTATGTGTATCAAAATTATATCAACAGAAAGGGGAGTGGAAATTATGAAATAAGATAATTAACAGTGATTCCACACATAATCATGGAGTAAAATAATCAATGATATATGTGTAAATCCAAATGATTGGAAATTTAAATTTAAATTTCCATTATCGATTTGGTAACTTACGAAACATAAAACTATGAAAGAAGGATCATTAACTGGTCATTTAAATATCCATGAATTAATTTATATTAAAAAATTTATACAATCATGGGACGTAGACACATGATATGCAATAAATAAGTGGTGAACAATGGAAATCTCACGGAATTAAAAGTAAGATAAGAAACCCCTTACATTTTACTTTTTCCTTGGTAGAGGGTAATTTATCCTAATGTATAATAGTTAAATAATTGTTATTAAATTATAAAATAATCAAAGACATTAATATGATATCATATATGATCTTTTAAATTTTCATTGTTAGTAATATATTAGAATTATCGTCGTTTCAGGTTTTAACGAATTCATTTTCCGTTATATTAATTGTTATGTGAGTCATATTCATTATGGTTGGGATGTATATTATTCATATACCGAATGATATTGTGTCTCTAAACAATAGTTTTAATCATAAAATGAAATATAGTCTTCAAGGGATACGATGGGGAATGAATCTCATCGTGTTCGTGGAGACGGTAATCCGTAGGTACACACAAGCGAAAATATCATTCTTTTGGTATTAAAATAATATATAATTGGATGGTTTATCATATATGTAGAATCATTATCATTTTATACTTATTATTTAAATCAATTACACATTATTATTATACCCATCCAAATAATAATGTATTTAATAACAACTACGCCATGACGTGGAGACGGTAAGTCGTACATTTGCACATATGGTGACATGTCCTTCAAAAGATGGATAGAATAATGAATATGGTAGTACCATATTTATAATAACATCATATAATATATAAGATACTGTATTTATTATTTTATAATGGAATCAACATAGAAAGAGGAAGTGGAAGAAGAAAGGAACTTGAAAGGGGTGACGAGATATTTACCTCTTCTTCAGGTTCATCCTTCTGATTTGATCAAAAGGGATCCATAAAATGACTTTATGACTAAAGGAGGTCCTATAAGATATAGGTAGGACAGTTGATAGGGTATTTGGGTAGAGTTATGTCAAGACAAAAGGCATTGATGGTGTGAAATTGAGGTAAGGGGAGTGTTTTTTTACAAGAGGGGTGAGGGGCACCTTAGAAAAAACTAGAAATATCTTTTTATAATAAAATAAATTTCTATTTATAATGGATAAAATATAAATTATTCAAATTATAAGGGGATATGGGTCGAAAATCACTCAACCAATAGGATTTACACAGTTTTGGGTTACAATATTAACCCTATATTTTATATTTAACTCTTAGTTAAATAGTTTGACATTTACCATGTCTCTTTATATTTTTATATTATATGGATAATAAACTTACTATATACTTCCATTAGAACCCCAGTTGGTTCATTAATGATACACCTATTATTATATAAGTATTTTGGATGAACCGTAGATTTTTTAGAATAAAATATCAATTAATAATATAAAATTGGTTTTAAAAACTCTTTTATGTCAATTTTGACACTATTTTGGATTTTGTTTTTTTTATATTCATAACAGGATTATTAATTATAAAAAAATTCATCTAAAAAACCCTAATATTTCATATTAACCTATAAAATTAGTGTAATTCATAAAAAGTCTAAAAATAAATTTATTTAGATATTTATAGTATCAACTAGTTTAATATTTCATCAATTAGGTAATTACTCCATCATCATTTTTTCATTAATAAATTAAGAAATATAATGTCTAAAAAATAAAAATAAAATACCATTATGTAGGAAATTTTTTTTTTCTAATTAATATTTTTAGTCTAATTTATATTATTTGTAACTCTATCTTAAAAATGATTCAGTTATAAAACATTGATTTTACCTCTTTTAACCCTTCATTGTATTAAAAAATAATAAATGTCCTAATCTTATCCAAGTAGACCGAAGAGGTTCATATATTATTCATAAGGTTCATTTGGTCGAATTATATTAATCCAATATAATTAGGACCTGTTTTAGGGTAATAATAATATCATTTTACCCATAATTACCCTATTTAACTTTAACCGTAGTAAATAAAATAAAACGTTACTATTTACCAAAATTTATTTTCTTCATATTGATCATAACTATTATTACTGATATCATCTATGTCTCTCATGTTTTTGTAATTTCAGTCATAGAAGTGGTAAAATTACGTATTATGCGAATTTGCAAAAATCTCTTAGCAGGTGGGTAAAAGAGGGTGAAAAGTCCAATAAAAATTTAATATATCTAAAATTATTATAAACTAACTCCAATGAATTAAATTGAACTTATATAGGTATTATGTATCTATTTTGATCGAAAATAAAATTAAATAAAATATATAATTATTTAAATAATAATTTGGTTTTAAACTATAACTCAGTGTTTTTCACTATTCATCAAAAATTAAATGTTTTCAGAAACATAAGAAAAATTTACCCTAATCTAATTTTGATATTATGAATTCAAAAATATAGTATATTTTAAAAAATAAAAAACATATAAATTGAATTTATTAATTTAATATTAATTCCAGTAGTCAAAATTGTAAAATGTATTTTTAAGAAATTTTAACTACCAAAAGATTGACATTTGTTTATGTCGAAATTCAAAGTGTAATTACATCCAAGGACCAAAATTGGATTAAATGGAAAAAATATAATATAATTATACATCCAAAACATTTATCATTAATTTTGAACAATAGAAATTATTTTTATTAAAAAATTGTTTGCAGTTAAAATATATTATTTTTCACTATTCACCCAAATATGAATGTTATCAGAAAAACACCAAAAATTAATTGAAACTAAATTCTTATATCCTGATCCAAAAGAATATGTTTATTTTGTTAAATATAATATATGAATGTTTCAAATACATGATTTAAAAAGTTTTCCCCATTAAAAGTAGGTGAAATTGCATTTTTTTTGAATTGTACTTATTTTCTCACTAAAAAATGAATTTGTCCATATATTGTGTCTAAGATACTCATAATTTGGATTCTAATATTATAAGGGTTATATAAAGTTCAATATTCTATTAATACTATTCATAACTACTTTTGAACAGTTAGTTTTTTATGTGGTGGTGCACTTGAACTCGATGTTACATGTAGTGTATGTTATTGAATTGCATTGAAGAACAAACGTACTATGAAATCATGGGGAGTTACATTCTTCCATCCTCCAATAAATTGAATCCTCTAAATTTTTAAAATTGGGATTGGGAATATAATGGAATGTCCCACATCAGAAAAATAGTCAATAAAACTATCATTTTAAAATAAAGATATGTTCAAAGGTCTCCCAATATAACCTATACTACGATTCCATGTAAGAAAACATTGATATTGAAGATAAATTAAGTGACATGTTCTGATGGATAGGGATAGAAAGCATGACGAAGAGAATGTTAACAACAAGAAAACCACAATCTTGTAATGGGACAAACAATCATTAGTTTCCTAGTAGGAAAAGTAAATAAACAACATTTATTTATGTTACATTTCATAAATATGAAGAATTTATTTATGAGATTGAGTAAGAACATAACGAGATATACTTAATTTTTATGTATATTTTAATTGTTCAATAAATTTCTACCACTCACTAATTTTTTTAAATGATGAGTATTCATGGAGACTTGGTCACACTAGAAGAGGTAAAATAAACTTCTAGAGAATCACATGATCCACAAAGGATAAACTATATATTCACCTTTTCTGTTGAGATTAATTAAAACCAAAATGGTTAGTGCAAGATCCGATGTTCCCAAAAAAGGATATTCCTTTAGAGAAAGAAACCCTAATCTTAATTTCTAAAATTAAACCAACCATAAACCAATGATAAGAATTATCATTCTGTTAAAAATTGTCATTAAAATCCTTCAATATAATCCAAACTAATATTGAAACCAATAACTTATAAGAATGTGGTTATGTAGTCTTCGACGTTAAATTGTATCTCCAAATGAAATAAACTAATTTTAATGTAACATACTTAAAAGTAATTAACCTAATCCAATATTCTATATTATATGTTAATCATTTCCAGAAATAACCCAAATCAATTTAAATCCACAATAAAAACATACATAAAAATGCACCATTACACCTAAAATGAAATCACATAGTATTCTAATTTCCATATGCATAAAATCTTCCTAAATAAGCGAACGTCTTCTGAAATAACATTTATCACTTATTCACCAAATCATTTTCCTATCATAAGGGTAATCATTTTATAAGACATAAGATCCCAAATCAAATTTTTATTGATAATTAAAATCATTTAACTAAAAATAATTAGCCACACTAATAGGGACTCCACATAGTCTAGTGGTAGGTGATAAATCATAATCGCACTCTAGTTGTGGGTTTGATTCCCACAACAATTTCCAACACGATGGGTTGTCACATGGTCTTCGTGTTGTCCATTTTCAAAAACTATATTTTATAAAATTACAAAAATGAGATAAATTCCTCAAAATAACCATAACAAAATTTACCCACAAATTCTATCTCATGCCTTGAATTTTCATCCCAAAATATAATTACATGTTATTGCCTCAAACCCAATGATCATATAAAACTAAATGGTTATTTATAACTATATCCAAAATAGAAAAGATAATTCTTCTTCAAATATCATTATTCACATGAAAAACTGCAGGGTTACAAATTAAAGTGAAAATTATTCCAATGTAATCCCATCAACAAGGGGAAATAATAATTTTAAAGATTTCTCCAACCATTTATTTCCACATAGCTTATTCGTTGAACAAGATAATATTCTATAGAATAAGGATTTAATTTGGGTAAAGGCCAACTCCCCTAAATTTACATCAAATCACTGTAAATGGTTTCTTGTGACATTTTTTTGTTTTCTTCCATAACACTCTTCATTTTTCCATGTCAATTATTCAATTTATGTCATTATTTCCCACACGTAAAGCATTTATTGGTTCAATTGAGACACTTTTCTAGGTGTCTCCTTCCACATTTTCTGCATAATTAGAATTGAGGAATCATTTCTCCATGGTCTCCCCTATTGGAGCTCTTATCATTAATCACTTTTCTCTTCTTTGTTGAGTCCAGGAGTAGGTTAATATATATGTTATTGATCATTTTTTTTGGAAAACTGATTAGGAATGAACATGATATCATTTACAGCTATCAACATTCCATTTTGTTGCTCATTTCCACCACTGTTCCCATCTTTTACATCATTCTCAAAGATACAATGACTGCCTTGGAATCTATCCATTGACTAAAACTAGAAAGCATTGTGTGAGTAACATTAGTCATTAAATCATTTATAGAATATCATGACAACATATTTTCAATTTAAAACACATTATTATTAACCATGGTCATTTATTCTCATCATATACTAAAATACTTAAATTCATTTTGTAAAGAAAATGTAAATTATTCTAATCATATCCCTCAAGAGTTTCATAACCATGAGTACAGCAATACCCGTTGTCGTGTAGTAGTTCCCATTCGAGTCTAGCTCAAAGTTATGTTTTCAGGGTTTACCCCTACGTACAATTTTTCCAGAGCCACCTCTATTTACTCATATCTAGACATGGATGTATTTCATGTAAAACTCACAAAATTTCTACAATACCAAAATTTTAGGATCTTATTCTATACTAATCCCGAAGGTCTATCTTAGGGGTATGCTCTCTAATCAGAGTTTATCTCAATCTAGTTTCCATGGTTTGTACTAAACATCAATGATTCCCACTATAATTCTCCAAACACATAGGCATAGAGTCGGTGAATTATTATGTATCATTAGAATGATCATAAAAGGACAAGTCTCGAATGACCAATTAGTTTAGTAGCCTGTGAAGTACTAGATACATTCATAAGGTTTACATTACATCATAAAATATAAAACTACAACAATATTGTTTCCATAGAAAACACTGAGATCCTATAGACTATCCCTACATGTCAGTCATAACATTCCTCTTTTCATCATGGGAAAAATAAAACATAGAAAGGGGTGAGCTAAGATGCTCAGTGAGGATAACATTATTGAGAAAACTTTCACAAATAAGCATAAAAATTTAAGGTAGTTTATATGACTAAAACAAAAGCCTTTTAAATATGAACTTCAGAAAAATATGGAAAATATAAAATCATATAATTCCATTTACTTATTCACATGGATATTCTATTATTTGAATAATCACATGAAATATCAATATCCACTTTCATAATGACGGAATTCCTAATTCCAAACTTTCATAACCACACAGTCATGGCCTTGTGCAAAGACTATAAATAATATTTTTTCAAGGCCTTGTTCCAAGACACTAGTTTGTCTCATGAGACCCACTGATGCATCGAGTATATATATCGGGATCCAACCGTCACTTAATAAGTCTAATTCATTCCTCATATGAAAAGGTTGAATCATATTCTAAACATTTGTATTAAAACTCGCATATGAAATGTCAATTTTTTAACAACAAACCATGAATGGTATAAAAATAGCATATCCAAAGTCAATCATAGTTCATTCAATACAAAATGGAATATTGTATTATAATATATCATCATAAATATAGAATAATGAAGGATATTTATATAGATGAAAATAATCATCAGAACTATTTAAGAGAATATACCTGTTTTTCTTGAATACATTTCAGAGTATCACTATTTATCAAGAAGCCATTTAGAATAGATTTTTGAATCAATGTGTCCCATACCACTTTGAACATTTTAAAATGAATTTTAATTTTAAAACATTAATGTCCATATAGATAAATTTTTAAAACCATTTTTAATACATGGACACTAATGAGAATGATTTAGAGTAATAAATATTTAAAACATTTTAAAATGATATTTTAGTTAGAGTTACTAACCAAAATAGAGACACATAAATTCTAATAATTCAGGTAATAAATATGTTGAAATAACATTAGAATAAATGGATTCATGATATACTATGTCAAAGTACATTTTATACATCATAAAAAAGTGGTTTGGTCTATAACAACAATGAAGTATCAATGGAATGTAAATTGGGATGAAATATCTTATAAAGATTATATCATTAGGTTTAGGATAAATCAACAACATAATTCTGTGTGATAAATATATATACACTCAATATGATTTGATATTCAGTGTAAATAAATTATAGGACTTTCAAACATATTCTTTGAAAAGCAACATCAATGAATTGGATATTTAACTCAACAAATAGAGATTGAGTTAAAATTACTCTAATCAAGTTCATATCGATGACTTGAGAATTTATCAATTGAGTGATTATGTGTATAAATAATATATCTACAGATTTGGAAGTTGGAATTATGAAATAATCATATGAATAGTGATTCTAAAAAATAATCTTGTAGTAAAATAATCAATGAATTATGTATAATGCTAAATGAGTTGAAATTGAAATTCCAAATTCCATTATCGATTAGGTAATTTAAGAAACATACACCCATGAAAGTAGGATCATACAATGATGATTTAAATATCCATATATTATAATATATTACACAATGAATACAATCATGGGAAGTATACATACGACATGAAATAAATAAGTGATGAACAATGAAAATATCACGGAATTAAAGGTGAGATATGAAACCCCTTACATTGTTCTTTTTTACTTGGTCTAGGGTTGTTTATCCTCTTGTATAATGGTGAAATAATTGTTATTAAATTAAACATGATTCATATATATTGATATGATATCATATATGAACTTTTAACATTGATTTGTTAATAATATCTTAGTATTATTGTTGTTTCGAGTGTTAACAAGTCTATATTCCTTTATATTATTTGTTATGTGAGTCATATTTGTTATGTATAGGATGTATCTTATTAATATCAATAATTATATCATGTCTCTAAATTTTTTTTAATCATCAAATGAAAATTAGTTTTCAAAGGAAATAATGGTGATTGAATCTCATCGCGTTCTTGGAGACGGTAATCTGTACGTACGCACGAGCGACAATATCATTTTTTGATATTAAAATAACATATAATTGGATGGGATATCATATATGAGGAATAATTATCATGTTATATTTATTATTGACATCAATTATTCATCATTATTACACCCATCTAAATAATAATGTATCGAATAACAATTACACCACAATGTGGAGAGGGTAAGTTGTACGTACGCACATATGGTGACATGTCATTCACTGGATATATAAAATAATGAATATTTTTGTACCATATTAATTTTAAAATAAAAGTATATAGAAGATACTAGAGTTCTTATTTGCAAATAGAAATAACAAAGAAATATTATGTAGAAGAATAAAAGAATTAGAAAGAGTTGATGAGATATGTACATCTTCTTCGGGTTCTTCCATTGGATTTGATCAAAAGGGCTCTTTAAGATTGCATTAAAACTAAATTAGGTCCACTATTATTAAGGGAGTATAGTTTAGAGGGTATTTCGGAAGAGTTTGGCCAATCAAAATGGCTTTGACTATGTGAATTTGAGGGAAGGGGGAGTGCCCTTCCATAAGAGGGGTGTGGGGAACCATAGGAATAACTAGAAATATAATTTTATATCAAAATATATTTCGGTTTATAATGGCTCAAAAAACGATTAATTAATGTATATTTAGGGTATGGGTTGGTAACCACTCAAACAAAAGGTTTTAGATAGGTTTGGGTTACTATACTAACCTTACCATTTAGATTTAACTCTTAGTTAAATAGTTTGACATATAACATGTCTCTTTATATTTTTATATTATATGGATAATTAGAATACTATATACATCCATGTGGTTAATTAATGATACAAATATAATTATATAAGTCTTATGTCCAAACCATATATTTTTAAGAATATAACATCCATTAATAATATAAATTTTTTTAACACTTTTATGTCAATTTCAAAACTATTTGGTATTTTGTTTTTGATAAATTCATAACAGCATTATTATTTTGAAAAAATTCATCTAACCAACCCTAATACGTCATATTAACATATATAAATAGTTTAATTCATAAAAAGTCTCGAATTACATTTATTTTGATATTTATAGTATCAATTATTTTAAAATTTCATAAATTATGTAAATATTGCATCATCATTTTGTCATTAATAAATTAAATTATATAATGTCTAAAAAATATTAATAAAATAAAATAATTTAGGAAATAATTTTATATTTATAATGAATACTTATAGTCTAATTTATCTTCTGTTTATCACTATATTAAAAATGTTATTGTTACTAAACATTGATTTTAACTTTTTCTACTCTTCTTTGAATTAAATAATAATATATGTCCTAATCTAATGAATGTGGACCATAGAGGTTCATAAAATATTCCAACGGTTTTTTTTATCCAATTATATTTATCCAATAGAGTTAGGTCATGTTTTTTTTGTAATAATAATATCATTCTTACCCTTAATTACCATATTTACTTTAAACCGTGGTAAATAAAAGTAAAATAGTTTTTATTCACCTAAAATTATTTTCATCTTTTTGAACAACATTTTTCTTATTGATATAAAATATGTCTCTATTATTTTCGAAATTCCACTCACAGAAGCTGTAAAATTATGTTTTATATGAATTTTCAAATTTTCCTAGGATGTGGGTAAAGGACGACGAAAAGTTCAATAAACTTTTTATATTTCTAAAATTATTATAAACTGAATCCAATGAATTACATTGAAATTTTATAGTTATTATTTATCTATTTTGACCAAAAATAAATTTAAATAAAATAAATTATTATTTAAATAATAATTTTGTTTTATACTATAACTCGGTGTTTTCCCCTATTCATTAAAAATTAAAAGTTTTCAGAAACATTCCAAAAAATCACCTTAGCTAATTTTGATATTCAGAATTAAAAAATGAATTCTATTTTACCAAATTTAAAACATTGAAATTGAATTTATTATATTAAAATTTATTCTCATTGTCAAATCCAAAAAGCGTATTTTTATGAAATAATAAATACCAAAATATTTTCATTTGTTTATGTCCAATTTCAAAGTGAAATTATATTCAATGACCAAAATTGAATAAAATTGTAAAAAAAAAGAATCTAATTATATATCAAAACCATTCATATGTATAGTTGAACACTATAAATTATTTTGATTTAAAAAAGTTATTTTTAGTTAAAATATATTATTTTTCACTATTAACCCAAATATGAATGTTATCAGAAAAACACCAAAAATTTATTGAAAATAAATACATATTTCCCAATCCAAGTGAAGAGGATCATTTTTTCAAATTTCAATATATAAAAATTTCAAATATTGGATTTAGAAATGGTCCCCCATTAAAAGGCGGTAAAATTGCATTTTTTGAAATAAACTAATTTTATATGTAAAGAATTAATTTTTTACTACATTATGTATAGGAAACTCATAATATGGATTATAAAATTATAAGGGTTATATAATGTTCAAAAATATTTTAATACTATCCATAACCGCTTTTGAACGGCTAGTTTGGTAAGTCATGGTGCGCTTGAACTCGAGGTTGCGTATAATGAATGTTATTGAATTACATTGAAGAAATAACGTACTATGAAATCATTGGGTGTTACACTGCATTCTTCTATGGTCTACCCTGCTATAATGAAATGATATTAAACATGTGGGTTTTCTAATACATTCCCACATAGTGTAATGGGGTCACATTATGGACCTTGAACTGAGGTCTCATCACTCATAGGGCTGTTGTCGCATACTAGATCATGTATTCTTTTTTGCTGTAATTGTAGAGGAATCATTAATGTTATCATGAAGTATCATGGTCAGATGAACATATATATATATATATATCGACAACAATTGGGACCATACTCAATTAATATAGTCAATGAATCAATCCTATATGATTTATGAACCATTAATCCCTACAACAATTTTCTCAGCATGCCACATCAATAAGTAGGTAGTAATGGTATTACTGAATAGATTCATCAGTTGCCTGTACAATTATCAAACTCTATGAACAAAGAGATTATCCCGGGACACATTGAAACTATTTCCTTAAACCCAATAGATCCTATTTATGGTGATAGGTTTGAAAATTCCCCAATGAATGAACCTAGATATGATACAATGCTATCATGACCCGACCCGTGTGGTGGATCAAGCTGCAACTACCCCAATCATGTCACCATATGCCAGGGGTGGCGATAACCATCGAAGGGACAAAAAAGATCTATGAGTAAATTCACTATGTACCTACACATATACACACATAGACAACCAATCAACAAAAAATGTAGAGGGAAAGGGGAAAAGTTGAAATAATTCTATAAAATAATCTAGGATTTCAGGAACCTTTAGGCAGTATACATGTACGTTAGTGTATACTAGATGTAAATGAGAAAAATATAAAACAACGCATAAATGTGTCCCAAATGAAATAAATAATAAAAAGAGTAAATATTTGAGATTCCACATCCCATATATCCCATGTTATGACCATCGAATATGTTCCAAGATCCCAGTATCTCTCACTCATCTATAGTCACCATCGACCAATCCATCATCTTCAAATGACAAGAGATATATGGGATAATCCCATGCAGTGGTGAATAAATATATAACTAGTATAAAACCTCAAATGTGTTAAGTGGTTGAAGTAATAGATACAACTGAAGAGGGAAGCAGTAGATAGAACATGTTATTGTGAAAGAGTACAACTCAACAGAAATATAGAGTGAATGTATACTTGTCAAATCACATGGGGATAAATGCAGTGGAAATTTGAACTATTAGTAGAGCCTTCACAAACTATTTCAGGAGTGTAAAATCATCCAACTACAATGAACTTGGAAAAAATTATGTGTCATACCCCACACGAATTTTCCTCTCATTGATGGAGAGTATGAAAAGAAAAAGTATAAATCAAAAATAAATAATTTATATTACTATGCTCCATCAAAGAATCACAATAGAGCGAGTAAGGGGGTCTATATCTCATAGATTATCCCATGAATAACTGTTTCCAATATATCTAAATTTATTCCATCAATGTAGAAAAAAATTTCATACATCATCCCCAAGCACAGATGTTATGGGGAATCAATCATCGCACCCTGATACTATCCACTTCGGGAAATTCATACACACGACCACACAGTTTTACCCCATGTCCCAAGGATATATATTTGTGGGGGAAATCAGACATATTCTTTGAGATTCCAAATCCACGTAAAATCACATTATTAATTATTCCATACAGTTTAAGGACTACAAAAAATTTGTAACGCCCCGACCACAGCTACCCAGAGTCGGTGCATTACTTCGTAACATTGGCATGATCACAAAAGATCAAGTCTCGAAAGACCGATTAGTTTAGTAGCCTTGGAAGCACTAGATACATTCATAAGTCTTTCGTTACATCAAAAAGTAAACAAACTACAATAACATGGTCTTAATAGTCCACACTCATATCCCTTTCTGACTATTCCTGCAGGTCATTTATAAAATACTTCTTCACATCCTGGAAAATATTAAAACATTGAAAGTGGTGAGCTCAGATGCTCCGTAAGGATAACAATATAGAGGAAGCTTTCATCAATAAACATAAACATTTAAGGCAATGTATAACTAAAACAAAAGACTTTTTAAACTTGAAAATCAACATAATATGGCAAAAGTAAAATGAGATAATGCCATTTTCTTCTTCACATGGATATTCTACTGGTCGAATAATCACATGCAATATCAATAACCACTTTCATAATGATGGAATGCATAATGCTAGACTATCATAACCACGTAGCCAAGGCCTCGTGGCAAGACCACAAATAATATTTTTTCAAAGCCTCGTGCCAAGACAGTAGTTTGTCTCATGAGACCTACCGATGCATCGAGGAGTTATAGCGGGCACCACCCATCACTTATTAAGTCCAATGCATTCCTCATATGAAAAGGTTTAAACATATCATAAACCATAACATAATCACATAAAATATGAATAAAGGAAACATAAAATTTCCACATTTCAATCAAAATATATCAATACAACAAATTGATATAATAAAAACTCTTTCAAAACCATTTTCAATACCAAAATAAAAGAAAATTAAAACTTCAGATTTATTTTTCATTTTTAAAAAACGGTAAGGCTTGTAGAGGAAGACGAAACCCAAATAATGGTCACGGCGGTGGAGAAGTCATTGTCGCCGCATATGTACGGAAAGAAAAACATTATCTTTTTGTCTTTTAGTAAAACGCTTTGTATAAAAAAGATTCCTTTTGAATAAACGTAAAAGTCAAAGGGGTTTATACACCGTATAAAAGAAAGTTGTATATAAAACCAAATATGCCTCAATGAAAGGAGACTGAGACAAAGTCCTTAAAAAGATCATTTTTAAAGTAAAATAGATCTATTATGTGTATTCACTATAGGTACACATAAACAATGTACAAATACAAAATATAACATAATAATATCATGCCATAATTTCAAAGTTGGAGATAAACCCAAAGAATGGAAATCGGGTTAAGAAGTTCCCTTACCTCGTGTCCGACTTGACTCAACTGTTCTTTAACCTCCTGAATAATAAACTAGAGTAAATATCTACCTTATTAAGAACCATTTTCAATTTCATTATCCTTTTTATATCACTTATTACAATGTAATGAATGTTATGTAATTATTTATGTTAATAACGGTCGTTTTGTCGATCTTTGGTACCTGAGTCAACAATAAACATCTTATAATTACAAGTTGTTCATGTGGTGAAATATCCATTATATCCAGAATTATATTCATGATGTAGATATCATATATATCATATATATCCATTATATACATTCATTCATAATATTACGTAACATTTAGAGGTAAGAAATGAAATGCACCGTTCATGGAGACGGTAAGCCATACGTACGCATGAACGCTACTTTCAATTCTATTTCATATTTAATGTAATGAAATAATAATGATATAAATGTATAATATAATTCCAGTATAATATAGCATATAATACCATTTACTAGATCCTTTATACATCCCACATATGGTATTAACGATTCAAATCACTTTGAGGGGGCGGTAGTCCGCACTTCCTAAAATGAAAATATCGCGTTTACCCATAACGGAAACCATAAAGGTATGCCATAAATGAAAAATACAAAATCATAAGAAAAAAAAACATAATATATATCATATATAAAAATAGTTTCATCATAATGGCCACTATTAGAGGTGTTATATGAGTGTTGAGCAATCATCATTTCGTGAGGCAAAAATTCGCCATCCACAGAAACAATATGTTCTTTAACCATTAGATGTAGGTGTGTGTAAGTGTAGCTCGAATACTTATTATAAAAACATAATTTTATATTTAGTATACTGGTTTTGTGACAAAAGAAATGAATAAAAAGTGTTTAGGTGGTTGGATAAGAAAAATGAAACAAAACAACATTAGAGAAGACATTACCTTAAAATCGGGTAACTCTTTTTGATTTGAGCCAAAAGCATCCTTGGGAAGAGTTATGCCCAAAGTCTGGCATCTAGGAGTAATAGGGGGAAGTTGGTAGAGTATTTTGACAGAGGTTGGCCGAGCCAAATGGCTTGAAAGTGTGAATTAGGTGGTAGAGGTGGGGGCCTTTTATAAGAGGAGACGAGGGGAACTCTTGGAAAGTAAAGAAAAGTCACTTTATTATAAAATGGGTTTCGGATTTTAGAGGTCCCACACTTATATAATTCGAGGCTAAGGTGATAAGGGTTCGAAATCCTCCCATACAATAGGTTTTGGACATGTGTAAGTCTTAGATATTACATTATCGTTCCATTTTATTTAAATCGTTAAATAATGAGGTCATCGCTGCATCATAATGATGTCATAAATAATTTAATTTATTTAATGTCTAAAAATTATAAAAAAAATCATATGATGTAGGAAATCTTTTTATCTTTACAATTACTATTTATAGTCAAAAATATGAGTTGTATAACCCCATTTAAAAATTGATTTAGAAAAACATTTCATGATTGTGTCATTTTTTACTTTAACATTAAATAAAAGGTATTTATGTCATTTTCCAACTAATGTGGCTCCATGGGGTCCCCAAGTTGACACATGGATTGTCTTGGCAGGACATGGAACATCCAATTAGGGTAGGACATGTGTCAAGCTCATCTCATATTATTAAAACATTATTTTTACCTTAAACTACACTAATTACCTCTAATCGCGATTAAGAACTTAAAAGTTACTATTCACAAAATATTATTTTAATCTCATTGAACCACATTTAACATCTTAATGGAAACCATGTATGTTGAATTTTTGAAATTCCAAACACATAAGTGGTAAAATTTCATTTAAACAAAAAATCAGTTATTTATAAGTACCACTTAGTGGTATCACTATTCATCAAAAATTGAAGTTTTTCAGAACAATGCCAAAATTTCACCCTAAGCTATAATTGATATTCCGAATTCAATAATGATGTCTATTTTACAAAATTACAAACATATATGTTTCATTAATTAATTTTATAATTAATTCCCACTGTCACAACAAATAGCGTGTTTTTAAGAAACAATTAATATCAAAAGATTGGCAATTGTTTATGTCCAATTTCAATGTTAAATTAATTATAATGAACACCATTGGATAAAATGGTAAAAATATATTCTAATTATAATTTAAAACAACTCAATAGTATAATTTATCACTATAAATTATTTTGATTAAAAAAGTTGTTTTAAGTATTTTTCATTATTCATAAAAATTTAGAAGTTCTCAGAAAAATACCAAAAATTCAATATAGGCTAATTTCGATATGTCGAATCCAAAAATGAAGTCCATTTTGAAATATAAAATTTCTATAATTTTAAAAAGTGGTTATTAATATTCATAACGGCTACTTTGATTAGTCGCGGGGTTTTAGAACTCGAAGTTGCGTACAATGCAAGCTATTGCATTATTGAATGAGAAGCGTATCGTGGAAGCTCGGGGTGTTACATTCTCCCCTCCTTCAAAAAATTGCATCCTCGCAATTTGAAATTTTTCTTTGAAAATAAAAGGTTGAAAAGAGAAAATACCTTTGTGGAAAACCCACATCAGAAATAAGATTAATAAAATTTAGCCTTAATAAGAGGGAAAGGGAAATGAAAAAGTCACCACCCAATTATGATCTCGATTAGGAGAACATTGGTGGAAATTAGAGACATTTAATTGGAGGAAAAACGTAAATATTTGTAGGGAGTGATTGAGGTCATGAATTACAATCAACTGTCAAATTGAGGGCCTAAAAGGCTTCAATCTATGTTGATTTAAAATATCATCAGTTCAACAAGACATAAGGTATTAGGATAACACAATTTTTTGTTTTAATATCCCTTTACTAAAGTTTAAGAATTAATTTATTCATTGAATAAGAGACAGGTATATATATATTTATTCTTGACAATTAGAGTTTCAACCTTCAACTCATCTTTCACTCAAAAAGATAATAGAACTAAAAAATATTATACTTATCCTAATTGTATAAGGTTTCAAATGTTAACACATACCATTTAGATTAGTAAAATTATTTTGTAATAACCAGGGACTTCCTGTAGGCTAGTGGTAGGAAATAATGGCATGTCGCACTATGATTGTGGGTTTGATTCCAGCTGCTTTGTCCGACGTGACGGGTTATGCCCCACCCTACAGGTTGTCCTTTTCCTAAAACTATAGTATTATAATATTTCAAAAATAATCATCATAAATGTTTTAACCTTAAAAAATACTATCCAAAGATCAACCTAATCCATTCCAACCTTTATAGTTATCCAAAATACCTCTGTCGAGACTTTCTCTAAAAGGTCTCTAAATTCCAAAATCAATTATAACATCAGATTCCCCAAACAAAGTAATGTTTATCTTATTGTCACATCATAAAAATATGATTAAATTCATCATATTAAATCCTTAATGAAAACAACAAGTACTACTGTACAATCACATTATCCTTATAACCAGAATATAATCCTTGAGTCCAAAAGCACCAATACATTAATTATTCCTCTTCAACTGTAGTAATAGCATAAGATTTCCCTTGATCCCTTGGCCTTTTCTGAGGTAAGTTTCCCTGAAGCTTAGGAAATTCATTTTCATAATGCCCCATTTCCCTACAATTGTAGCATTCAACATTGATAGCCTCTTTATTTCCCTTGCAATCACGTGTCATGTGACCTTTTTCCCTACATTTATAACAAACTCCCATTCCTTTTAGGCAAGTACCAGGGTGATTCTTCCCACAATTATCGCATAATGGAAAATCCTTTATTCCCTTTTTCCCTTTATCTGTCTCTTGTTCCACCGTTCTCTTCTTATCTTGCTTTACTTTGTTGTAATAAGACTTAGAGAATTCATTTTCTGTCTTGATAGAACACGAGACAATATCTTCGTATGACGAGAAGGTTTGTGAGTCTAATGCTCGATGGAGAAATGGTTTTAACCCATCAATGTAATGATCAATCTTATTTCTTGGGTTACATATATAATCTGCATCATGCCTCACTAACCTTGTAAAGTTGGCCTCATACTTTGCGACATTCTCATCCTCCTTTTGTCTCAGACACAAAAATTGTCTTTCCTTATCTGCTCGATGGTCACGAGGATAATATTTTTCTAGGAAAAGCTCTTTGAACTCCCTCCATTCCATATTCAATACGTCATCATCTTCCTTTGTGTTTTGAACCAGCGACCACCACTGATCGACATCTCCAGTGAGGCGGTAAACAGCCATGACAACCTTCTCCCTTTCGCTACTCCCCAAGGCATGGAATATTTTCTCTAAGGAGTTTATCCATTTCTTAGCTACTAATGGATTTGTACCCCCATTAAATGTTGGCGGTTTTTGCCTCATGAATCGTTCTAACATTGATCCTCCATGTTGTGGATCAGGGTGATCCATACGAGTAAGGTTATTATTCATAACCTGAGTGAGTTGTCACAGTATGGTAATAAGTTGATCAGCACCAGTTGTATCTCCAGATCCACAATAATTATCTTGAGTAGGAGGGAAATCCCTACATGGAGTGCGTGCATTGATATGGCTTCCATTCCTTCCACTAAGCGCCATTTCTATACAATGGCATAAACAAGATTAGTTTATGAATCAAAATACATAATTCCATAATTATAAAATACTTAACATAAATTGAACTATTTATGGATATAATCCATAATCATAAAAATGTTTTCATTGAAGAAGTATATACTCATAACCGATCATAGTGGTTTGTAATGAAAATGAAAATTATCCTAAGCATATCCCCCGGGAGTGTCGTAACCAAGAGTTCAGCAAGGCTCGTTTTCGTGAACCAGTTCCTGTTTGAGTCTAGCTCAAAGCGGTGTTTTTGGGTTTTACCCCTAGGTACATCTTTTCCAGAGCCGCCTCTACCTGCTCGTATCCACACAGGGATGTATCGCTCGGAAAACTCACAAAATCTCTATAATACCAAAATTCTAGGAAGTTCTTCTATACTAATCCTTAAAGTCTATCTTAGGGCTATGTGCTCTAATCAGAGTTTATCTAAATCTATCTTCCAAGTTTAGTACTAAACTACCTCGGATACCAACTGTAACGCCCCGACCCCAGCTACCTAGAGTCGGTGCATTACTTTGTAACATTTGCATGATCACAAAAGATCAAGTCTTGAAAGACCGATTAGTTTAGTAGCCTTGGAAACAATAGATAAATTCATAAGACTTTCATTACATCAAAAAGTAAACAAACTACAATAACATGGTCTTCATAGTCCACACTCATATCCCTTTCTGACTATTCCTGCAGGTTATTCATAAAATACTTCGTCACATCCTGGAAAATATTAAAACATTGAAAGGGGTGAGCTCAGATGCTCAGTAAGGATAACAATATAGCGGAAGCTTTCATCAATAAACATAAACATTTAAGGCAATGTATAACTAAAACAAAATCCTTTTTAAACTTGAACATCAACATAATATGGCAAAAGTAAAATGAGATAATTCCATTTACTTCTTCACATGGATATTCTACTGGTCGAATAATCACATGCCATATCAATAACCACTTTCATAATGATGGAATGCATAATGCCAGACTATCATAACCACGTAGCCAAGGCCTCGTGCCAAGACCACAAATAAGATTCTGTCAAGGCCTCATGCCAAGACACTAGTTTGTCTCATGAGACCTACCGATGCATCGTGGAGCTATAGCGGGCTCCACCCGTCACTTATTAAGTCCAATTCATTCCTCATATGAACAGGTTTAAACAAATCATAAACCATAACATAATCACATAAAATATGCATAAAGGAAACATAAAATTTCCACATTTCAATCACAAGATATCAATACAACACATTGATATAATAAAAACTCTTTCAAAACCATTTTCAATACCAAAATAGAAGATAATTAAAACTTGATATTTATTTTTCATTTTAAAAAAAAGGTAAGGCTTATAGAGGAAGCCGAAACCCAAATAATGGTCACGGTGGCGGAGAATTCATTGTCGCCGCATATGTACGGAAAGAAAAACATTCTCTTTTTGTCATTTAGTAAAACGCTTCGTATAAAAAATTTTCCTTTTGAATAAACGTAAAAGTCAAAGGGGTTTATATACCGTATAAAAGACTGTTGTGTATAAAACCAAATATGCCTCAATGAATGGAGATTGAGACGAAGTCCATAAAAAGATCATTTTTAAAGTAAAATAGATCTATTACGTTTATTCACTATAGGTACACATAAAGAAAGTAAAAATACAAATTAGGACATAATAATATCATGACATAATTTGAAAGTAGGAGATTAACCCAAAGAATGTAAATTGGGTTAAGAAGTTCCCTTACCTCCTGTCCGACTTGACTCAACCGTTATTTAAACTCCTTAATAATAAACTAGAGTTAATATCTACCTTATTAATAACCATTTTCAATTTCATTATCCTTTTTATGTCACTTATTAAAATGTTATGAACGTTATGTAATTATTTAAGTTAATAACGGTCGTTTTGTCGATCTTTGGTACTTGAGTCAACATTAAACTTCTTAGAATTAAAAGTTGTTCATGTGGTGAAATATCCATTATATCCAGAATTATATTCATGATTTAGATATCATATATATCATATATATCCAGTATATACATTCATTCATAATATTATGTAACATTTAGAGGTAAGAAATGAAATGCATTGTTCATGGAGACGGTAAGACGTATGTACGCATGAACGCTACTTTCATTTCTATTTAGTATTTAATGTAATGAAATCATAATGATATAAATGTATAATATAATTACAGTATAATATATCATATAATACCATTTACTCCATCCTTTATAAATCCCACATATGGTATTAACGATTCAAATCAATTTGAGGGGGCGGTAGTCCGCACTTCCTAAAATGAAAATATCGCGTTTACCCATAATGGAAACCATAAAGGTATGAAATAAATGAAAAATACAAAATCATAAGGAAAACAAAAACATAATATATATCATATATAAAAATATTTTCATCATAATGTCCACCATTAGAGGTGTTATATAATTGTTGAACAATCATCATTTCGTGAGGCAAAAATTCGCCATCCACAAAAACAGTATGTTCGTTAACCATTAGATGTAGGTGTGTGTAAGTTTAGCTTGAATACTTCTTATAAAAACATCCTAGTATATATAGGATACTGGTTTTGTTACAAAAGAAATGGATAAAATGTGTTTAGGGGGTTGGAGAAGAAAAATGAAACAAAACAACATTAGAGAAGACATTACCTTAAAATCAGGTAACTCTTTTTGATTTGAGCCAAACGATTCCTTGGGAAGCGTTATACCCATAGTGATGGTTCTAGGAGTAAGAGGGGGAAGTTGGGAGAGTATTTGGGCAGAGTTTGGCCGAGCCAAATGGCTTCAAAGTGTGAATGACGTGGTAGAGGTGGGGGCCTTTTATAAGAGGAGAGGAGGGGCACTCTTGGAAAGTTAAGAAAAGTCAATTTATTATAAAATGAGTTTCGTATTTTAGAGGCCCCACAATTATATAATTCAAGGATAAGGTGATAAGGGTTCTAAATCCACCCATCCAATATGGTTTGGACATGTGTAGGTCTTAGATATTACATTATCATTCCATTTGATTTAAATCGTTAAATAATGAGGTCATCGCTGCATCATAATGATGTCATAAATAATTTAATATATTTAATGTCTAAAAATTATAAAAAAAATACTATGATGTATGAAATCGTTTTAGCTTTCATATGACTATTTATAGTCAAAAATATGACTTGTATAACCCCATGTAAATTTTTTTTTAGTAAAACATTTCATGATTGTGTCATTTTTTACTTTAACATTAAATAAAGGTATTTATTTCATTTTCCAACTAATGTGGCTCCATGGAGTCCCCAAGTTGACTCATGGATTTTCTTGGTCGTCCATGGCACATACAATGAGGGTAGGACATGTTTCATGCTCATCTCATATTATTAAAACATTATTTTTACCATAAACTACACTAATTACCTCTAATCGCGATTAAGAACTTAAAAGTTACTATTCACAAAAAATTATTTTAATCTCATTGAACCACATTTTACTTCTAAATGACAACCATGTATGTTATATTTTTGAAACTCAAAACACAGAAGTGGTAAAATTTCATTTAAACGAAAAATCAGTTATTTATAAGTACCACTTAGTGGTTTCACTATTCATCAAAAATTGAAGTTTTTCAGAACAATGCCAAAATTTCACCCTAAGATATAATTGATATTCCGAATTCAAAAAAGATGTCTATTTTAAAAAATTCCAAACATATATGTTTCATTAATTAATTTTATAATTAATTCCCACTGTCACAACAAATAGCGTGTTTTTAAGAAACAATTTATATCAAAAGATTGACAATTCATTATGTCCAATTTCAATGTTGAATTAATTCTAATGACCCGCATTGGATAAAATGGTAAAAATATATTCTAATTATACTTTAAAAGAACTAAATATTGTAATTTATCACTATAAATTATTTTGATTAAAAAAGTTGTTTTAAATATTTTTCACTATTCATAAAAATTTGGAAGTTCTCAGAAAAATACCAAAAATTCAACATAGACTAATTTCGATATTATGAATCCAAAAATGAAGTCCATTTTGAAATATAAAATTTCTATAATTTTAAAAAGTGGTTATTACTATTCATAACGGCTACTTTGATTAGTCGTGGTGTTTTAGAACTCGAAGTTGCGTACAATGCAAGCTATTGCATTATTGAATGAGAAGTGTATCGTGGAAGCTCGGGGTGTTTCAATATTGGTAAGGATACCATCCCTAGAATGATCAGAGGATCCTACACTGATAGTCACTGAGGAGGTCCACTTACAAGCCATAACGGAGGGTACCACTCATGAAGGTCATCAAGGAATTCCACTCCCCAGTCCAACTAGAGGGTAAGAACCCTATGGTTGTTGGGGAACTCAAAATTACATACATTCTAGAGAGTAATACATAAATGTCTAGGAACTCTATTTCTTATCGCTTCAACAGGGTAACTCAGAAAGGTTATGGGGGAATGCCACTACCCATCTCTACTAGAGGGTAATTTCAGATATCTATAATGATTTATTATGATCATTTTCATCATTGTGTGTCACCTCAGTGAATCATGATAGGAACAACAAAAATCATATCAAAAAATCCACAATGGAGGGAATCATCACATTCTATGTTGATTTCATTCTGATATTGTCTATTTTCTTACATAAAATGAACAATTTGTGAAAAAGATACATTTCACCGCATCATGCCCGAATAGAATCTCATAGGACTAATCCCGGAATCTACATTAAATACTCTATATTGTTTTTGAAATGTCCACGTAAATTTGAAAGATGAATTTTCTCAAATAGTTCATCATTATGACATAATTTGAGGATAGATTAGTTTGACAGAAGATTCCATAATAGTAGTAATTTTATTATTGTTATGTGATTCATTGAACAAATGAAACATTCCAATAAAGTTATCAGACATTAATCAAAAAATTACAATCTCAATCATAATATCATGTTATCACTAGTGGTTTATAGAACGAATGCCTCACCTAAATGAAATTATGTATTTATGATTATTTATCCATGATTTATATCTCATAACTTAAATCTCATATCTTCTATATTATTTACTATATCTCATATCACATTTCTTATGTATTATATCTCATATATTTTATCTTGTATATTATTTTCAATATCTTGTATCTCAGATCTTGTATCTTGTATCTTATATATCATATCTCAATATAATAGATTGAGAATCCCAATACAATAATTATTCTAGAATGTTTTACATTCACACCAAACTATTGTCACAATGCCGATACATTGTAAATCAGAGGGACCTATTGAGCACGATGCCCCCTAGAAATGTTATGTCCAGACATTGGGGATCGAACTGGTGATTAAAGTGGACAATTAAGGGATAGAATCGCCACAATGAAATGTTTTAAACAATATAGACCATGAATTCATAGTTGGTGATCAAGAACGGGGTATCCAGGTTAGAAAATTGATAGAACATCATGAAATATAGTACTTAAGAAGTTTTGATGGACATAATAAGATGAATATTGAAGAATAAATAACGATATAATCTTATATTTTAATTTAATGGAATAAAAATCAATTAATGACGAGTCATACATCTTGTTTGGTTGAATCGTTGGTGATGAATTGAACTTGCTAATGATTTAAAAAATATGATTATATCATTGCAGGATGATCTGAAACAATATGATATTCAATCATCGAACATCATGAATATATAATGGGAGGATGGAGGAGCAATCACTGATATATTATAGAAAATGTGAGGCCAATAATAGAAAATTTCAGTTAACAATATTTTTACAGACATCATTTAGGTATAATTAATTTAATAAATTATTTATGTAATTAAATAAATTCTCATAACGCACCACCAAAAAGGGATGTGTCTGAACGTCCCATGTTGATAGATTTAATGTCGTCCCTAGGGAAAACACTACGTTATTGAATCAATAGTAGTATCATATTTCTGATCCAATAAACATTATAAGAGTAGTATCATTTACATTAATTAGATCTATACACACAATACATTATATATAAAATATCATTATAAAATTTATTCATGGAACATGTGAAATGAGAATCTCACATGATTTAAACAACAAGAACAATAAATATATAGAGAATCATTTTTATCTATTATAAGGAAAAACATGGACTCTAAATATTTTTCTACCAAATATACTCGAAAAAAAGTGAAATAACACTTGGAAGTCTTGAAATCTATTCTAACATAACATTACATCATCTCTATACATCATAGGTCTCTTTTTGGATATTCAATTTTACATAATGTTTGATATTCTAACTTTTCTAAAAGATTCTAAGACACTTTGGACCACCTACCATCCATGGAAAAAACTCCATAAGACTCTCGATGGCATTTTAAGATAGTTCTCATGTTTCAAACACGGTCTCTATTTTACCCACATTTGTTTTCCACATCCTTGTAAAAAGGATATTGAATTATATTTTTTGAACATGGAACGAAATTAAATTCCATCATCAGGTCTCTATCATTGCATTCCAGATCATATGCATCTCGATTCACACTCTTTTTCTCAACTATGTATGTGTATAATTCCACACTCATTGTGATACCCCAATATTTCACCAATTAATTCTTGGATGCAAGTATCTTTTTTAGATATCTACTCACTATCCCAGGAATTGCTATCCCGGACACTCCCAAAAGAGATTGGTTTACCATTATGCTCATAAAACACTCTCCAATGTTTACCACTATCATATAGGTGAATGATTTAATATTTTCATTTGTTTCCCACACAGATAATTAATAAAATTTTCAATGATATTTGAGTTGTCTATTTAATTAATATTATATATATAGGGTGGGACTCATGCTATGAATTTTCACTAGATTGTTCCTCATAATAATGTTCATATCCCCTATTCATTCTCCTTATACATCATAGTGAGGTGTTGGGTGGGGTATTTTAGCACTATAAAAATTATGAATATGACAGGCCTAACGTTGAAATACATGATCTAGTTGATTATAACATATTACATGATTCTATATTACTAGTCGAAGAGCCTGAATGGAAAATGTGCATGATTCTCTATCATGGTCACATATCTGGGTTGCATGTAAATGACAATTCAAAACATAGATGCTCTGCACATACATGAGGAATCCTTTAGAAAATATTAGTTCTTTTATGAAACTCTATAATGATTTATGGCCTATAAAAAATATTATAGATATGGGATAATTTGAGAGACAGAGTGAAATTTCCTAAAAATAAAGTATCAATACCTTAACAACATGATGTCCTATGGGCTATCAGTTTCAGTTATCTCACTAACAGAACTAGGATTTTCATGCATCACACAACCCCAAAATCCTAAAATTACATAAAATGACCTAGGAAATGTCCCCTGATGTATGTGATTATACAACATGATATTCTTCCATGACCCGTCCTTGGGACCCATGTTGTGACTACCCAAATCCTGCCTTCCATAGACCAGGGGCTAGAAAATATCACTGAAGGCATTAATCTCTATGTTGGGAAGGAATTAACTTTATAAAAAGTAGAAACACACAATCAGGGTACACAACTGGAAGCAAATATCTATGTAAAACAGAATACAAAGGTAGTGAAAAAAGTAATGGGTGCTGGAAATACAAGCCCAATAGTAAAGTACAAGGAAAAGACAAAATATGAACAAAAAAAAGAAAAATATATGAATGGTGTCTAGTAGCTCCTGGATCATCCACCGTGGATCCTACATGAAGGGTAGGTATAGATATCCTCCTCAGTGATCCACGTCTTTCTGTCTCCTCTAGGTACTGACCCGTCGTGAGGTCCACCTCTGGGTACCATCCAGTCCTTGTACACTCCGCCTTGGTCAGCGTTGTCCATTTTCTGCATCCAACATAATGAGTTGTGGGCATAGCCCATGCAAGGGTGAGTATAACAATACTCAGTAGGGACTCCCAGACCCTCATGGTCTCACAAAATCCAACAAGGATAAGCCACAAAGTATTAATCAATTGATAAACATTACTTAGGTATATGATCATACCTATTCCTATGTTATCTAGTAACCCATCTTAATAGTGAGGAAAACACATAGGTCATTGACTCATCTCAAACCATAATTTTCATTATCGAAACCATGGCTACTGGTGAACTCCTCCTATGTCCGGAAAAGTGGGCCAGGCGGGACACTATGGTTATTCTCACTAACCTTGGCCTGTTGTGGTATTCATTCTGTCGAGTACCACAGGTCGTCTGCCAACTACCAGGTGCTCCTCTGTGGTGGGTCTACTGCCAACTACCAAGCACTCCCCCAAATATCCTGAAGAGGTACTCCTCCTGTCATGTAACGTGGGTCTGCCAACAACTACCAGGCGCTCTTCCACCTTGGGTCTTCCTCTAAATTCCAGCCACTCCCCACTGTGCTAATCGAATCGATCTACCAGTCATCAGGTCTGTCAGCTACTAAGTCTTTGCACTCTATCTGCTCATCACTGGAAGGATCCGCTCCCTCAGCTACTGGGAAGAACTCCAACTATCGTGAATTCTCCCGTAGAAATATCTCAAGGGACTGTCTCGTTAATAAGATCTCAACACAACAGAAAACATGTCATTTGGACACCCTGTCACTTAGTTATTATCATTTTAGTCCTGAGGTCCTGATTGGTTTCATGTATGATCTAACCCCACCGTATATCAACTATATCGCGAACTCTAGTGGGGTTTTATCAAAGGGACCGCCTCCCAATGAGATTATCAGCGCCGCTGACGGTATTCAAATGGATGTCCGGTGTCAATGAGATGGCCAAAGTAAGCAAGGGGGTCGGTAGTGGACCCAGGTCCGGTTCGACATAGTCAGACCGACTCTTCCCAACCCAGTCTGAGCCGACCCTGTCTGGGTCAGCTCGGACAGACCCGATTTGTCTGACCCATCCCATTGGGCAGGTCAGCCCGCTATGTTAGGCCCAGTCCGATGTTCCCAGCCCATTAGAATACGAGGACGGTTCGGCCCAGATGTCACCATGAAGGCGGCGTGACCCAAAGGATATGGCCGTTTTGGCCAACTCCACGAGGGGCGCAGCTTGGGAGGTCAGCCTTCGGGAGGCTAGCGGTAGGCCACATGGGGTGCAGGAAAGCTGTTGGGACACCGGGCAGGTCGTGGGTGCACCGGGTAGGGCACCGGGCAGGGCTCTTAGGTGCGGGCAGCGCGTTGGGCAGCACAGTTGGGTCCGGTCAGTGTGCCGGGGTGACAGGGATCCAGGAAGACTGTAGCAGGGGCCGCGGGGGAGCCGGACATGGCGCCTGGGAGCCGGCAAGGCCTCTGGGAGGGGCCGAGTAGGCTGCTGGAAAGGCACGGGGGTGTCGTACTGCTCGCCGGCAGGGCTCCAGGTCACCAGGTAGGCCACCGGCACGGGCTGGGCAGGCCGCCAGGGGCGCCGGGTTGTACACTGGGGTTCCAGGTAGCGCATCGGGGTAGCACGCTAGGGCGTGGGTAGCACAGCCTTTATTCTCCATCATCGTCATCATCGCCGCGTGTACCACCTCCATTTTCATAAAACAAGAAAATTCAAAGGGTTGGGTGATTCTCGCTCAAATTTACCCAAGATATGAAGGTAGAATGGTCCTTTTAGTCTAGCTTGGGTTATCGAATCCACAGAGACATAAGAAGTAACCTATAGACACAGACATTCTAAGGACTATTATTGGCTATGAAGTAGCCAACTTTGGGTTGATTTTAGATGGGTTTAAGGTATAACTAACAGATTTAAGTGAATTCAATTTAAAATAATTATTTGATCCTAGGTTACTGTTCGGGGTGGATTGGACGTATTTTCTTTTTAATGATTTCAATTTCTTAAATTTGAGATGGGTTCATTTAAGGAGATAAAACATCATAATCACTTACTGGTTTAATGCCTAAACCATTTAATACTAATCACCTATACAATTGAAGTATCAATGTTTTGAGCACTTCAAGTTAAAGGTTCGTATTATCACTTGAAGTGTGTGGCCTTAAATTCAACAAGGACGATGGAGTTTAAAAATCATTAAATAAAAATCTCAATTATAGACTTGATTATACATTAATGAGGTGATAAATAACATCCAATACAGCCTCTTGCTACTCCCTTGGATCAAACCATAAGAGGGTTAGCCCTCCATTGATTCTATGGTTTCAATGGAAGAGGAATGTAGACTCATGAGGGAGGAAATGGAGAAGTAAAAAAACGCAATAAAATAACAATCACTCCACCGTTGTGTGATAATATCACAAGGTTTGGTATTAACAAGTTCACACCTTGAACCAGTGGTATCAATGTGATAAAGATATGAACATAATAATAAGAGATGAATAACATTTATTAAGAAACAAGGATGAATTAAAACAACTTACATATGAAGGAAGAACATTACAAAGAGAAACTGGCAGCATAACATTAAGATGAAAACAAGCTCAAATATTTCTAAATCCTCCAACACCACTGTCTTAAATAGCCATTTATGTGGCCTTGGGTCGATCCTCAAACATTACAAGTCATCCCACTTGAGTATGGTAGGTCTAGTGTGGTGGAATGTTTGTGGAAAGAAGACTTTCCACCCTTGACCCGAAAAGGCATCCATCTTTCATGCACCGAATAGACGCGGTTGAAACATGTTATAGATGGCCGAATTTGGGTGGTCCATAAATGACTTAAATTACTCTCCTGATCTCCCATAAAATCCTGTAAAATATCATCCAAAAAGAATGTATATATTTCTAGAAATGGTTTACATGGTGGGATGTTGTTCTGGGCCGCAGATTCTGGCCCAGAATTTTATCTCTAACTTGGGCCGCCTAAATGGACACCATGAAGGCCAAATTGGCATTGTATCCTGAAGCGTTATTTGTTCCTAGACATGTATTCTATAATCCCACGAATTTTGGGGTTAATTGGGCCTGTAGTTTGGGCCCCAAAGTCACATCAGTGGGCTAGTGTCCAATCTGCCTTCTCCAGAATTGCTTCCTTTCATTGCCAAATATCTCCATCATCCTCCATGAATTCCCCATTGATCAATGAAAGAACCATTTTCATATTGGAGTGTAAATAAATTTCCAAAAATATCAAATTAAAATATGTATAATTATATGAATCATTGGGTACTTCAAAGGATGTTCAAAAATGTACCACATAATAGTTCATTTTAAGAAGGTATTACAATCGTAATGTGAAATGATGTTCAAAGTGTATAATGAACTAAAATGGTGTTTACGAATAATAAAGAACATGAATATTATATATATTAACAATGAATATTAGCCTCATTTAGGGGATAATCACACCCCCAATTTGAGTTTTTCTAGTCCCGAGAAAAATATATCTCAACAATATGAAAATCGAATTCATTTTTCCAAAAAAAATTTTTAATACACAATGATCACAAAAAACCCTTATGCCAAAAAATCCTGAAACCCATCAAAATATTTTAATACAAGATTTTTTCATAAGAATATTTCAATCCCAAGCCAATTCATTTGTTCAAATTCATTTCCATAATTCATCAAATATCAATTATGTATGAGGATGTGTTGTGCATCACAATAGACATGGGGGTTCATATTTATTCAAGGGTGAAATTACGGAAGTGGTAGGTGGAATCACATTTCAATATTAAGATGAGTATTCATTTTTTTTTGTATAATTTTTTTTGTTTTTTTTTTGTTTTTGCAATTTTTCCATGGTAATTGAAGTTGCACTCAAAAGAGTGAACCCCTGTAGCGAGACTCTGCCGATGACTCCCAGGCATAAAGACCTTAGGGCACCAAGTGAAGCACACATACTCGGGCATCATCTCGAGTTAACTCAGTCAAAAACAAATTCGAATTACCAAAAATAGAGATAAAATTACTAACTCTGGGCCAGACAACTATGGAGTCACGATCCCCAAGTGCCAAAAGCCACACATTAGGTCATTTCATTTCTCTACGTGCAATTTTTTTGAATACTCATATTAAACTAAAATGATCACCAAACCTATGCAATTTATTTAGGGGACCCCATGAACTCAAACTAATACCCCACTATCCAAAGGACGTGCATTGTGATCTTTTTTTATTCGGATGAAAATATAAACAATGAAATATCACATTGGACAGCCCCACTTTCCAAAGTCTATGCTCATGAAATTATACAAGGATTAAAATCACAATCAGGGCATGCTAAATTATTTGATATTCAGTTTCAAAGTGTGCAATGTATATTACCATGTTCAAAGTTAAAGGAATTTTTCCTTATATTTACACAAAAAAAAATTCTTCAAATCATTCATTTTTTTTAACACAAAAGCATTTTTTTTTATTTTATCTAGCCCCCAACATAAAATAACACTATCCCCAGTGTTTGAAGAAATGAAAATTTAGAAGGATTAGAGGCAGATAATGGAAGTTCAAAATGTAAATTGAAACTGAGGATCATGGAATGAAATCACCTGGTGGTTGAATTTGATGTTCATGCTGCTCCAATTTTTACCTTTGATATCCATGTCGCTTGCAATGTTCCGTAGTGGAAAAAAGAAAACAAACAAACAAAACAAAACAGTATATATATATATATAAGTAAAATATAAGTATATATATATATAATAAAATAAACTGATGATACATTGTCTTCTTTTTAAATATCCGGGTAAGGTATTACTCGAGGATCACACCACGTGACACAGATTAATATGGTGTTCCCCTTTCGTACCCATCCATACTCATAATAGAAGAACAAGTCTACAGTCTTTTTTTTATTAAATATCAAAATTATTAATTAATCATATTTAAAATATAACGTTGATTAAAACAATAAAATGATTGGGAATTTGAGAACCATGGGTTGCCTCCCATGCAGCGCTTTGTTTAACGTCGTTAGCTCGACTTGAACCCCCCAACATATCCAATACCAACATTCAAAATTTTAAGGACCACATGTTTCACAACTTCTACTAGGTTGAAATTGATTCTATTTTTAGAATTTGTTTCATGCACAAACCTCTATTCTAAAATAAGCAGGTAAATTCATGGAATATCAGAAATGATGGATTCAATTTATTTTGTAGTATTTTCTAAGACATTAAGAATAATTACCTCTTTATTGGTTTCAAGGTAAGAAATGGTGACAACAGGAAGTTTTTGGCTATCCCCAATGAATGGAAACTTGAGGGTGGATGGAAATTCCTTTTGTTAAATTTTAGGTAGGCTAAAAAAAATTCAAACATAGGTTGGGACTTTGAATTGAACTCAGTTTCATTTTCAAAATTTCTCAACAGAGTTAGTTCCTTTTGAATAGAAGATTCAACCACCAAATTGGAAAAATCAATTTCAGGAATGGGTATGGACTCAAAGTTTTTTATTTCTCTTAATGGTCCAGTGATTTGTGTTTTTGAAAAATCATCAATGGAGTTATATTCATGAGACTCAATCGATGATGTCAAATTTCCCTCTTGAGAATACAAAAAATCAGTTTCCTCTTGATTTAAACACCCATCAACAATTCCTTTATCCTCTTCATCATCCCCAAATCCAAATGTTTTCTCTTCAGTAAATTCATGAGAGGTTTGTGGGAAACTAGACACTTCACATAAGGTTATGGAAGGGATAGTTTGTTTAGGGATGGGTTCCTCACAAGTTTTAATGCATTTTGGTTCTAACCTCAATGATGAAACCTCAAAATTCATTGTCTCCATTTGTTGACATATTTATTCAAGTAATGGATGTGGATTAGGATGGATAAGGGGTTTAGACAGATGGTATATTTTGGGAGGATAACTATCTTGTTGGAATTCCATAGGAAGATGTTCAAATTGTCTTTGTGGTGATTGAAACTCATTATATGTTGAGATGTTTTGTGGATAATAGGGGTAAAAACAATGTGGTTCATTAGGTTGTTGATGATCTCACATGTAGAAATTAGGATGGTCATTGTACATCACACATGGGGTTGGGAGATCAAAGTGGGGATAGGTTTTTCATGTTTGGACTTGTTCAAAATTGACTTCCATAGGAGTGAGGGGTGATAAAAGAGAATTAGGCTGAAAAAAGGATGATAGTGTCTATGATAACTTACTTAGGTCCCCGAAAACGGCGACTAAATTTGATTCTCGCTCAAATTTACCCAATAGATGAAGGTAGAACGGTCCTTGTAGTCTAGCTTGGGTTATCGAATCCACAAAGACCTAAGAAGTAACCTATAGACACGAACATTCTACGGACTATTTTTGCCTATGAAGTGGCCAACTTTGGGTAGATTTTAGATGCGTTTAAGGTATAACTAACAGATTTAAGTGAATTCAATTTAAAAGAATGTGTTTTTCCTAGGTTATCGCTCGAGGTGGATTGGACGTATTTTCTTTTTAATGATTTCAATTTCTTAAATTTGAGATGGGTTTATTTAAGGAGATAAAACAACATCATCACTTACTTGTTTAATTCCTAAACCCTTTAATACTAATCACCAATACACTTGAAGGATCAAAGTTTTGAGCACTTGAAGGTAAAGGTTCGTATTAACACTTGAAGTGTGTGGCCTTAAATTCAACAAGGACGATGGAGTTTAAAAATAATCAAATAAAAATCTCAATAAAAAAATTGATTATACATTAATGAGTTGATAAATAACATCCAATCCAGACCCTTGATACTCCCTTGGATCATCCCATAAGTGGTTTAGCCCTCCATTGATTGTATGGTTTCAATTGAAGCGGAAGGTAGACTCATGAGAGAAGAAATGGAGAAGTAAAAAAACGCAATAATATAACAATCACTCCACCGTTGTGTGATAATCTCACAAGGTTTGGTATGAACATGTTCACACCTGGAACCAACGGTATCAATGTGATAAGAAGAAGAACAGAATAATAATAGAAGAAGTACTTTTATTAAGAAACGTGGATGGATTAAAACAACTTACATGTGAAGGAAGAACATTACAAAGAGAAATTGGCAGCATAACATTAAGATGAAAACAAGCTCAAAGATTTATAAATCCTCCAACACCACTGCCTTAAATAGGAATTTTTGATCCCTTGGGTCAATTATCCAACCGTAAAAGTCATCCCACTTTAGTATGGTAGGTCTACGGTGGTGGAATGTTTGTGGAAAGAAGACATTCCACCCTTGACCCGAAAAGGCAACCAACTTTCATGCACCGATCAGAAGCTCTTGAAAAACCTTCTATATGGCAGAATTCTAGTAGGCCATAGAAGACTTAAATTAAAATACAGATGTCCCCTAACATCCTGTAAAATATCATCCCAATAAGAGCTATAGGTTTTGAGATATGGTTTAAGTGGTGAGTTTTTTTCTAGGCTGCATAATCTAGCCCATAATTTTAACTCTAACTTGGGCCGCCTAAATGGAAACTATCGAGGTCGAATTGAAATTGGATCCTAAAGAGTGATTTGTTACCCGAAATGCCTTCAAGAATAACATGAATGTTGTGGTTAATTACGCTTGTATTTTAGGCCTCACAGTCTAATCAGTGGGCTGGTGTCCAATCTGCCTTCTCCAGAATTGCTTCCTTTCATTTCCAAATAGCTCCATCATCCTCCATGAAATCTCTATTGATCCCTGAATGAAACATGTTCATATTGGAGTTTAGATAGATTTCCAAAAATATAAAATTAAAATATGTATAATTATATGAATCATTGGGTATATCAAATGATGTTAAAAAATGTACCGCATAATAGTGCATTTTGAGAAGGTATTGCAATCATAATGTGAAATGTTGTTCAAAGTGTAAAATGAACTAAAATTATGTTTATGAATAATAAAGAACATGAATATTATATATATTTACAATGAATATTATCCTCATTTAGTGGGAAATCAGTGGGTCCGACCATGTTCATGCGGTCCGATCCCTCCTCATCATGGAGATAGCATTTGGAAACAAAGGATGGAAAAAATGAAGAAGAACAGAGATTTATACTCATATATAAAAATAACTCAAATTCCCACTACCTCTTTTGTCTTTCGGTGATTGTTGAAGGATTCACGGTAGGGCAGACGTCGTCGTTGGCGATGTTGTTCACAGGTGGTGTCTCCTCTTTTGATGCAGATGAAGAAGGAAGGAGATGACGTTCTTTGCATTCTTCGCTGGAGAAGGTGATGTTCTTATAATTCTTCCAAGGCTCCACCAAAAAGAATGTTTCCAACCAAAAATAGTTGGCTATATATTGTTTTAATGGTTGGGAAGAATTCAAATGGATTAAAAAATGAGCTAAATAATTAAATGGATTGGAACCTTAAATAAATTGGGGAAAGGTGGAGAGGCTTGCCAATAATTTTGTAGAGTTGTCACAAAAATTACTGGAGAGAGGGTTGGCTTCATTAACTCAAGGGATGTTTGGGGGGTTTATGGGGGTTTGTAACTCGTATGGGTCCCACCTAATAATATACTACCAAGGGAGGATATACTCGAGTGGGCCCCACCACCATAACATCCCATGGGAGGTGTGGGTGTGGTGGACCCCACCTCCAACATCCCCTTGGAGGTTTTAAACACCCAAATAAAAAAATGTTACTACTTTATTTTATTCAATTTAATTAAAAACACCAAAAATTATCTTCCAGACTCGTCAGAACGTAACTGTGGTGAAGGTCTCACTAAGAAATCACCGATGTTGCGAGTTCAATGGTGCCCTCAGATTTCAATTCCGAGCACTAGTTAAAATGATATAAAATCACGCTCGTATGTTCACTGAACATACCTAAATTTTCTTTTTAGAAATTGAATCTGGACACACCGGGACTCAGAATCAAGTGCCTTAAAAAGCTATAGACACGTAAAATTCCCACGTATTTAAGAAAATTTTGACAACGTAAATTTCGGGTCGTTGCATTCTCCCCACCTCATGGTGTTACGTCCCTGTAAGCTAAAACTTGAACTAAAGGAGAAAATAGGGGTACTGAGCACGCATCTGATCCTCCCGCTTCAATGTGCTCTCCAGGAGGTTCCCGTGATACCAAAGAACACACACCAGAGGTATTCACCGTCCATGTAGGACCTGCTACTGTCGATCCTCAATCTCTAGTAGAACCTCTGTGTATGTTGCCCCGTCATTGATGTCCAGTTCCCCATGATCGATGATGTGGGATAGGTCATGCACGTATCTCCTCGGCTAAGATACATAGAAGAGGTCATGCACCTGATGCAACTAGGGTGGAAGAGCTAAGAGGTATACCTCTATGATTACACTGTTAAGGACCTGGAATGGTCCTATGAACTGCGGAGATGACATGCCACCTCGGCCAAATTTATTCAAACCTTGTCTATGTGAGACCCGTATAAACACATGGTTGACATCCTCGAACTCCAGAGGTCTCTGTCTTGTGTCAACATATGACTTTTTTCTACTCTGTGCAGTCTTCATCCACTCTTGGATGATCTCCACCTTCTCCGTGGTAGCCCGTACCATCTCTGGTCCCACTAGTGTCGACTCCCATGTGATTGTCCAACACATTGGTGATCTGCAAGGCTAACCATACATGGCCTCAAAAGGTGACATACCTATTGTGGAGTGATAACTGTTGTTGTAGGAAAACTTCACCAAAGGAAAGTGATCCTCCCAGCTATGACCGATTTCGAGGACACACGCACGAAGCATGTCATTGAGGTTTGGAATGGTCCTCTCGGTCTGAACATCTATCTGAGGATGGAAGGCGGTGCTCAGACGTTTCTGCATACCAAAAGCCTCATGAAACCCCTTCTATAGCGGGGATGTAAACCGTGCATCTCATTAGGAGACAATAATGTAATTTACTCCATTTAAATGCACTATCTCATGCACATAGAGGCATCCCATGCTCTTAGCTAATCCTTACTACCTGATCGATAGGAAGTGGACCAACTTGGTGAGTCGATCAACGATCCCCCATATCGAGTCGTTGTTTTTGGATTTATGTGGAAGACCCATCACGAAGTCCATTGATTTCCATCCCATTTCCACTCTGGGACCTCTAAAGGCTGAACCAAGCCAGCTGGTACCTCGTGCTCTGCCTTCACTTGCCATCAAGTGAGGCACCGTGAGACAAACTTTGCAACTTCTTTCACCATACTTGGCCACTAATGTTGTTATCTATGGGCCTGATACGTCATCTCCACTCATGGATGTACCGCTAGAGGGGAAGTGTCGACCTCCATGAACACTTCCTCCCAATGTGCTACTGGTAGTAGGGTACATCCTCTAAAGAGGATGATGTGCTACCCAACTTCAGAAAATCCATCAGGTGCCTACCCTAGGGTATCTGATCATGTCACGTCTCACAGTCATCATCTCCACATTGCGCCTCTCAGAATCGTTGAAGATGTGGATGAGTTACTGTAAGAGACTAAAGATAGGATACTCCATCAATATCCAATAATTATATCAATATGATAGATAGCAGATCAGTCATAACTCTTAACTTCTGAATGCCTGATCTATTGATGAGAGTATCCACAACAACATTCCATTTCCCAGGGGTATAGACTATCTCGAAGTCATAGTACTAGTCAAACTCAAGTCAACACTGTTGTACAGGGTTCAGTTCCATTTGAAAAAAGATATAACTGAGAATATTGTGATCAGAGTACATTATAAAACATCCTCCCATCAGATAGTTCCACCACATCATCATGGAGAAGACCACTGCTACTAACTCCATGTCATGGGTTGCATAGTTCTTCTCTTGTTGTCTCAACTGGTGAGACGCATACGCGACCACATATCTCTCCTGCATCAGGACAAAACCAATTCCAGTTCCTGATGTGTCGCAGTAGACTACGTACCCTACGCCTTCCTTTAGATTCTTCAAAATGGGGTCACTAGTCAGCCGCTTCCTCTACTCCAAAAACCTCTACTGGAAACCCTCAGACCACACGAAGTGTTTTCCCTTCTTCGTCATGGTTGATAGTGGTTCTATAACTCTGGAGAAGTTTGGAACGAATATCCTATAGTATCCATCCAAGCCCAGGAAATTCGGTACCTCCGTCACACTCCTGGGTGGCTCCAAAGCAAGTACCGCCTTGATCATCGCTGTATCCACTACAACTCTAGCCTCCAAGATGACATGCCCCACAACATGAACCTAGAGAATCCAAAACTGGAACTTCGAGAGCATACCATAATGATGGTGCTCTCAAAGTGTGTCCATTACTACCTGCAAATGGTAGTCATGCTCCTCCTCACTAGTCGACTAGATTAGTATGTCATCAATAAAGACTATGACAATGCAATCAAGGTAAGGCTGGAAGATCCTATTCATGATACTCATGAACACTATTGGAGGTTTGGATAAGCCGAAGGGCATAACAATGAACTCATAGTGGACATACCAACATCTGAAATTCTTCTTCTGCACATCCTCATCTCAAACTCTGAGCTGGTGATAGCATGATCTGAGGTCTATCATTGAGAACCATCGAGCTCCCATGAGCTGATCAAAATTTCCTTGAATCATGAAAAGTTGATATTCATTCATTACAATCACATGCTTCAGGCGTCGGTAGTCTACAGAAAGCCTCAAGAACCCATCCACCTTTCTGGTGAATAGAATCCGGACTGCCCAAGGAGAAACACTGGGCTGGATAAATCCCTTCACCTGCAAGTCCTCAAGTTGTACCCTCAGCTCGCGGAGCTCAGCGAGAGCCATCTGATATGCTGGGGTAGATACCGTTGTTGTCTCGTGGTAAATATCAATGTAAAAATACACATCTCTTTGAGGGGGAAATCCAATAACATCATCGGGGTAACCATCTGCGTATTGGTCCACCGCTATAGGATAAGTCAGACTCACCACATAAACTGTTCTGAGGGTAAGTCAATCCAAATGGTGAGTGATCAGTTGCACCATCCTCCAAGTAAGTTTTTCCTATGCTGCAAAGGATCCCTTCTCACAGGTAAAGGTGAACCTGGTCCCATCTGTACGGACACACTACACTTTGCGAATAATACAATCGATCTGATCTTGGACTGTAGATAACCATTTCATACCCGTGATGACGTTGTTAGGCCTCGACACTACTACGAGAAGATCCCAGCCAAAACTCTCACCTCCTAGAGTAATCTCACACTGCCAGCACCAGTTTGTAATCATCGAGTATTCTCCCTTAAGAGTCTCTAGCAGTAAAGACCGATCCAACGACTTTGTCGGAATCACAGAGCTCTGAACAAGGGAAGTGCAATGAAAGAGTTACTGGAACCTATGTCTATAAGAACATAAGATAAGGTGTAGTAGACACATATATTACCTAAATTAATCCTTGGAGTTCCATGGTTGTATGCCTGAGGTGCCTGAAGCTGAGCTCTCCCATATCCACCAGCTCCCTATAGTCAGGGTGGACCACCTGGTGGTGGTGGAGGTAGCACCTCATAATGTCGACAGCCGCCAGCTACTCGACCAGCTCCTCTGCCACATTTTTTATGCCCTACAGACCACCTTGATCGATCCACAGCCTATGCCTGGGAGGTACTTAAAATGTCTAGTGATCATCTGAATGGTAGGTCGGACAATCACATGCCATGTGACCCTACCCACCACATGAGTAACATTTCCCGCTCCTAGAATGTGTGTCTCTACTCATTGTTCCCCTCACAACTAATCATGAGTCATGCAGTCGACCACATATAGGTGTGGTTATCTTGAAACTCTATGAAAACAGTCTACGTCCAGCTGCAGAAGACTCTGCAGGGTGTCGACTAGTAGTAAGTCTCACTGCTGATGACTACACAGCTAGGAAACATTCTACCAGGAGGGCTCTCTCGAACCCCCCCCCCCCCCCCGCCTGTGTAGGGATGATAAGGTTGATCATTGAGGCTCTGACCTCTTTCCTAAGTCCCTGATCAAAATTTCGGGCCCTGAAGAATGGGTCTCGTACCATATCTGTGGAGTAGCGTGAGAGGTGAGTGAACCTCACTGAATATTGCACTACTGTCATGTTTCCCTACTGTAAATGATGTAGCTCCTATATATGCACCGCTAATAGGGTCTCTAGGACAAAATCTACCCGGAACAGGCTCTTGAAGTCTGTACAGAGTAGTACTGCCTCATTGTGGACCTAGAGAATCAGGCTCCACCATCTGCCTGCTGCTGCCCGAAGGAGGCTGGCATCAAGTATCACCATGTAGTCTGCTGGTGTCCCTACTAGACTGAAGACTCTCACCGTAGCCTCCAGCTAATACTCAACTGCCTGTGGGACTGTCTCTCCCTGGAACATGGGTGGACTCTGGTGCTAGGACCCATGCAGCACGCTCATGTAGCGTGCATCGTCTGTTTTTGGGGATGGTAGCATCGGTGGCCCAACGAGTGGTGGTACCGAATGTACCTGCACAGGTGCCTCAACTAGAAAGGGGTCCTACAATGAGGCATCGTCTCTTGGCGGGCTGTCAGTGCATACGACTCTCAGGGATCTAACTAGTCACTCATTGGGAGGCATCCTGAAAGAAACATATGGGACACGGTCAAACGATTATACCTAGTGAGCTGACCTGGTTGAGCGGACTTAATGAAAAAAATTTGAAAACAAATGTAATCATTTTTTTCGTGCACTAAGTCGGAAATCAGTAGTCAGGGTCCTAGTGTACGGATACGTCGGTCGCCACACCAACACTGGACTCCCTGAACTAAAATCCACACTTGATACCCTTAATATTATTGCTTCATATAAAATAAATATCATAGACTTATGTTCTGCGGTAGAACCGACTGCTGTGATACCATTTTTTCATGACCCGACCTCGGGACCCATGCCGTGACAACCCCAGGCCTGCCTTCCATAGGCCAGGGGTAGGAGACTATCACCAAAGGCATAAATCCCTATTATGGGAAGGAATTTACATTATAAAAAGTAGACGCACACAATCATAGTACACAACTGGAAGCAAAACACTAAGTAAAACTAAATAAAAAAGTAGTGTTGAATATAAAGGATCCTGGAAATACAAGCCCAACAGTAAAGTACAAGGATTATAGAAAACATGTACAACAAAAAGACAAACAAATGGAAGGTGTCTAGCAGATCCTAGATTGTCCACCATAGATAATACATGAAGGGCAGATACAGATAGCCTTCGCAGGGCTCCACGTCTGTCTGTCTCCTCCAGGTACCGACTCGTCGTGAGGTACACCTATGGGTACCATCCAGTCCTCGTACACTTCGCCTTGGATGGTGTTTTCCATCATCTTCATCCAACACAATGAGGTGCATGAATATCCTATGTAGGGGTGAGTATAACGATACTCTGTTAGGACCCTAAGACCCTCATGGTCTCACAAAATCCAAAAAGAATAATCCACAAAGTATGAATCAATGGATAACCACTACATAGGAATATTCCCACACACATACCTACGTTTTCTAGTAACCCATGTCAATCATTGGGAAAACAAAAAGGTCAATGACTCAGATCAAACCAGGATTTTCATTATCTAAAACGCGGCTGCTGGAGAACGCCTCGTCTGTCATGAACAGTGGCCCTGTCGCGACACCAAGGAACTTCTCACTAACCTTAGACTGCTGAGGTACTCCTCCTGGCAAGTACTGCGGGTCTGCTACCAACTACCAGGTGCTCCTCCGATGTGGGTATGCTACTAACTACCAGGCGCTCCCCCTATTAGCCTGTAGAGGTAATCCTCCTATCAATTACCGCAGTTCTGGCACCAAATACTAGGAGTTCCTCCGCCATGGGTCTGCCTCCAACTACAATGTTCTCCCCACTATGTTAGTAGAATCGGTCAACCAATCGTCAGGTCTGTCAGTTAATAGGTATCCGCACTCTGTCTGCTCATCACTGGAAGGATCCACAATTCGAGCTTCTGGGAAAAACTCTATCTATCACAAAGTCTCACATAAGAATTACCTCAAAGGACCGTATCATCAATGGGATCTCAACACAAGAGACATCACGTCATTCGGACGTCCGGTCTCTTAGTTAGTAGCCTTTTAATCCTAGGGGACCGATTGGATTCGTGTATGAACCAACCCGACAATATCTCAACTATACCACAAACTATAGTGGGGTTTTCTCAATAGCAAAATCTCTCATCAAGATTACCAGCACCACTGATGGTTCTTCTAATGGAATTCTAGTGCCAATGATATGGCCAAAGTATGCAAAGGGGGTCGGTAGTGTGCCTGGGTCCGGTATGAACACATTGGACCAACTCGGCCCAACCCAGTCTGAGCCGACCCGGTCTGGGTCAACTCAGACAAAACTGAATGGTCTGACCCAGCCCTTTGGGTGGGTCAGCCCATTAAGATAGTCCCATTCTACTGGGCCCAGCCTGGTTGACTATGAGGGTGGTTTGGCCCGGATGCTGCCACACAGGAGGCTAGACCCGAAGGCCGGGGCCAGTTCGGCCAACATCGTGAGGGGTGCAGCTTAGTAGTTCGGCCTTTGGGAGGCCATCAGTAGGCCACGTGGGACTCGAGCCGGCCAGCGGGACAATGGGAAAGTTTTAGGTGCACCGAGCAGGGCGCCATGGCTCCGGGAAGCGTGCTTGGGTGCGGGATGCGCACTGGAGCAAGGGAAGCACGCCAGGGCACCGGGCAGACCTTGGTAGGGGGTCTTGGGGGCACAGGGTTGGGCACCGTGGTGCTGGGACGACCTCTGTTAGGGGCCGGGCAGGACACCGGTAGGGCGCGCGGGTGCCGAACAGGCCGACGGTAGGGCACGGGGGAACTGAGTAGGCTGCCGGTAGTGGCCGGGAAGGCCTCCAGGGGGCAAAAGGTAGTGCCCTGGGGTGCCGAGCAGCACGCCGGGGTAGCGCACTAGGGTGCGGGTAACGCGGATTTTGTTCGCCATCTTCTTCGTCATCACCATGTGTACCGTCTATGTCGTCATCAAATAAGAACAATCAAAGGGGAGGTTCTGACCGTGTTCAAGCGATCTGATCCCTCCTCTTCCTGGTGATAGCATTTGGCAACAAAGTGCCCAACAAAAGACGAAGAATAAGATTTTATACTCATATATAATAATAACTCAAATTACCCCTACCTAGATTGTCATTCGGTGATCGTTGACATATTTTCAATAGGACGGACGTTGTCGTTGGCGATGTTCATCACCGGTGGCATCTTATTCATTGATGCAGATGATGAAGGAATGGGATGGCGTTCTTCGTGTTTTTCTCGTTCTTTTCTAGAGAGGGTGAAGTTCTCCTAATTATGCCAAGGCTCCACCAAAAAGAATGTTTCCAACAAAAAATAATAGACCAACTATTATTTTAATGGTTGGAAGAATTAAAATGTACTCAAAAAAGAGCTAATTAATTAAATGGATTGGCACATTAAACAAATTGGGGGAAGGTGGTGAGGCACTCCAATTAATTGGAAGATTTGTCACAAAAAATAATGGAGAGAGGGTTGTATTCATTAACTCAAGTGATTTTTGGGGGGTTTAGGGGGTTTGTAGCTTGTGTGGGTCGCACCAAATAATATCCTCCCAAATGAGGTTATAATCGGGTGGCCCCCACCACCGTAACCTCCCATGGGAGGTTAGGGTGGGGTGGCCTCTACCTCCAACCTCCCCTTGGAGGTTTTAACCAGCAAAATTAAATAAATTTAATACTTTATTTTATTCAATTTAATTAAAAACCACCAAAAACTGTCTTCCAGACTCATCAGAATGCAACTGTGGTGAAGGTCTCACTGAGAAATCAGCGATGCTACGAGTTCAACGCTTTCCTCATATTTCAATTCCGAGCACGTGTTCAAAATATATAAAACCATGCTCGTACATTTACTAAACATACCCTATACCAAACATCTGAAATTGATTCTGGACACACCGGGCCTCAGAATCAAGCGACGTCAAAAACCAGAGCCTCGTAAAATTCCCATATATTTATGAAAAACATTTCCATAGAAATTATCTGTCTTTACATATTTACAAAAAATTATTCATTGGTATACAAATTTCTTGAAAATTACAATATTTTTCACAAACTTATTTGATCACAGCTACAAATTTGGACAACATTGGATTTTATGAAATCATTAATTTATACCTTGGCTCATCGGATTAATTTATTTAGGAATAATTATAGCTTCATGAAATAGTAAAATGTTTCATAACCTAGCACATACTTATGTGCCCAAGAACCATGTTTAATGAATTGATGTTTAGAAATGTGCTCATTGATCCATAATATAAGGGAATATCCCAATGATCCCATGTACCCAATCCCAGGATCGCATCCAGTTTTTAGTCCCTAGCCATCTCCCAGGTCCCATCAAAATCATAATTGACCTACATGAAAAATTGATAGTCACACCACAAATATACAAGTGCTAGAGAGCTAATTTTTTGGTTTTTTCTTATACATACCCAGTGTACACCCCATATAAAACTATTGGTTGAGATACTTATCTACACTATCTAAAATAAATTTATTCATCATACTCCTCATAATATCATTCCCAAATCATGATATGATTCACTTATCTTATAGTCCCCAACTTTTATGAAGCAACATTCTCCTTAAGTAACTCTTAAAATCCAATAACCTTCCTCCTTTTCCATGTGGAACCATAAAAGGTAATATAAAGCATATAGACTACACCAATGATTAAAATGAAATGTTGACCCAGTTTTCCCTCATTACATGGTTGAAAATTGTATCATACTAAATATTAATGTCAAATTATTACTCTTGTGAATAACATGACTTTTCTATTTCATCCATTGTATGGTTTCTTAATCCATGATCTAGAGAAGACCCATTAGTAATCATTAAATTGAATTAAGTTATTGCATACCCAATGTGGATAGCACATGATTCCTTTGATGAAATACAAAACATTCTCTATATATCATTCATAATATTCCACATGTAATGATTACAATACATCCACCACATAGACATTATAGGCTTCCACCTCATGTGTAATAAAAAATAATATCCCTATAACCATCATCTTGTTGATATTTCCTCATGGCATGAAATGATAATGATGAATGAAAATCCCTAGAGTGTAAGCACTGTATGTATCTATACTCCTCCCATAAATCCCATGGGCCCCCTTTTTAGGTTCAAACCCTAATAATATTTTTTTACCATCCAATGGATCAAGATACCCTCTTAAATAGACACATGGAAGACAAAATGTGTAACTCAATTCATTTTCCCCATGCAACATATCCCTTAAAATAATGTTAAACTATATCCATACCATATATAAAATTATGTTCCATTGTTCTTTAATAAAATATAGCATCATGAAATGATAATGAGATGCCTCATGTGACAAGTATGATATGATACTACCATAACTACACCTAGAAGAACCCATGACTCTTCACCATGTATATTGTAATAACTTCATTATTGCTATTGGAATCACCATAGAAATATCCACACGTAACCACAAATCACACCATTGCTTCTCATTCAAGTACAATGTGATACCCCCATGAATAATACACATTCACATCATTTTTGTCATATAGAGTCACCTGGGAAGATCCCATGCATATGACCTAACTACATAATAACTGCTCGATGTGGTCCCTTTGTAGCTTCAATTTGTATTCCCCACACCATCCATCATAGTTGATCCTTTTAGACCTAAGAATCCTCTAATCATTCCATTAAATATTAGTGACTTTTCACTTCACATGATGTTAATCAATGATATAGAACTATATGGGTTTTTATCCCTATATCATAAATTGGGTATGTATGACACATCATTACAGGACAATCATCACATCATAATAGTGTGAAATCATCTCTATTGGGAGAAATTTTCCATCTATTTACAGTGTAATATAATCCCCCTGAGGGGAGGACACAAACCTTAATTAAAATGTGAAATAATCGCCCTTTGGGGGACACTCTTCACCATTAAATGTGTGAAATATTTTCCATTGGGGAAAACCAACTCCAACCAATCACCTCTAGATGTTGAACCTATGACTAAGCCATATCCACAAGATGTTAAACTATTGACCCATCCCTATAGAATAGTCATTAATCTTGTGACATATCGATCATGATAATATGTTAGTCTCCTTACCTAGTCCACAATAACTTCCCCACATAATAAATGTGGGATGATTGAGATAAAATCCTTTGAATACATACTCTTATACTATCAATTACCTCACATATGACCTATGATTATTTATTTCTATAAATATGATGCCATGAAAATGATATTACATAGAAAATAGGAAGACCATATTGGATTTAAACACAGATAATGTCTAGATATTTTTTTACATTCCCATCTTTACAATCTAATATAATTAATAGTTAATGACATCTTGAGATAGAGGAATCAGAATGTACTGGTTTATACTTCAAGATAGAACCAATAACATGTAGCATGAACATAAATCATATTTTATTGGGAGACCCAGACTATGTGATGATATATTTGTAGGATAACATAATCCTTATGAGGAGGAACCAACATTCCATCACCCCATTTTGATTAAGGAAACAACATAACCAACCATGGTGGTGGAGTCATATCTCCATATGAAATCATGAACTCTAGGTATGAGATGCATGTTTCATTGATGATACACCCCCATGTTGTGTAATAATTGGAAACTACCATAGGAAAAAATGTTTTTAATATGAAGAACTACAAATTGGAGACACACAACCACTAGGAAAGGGTCACTTGGGTATTATTATATTTAGATCATGTAAAAAATTCAAAATAACTTACCTCTCATGTTATTAATATCTTATATATAGATTATAAATCATGAAATGATAAGTAATATATAGTGAAAAAAAATTTTGAAACTAAACTACGGATAACGCAACCAAGAGACCCATTCAAATATGTAACCAACCAAAATTTCTACATACCCAGAAGACATTCAGGATCACTATGGTTTGATGTATAGCATACATGAATTAAACAAATAATATAGGGATCGATGTCACCCACCATGAAGAAAACACATTGAATATATATATATATATATTGGGTGATAGAATAAGAGATAAAAAACACCCAAACTGATCTATGACAAAGGAAAAAATACAACTCAATTGTAGTCAGAACCTCCCAATGTACAAATTTGAAAATAGTGGTAAATTAAATAAGAAAAAAAGGAATCTCTATGTGATATCATTGGTATAATCCTACCATGACCCCACATGATTCCTAGAAAAAACCGACTGAAAAATCATGGATATACTATGAGGACATCATTTTACATACATCAAAATAAATACAATGGACTATGAACCGTCAATGGGGTGAATAGGTTTTCATCTAAACTTGCTCAGTAGGATTCTACAAAATTTTTCTATATCACGTCTATGTGAAATATTATAAACAATTTTTTTACTTTAATGGAAACATGAAATGATAAAAATTTCTAAGTTTTTATATCAAAATGATGGTAAAATAATATTTTCCCATTCCCAGATATAATATATTATCTTGGTAAAACAATTCTAATCATATCACATTTATGAAATCAAATAGAAAAATCATATCTATTTCATGGAAGTACAATATAATGTTGTATAATCCAAAGAATAGGAAAAAATTTCCAATGATAAGTATAATATAGGCTAGTAGAAAACTCATAGCATAATAAATGATTGATGTATACACAAGTCCTTAAAAGATTTTCATTTGTAGTTGAGAAAAAACCCATGAGTAAAAACCACAACAATTTCAATATTAATTCCAGAGACCAACGGGCTAAGGGAACAGAAGAAATGCAATTGAGTGAACCCCATTAAAATAAATGTGTGATGTACATAAACAGGAACATCCACATAAGAATTCATGGATTCCATTGTGCTCTATTTTCAAACAATCTATTCAAAAACATTCATTGAAAATTATTTCAGAAATCCAAATCATAGTGATTTTATAATACAATATATTTTACCATAAATAAGTAGAAAAAATATAAAGGGAAAAACCAATTTAAAAAACAAAACTCAATCAATAAATCATTATATTTCATTTTAATTTTTTTATAAAAACTAATGAAAATATATCTCATCTATCATAGGATATAGATGGAACCACTTACCTCATACATAGGTCACACATGCTCAAAATAGGGTCTACTAATACATTAATGTAAAAATATAGTGATGATGGTCCTAAAATGAATACTCTCATATCATTATCAATTAAAAAGAAAAACTGATGAGTTGAGATGATAGATCACAATATATATCAATGAACTATATTGTTTCACCAAACAAACACAATGGCCAGCCTCAATAAGAATATCACATTATAGATATAGAAAGGATTAAGAATATTGTTATGGACTAGCCTAGACACCCTGGTACCGTAATAACTTATCTAATCCTACCATGGAATGTTGGGAATTATTCATCCCCATGTATTGGTGATTTGAACATGGTACCATATGATATAAAAGGTGGAACGAATTTTCTACAAAATAGAGGATCAAAATGATACAAGTCATTATTCACAAAAAATCCAAGAATGAAATAGTACAGGAAATTGAAATGTCATAAAAAATTTGTACATCATTAACTTACACAAATGATTTAGTGAAAAATTCAATGTTCTAATTAGAAAATCACTAAAATCTCCAATGTATTATGTACATCCAACTCATACAAGAGGTTACTTCCCTTTTACTCATACTAGGTTGAAGAAAATCTAGAATCTCTTAAAGGAAAAAGAAGGGTGTAAGATGACAATCCATGTAGGGTCTCACCAAATATTCCATATTAAGATAACATAAAAATAAGGAATGAAAAAAAATGATTTCAATTATAATAAATACATGAATGAAATTACATTTATATATTTAAAACAAGAAATGATTCATATTATAATGATAGAAAACATTTCAATCATGGATCAAATAAACACATTCCATAATTTTTTTTAAAAAAAATATAGGCATGAGTAAAATAATTTAATATTAAATTGAATTTATAATCTAAATAGTCATAACCAACACTAAAGTCATCTGAACTATGGTGTGATAGTTTCTAGCAAATAGCTCCTCACAAATATAAAATTATTGAAAACAAAAAAAAATTGTTCACACATCCCATAGGTTTTAGCCAAACAGGACTCATGAATATCCAATTGGGGATAATCATACCGAACTATGTTCTTATTAGAGATTTCATCATTTATCCTTTAATAAGGAATTACTATAGTAGTGTGTTTTTTCAAAATAACCAACTAAATTATCATGTTCAAATGTTCTCAATCAATCAATGAATTGAAAAGGGGGATGTTATTTCATTTCGAATCAATTATCATTGAAATTTCTATTTATTACTATTCAATTTTAAAATCCCAATCATCATTCAAATCCAAAACATGACTTTTTAACACAATAATAAATTTTTATTAGATAAAAAGAATCATAGGTTTTTTATTTATTCAATTTTATCCATTTCAGAAAATCAATCCTCCAAAAATTACATAATATTAATAAGTTTCAAAACATTCCACAAAATACAATTCCATTAGAATTATAGGGTTTACCAAAATCCATACCATGTTACTTTCAATCTATATCTGCCTAAAATTGTGTTTTCCTAAATTGATTTAATGTAATTTAAATCAAGTCATGATATTAGAAGTTCTAATTATATGAAATATCTCAAATAGAACCACCTACCATTAATCATATAACAAAACAATTGAAACAAGACACATACCTATAACATGATGGAAGGGAATATCTAGGAACATAAATTATAATCAAGATTACATATCATAGATTTTAGTTCCATCATCAAAATATGATCTATAAAACTCCAAGGAGGGAATGATATATAGGGATAAAAGACATAATAAGAACAATTACCTAAAAATTTGAATCACAACCAAGATAATGATCAATCTTCTAAAAGATTATTTTTGTGTGATTGGAGATCTCATAAATAGCTTAGGTAGATATTCTATGTTTATGAAAATGAACCATATTTTAATAAAATAAAAAAACCAGCTAAACTTTTTTTTAAATACCGTCATTCTAAAAATTACATTGTCTATAACCAAATTACACTTTAAATAATTTTTGAAAACCACATATGCTGAGAACATATCACAGTTAATAAAAAATTCTATTTTTTTTAATTTACATGGCATGTAATTTTTACACAATTTGTATCCTTCCACATTGGGTAACCACTTCATAAAATTTTACTGGAAATTATTAGATAGTGGGTAATGTATTACATGATGTGAAAACCCTTAGAAGACTATAAAAATGTTGTTTTACGATGAAAATTAAATAAACTCCCTAACATCAAAATAATGGTATCCTCCCAATTCCTTCTTGAAATTAGTCAACTAATCAAAAAGGAAATCCAAAAAACAAAAAATATATATGATATAAAGGATAAAGGGAATTACATCCTCCCCACCAAAATATGTTGTTATCACTATAATGATGGTAATGAATTTTTCATCTCAAAAATGAGAAGACAATGGTATCATATATGTCCCTCATGGTCTCACATATCATATAAATAAAAAACGTTCTTCTATAGCACATGGATTGGAGGTATCCTCCTCCCATATAGTATATTTATCATAGAATAAACTATCATAACTATATTCCTAATCATAGATACATCATGTCAAAATCTAGGTCACTTAACTTAAAAACATTAAATATATCTTTAATATACATCAAAAGCTGAGATATATAAATCACATTCTGTATTGATATTGAATTTGGAGGATGTGATAAAAGTTAATACAAACTCCCTTCCTACCAAATAACATCAAATGGTCATAAAATGAGACAAAAATTTTTCTATTTCCTCAAAATTAAAAAAATAAACTAAATGAGGTGAAACATTAAAGAACACATGGTCAAAAAATGAAGACACAAATGGTCTGTGTCAATGATTCAAAAACGTTTTATACCATCTTTGTGCCATTAGAATCCTATGAGAAATCAACAGTGCCATTTCTTTCATATCTTCAACCAAGAATGGCCCAACAAAATAACATTACCCATAGTCTAACCAAAATAATATATATTTACATGGTCAAACATAAAATACCTTAAATGGATCGATTATGATTGTAGATTTATTAATATTTTTTAAAAAAAACCTAACTAGTCCTAGATGGTATTCCTAGGATCCACCAAAATTGATTATTCAGGTAAGAAGAATATACTCATGAATTTGTATATCCCTCTCCATACATCATCTATTTACAGATGGTATGTTGTACTTAAATGAACATGATATTCTCGTAACTTTCTAAGGCATTTAAATAAATGATGTAAAATTGGTTTCCCAATCATAAACTATAAAATATGGGATTCTATAAAAATTAGAAATCTCTCTCATTTATAGAATTTATACCTCCTAGAAAATGGTTGCATCAAATATCAGTATAATGTGAAAATATTTGGTCTTCCTATTGATCACAACCCATATAAAATTATTCCTTGAAAGGGAATAAGTAATCCAAACAAAAAATCTCAAAGACATAACATCCCACATTCAACATAACATTATATGTGGATAACGAATTCATAAATGTTTTTTATTCAATATGGTCACCTTTGTTCATGTATATTAGTGAAATAAAAATTCATTTTTGTCTCATCTCATACCCAGTTACAGCAATCATAAACAGATTCCATAGATCTTTTTTGTAGATCTGGGGTTCAAATACAACTATGAACAATCTCCCAAATAGAATGACAATCTCTAATGGAAAAGATTTTTAATCAAGATAATATTCTTAATGAACATTATTTTGAGGTGTGTAGTTTAACAAAAAACTATCCCATAAAACCCCAACATATATTTATTGGACTCCTAAATTAATCTTTTTAAAATGTTTTATAATGTTTCTTCCTTATAATTATTTTTTCATAACTTATATAAAATGGTTTATGATCATGTAATCAATGATGACCAATCCTTTATGAAGGGTATATGCATTTTTGAAATCAATTGTTTTCATGTAATAATGCCGAAACATATTTTGGGGAGGAATATATTAATGAGGGAAGTTATAAGTAATTTTCTTTTTAATAGATTTCATGTTAAACCATTATCTGAAAAGTTAATTATGTGAACTCATATGTGCATGCATGACAACATCATCATCAAGGTAATTGTTAAGGAAATTATTCTCATGTGGCCTTTTTTATATCCATAGGAAATTATGTTATCACAATGAATAAAAAAACATACCAAACTCAAATATAGTGCTTCAAAAAAGACCACATAGACCTACCTAACATCTAGATGACTTATCACGTAGAAGAAAAATAAAAAACAATTTTATCTCAAAATAGAACTCACATGTTTATCAACCCAAATGGACCATATCCCTTTTTATTTTATGTGGATAATCATAGATGAAGACATGGAGAAAACCTTTTCAAACCAGTGATAATATATTGTTTAACCCAATGTGATCTGATTCTCTTAAACATTACAAGGTTTCTTCTATGAGAAAACATATTTTAACTTATTAGGATCAACTAAAATACCATGTAATGAGACCATGATTCCAATAAATTTACATCCTGAACCCAAAAATCATGTTTTGATAGCGTGAAATATAGTTATAGATTTCTGAACAATTCAAAATCATGTCTCAATTGGAACATATTAACCAATATAAATTGAGTCTATTTGGATGTTATCAATGAATAACACAAAAAATGGTTCAAGAAACTCATGGGTAATCATGTTCATAATATCTATAAAGAAGGATGGATAATTGGTTAGAACAAATTGAATTACAAGGAACATGTAATGACCATACCTAATATAGAAATTAGTTTTCAGGAGTTATAATTCCTTTATTATCAACTAGAGGTAACCATATCAAGGATCAATCTTCAATAACCACTTCACCCCTTTCAGTTGGTGTTATAGAAAATCTCTATTTAGTAATGGTTTCATTTTCTTTACCATCAATTGGTTTATTTTTTTATTAATATACACATAGTAAAACTGTTTGAGCAGATTTCATAGTAATTGGAACAAGAGCCACCCATTATGACACACATAGGAATATAAAACAATTCCATAACTGATCATCAAACTACATATTCAATACATTCCTTTCATCTAGTTATATGTTCTAAGATGTTATAGATAAAATATGAATATAAAACTAAATAAACATAAAACTCTAACTCCAATATTGGTGTAAAACCAATAACATTATAAAGAAAAACATTAAGAAACTCAATGATATCAAATGGAGATAAATTCTATAAAACTTTAGCTCTAGATAAAAATATAATAATGATATTACTTTCCAATAATATAGATAAGAAGGTTTTTCTCTACATAACCTCATGTAACATTATCCATGAATTATATTCCAATCCCCATAATGAATAATAATGGATACCAATTGAATATAATAATAAATAAAATATTTTTTATAAATGATCCAATCCATCACCAAAATTATATCATGGGGGTTCATGTCGAGAAATTGAAAATCATAAATAAGATAAATCCCGGATGATGTGAACATACATGATGGGAAACTAATTCCCTCATCTATGTCCATTATAATGGTTGTAGTACAATTTATCACAAATTAAAAGAACATCATAAGAATATTTAGAATATGATTATATATGATTATATATAAAAAAATGATATTCATTAGAATAAAACACTATAATAACTAAATATGAATGTACAGTGATGATACCTATCAATTGTGATAGATATGTATCTACATCCTCTTAAGACTCTTCCACTATGTGATGAATTTTTGATCCATATGTTAATGGATAGATCTTAAAAAAATTGATTATTCTAATTTCACAAGAGTAAATTTTGGTGATGATTTGATTTTTCACCTCTTTGGGCTAGGGAATATATTAAATAATTTATGTATGGTTCAAGAATGACCAATATAACCACATATCTTGACTACCTCAGTTGGAAGTCATTTCTAATTACCACTCTTTCCAAACATGTAGCAATTAAACAGGCCTCCACTAGTCACTATATGAGGTATAGATGGTCCCTTATGTTGAAAACCACCATTAGACTCATCACGATTTCTATTAATTCTATGGGAACTCACATAACATATATTTGGAGAAAAAAACTCTTGTCAACCCTAGTATTCCATAGAAAACTAGGTAAACAATCTACACACAACCAAGAACATTAAAATAAAAAAAGATATTCATCATGAAATGAAAATAATTTATATCAAAACAATTTACCATGTTTAATCATTGTGTCTTCATATTACCCTTTTTTATAATACTAGGTGAAAATAACACAAGATCAATAAAACAAATTTTCGTATTGGTTCATAATCCAGTCATCATGTTTATGTTTAAAAACATCTAACGCCTTAACCAACATCATAGTTTTAAATATAAGGGTCTAGTGAAGATATACTTGAGGTCCTTCCATCATAAAAAATCATTATTAATTAGTGTCACCATTGAGTCCCAAGATATTTTTATCAGACCTTATAGTTTGAGTGTGAAACATTTCACCTTTATTAAGTCATACATTTCCATGATCTAAAAAACATAATCCATTTTTCTCAACCAATACCAAGACACTTGTGTATCAATAGCACATTAAAATTGTATTATCTTCTAGAGAAGTAAATTGTGATCATGATTCTTATATTCATCTTTATGTGGATCCACAAGTAATACATTAATGGGAATGGGAGTAGATGAATATAATAGATCTTGGAAAATGCACACAATAACCACAACAAGATTATGGTCCATGATAGAATTCACTCTATGTGGTTCCTAAAATGAATTTTCCTAGATCCTATTAAAACATATTCTCATAGGAATGATTCAATAAAAGATCATAAAAAATATTGAATATGTCATCAATCAAGTATAATCAACACTCAATCGTGGAAAAAACTGACATTAATCGGATTTGATAAGAAAAACATATTTTAATTTCTCTCTATCAAATCATCATTTAAGGAAATGATTATAACTAATACATAATGAACCATTACCAATCCAATAATTGTGTTATAAGTTTCATTAAATTGTAATTTTTACATGAACTCACATATAACTACATCTTATATGCTGATTAGATATTTCAAAATGAATACGAAGTTCATGAAAAGATGATCAATGTGTACCTTTGATACCAAATTGTAATCAAAATAAAAGGATACCTTAGTACCTAGATAATTGAACCAAACCTAACATGGTATGAAAATCATTCCCAATCCTCATGTATTTAAGACTAGATGTTGGAACAAAAAAAATTAAAAGTGGTACCGAATTTTCCAAAAAATTGAAAAAGATTATTATATATATGATAGTTTTTACAAAAATTCTAAAATAAAGATAGTAATATGATCAGAATTGGAATAAGAAACATAAACATTACATCATGAATATATAAAAATTCTGAAAATGCAATGTAAACATCTTGGAGGTAGCTTCACTCTAAGCCGCAAGGTATCAAGAATATCGACATCCTCTAAGAGAGGATTTCTCATTAATTTGACACAGTGGGTTAAAATATACAAACAATAAAAGTAAAATGTAGGGTGTCCGCAAAAAAACCTTATATAGTCTCACTATGTGCTATCAAATAAAAAACTATAATAATAAACAGATAAAAATGATTTCAATTTAAATAAAAATATTAATTGAATTATATTTCCACATTTAAATGAAAACTATTTACACATCAAAATTATGGAAGTTATTTAAATCAGGGAGTATATAAACACTTTATATTAAATTATTAATGTAAATCACTGGAAATGAGTAAAATTGTTTCAAAATCATTGGATTTTAAAAACGAAACACTTAAATTTTTTACCATTGTCATCTCTTGTGTTGTACGATTGTTTCTAGTTATAGTATCGATACATTTATGGAATATCGATATTGAATAAATATATGTTAAAAGCCCATAAGATTAGGTTGAGTAGGACAAATCAATTTCCCATCAAGAATAATCATACAAAACATAATTTATTTAGAATTTTTTTATTGTTAATACCATTATATGGAATTAAAATCCTTTCGTGTTTACCCTAAAGATCCCACAAACTACCTAGGGTCACATGATATCGATCAATCAATAAACTGAAAATTGAAAAAACATTTCATCTAAAATAATTCATCATTATCAGATCATGTTCCCAATTTTTATTTTCAAAATTCCAATCTACCCTAAAAACCAAAACTAGGGTATTCCATCAATTAATACTGTTTAAAAAATTTAATAATATGTTTCCTTCCATTCAATACAATCGATTTTCTAAAATTAATCATAAAATAATTTCACAATTTCCATTAATTTGAAAAAATGACCTAATATATAAATCCAATATAATTGGCGGTGTTCCCAAAATCCGTAACATATAAATCTCAATACCAATTCACATTAAATTGGGTTTTTACACATAAATTAATTGAAATTAAACTAAATTATTGAAAATCAATTATTTAATTTTTATGAAAATCATAAATAGAACCACATATATTTAATCATGGAAAGATACCCTAAAAATGGACTCACTAACAGAAAATGAATGATTGGATGATATATGAACAAAAAAATAATCATGAATCCAAAACCTAATGTATAGATTAATAAATCCAGTTATAAAATATCAAACTACATAAAGGGAAATAGACATATGGAAGAGGCATGTAGACCAATTACCCGAAGAGATACATCAAAACAAACATTATTATCAATCATCAAATTAAGGATACATAGGAATTGGAGATCTCTAAAATCACATAGGAAGGTCCTTAATATTGGGAATGATGAACCTCATATGAATGAAATATTAATCTTTTCCAAACTACCAAAATAATCCAACCCTCATAATTTATCATAGCATGTAAAATGATCAAAAATCATGTAAGTTTCATGTCCCACTTAAAAAAATCAATTTATATTGATAACATATATAAATTTTAATTTTTAAAGGTTTTGTAACCTTTAACTCTATATACCTACTTCACTAAATCTTTTGTGCGGAAATTACATGTCATGTATCCCCATTAAATGTTATGTAAATACCCAAAAATATATAAAAACTATTTTTTTTACACTAAAAACATTATAAAATCCCTAACTTCACTTTTATTGGTATCCTCACAATTAATTCAGAGTATTACATTCCCAGTGTAAAAGGAAAACCAAAACAATGGTTAAAATAATCCTGACATAAATGTAATGGGTAGTTATAGTGATTTTAATCAAAGATAAAAAGTTCCTAAAAAATCAAATTATGAAAAATTATCAATAGTAATGAAGAAGCTCAAGGATCACTCATCAAGATAAATAAAATACAACTAAAATAGAGAATAATCACTGAACAAAATTATCTAGAAGGAGCTAATATATTCAAAAATAGAAAGGATTGATCCTTAGTTGAGAGAGAGGAGACTAATGTTTGAATAAAGAAAAAATTATCCTTGTAACATCCTAAAATCCTTAGTCCTTAAAATTAGATGTTGTGAAACTTATGTTATGTTATTTTAAAGTAATTTTACTATCCTTTGATTGAATTGTAAAATTCACCATTTGTTTCATTTAGGTGGTTTATATACATACCATTGAATTATATTAGGATTATTATCACAATATTTTTGGGATTTAAATTTCCAGTTGAGTATTTATATTTAACGTGGTTAATGTTTCAAAAGTTACTAATTAGTAATGGATTGTTTTGTTCTCAAATTTTTTTCTATTATATATTATTTATCTTTTGAACCTATCATAATCTATGAGGTGTAAATACATCCCCATAAACATGTTATATCGTCAATTTAATTATATTTTATGATATTATATTATCCATTTATTTAATTATATTTTCATGTATATTATGATTTTATGTTACATTGTTTTTAAAAACTTTATTATAAAATCTATTTGTTTATCGAGATTATTTTTTATTATAAAAACACTGATAAAATATTCTAATTTAAATAAGTACAACATCACGAATTTACATCATCTATTTAATTATCATGAGAATAAAAATTTTCACATATTTTTTTTCTCTTTTTGTACACATGATTTTAAAATAATAATATTAAATAAAACCATCATTTTTAATCTTTTCTGTTACAAAATCATTTTTTCCAAAAGCATGTTTTCAAAAAATGTTTAAAAATGGTTTTTAAAATTCTCAAAATGACTTATTAATGATATGTTTTCTCATTAGAACTTATTAATAATATTTTTTTACTTTAATACTCATAAAATTTTCTAAACAATTCTATTTTAGATTTTACCCAAATTTTGATTGAAATAATTGTTTTAACATGTACATCATGAATGGAATTTATGATCTGCAAGAAAAATATATGCTATGAATATCACATTATATTTTTTGAAGGACGTTTTGTTGAAAAGGATCTTGTAAATGGTTTATTTTTTAAAACGTTATTATCATATAACAAATGATAATTTCTTTATGAAATGATTCAAATGATATTCGAAACATTATTTATATGTTTTCATGTTTATTTTTTTAAGAAAATGTATTCCAAAATCGATTTTGAGTAATTAGTTCTAAAAAATTATTTTCATTTAATTGTTATTTTCCTCATGAAATGTTCCATGTTATCCTAAAATATCATTTTACATATAATATGACATTCTATGATGATACTCTTGATTTATTAGGAATGTTCTCTAAAGATACATGTATAATTATTTTTTTTATGCTTTATGTTTATGAGGAACTAGATTATATGAAATCCAATTCATTTCCATGGGTTACACCATGAATAAACTTTTATGAAACATACCTCAATATTCATGGGTTATTTTTTGATAAAAGGATGAAATGGTTATTATATCTATTTTAACCATGGGTTTTGTTTTCATTTTAGTTTTTTGAAACCAATTAAATTTCATGACTTCCGATGTTATATATTTTTAATGATGTTGTGGAAGACATACGTTTTAATTGCATTATATGATGTTGGTCACATTATTACAATGTATAGTGGTTATATTATTACTGTAGTTTGGTGGGACCTATATATTCCTCCAATAAATTTGGTAAAACATGATATATCATGAGAAAAATATGACATGAATGTCTAGTAAAACTAGTTTAGTATGGGATTTTGTCTATTATGATAGTATTCATAGTGAACTTTAATTGTAAAATGTTTTTGGGAGTTCTCCCATTCTAAAATGATAGTTTTGGTAATATTCCATGACTACTATGGAAATATTTTTAATTGTTTAAGTGTATTCTAGAGGTCCATGTATTATATAATTTCTTTTAACTAATGTCTTATGATATTTCATTTCTTTGTGATTCATATATTATGAACGTCGAATATTTATGTCATGAATCAAGATTTTGATGTATAATAATTAGTTTATTATTTCATATTTTATTCCCATTTTATTATAAGATTTTAGACTCATTATGTTCACACATATTATATTAATTACTCTTAAGGGGCATATGAGTTCTTCCTTTAATATATTTTATTTCCACATTTTATAAAGAAAGGTTTAATTACATTATGTCATTGAAAATTACTAAATGGGAAGTTCATTTTTTTGAATCAATTAATTTCATTGAATAATTAATAATATTTTCACTTAGAATCCAAAGGGCATAAAAAATAATGATCTGGATGTTTGTGCTTGATTAGTGTCATTAATATTTATCTAAAATGTGGAATATATATTAATTAAACATTTTTGGCTCTATATATGATATTAAAAGATTGGTATAGATAATCAATGGAAACTAGAATGAGAAAATATTATTGAAATCACAATGTAAATGTCTATGTATATGTTTACGGATAATTCTACAGATGAGTCAATGATTAGGTAAATTTCCTAGAATTTTAGTAAACGATGGTGTGATAGTTTTCTTAGAACATACATTCCTTGGTTGATTGTACATGCTGATGTAGATATAGAATAGAGGATCATAGTGGTAATAATTATCAAAATATCAAAAAAATATTGAATTGATCATTAAATTGGGTAAAAAAAGACCTTGATGTAATCCCATTTTAGAATTCCTTGGGTATATACCTTCAAAATTTAAAAAACACAATGAAATATCATAATGTATTTGAAACATAGAATAGTTTAACCAAATAGTTTAACATATTGGAAAAAAATTATTTATGATTTAATCATATTATAAGATATTTATCATCATTACATGGGTTGAAAATATAAATATTGTTACTCACTATATAATTTATGGTTTTCGTTAATAGTCAACACATGAATGTCCTAGATTAATGTTATATGTTATAGAATTTTTATTGATGGGAAACCAAATGATAAAATGACTAGAATATAATATATTATGATTATTCCTAATCAATTATAAAAAATATGATTTAAAATATTATCCATTGCAAAATCATAGTATCTCCAAAGATGTGGAGGATAAATTTTATTGAGGGAAAAGGATTCGAAGACCATATATTAATGGATATTAATTTCACTATATATCATTAATGTGGGATGAATCACTCAAGGGTATGTCTCAATGGAATGAAAATTTTATTTATGTATGGAGTGTAATGACAAAAAGAAATTAATTTCATTAGAAAATAGAATGCTTGGTTAATGAAATTGATGATAGTAATGGTCTCCTTGAGATATCATCAATTGTTGTATTTTTAAAATCAATTATATAGGGGAATTATTAAAATCATTGTCATTGAAGGATATATCAAGAAAGGAATAAAAAATGTAGTATGAGTAATGGTTATTCGTCTAATGATTAAGAGTCAAAAATGACATATAAATTTTATCAGTTATTCCAATAGTATTGTTTTTTTAGAATGTAAGAATATTGATAAATTTGACATTGAAGAGTATAAATATTTTATTTATATTTCATGTAATCAGAATGTTGAGATAAGTAATTTGATGTTGAAGTATAGTCAAATATATAAGAATTTATAAAAATTAATAAAGTGTATTTAATTATAATTATAGTATTATGATATTTATAAGCGTTGTTCATAAATTATTTTCATTAATGTTTTTATGTAATATTATTAATAGGTCTGATTATTTTGAAAAATTGTTTAATGGAAAGGTCTAAATATATGAAAAAACATTAATAAGGTATGATGACCCCTAATATGATAATATTGTTGATATTATTTTGATTTTATAAATAGATAGTTGATATGAATATATATATTTGTTTAGTATTGATGACCTTGGAATTGAATAATGTGTTTTGGACAAGATAGTTTTTGATATCCTAAAAAAAGTTAACAAAATTCTTGTATTTATAGAATATATTCAAAAATATATGGTCTTATTCATGGATAAAATATTTATATTTTTTTAATAAGGTTTTACTTTAGTTATTGATATTACTATGTTTTATGAAATTATATGACCACGGTACAATCATATTTGGTTGTTAAAATAATAAATCCTCATGATATTTGGGGTATTAATGTTATGGTACTGTTTAGAAATTTACATACATTATTTATAAATATTAATTTCAAAGGTTTCTAAGGTTAATAATTTATGGAAAGGTTTATGTTAAACAATGGATGAGGTTTTAGAGTTTAATTTATAAAAACACCCTGTGATGATTTATAAATATTGTATCACTTGTGCCAACTATTTTGTTATAATGATAACTAGAGATATAAGAAATTACATATAATTATATTATGGATATAAATACCCACAAGTTATGATATAATAAAACACTCAAATTCATTAATTAAAGTATGATATTACATTGAAACTGAGGTACACATAACAATATATTGAAATTGTGCTTATAAAATGAATAAATCATGAATGTATATCTTATTAGGAAAATTCCTCACATTTAGGATAAGGACTATGAAATAAAATATTGTTGTATTACCATTATTAAATATTATTTTAATGTTCTTCTTCATACCCATTTTTTATGGTATTTTGGTGTTATATTTTTTTTATGATCATTCTCATTTTTAAATCAATTATATTTCTCACCCTCCATTATTTTTTGAAAATTATAATTTTCTTACATATCTAAATCTTCACATCCCACATAATTTCTTCTATTTGGAATCCTATTCTATGTTATTTTTGAAAAACCTCATACAACCCTTTCTTTATTTAAGATATGACATTTTATTTACCTATTTTATGATGTGGGATTATCATAATAGTATTTTCAATTTATAATTCCCTTTTAGTCGGGAAAAGAAATAAAATTGATGAAATAATTTTTTCGAGGGATTTGAACTTAAATCCATTATATTTTTTAGAAATATTTAGTTTAAATAATGTAGAATATTTTCTATATTTTATGTTACACATAAAATGTCAATTAAACGAATCATAACATAGTATTAAAGTACTATTATTTAACATGATAGTTAATACCTAGCCATTAAAATAGAATGTATGAATAATATTATCCAAATTTTGAAAAAATAATATTTACAGATGTATAAAAAAGTAATTCATTGGTGAAAAATTAATTATTATATAAAATAAAAACCATTTTAAAATAATATAAATAATTTTCTAACCTTTTTTAGGTTACCATTTTTTGTTTATATCAACAAATTATCAAAATAACTTTTGGTGATTTATAATAATTAAATTTATATAATACATATTCCATATAATGTTTAATATTCATCTTATTGTTTCTTGACAATAGATAATAACAAGTACAATTTTACAGATAATTATCATACGTCTCTAAAAGAAGTTTTCTCCCATTTTTCCAACATATTTTAATATATATTTTATAACGTAAAATATTTATTTGAAATATTAAAAATAATTTTTCAATTTATAATTGAAATATTATAATATAGTGATATTTTTATAATTTTATGAAAAGATAAATGTTTCAATGAATATTAAAAAGGAAATGTTTTTATAATTAATTTTTTATTTATTTAAATAATTTCAAAACAACAAAATTATTTTACTGTTGTTTTAATAATGAAATTAGTTTCATTTAATTTCAATTATTATATTTAATTTCATTTTAAACAATTTTATATTTAATATTCATATAAAAACCATTTAAACATGTAATGATTTTCTTTTATTGGAAAACTAACTTTTAATCATGTCTGTAAGTTTAATTTTAAATTAAAATTTTCCCATTTAGTCAATATAATTTTAAAAAAGTTATTCAATTATGAGAATAATGATAATTATAACTATTTAGTAATATAATATAATTTTTTTATCATTACAAAAATTAAAATCCAGAATTTAATAACCGGACCCTAGTTTCGAAAAGATATTCCCTTATTTCAATACTTTTCAATGATTACAAGAATGTGGTTACCTGATAAAATGAAAATATTAGATGATTTATAAAGACCAATATATACATAAGTTTGGCATTACAACATGAAATAATATTCAACCTAAAAGTTTCACTGGGAACATGCACCTCTCTAATATTATCCATGTAAGTCCACAATAATATACCTCCTCATGTGCTTGGAAATTATACATAAAAATGGGTTAGTTTAGATTCCTTGTAAGGGTAACAAATAATATAGAATATATCAAAAACATAATCATTTGGAATTGTGGATAATTAAAAACACATTACTCTAAAAATAATAAATTTGAACACTTTATGAATGCAATATGTGAATAGTAATTATTTCCATAATAAAACATTATAATGGGTATTTTACTAGTATAATTACCACATTTTCCTTGAATTTATGGATTAATAATGAGAAAAATGCATATTTTATACATTCTGAATCATATCGTTCAGATCTCAGCCATGAAATATTAAAATTATTAAGGCCTCAGCCAAAAGCATATCTAAAAATGTGCTAGACCTCACCCAATTCGATATCTAATTTTATCATGGGACCTTCTGATGCATTGTGGGTCTATATTTGGCCCCAAAAATCACATAATAAGTCCAATGAATTCCTCATATGAATGGGTATAAACATAAAAAATATATACCTTCATATTGAATCTAACAAATGAAATGAAAATAACATTCCCCAATCATTATGCATAAACATTTCCCATTTAGAGTAATATGGTGAATGGTTTCAGGATAGAACATATAAAGTCCAAATATTCATAAAACATTAAAAAAATACACTAGGTGATACCTTAAAATATTAATTCTATTAATATATATGAACCATAAATGCTGTTAAAATCGATTAAGATACTCTTATAGAATCATCAAGTAATTCTTGAGATTAATAAAATTTTACATTTTAAATAAGAGTTATTTTGAAAAATTCCATTCTTATATCCATAATTAAAGTAGGAAAAAAATTCAAATTAAGATTATTGATTTTTGAATGATAATGGTAGCTAAAAAATTATATATTTCCAATGAAAATAGATAATTATTTCATAAACATTATTCAATCGAGCTTGTATTTCAAAAATAATTTTGAATGTTTATTTTAATCATTGTAAATACCCATAAAATAAATAAGAATTATTCATGGTAATCATATATAGAAAACACTCACAGAATTTATGATAACTAAATAATAATAATTAATAATTTCCTTAGGGTATACAAACAATAATATTATCCCGAATGAAAATGGAGTTTTTTTGGGAAATCGCTATATAATTTCTGAAGGTGTTCCTCATATGATATTGATGACCAGAATAATAAATTATAGATTCATAAATTAATAATTATATAATAACCCATACATTTAATTTATTTATTACAACCTTATTTGGATCATTGATTTTTTTTGGTTTAAGAGATTCAATTTCATTGTTTTGTAGCATTTTCTTCATTTTTTTTCATGATAAGTTTACTTATATTCATGTATTGATAAACATGTTGAATGAGAATTTTTGTAAAGAATAGAATTTTTATGTTTTTAGTAAACAACCAAGAAGATTAAATTGTTATAATATTTTATTTGTTTACTGTGAGTGAAGATGAATCATTATATAAAACATTGATGGAAATAGTTTGAGATAATTGGCAGTTTATTAACAGAACGAACTCATTTCGGTTTATTAATTAATATCATGCCTAAAAAAGAATCTATAGCCCTAAATAAGTTATAATAAATTTATTATAGTATACTTCAACCCTGAAAATGGATTAATGTCACGAATTGAATGTAGAAAGAGAAATTGAAAACATATGGTCCTTTAATGTGATAAATGAACACATCTCAGGTGGTGTTTTCATTTCTAGTATAAAACAAGCGAAAAGGAGAGATGATGAAGAATTTATCTTGTCATAAAAAATTACAGTACATGTTAGGTACTGGATTCATCACAACATCTTGATGAATTTAGGTGAAGAAAAAATTGAAAATAAAGGAACATGAAAGAAATGAAATGAAAAGAAGAATTTATCTTCTGTTGTAATATTTCTTGAGGGCCTCTTTTGGGGAGAGGTTTTAGGATTTTTATGATACCAAGAGATGATATGTAAGGGGTATAATCATGGGAGGATATTTGAGTAGAATTAAGGTGTGTAACAAGGGTTGATAAGAGTAAGGTGAAGAGGGTGTGAGGGGGGGTCATAGTGTGTGAGAAGAGTGATTTGTGAATATCTTATTCATTATTATAATATTTCCATCAAGGCAACCAATAATGTGGACTCATGTGACCCTTAATAGTAATAAGTGTATTTTAGTTCTAACGAAGTGGGATTACATCATCGATGATGCTAGAAATGGTTAATCTAACTGATAGTGTATATATATTATATATTATTGTATTTTACTATTATTCAAAAAATGGTGTATTTCAAAAAAATATTATAAAAATTCACCTTAACCATATTTTGAGATGAAAATTTTAAAAATTATCTCATATTTTTTAAATTAGTGTTCAAAATATTATTTATTTAGATTTAAATTAAAACCCTTATTTCTTAAAAAAATATCAAATTTATAAAAAAATATTCATTATATTTCACATTGAAAAATTATTCCATATCTCATTATCTTATAATCATAATATTATAAAATATTAATATGATTTAATAATAATAATTTTAATTTTACTATTCTAATTACTATTCATAAGGGTATATTACTATTCACCAATAATGAAGTGTGACTTCAAAATATCTAAATATCATACTTAATGCAACAGTGTGTGTTAGTTTTTCATAATTCAAAACATAGAGGTGGAACAATTTTTAATACTGGAAATGGTACGAAAAGGGGTGTTTTTTGAAGACTCGTTTCTCCATTCATTTATTTATAAATCCATGGGGTGTTACATTATCACCTCCTTACAAAAATTTCAAACAAAAAATTAAAAAAATGTTACCTTACAAAAGTTTTGGGTAGTTCTTAATCATAAGCTCCTCAGGGTACAATGTTGCCATATAAATTCATGATTTTTTCATTCTGTCATTCACAATCGAGTTTTATGATTTCTCTAAACATGTTCGTTAGTGTCCAAAATCTAGACAGGTGCTTCATAGTAAGAAAGGTGAAGTTCAAATTCTATACCTTTAGAAGTAAGGTCATGCATTGTGTTTGGAATATGTATTCATTTCAATAAGAAGTGGAACACATATTGTACATTAGATAGGCTATGTGGCATAGCCAAACGAAATGTAACATCTCTAATTATATCCAAAAGTCTAAAAGGGCATATGTACACATGGCACAGTTTCCCATTCTTCCCAAATATTATAACATCATTCCATAGAGGTACTTTTAAGAAAACATGATCTCCCAAATGAAATTCAAATCCTTATTTCTGTAATCATTATATATTTTTTTATAAATTGAGATTCATTTATATAGTGTAGAATATTAATTACCTTCACTATTTTTTCCTACTCCAGCTTTGTTCCCACCAGCTTCCATTTACCAACTTCATCCTAACATTTTGGTGTACAAAATATCTTTCCATACAAGGCTTCATATTATTCCATTTGAATACTTTAATAGAAACTATTATTTTAGTTAAACTCATGAAAGGTAAATATTTATCTCGCATACCGTGAATATCAAGTGAACAAGATATCAACATGTACTTTAAGGTTTGGATCGTCCTCTCTGATTTCACTTCAGTTTGAGGGTTTTTAAAAGTACTCAATCGAAGCATAGTATCCAAACCCTTATGAATAATTTTCCTGAATATCGATGTAAACAGTGGATCATGATTAGACCTAATTTATAGAGATTCTCCCGGATGTCATTCAACATCAATGATATAAATTATTGCATTCTGATCCTATAGAAAATCATCCCATATAACAAGAAGATGTGTAGATTTTGTAAGTCAACCAACAAGTACCCCTATTAAATAATTTTATGAAGGAGTTTTGGGTAATCCTGTAAAAGAATCAAGGTTTATGTCATAAAGATTACATGTCAGAATACATAGCGGTTGTGTGACTCATCTAGGATGATTTTTTCGGCCTTCACTTGTTGAAAGATAGTACATCATGATACATATTTCTCACTTATTTTTGTACCACTAGAAATGTTCCTTCATTTCACTATATATTTTAGTGCTACTAGGGTGTATAGGTGTATTCATGTGATGAAAATCATTGAATAAACCCCTTTTTCAGCTCGGTTATAGAGGGAACACATATCCTCATCCGCAATTTTAGAATTCAATCTTCACATATGTAGTCATCCAATTTCCAATGTTTCACAAAATTAATTTTTTTTAATGTTCTCATTATTAGGACAAGAGAAATTAATCATTTCTCGTTAGGTTTGATAAAAAAAATTGAAAAAATAATGATATTTCACCTTTTTTGATAATTCCCATGTCCATACACATTAGATCCATGATAATATAATCCATTTTAATCTTCATTTCATTTAAAACTACCAAATCTGTCCTTTTAAATGCATCACCTACCATATTTTTCTTTCCTAGGAAGTTTTTTATGGAGAAATCATATTTCATGAGTAGTAAGAGACATCGCCTTTGAATCATGTTGAGTTCATTTTGTGAGAAGATATACATTATACTCTTTTGATCTATATATATCTCACATCATTGACTATGGAGATAGTGTGTGCTTATTTTCAAAGAAAATAATAATTATTCTAACTCAATATCCTGAGTATGATTTTTGTTTTCATGAATTTTTACTAAATTAGAAAATATTCAATTGCTATATCACTTTTCATAAGGAAGCCAACATGTTCATTATTTCATCGATCACTATAGATCACAAAAAAATCATTCCCAGATAGTAGAGTTATGATGGGATAATTCAATACCCAACTGATCAATTCTTCGAAAAAGTCATCACATTCATTTTTTCAAATGAACATAACCCCTTTACATGTAAGAATCTTCATTGGATTGGATAAATTGTGTCATGACCCATACCCAAGGGCTCGTATCGTGACTACCCCAAGCCCGCCTTCCATAGGCCAGGGGCTAGCGACTAGCACCAAAGGCGTAAATCCCCATAACTGGGAAGGAATTACCTTTATAAAACAAAAACACACTCATCCAAAATAAAAGAGGATGATAACAATAATTAAAATCACTATAAGGAAAAATTGTGCTGGAATGTAAAAGGGGACGGAAATACAAGCCCAACAATAAAGTACAAGGAAAATACAAAACATGTACAACTAAAAGTAAAATAGATGGAAGGTATCTAGAAGCTCTTGGATCATCCACCATGGATCCCACAGGAAGGGTAGGTACAGTAAGTCACCCCTATGCTCCATGTCCCTCTGTCTCCTCCAGGTGCTGTCTCATCATGATGTCCACCTATGGATACCATCGGGTCCTCGCACACTCCGCCTCAGTCAGTGTTGTCCGTCGTCTGCATCCAACACAACGAGGTGCTGGAATAACCCGTGTAGGGGTGAGTATAATGATACTCAGTAGGGATGCAATGACACTCAAGGTCTCACAAAATCTGAAAAGGATAAACCAAAATGTATGAAATCAATGGATAACCATTACTTAGGTATATTCCAATACATATGCCTAAGATATCTGGTAACCCATCTCAATCATGAGGAAAACACAAAGGTCCATGACTCAGCTCAAACTAGGATTTTCATAATCGAAATCATGGATAATGGATAAATCCTCCTCTGTGAAGTACAGTGGCCCTGTCTTGAGTCCGAGGTGCTACTCACTATCCTTAGACTACTGAGGTACTCCTCTTGTCAAGTATCGCGGGTCTGCTGCAAATTGGGCGCTCCTCCAAATTGGGTCTGTCGCCAAACCAGGCGCTCCCCCAAATAGACGTCAGAGGTAATCCTCCTATCGAGTAATGCGGGTCTGCTTCCAAACTAGGTGCTCTATCTTCCTTGGGACTTTTTCCAAACCAGGTGCTCCGTCCACTGGGCTAGTCGAATCACTCCGAGTCGAATCGGTCAAGCATTCGTTAGGTCTACTGCTTCTTGGTCTCTGCATTATATCTGCTCATCTCCAGAAGGATCCACTCCACAAGCTACTGTTCAATACTCAATGTTTCACCTAATCGCCGAAGGATGTATCTCAAAGGACCTCCATGTGAAAGGGGTCACAACGCAATAGACATCGTGACAATCAGATGCCCGGTCTGTGAGTTATTTAGCATTTTTGTCCCGGGGGATCGGTTGGATTCATGTAGGAACCAAAATGATAATGATTCAACTATACTCACACTCTAGTGGGGTATACTCAAAGGGATGGATATGCTCCAAGAACACTGGAGCAGGTGACGGTTCGTCAAACGGACGTCTGATGCCAATGATATGGACCAAGAAAGAAAAAGGGTCCGTAATGGGCCTGGGTCCGGTCCGACCAGGTCGGAGCAACTTGACCCAACCTAGACTGGGACGACCCGGTCTGGGTCAGCCTGATCAGACTCACTCGGTCTAACCCAGAACATTAGGCAGGTCAGGCCGCTATGATTTGACCCGGTCCGCTAGGCCTGGCCGAGCGGACCACGAGGGCAGTTTGTCCCGATTGTCACCAAATAGGCAGCTCAGTTAGATGGCCCGGAGACCCGGCTGACTCGGCCAGAGACACTGCGGGGGGTCCGCCGGTCGGCTTAGCAGGCCAGTGCCTAGGAGGACAGCAGTCCGGCCGCACTTGGCGCGGGCGGGCATGCTGGTCACTAACAGGCCGCGGGGGCACCGGGCAAGGTTCTGGTGCGCCAAGAAGAGCTTGAGGGTGCCGGTAGGGTTCTGGGATACCTGGGAGGGTGTCGTGGCACCGGGAAAGCCACAAAAGGGGCTCCGGGCATCAGCTTGGGGCACCAGGCAGTGACTCGGGCAGGGGAACCAGACAGAGGGACTGTGTTGGTAGGGTCACGGGGCGCTGGGAGAGCGCCGGTAGGGGCATGGGGCACCGAGAGCGCACCGGTAGTGGCGCGGGGAGCCAGGCAGCACGCCGGCGGGCCCCAGGGCGCTGGTTAGCATGCAAGGGGGCATTAGGAAGGGCTCAAGGACACCAGGCATCCTCACGGTGCGCGGAGGCGCACGAACATGCGATGCACGGCGTGGCGGCGCAAAGGAAGGCCCGTAGTGTGACAGTGAGCAAGGGCCCCGGGTTGCGAAATTTTCATTTTCTGTCATATTCATCGTCACCTCAGTGGATTTCCATCGTTGATTCATCACAAAAAAAACAACGGAGGGTTCGGGCCATGTTAGTTTGGCACGCACCCTCCGCGTTTAGAGTGGTAGCATTCGGTTCACATTAACAAAGCTCAACAGTTAAAATACATCACTTTGTATCAATCTTCATTCGATGATGAGAGGAAGAAAAGAGAATCATAATCATGAAACAACCCCTTCCTTTCTTGTCGGTGTCGTATTACGGAATCCCTGGAAGGCGGCGTTGTTCCTTCAATGTCGGAAGAGAAAGAGAGATACACGTCATTTGCGACATTCTTCTCGGGCAGTGTCTTCTCCTTTGATGTGGATGAAGAGGGAGGAAGATGGCATCTTCGTTCTTCGGTGGTGGAAGAGGTGTTCCCTTCCTTGCCTTGGTTGAAGAAGAAGGAAGTCGGTGTTCTTCATTTTAAGAATCACTCTCCATGAACTCCCTGTCTCCATAGTTCTCCCAAAAAAATTAAGCATTCTAACCAAATAATAGATAGAAATGACGTCTAATATTTTTGGCACCACAATTTGAAAAGATTTGGTTAATTAAAAAAGACAACCCATATAATTAATGGGAAGGATGGTTCAAATTTCAAATAAGGGGAGGTGAGGAGTTATAATTAATTAATAGATAGAGGTGTCCAATTATTTAATTGGGAGGTGGAGATTTTTATCCACATAAAAGAGGGGGTTAGAGGTATTAAGGAGCTCGTGTGGGACCCACTATTAATACTTGAATTTGGGGTTTAATGGAGGTAAATATCAGTTGCTAACCACCTAAAAATATCATCCCTAGGGAGGTTAAGGGTGGGTGGTCCCCCCCTCCAACCTCTCCTTGGAGGATTAAACCGCCACAAATAAAAGTAATGATATCATTTTATTTTAATTCACTTTAATTAAAAACACCCAAAAAATAACTCCTAGACACAATAGAATGAAACTGCGGAGAATGTCTCATTAAGAAATTACCGACGCTGTGAGTTCAACGGTGCCCTCATATTTCAATTTCGAGCACCGGTTCAAAAGTAATAAAATTCCGAATGTACATTTTCTGAATGTACCCGAAATCATGTTCGGGAAAATATTATCAGTCACCCTCGACCAACTGCGTTCAAGGTTAGGCTTTTAATAGGTGAGACACGCCCCCAACGAACCCATCGGTACTCTCGGTTTATAAATCCTAGATACCATATAGATGTTATGAGATTTTACAATAAAATAATTTTCATTTAATTATTTTATTTGCGGCCAAAAACTATCTTTTTCAAGTGTCCTGCGTTGGCCAAATTTAGTATCTTCTTAAATAAATCATTCCCTCACGAGTTCAGTGGTGGTATCTGATTTTTAATCTAAGCTATCTCTTTTGAGTTATAAGCATTTGAAAAATAAAATAATTTGTGTAATTATTTTATTTATGGTTATGCCATTATTGGGATTTCTCACAGGATGCCCGCACCGACTAAACATAAGTCATGCCTAGGGATATCCCGCCATCCTGAGCGCAATAGAGGCCTCATATTTCTGATATGATCAACCGTTTAAGAGGTATTACACTTTTTTAGGAATCCTGCATATGCATATTAATTTAAGTTTAAAAATACTTCGACGGATCATTCTGGTCACTCCGGGCCTTGGAATCGCGCGCCGTCAGAAATTGTGGACTTGTAAAATTCCCAAGAATTTATGAAAAAAATTTCATTGAAAATTCGAGGTCTTTACATTACCACCACCTCAGGGCTTTACGTCCCCATAATCCACAAATCACACTAAAAGAACAAATTAGGGTATTGTGCATGCATTTGAGCTTCATGCTCCCATGTGCTCTCTTGGAGGTTCCCGTAATGCCAACGAACGCGAATCAATGGTATCGATATTCCACATAAGACCCACTCATGTCAATCCTAAATCTCCACTGGAACCTCCAGGAATGTTTCCCCGTCATTGATGTCCATCTCTAAATGGTCGATGATGTGGGAAGGGTCCTGCACGTATCTTCTCAGCTATGATATGTGGAAGACATCGTGAACTTGGTGTAAATGAGGTGGAAGAGCTAAGTGGTATGCCACCTCTCCTACTCTACCGAGGAACTGAAAAGGTTAGATGAATTGCAGAGATAACTTGATGTCTCGGCCATATCTCTATAGACCTAGTCGAAGTGAGACTAGTAGAAAGGCGTGGTCACCATCCTCAAACACCAGAGGTCTCTGTATCCTGACAGAATATGAATTTTGTCTACTCTATGGAGACTTCATCTACTTCTTCTTTTTGGTAGATCATACCATCTCTGGGGGGGTCTGTCACAAATCTCTAGTAGTACCTAGCCTAAGCAGCCGTCCCTCTCCCTTCAGGGAGTAATTCTTGGAAACATATTTTGAAAGGATATCCTCATGCTATGCTACTTTTGATTGGAACTGGAAACTCAAAACGTCTGATACCACGAGGGTGAGACTGGCCGACTCATGATGTAATCAGTCACACCCTCCTATGCAAGAGTTTATCCTGTGTTGCATGGGTTTCCTTTTACGCTGACTAAGGAAAACCCATCCCAATTTTTTAGATAAACGACAACCTTTTTGCCTAATATAGGCAATCTATGTATAAACTGTGGTTGCCCAGTCCATTCCCAAACTAACGTTGTTAGGCCTTGACGCCGCCACCAATAGGTTCCAACCAAAATTATCGCCTCAAGGGTCAGATCACACCATCGGTGTAAGTGTGATCATCAAGTATTCTCTCAAAGGTATCTCTAGAAGTGAGGGTCAAGTCAATGGTTTAACTGGAAACTCTAGGTCTGGACAAGATTCATGGAAGTAAGGAATGATTGTTACCTATGTCCATCGATAAGGAAGCTAGTTTTAGACATAGTTCATACATTTTATCATTCATAGAGCCCTTGGGTCACACTCCATGACCGCATGCAGCTATTCTTTTCCTCTTCCCTCTTGATCCCTTGGCCTGGAGGGGACTACAAAGGTGGGTTGTTGTAACATGTCAAAATGTACACCACCTCGTGCAGCTCTCCTAGCTCTTCTTCCATGTATACTGCCCGGATGATCCATCTGTCCCTGTTACATACTCTTTCATAAATAGTTTACACATCCAAGTCTTTCATACTGGTGCTAGTTTCCTGCTTTCCCACTACTAACATTCACTAGTTGTATCCGCTAAGACAAAGAACATTCAACCGACAAGGTTCTCTCTAGCATCCTAACATAGGTAGGAATGCACAGAGGAAAAAGAATTTTCTTTCTCAGATGTCCCTAAACACATCTCACTCGGAGGTCTAAGATCCAATGCACTAATCGTATCATATTCATGGAGTACTAGGAACTATCGGTATGCCTCGATGAATACTCAGCTACTGTCATGTCATCCTGCCGTAGCTGTAGATGTTCTTGAGAACTATTATCTACCTCCTCAGGCAGTCCTCATCCACCTATAAGTCGGGCTCACCTTGGGACCTGAGGGGTATCTGATGCTGAAAAATGTGTAAGGCACTAATCTTACATGTGTCATCAACCAGTACCTCCAGTTGAAATTTCGGACCAACATGCATTGATATAGCTAGCACACTACCTGAAGGTACAATCTCAGAAAACAGTCCAAGTACCGAAACCTCATCACTATGCGGACCATCCTCATGTTCACTCAATGGGAAACACTAGTATCTAAGATCACCATCTTCTCTAATAGTGTCTAAAGTAGGTGTAGAACTCTACAAATCACCTCCATCCAGTCCTCTGCTGCCTGGGAATCTGTCTTGCCTCATAACCTCTGAGTCATTTACTGTCGGAACTTGTGCAATGCGCTCTATCAGCGTGCACCATCGGCTAGTACGCCTAGTGGCATCTAATTTCTAACATGTGATGGTGATTCTGGGACCCAAGTCAAAGGTTCCAACATACAAAAGGTATCTGCACCGGAGCCTCGTCGCTCGGTGGGCCGTCATTTGGTACACTATATGAACTCCAACTGACTGTCTGCGTGGAGGCATCCTGAACAGATGGGACACGATCAAAAGATTATACCTGGTGAGATGACCTAGTTTTAGCTGACATAAAGAAAACATTTGGAAACACACATGCAATCAGTGTATCAGGAACCATTTCGGAAATCAGTAGTCTGGGTTCTGGTGTATGTATACGTCAGCAGCCACACCAAAATTGGACTCTTTGAACTGAAAACCACACTCGAAAACCTAAACACTATTGCTTCATAGAAAAGAAATATCATAGTCCTATGTTAGGCGGTAGAACTAACTCCTCTGATACCAATTTGACAAGAATCATCCTCCGGGGCTCAGATCGTGACTACCCCAAACCCCGCCTTCTATAGGCCAGGGGCTAGACACTAGCACTAAAGGAGTAAATATATATAACAGGGAAGAAATTGCCTTTATAAAACATAAATACGCACAAATAGAGTAAAAGAGGAAGAAAAAATTAAGTAAAAACTATATAACAAAAATTGTGCTGGAATTTAAAAGGGGCTGGAAACACAAGCCCAACAGTAAAGTACAAAGAAAATAAAAAACATGTACAACTAAAAGACAGACAACTGGAAGGTATCTAGCAGCTCGAAGATCGTCCACCATAGATCCTACCTGAATGGTATGTACCGAAAGCCTCCTCAGCACTCCACATCCATCCATCTCCTTCGGGTACCATCTCGTAGTGATGTTCACCTCCGAATACCATCAAGTCCTCGCACACTCCGCCTCGGTCAGCGTTGTCGGTCGTATGCATCCAACACAATGTGGTGCAGGCATAGACCGTGCAGGGGTGAGTATAACGATACTAAGTAGGGACCCTGAGACCCATAAGGTCTCAAAAATCCAACAAGGATAAACCAAAAATTATGAAATCAACGAATAAACATTACTTAGGTATATGCCCATACATAAACATAATTTATCATATAACCAATCTCAATAATGAGGAAAATAGAAAGGTCATTCACTCAGATCAAACCAAGATTTTCATAATAGAATCCATGACTGCTGGAGAACTCCTCCTCTGTCGAGTACAGTGGCTCTGTCATGACTTCGAGGTGCTACTCACTATCCTTAGACTGCTGAGGTAATTCTCTTATTGAGTACCGTGAGTCTGCTACCAAACCGCGCACTCCTCCGTTGTGGGTCTGCTGCCAAACCGGGCACTCCCCCTAATAGCCGTCAGACTTACTCCACCTATCGAGTACCACAGGTCTATTTCCAAAACAGGCGCTCCGTATGTCGGGGGTCTATCGCCAAACGGAGCGCTCCGTCCACTGGGCTAGTCGAATCACTCCAAGTCGAATCGGTCAAGTAGTCGTCAGATATACAGCTACTAGGTCTTCACACTCTATATACTAGTCATCGGGAGTATCCACATCACAAGATACTATTTGATACTCCAAGATTCATGAAATCATAGGTGGAAGTATCTAAAATGACCTCCATGTAAAAGGGGTCTCAACTCAATAGACGACACATCAATCAGACGTCCGGTTTGTGAGTTATTTAGCATTTTAGTCCTGAGGACCTGGTTGGATTCATGTACGAACAATACCGACCGTGACTCAACTATACCAGAACTACAATGGTGTATACATGAAGGTAAGGCTATGATCCATGAATACCGGCACCACTGACAATTTGTCAAATGGACGTCCGATGCCAATGATATGGCCCAAGAAGGAAAAGGGTCGGTAATGGGCCCGGGTCCGGTCCGAACTGGTCTGGGTCGAACCGCTCAGAGTCATTTTCTCTGACCTGGAAAATTGGATGTGTCATCCCGTTACGTTTTAACCTTGTACGTTGGGTCCGGCCCAGCGGACCGCGAGGGCAATTCGGCTGGATTGTCACCACATAGGCGGCTCGGTGACTTGGCCCGGGTGACCGGGTCGGTTTGGCCGGTGACACCGCGGGGGCGCTACGGCTCGGCTCAGGAGGCCGAAGGTTGGGAGGCAAGTAGGCAAGCCGTGCATGGCGTGGGCTGGCTAGCAAGTCACCGACATGCCACGGGGGCACCGGGCAGGGCGCCGGTGCGGCGGGCAGAGTGTGCGGGTGCCGGGCAGGGTTCCAGGACCCCGTGCAGGGTGTCGGGGCACCGATCAAGCCACAACAGGGCTCGGGGCAGGGGTGTGGGGCGCCGGGCTTGGGTGTGGGGCACCGACAAGTGGCGCGAGCATGGGTGCGGGATTCCTGGACCACACCGGCAGGGGCTTGGGGCGCCGGGAACACGCTGACAGGGACGCCGGGTGCATGGAGCATGCAGGCAGGGGCACGGGGAGCCGGGGAACACACCGGCAGGGTCAGGGGTTCCAGGTAGCGTGCAAGGGTCGCCAGGCAGCTCGCAAGGGCGTCCGTAAATGGCGCGGGGCGTGGCAGTGCGTGGGTTTGCGATGCCGGGCATGGCGGCACAATGGCATGAGGGTAGCGTGATGGTGCATAGAGGACGCAGGAGCCAGGTCTTCATTCACTATCTTCGTCATTGTCACCTCAGTGCCATGCCATCGTAGAATCATCATGAAAAATAACAATGAATGGGTCAGGCCACGTTGGTTTGGCCCGCACCCTCCATGTTTAGAGTGGTATCATTCATTTCACATGAACGAAGATCAACAATTAAAATACATCACATTGTATCAATCTTCATTCGATGAAAAGAAGAAGAAATGAGAAGAATCATCATGAAACAACCCCTACCTTGCTTGTCGGTGTTGTTTGACGGAGTCATAGGAAGGCGGCCTAGTTCTGTCACGTCAGAAGAGGAAGAGAGATACACATTGCTGGTGATGTTTTTCTCGGGTGGCGTATTCTCTGATGATGAAGATGAAGAAGGAGGAAGATGGCGTCATCATTCTTCGGTGGTAGAAGAGACGTTCCCTTACATGACCCGGTTGAAGAAGAAGGAAGTTGGTGTTCTTCGTCAGAAGATACAGCTCTCCATAACCTCCCCCACTCTTTAGTTCTCCCAACAAAAAGAAATAAGCATGCCAAACATATAATAGATGGAAATGACGTCTATTATTTATTGGCACCACAATTTGAAAATTTGTGGTTAATTAAAAAACACAACCCATATAATTAATGGGAAGGATGGTTCAAATTTCAAATAAGGGGAGGTGAGGAGTTCTAATTAATTAATGGATGGTGGTGTCCAATTAATTAATTGGGAGGTGGAGAGTTTATCCACATAAAAGAGGGGGTTAGAGGTATTTAGGAGCTCCTGTGGGCCCCACTATTCATACCTGAATTGGGGACTTAAGGGGGGTAAAGCTCGGGTGGGACCCACCTAAAAATATCCTCCCAAGGCAGGTTATGTGTGGGTGTGCCCCACCTCTAACCTCTCCTTGCAGGATTAAACTGCCACAATTAAAATTAATGGTATCATTTTATTATTCAATTTAATTAAAACCCCCCAAAACTAACTCCTACGCACGGTAGAACGCAACTGTGGAGAATGTATCATTAAGCAATTACCGATGTTGTGAGTTCAACGGTGCCCTCATATTTCAATTCCGAGCACCGGTTCAAAATTTATAAAATTCCGAATGTACGTTTACTTAACGTACCCGAAAAATTGTTCGGAAAATTATTATCGGTCACCCTCGACCCACTGTGGTCGAGGATAGGCTCTGGGTAGGTGAAACATGCCTCAACGAACACAAAGGTACTCTGAGATATTCTATCTGAGTTACCTGTTAGAATTTATGAAATTTTACAATAAAATAATTGTTATTTAATTTTTTTATTTTCGGAAAAAAATAACATTTTCTGGTGGCCCGCACTGGACAATGTTACTATCTGCTTAAATAAATCATTCCCTCACCTGTTCAGCGGCGGTCTCAAATTATTTATCTGAGCTACCATTTGTGAGTTATAATAATCTGAAAATTAAAATAATTTATTTAATTTATTTATTTACGGTTATGCAATTTTTGAGATTTCTCATAGGAGGCCTGCACCGACTAAACTAAAGTCGAGCCTAGGGTAAACCTGCCATCTTCAGCTCAAAGGTGGCCTTCGATTTTTTATCCGAGTAACCATTTTAATGTTATTCCACTTTTTCAGGAAAAATGCACACACAATTTAATTTAAGCTTAACAAAACATCAACGGCTCATTCTGGGCACTCCGCGCCTCGGAATCGCACGCCGTCAGAAACTGCGGAGTCATAAAATTCCCAATAATTTATGAAAAAATACCCTTGAAAATTATCGGACTTTACAAATGGGAAAAGTTAACAACAAAAAGTTGATTATAACCCACTAAACCCAATAAAACTATATAGATTAGTTAGGTTCATTGAAGTAGTCCATTATTGAACATCATTTTTCCTCATATAATAAATAGATATTCCATCCTTTAATATAATGTAGCAATTAAAGAGAACTGATTGAATCCAAAATTTGAACATTCTTTACTTCCCATATAATTCATTTTTTTTAAGAGTGTTCTGAATTTTGGGAACATGATTTTCATGACCATCATAGCTTTTGGAGTAACCTATTATATCATCAATAAATAAAATCAAAAATGTCATCAAAATATTCTTTGAAAACTCTATTCATTATATCAAAGAAAACTAATGGTATTCTAGTTAGCCATTAAAGTAATTACTATAAGCTCATAATGCCGAAACCTAGTTCGAAATTCTTTATTTGTAATATCTTCTTTATGTACTCGAAAATGATTATATTTAGATCGAAGGTAAATGTAACATCCCAAGTAAAAAAATAATAATACATTTTCATATTGATTAATATTTTTCAATTGAATATTAATGTTGTTTTATAGGGGAGTTGTGTTCAATGGCGTACCTAATATGTAAGAACATGCTTCTTTGAAGTCTAATTTTACACACAATGTTGTCTCATACTAAAAAATAATATTATAATATTATTTTAAATGTTATATAACACCTAGGCACTATATTGGAAAAAATGAATAGAACTAACGAAAATATGATTATACATGATTGTTAAATATTTTTAAATTTATCCCCTAAAATTTAGAGGCATAAAATGTGAATGATTCTAATTATGATCAAAAATACTCTAATATTCGTTAAAAGATTGATTTAGAACCTTTTGATTGAGAATTATTTTTAAATCTAGTTTTTATTAATTTTATATGTTCTATTTGAAAAAAAATTCTTCTTTAAAATCATAAAATCAACTTTAATTTGGGTAAATTTTTGGTATTTTTCGGGTAAAATTCAGTTTTCAACGAATAGTGAAAAATAATGGATTTTATTCCAAAACTGCCTTTTAATATAATTTTTTATATGGTTAGATTAACATTATAATTGGTTTTAAAGTGTAATTAGATTACATTTTTACAATTTATTACGATTTTTTTAATTGGAAGTAATTTCACGTCGAAATTTGTCAAAAACAAGTGTCAATAATTTGATTGAAATTATTTCATGGAAAAAAGTTTTATTGTTTTGTCAATGAAAATTAATTTTAAATTGATTAATGCATCTTTTATGTTCTGAATTTCATAAAATTAAACTCATTTCTTAATTTGGAATATCAAATATAGCTTAGGTAAAAGTTGTGGGATTTTTTTCTGAAAACCTTCATTTTTTGATTAATAGTGAAAACATTGTGTAGTTGTTAAAAAATTGGCTTTTTCAATTAAATAAAATTTTACCACTTCAATGAATTGAATTTTAAAAATTAAAAATACATGGTTATGGCAGAGTTAAACATGAATATTTCATTCAATAGATTTTGGAAGTATAATGTGGTGGGTATTTCTAATTTTACTCTATACATTGATGTGAAAGAAATAACATATGTATGTTATGGATCCCAGAAATTAGCTTAATTATTTTTGATTTCTATGTGTTATTCATAAATAATGTAATTTTATGTGTTATGTTAAAGAGATTATGATAAGTATGTATTAATGAAAAAAAAAATTTGTTTCATTATTTTATAACCATTATAGAGTGTTTTATTTTCATCCCATGTTTTGAAATGTTTTTCACATGTATTAAAGATGAATAGGGTCAATGATGGGCTCACGGTAAAGTCATTCCATCTAAAACATGAAACTAGACATGTCTATTTTTTGCAAAATTTTCCATTTTATGAAAAAAATGGAAACTAAGTAGAAATGTCACAACCCGTCCTCGGGGCCCATACTGTGACTACCCCAAGCCCACCTTCCATAGGCCAGGGGCTGGCGACTAGCACCAAGGCGTAAATCACGATAAAAGGGAAGGCATTGCCTTTGTAAAGTAAACAATCACCTCAAATTAAGCCAGCGGAAAAAGTAAACACTAAGTAAAAACATAGTACCACTAGAAGTGCGGAAAGTAAGTGGGCCAGAATCCAAACCCCAACTGAAAGTAATGTACAACTCGAAAGGGTAAACAACAACTGAAAAGTAAAAGCCGCTACGTCGAGCTGTCCACTGGAAATCCCACATGAAGGGTGGGTACATATAGCTCCACTGCTCCTCGGGTCCCGCCGTCCACTCCGAGTACATCTCGCCCAATGGTCCTCCTCTAGGTATCGTCTTGCTCTACAAACCTCAACCACTATCAACGCTGTCTGTCGTCTGCAACTAACACAATGTAGTGCGGGCATAGCCCGTGAAGGGGTGAGTATAAGCTACTCAGCAGGGACCCCAAGACCCTAAAAGGTCTCCCAAAATCCAAAAAAGGATAAACCACAAGGAAAGATACAATCACGAAGTAACAACCGACACTGCTTAGGTATATGACCATACATATACCTAAGTCAACAATTCCAATACGCTCCAACCTCTGAGCCCAAGTACAACACAGTCCACATAGGAAAGCATACGTATTCCACACAGGAAAGAAAAATGTAATCCACACAGGATAACACAACACAATCCACACAGGAAAGAAAACAGGATTCAGCTCACACAGGTATACATCATCGAAAAGGTGAAAGAGATGATCTGATATTGATACTGAATCATCTAAGTTGGGACCCACATAGGATACAAGACCAGCTGTCTTCATTGATTCATCAATACCGGGACCCACATAGGATACAAGACTAGTATTGAATCATCTAAGCTGGGACCCACATAGGATACAAGACCAACATAGCTAAGACCCACATAGGATACAAGACCAGCTGTCTTCATTGATTCATCTATACTGGGACCCACATAGGATACAAGACCAGCACATCTATGACCCACATAGGATACAAGACCAGCACAACGAGGACCCACATAGGATACAAGACCAGCTGTCTTCATTGATTCATCTATATTGGGACCCACATAGGATACAAGACCAGCATTGAATCATCTATGCTGGGACCCACCTAGGATACAAGACCAGCATAGCTAGGACCCACATAGGATACAAGTCCATCTCTCTTCATCGTCGCAGTCCATTGAGGATCTCTGCACAATCGTCGTCGTTGAAGTTGCAGACAACACTAGGGTTCCCACACACAGCAAGTTTGTTCGGGAGGGTCCGCTCCAAGAGCCGAGAGGCTGATACATCAACTGTCACATATTCCGAATTTGATGTATCCAAAAATTCAGTATCGTCAACAGAAACTCAATGCAACAGACGGCGCGTCAATCAGATGCCCAGTCTGAGAGTTATTGGGTTTTTCCTTCCAGGGGACCAGTTGGTTTTTAAGGAAAAACCAACCCGACCGTACTCCACCTACGTCCAAACCTCGGGCGGAGTATTCCAAAATATCCCTCTCACTAAGAGGAACTCAACCAAGTCGACAGCATGTCAATCGGACGTCCGAAGTTCAAGATATGAGTGTTTCCGCTACGAGTGCCAGGTTGGTTTCGTGTACGAACCAACTCGGGTGACTCCAATGTTTTCCGAAACCTTTAGTGCAGTATACCGAAACGACCGTCTCGATCCAAGGATCGTGTTTCCTCTGACGGTGCGTCATTCGGAGGTGCATAGCTCATGTTACGGGAAAAAGACCAAAAACGGTCCGAAATCGGGGGGTCTGGGCCCGGCCCGGCCCGGCTCGGCCGGCCCGGCCCGGCCCGGCTCGGTCCGGCTCGGTCCGGTTCGGTCTGGCCCGACCGGCCGGCCGTGAATCGACCAGTGTGGCCGAGCCGAAACGTGGAGCGGGGTGCGCGACTCCCCCGACCACCGCTAATTGAGCCTGGCGGCGTATCTGCCGGCCACCAACCCTCTGGTGGCGTGCCCCCGCCGCCGGTCGCCGGTGCCGCCGCGCCGGCGCGGCGCACCGCCGCCGCCTGCCGCGCACCACCGAACACCCTCCGGTGGTCCGTTTCTCCTGTCGTCTTCGCCTATGGTCCCCTAAGGACCCGACCATCACTGTGAAGAAATTCAAATGCCATAGCGGCATGCTTCGTCGTCGCCCGTTAATCTGCACGTCAAAACAAATAGTGTCGTCTTTGTAGTTTTCCAGCATGACCTGATGGCACCACGCCCCTTCGCCGCGGCCCGACTCCGACCGCAGCTCTTTTGCAGTTTTTTTCGGCGCGACACGATGGTGCCGTAGAATTGATTCAAAAATTAATTGATTGTGTGGCGTGACGACGTTGCGCATTCTTTCCACAAGATTCCGCGTGGTGCGACGGCACCGCGTCACTTCCATTCCATCCACAACAACAAGAAATAAATAATAAGGGAGGGGGCAGCCGTGTTTGTGCGGTCCGGCCTCCTCTCGTTAATCGATATCAAGCGGTCCAAAAATAAACGGGTAAAAGACGGAAGGGAAATCACGTAAAGAAACACATAAACCCCCTACAACCTCATAAATAAAAAGAATCTTAACAATAATCCCAATCCGCAAATTAATCTTCGCGGATCAACATAATATTTAGTTGATCCGTGTTCTTAGATTTAGAAGGGAGTAAACGAGGGTTCACCAACAATCACAATTTAAATTACCTACCTCAGTTCAGGAATGGTGCACGTCAACGATCCTCGGCAGACGAGCGTCGCGGAAATCGGGCGTCTTGGAAAATGAACGTCGTTTCCGTTAACGTCGAGGTGCGTTCGAAGAGGAAATGTTGTTGGAAGAAGAGGTTGCGTTCTTTGACGGAGATGTTCCTCGTTGAAGAACGGTGTTCTTCGCGTTCTTCGTCGAGGTTGAAGAAGAAGAAGACTTCATGCTTCCCAAACCTCTCAAGGTGGAAAAACTGTAACAATAACAAAATAAGACGAAGTCTTAATTTTATTCACACAACTTAACCATTTGAATTTCAAGTGTTTGAAATTAAGTAACTCACCTTATTAATTATAACATGTTGTAAAAAATTAATTAAAGTGAGTTAATGGGGAGTTAGGATGGTGAGGGGTTAAGAGGAGTTAAGGGATTTGAGAAGGTGGGGGGTTCGTGTGGGACCCACCCTTTCAATTATCCACACATGGGAAGTTGGGTGGATGTGGTCCCCACCACCAACTTTCCATGGGAGAAATTAACCCCCTTGAAAAGAAATAAAATTGATTCAGCAATTTTATTTACTTTTTTAATTAAACACCATTAATTTAACTTCTTCATCCGCACAAATGCAACTACGGTAAAGGTTCCCTTAAGAGATTACCGATGTTGCGAGTTCATCAGTGCCATCAGATTTCATTTGCGAGCACTGGTTTAAAAGATAGGAATTCCCGCTCGTTAGTTCACTAAACGTACCCGAGTCAAACTTTAGAAATTGATTCCGGACACTCCGGGCCTCGGAATCAGGCGCCGTCAGAAACTGCGTTCTTGTAAAAATCCAAAGATAATCAAGAAAAAAATTTCCTTGAAATTTACAAGTCTTTACATTACTCCCACCACATGGCTTTACGTCCCCGTAAAGCTTCCAAACAAACTAGGGATACAAAGGAGGTAGAGCTAGGCGGTAAGCCACCTCGCCAATCCTGCTGAGGACCTGGAAGGGTCCGATGAAGCATGGAGACAACTTTCCACCTTGGCCAAATCTCTATAATCCACATCAAGGTGAGACCCGCATGAAGACGTGGTCGCCATCCTCAAACTCAAGTGGCCTCTGCCTCCTGTCAGCGAAAGACTTATGTCGGCTCTGAGCTATCTTCATCCGCTCCTGGATGACCTGGACCTTCTCTATCGTGTTCTGGACCACCTCTGGTCCCACAAGAGATGCTATGATTTCTTCATTGCAGATTAAGAGAAATCCGATTTCATCCCGTGGATGAACCACGTTCTTTTCCTAATACAGTCAATCCTGACATGGATGATACTAATCCATACCAAGGATGATGTCGTAATGCCTCGACGCTACTACCAAGAGATCCAACCGTTACTCTCACCTCCAAAGGTTGAGTCACACTGTCGGCATCAGTGTGTGGTAACTGGGTCTCCTCCAGTAGATGTCTCACAAGTGAGGGTCAAGTCAACAGTCAAAACTGGAACCTCTTAGTAACAACACAAAAGAGGACAGGAATGAAAACATCACAAAGGTATGCGTCTTTTATTATTACAGCTCATAATACAAAGACGCTACACAATAACAACAAGGAACTAGAAGTACAAAAGACGTATCCACTAGTTCTGCTCCTGTCCATTTGCACCAAGGGATCCATGATCGAAGGCCTCATCTTCCTGAAGCTGAGATCTCCCATGTCCACCAACTGCCTGCGGTCGGGGCGGACCTCCTGGTGGTGGTGGTGGCAACACCTCGAAGTGTCTGCCACCATCTGCTACTCGGCCATCTCCTCTTCCTCGTCCGCCTGCACCCTGCGGACCTCCATGGCCGAACCTCTGTCTGGGAGGTCCCTCTACCACCTAATGCTCATCTGTAAGAGGAGTCGGGCAGTCTCGAGCCATGTGACCTTGCCCACCGCATGCGTAGAAATGCCTGCCCCTCGTGTAGCTGGCTCTCCTTCGTGTGCCCCGCACAACCGAATCTTCATCCAGTGACTTCCCATCTGATGGTCTGGCCCGTTTGGACCTCTGCATCACCTGTCTACTACCAACTGCAGAAGACCCTTCTACGGGCCGTCCTGCGGAGGGCCCTGTTACTGGAGACTTCTCGGCGAGAAAACTCTCCACTAGAAGGGCTCTCTCCAACACCTCTGTCTGCGTCGGAATGTTGAGGGAGATCATCGAAGCCCTGATCTCATGCCTTAGTCCCTACTCGACGGTCCTGGCCTGGAAGAACAGGTCACATACCATATCTGTGGAGTAGCGCAAGAGATCAGTAAACCTAGCCGCGTACTGGGCTACTGTCATGCTGCCCTGCCGTAGTTGTAGTAGCTCCTGGATGCGCACCGCTCAGAGGGTGGCTGTGATGAACTCGGAGCGGAAGATACTCTCAAAGTTCGTCTAGAGAAGAGATGTCTCGTCGTGCACCTGGAGCATCAAGCTCCACCCTCTGGCTGCTGCCGCGTGCAGGAGGCTCGCTGTGAGGATCACCATGAGTTCTGCTGGTGTCCTCACTAACCTAAAAACTCGTACGACTGCCCCCAGCCAGTCCTTGGCTGCCTGGGAGTCCATCTCCCCATGGAACCTGGTTGGTCACTAACGCTGGAACTCCTGCAGTGCGCTAAGGCTACGTGCATTGTCAGCGGCTGGGGCTAGTAGCATCGGTGGCTCGGCGGGTAAAGGTACCACCGGTGCCTCTACTTACAAGGAGCCATGCACCGAGGCCTCATCGCTCGGTGGGCTGTCGTCAAGCTCGACTCTCAGAACCCTAGATAACTGCCGTCGTGGGGCCATCCTGAAAAGGAAACAGGTGCGCCACGGTCAAACAGTTTACCTGGTGAGCTGACAAAAGTAATCACAAAAAAAACTTGAAACACACACCAATCAATGTTTTCGTGCATTAAGTCAGAAATCAGAAGTCAGGGTCCTGGTGTACGGATACGTCGGCCACCGCACCAACACTGGACTCCCTGGACTGATAACCACACCCAATATGCTAAACACTATTTCATTCAATAGAAGAATGATCAGAGTCTACGGTAGAACCAAACTCCTCTGATACCAATTTGTCACGACCCGTCGTCGGGGCCCGTGCCGTGACTACCCGAAGCCCGCCTTCCATAGGCCAGGGGCTGGCGACTAGCAGCAAGGCGTAAATCCTGGTAAAAGGGAAGGCATTGCCTTTGTCAAGTAAACAAGCACCTCAGAGTAAGCAAGCGGAAAAAGAAAACACTAAGTAAAAACAGAGTACAACTACATGTGCAGAAAGTAAGTGGGCCAGAATACAAACCCCAACTTAAAGTAAAGTACAACTCGAAAGGGAAAACAACAACTGAAAAGTAAAAGCCGCTACGCCAAGCTGTCCACTAGAAATCCCACTTGAAGGGTGGGTACAGATAGCTCCACTACTCCTCGGGTCCCACCGTCCGCTCTGAGTACGTCTCGCCCAGTGGTCCTCCTCCAGGTACCGTCCTGCTCTGCAAGTCTCAACCACGATCAACGTTGTCCGTCGTCTGCAACTAATACAATGTAGTGCGGGCATAGCCCATGCAGGGGTGAGTATAAGTTACTCAGTAGGGACCCCGAGACCCCCAAAGGACTCCCAAAATCCACAAAGGATAAACCACAAGGAACGATACAATCACGAAGTAACAACCGACACTGCATAGGTATATGCCAATACATATACCTAAGTCAACAATTCCAATACGCTCCAACCTCTGAGCCCAAGTACAACTAAGTCAACATAGGAAAGTATATGTATTCCACACAGGAACGCAAAATCCAATCCACACAGGATTGCACAACACAATCCACATTGGAAAGAAAACAGGATTCATCTCACACAGGTATACATCATCGAAACGGTGAAAGAGATGATCATATATAGATACTGAATCATCTAAGCTGGGACCCACATAGGATACAAGACCAGCCGTCTTCATTGAATCATCTATACTGGGACCCACATAGGATACCAGACCAGTATTGAATCATCTAAGCTGTGACCCACATAGGATTCAAGACCAGCACAGCTAGGACCCACATAGGATACAAGACCAGCACCGCGAGGACCCACATAGGATGCAAGACCAGCTGTCTACATTGATTCATCTATACTGGGACCCACGTAAGATACAAGACCAGTATTGAATCATCTAAGCTGGGACCCACATAGGATACAAGACCAGCACAGCTAGGACCCACATAGGATACAAGACCAGCTCTCTTCATCGTCGCAGTCCACTAAGGATCTCTGCACAATCATCGTCGTCGAAGTGGCAACCAGCACTAGGGTTCCTGCACACCACAAGTTCGTTCGGGAGGGTCCGCTCCACGAGCCAAATGGCTGATACATCAACTGTCACATATTCCGAAGTTGATGTATCCAAAAATTCTGTATCGTCAACAGGAACTCAACGCAACAGACGGAACATCAATCGGACGCCCAGTCTGAGAGTTATTGGCCTTTTCGTTCCAGGGGCCCGGTTGGTTTTTAAGGCAAAACCAACCCGACCATACTCCACCTGCGTCCAAACCTCAGTCGGAGTATGCCAAAATAACCGTCTCACTAAGAGGAACTCATCCAAGTCGACAGCACGTCAATCGGATGTCCAGAGTTCAAGATATGAGTGTTTCCGCTCCGAGGGCCCGGTTGGTTTCGTGTACGAACGAACCCGGCTGAACCCAAAGTATTTCGAAACCATGAGTTAAGTATACCGAAACGACCGTATCGATCCAAGGATCACTTTGTCGCTAACGACGCGTCATTCGGAGGTCCGTAACTCATGTTACTGGCAAAAGACTTTAAACTGTCCGAAATCGGGGGGTCTGGCCCTAGGCCGACCCGGCTGGGCCCGACCCGGCCCGGGCCGGCCCGGCTCGGTCCGACTCGGTCCGGTTTGGTCCGGCCCGACCGGCCGGATGTGACTCGGCCAGCGTGGCCGAGCCGAAACGCGGAGCGGGGTGCACGACTCCCCCGCCTGCCGCTAATTGAGGCCGGCGGCGGATCCGCCGGCCGCCAACCCTCCGGCGGTGCACCGCCGCCGCCTGCCGCGGACCACGAAATGCGCTCCGGTGGTCCGTTTCTCCTTCCGTCTTCGCCTGTGGTCCCCCCGGGACCTGACCTTCACTGTGAAGGTATTCAAACGCCATAGCGTCCTGCTTCGTCGTCGCCCGTCAATCTGCACGTCAAAACAAATAGCGTCTTCTTTGTACTTTTCCAGCGTGACCTGATGGCGCCACAGAATTGATTCAAAAATTAATTGATTGCGTGGTGTGACGACATCGCGCATTCTTGCCACACGATTCTGCACGGTGCGACGACACCGCGTCACTTCCATTCCATCCACAACAACAAGAAATAAATAATAAGGGAGGGGGCCGCCGTGTTTTTGCGGTCCGGCCTCCTCCCGTTAATCGATATCAAGCGTTCCGAAAATACGCGGGTAAAAGACGAAAGAGAAATCACGTAAAGAAACACATAAACCCCCTACAACCTCATAAATAAAAAAAATCTTAACAATAATCCCAATCCGCAAATTAATCTTCGTGGATCAACATAATATTTAGTTGATCCGCGTTCTTAGAATTAGAAGGGAGTAAACGAGGGTTCACCAACAATCACAATTTAAATTCCCTACCTCGGTTCAGGAATGGTGCACGTCAACAATCCTCAGAAGACGAGCGTCGCGGAAATCGGGCATCTCGGAAAACGAACGTTGTTTCCATTAACGTCGAGGTGCGTTCGAAGAGAAAATGTCATTGGAAGAAGACATTACATTCTTCAGCGGAGATGTTCCTCGTTGAAGAACGGTGTTCTTCGCGTTCTTCGTCGAGGTTGAAGAAGAAGAAGACTTCATGCTTCCCAAACCTCTCAAGGTGGAAATACTATAACAATAATAAAATAAGACCAAGTCTTAATTTTATTCACACAACTTAACCATTTGAATTTCAAGAGTTTGAAATTATGTAACTCACCTTATTTATTATAACAAGTTGTCCAAAATTAATGAAAGTGAGTTAATGGGGAGTTAGGAAGGTGAGGGTTTAAGAGGAGTTAAGGGATTTGAAAAGGTGGGGGGTTCGTGTGGGCCCCACCCTTTCAATTATCCTCACATGGGAAGTTGGGTGGATGTGGGCCCCACCACCAACTTCACATGGGAGAAATTATCCACCTTGAAAAGAAATAAAATTGATTCAACAATTTTATTTACTTTTTTAATTAAAACCCATTAATTTAACTTCTTCATCCGCACAAATGCAACTACGGTAAAGGTTCCCTTAAGCGATTACCGGCGTTGCGAGTTCATCGGTGCCATCAGATTTCAATTCAGAGCACTGGTTCAAAAGATAGGAAATCCCGCTCGTTAGTTCATTGAACGTACCCGAGCCAATCTTCAGAAATTGATTCTGGGCACTCCGGGCCTCGGTACCAAGCGCCGTCAGAAACTGCGTTATTGTAAAATTTCAAAGAAAATTAAGAAAAAATTTTCCTTGAAATTTCAGGGTCTTTACAAGAAGTGTCTAGTTTTAAATTTTCATGATGTTATATATATATTATGATATAATTCTCCAAATCTCTAAACATGAATAGATCATCAATTAGAATTACCAATTTAATTCATGATTATGTAATTCATATGGAGGAGTCCTTATAGTTGGTATCAAAGGTCGGTTTAGAAACCTCAAGGAGTTATAATATTGTTAAATTAATGTCCATTAATTAAATTATGTATTATTGAAATTATATAGAATTTACAGAGTACCATGTTGCGTAGCATTAGAAGTTTTTGTGTTCAGAATTATTTTCCATAGAATAAATAGGGCATCTATGATGAGACAACATCAGGAGGAAGAGAAACTTTCAAATAAGTAAACTAATATTTTCAGAATTGGAACTAAACTTCTTGTTGTAGTGATGGAATAATAGAATGAGGCTATAATTGGTAGTGGTATCAATGCATGAGATCTTCTAGATAAACCACAGAGGAACATGCCATTAGACCATTATTTCATGTTCTAGTAGAAGAATATATTAAGGCAGTAGAAAAAAAATTGATTTCATGGGGTGTTCAGAACATCAAAAAGATAGGATTTTTTTTACCGTTATGAAGGTGAAGCCGATAAGTTGTGGTCAATGGTGAAAAATATCATGGATAGTGAGGAGACTGATTCTCTTGATTGAGATGAATTTGAAGTTATATATCCTGATAAATATTTTCCTTAGGTGGATTATCTTAGGATTGAAAAACAATTCCTAGAATTGAGGTAGGAGGATGAATCGGATTCTTATGATGAAAAATTCATGCAACTACCAAGGTATGCTCTAAATTTCATATGATATCTTGATAGAAAATCCACCCATTTTTTACTGAGGATTAAATCCAATGTATCGAAGGGCATTAAGTTCTCCTGAGTTCAAATGTTATGAAAAACATGTTCGATGTGTAAAGAAGGTTAAAATAGAGTTTACTGATTATCAATTGTTCTTTGACACACAACATAAATAGTGGTCTACGTGGCATAAGAAAGGGATGAACAAATTAAAAATGTACAATGGTAAAAATATTATGTTTACATTTTTTGAAAATTGTGGTAAAAATCGTGGAAGGGAATGTCTTTTGAAATATTTTATGTGAAACCAATGTGGTAAAATATGTCATAAGGCTCGCATTTGCATAAAAAAAAAAACAGGTTAATGGTAAGACAAACTATTATTTATAGTCATTATAATTATTGATTTGAAATAAAATGTGTCATTATATAAATGAGTGACCATCGAAGAACTCAAATGAGGGAATGATAAAATATAACTAGAAGAATGGGGTGGTTAAATCCTTTGCAAATACTTCAGATGATGTCGGTCCATCATATGAAGTAGTATTAGGTACACTGTTTGTTTGTTATGATTAATCCAACATGTTGTTTTATTTAGGGTCTACACATTCATTCATTTCTAATATGTTTTCTGGTAAATTGATAATTCAATCTCTATATATGAATCCTAATCATATGGTAAAAACATCATTGGGAAATTTGAGACAAAAAAAAAATATATGATCCTTCATGTCCTTGTGTACAAAAAGAATCAACATGAAAACCTTATTATTTTTCCTCTAGTAGAGATTGATTTATATTTTGGGTATGGTTTCTTTTTCAATTTATCATGCTTAGATTCACAGCAGGGATAAAGAGGTTTCCTTTTATAAATATGTTCAGTTTTTGTAATATAATGAACTGTTTCAATATGATAACATATTAGGAATATGAGAAACAAGTAAAAGTGGTAAATGAATGTTACCTTGCACATATTTTTGAACACTAAGGAACTGTTCAAAATAATGATGTGCCAGGGGTAAATGAGTATCTTTATGTTTTTTCGAATGAGTTTCCTAGTGTAATACCTGATCGAGAAGTTGACTTTATTGTTGACTTAATTCTTGATTCTAATCCAATTTGAAAACCCCCTTATCAAATAGATCATATTGATCTTTTATAGTTAAAGAAGAAGTGGTAGGAGTTATTAGATAAAGGCTTCATTCAACCTAGAACATAAACATAGGGTGCTCTTGTCTTGTTTGTTAAAAATAAAGATGGTCCAATGAGACATTGCATTGATTATAGAGCATTTAAAAACATCACTATTAAGAACAAGTATCCTTTTCCTCATATGAATTATTTGTTTGACCAACTCGAGGGAGCTTAGTATTTTTCTATGATTTACTTTAGGTCGATGTACCATTAGTTGAACGTAATGGTAGAAAAAATTCTGAAGACTGAGTTTAGTAGTAGATATGTCCATTATGATTTTTTAGTTTTGCCTTTTGGGTTATCAAATTTGTAACACCCCAAGCTTCTACGGTACGCTTCTCTTTGAATAATGTGATAGCGTGTGTTGTACACAACATCGAGTTCTAACACACCACAACAAATCAAACTAGCCGTTATGAATAGAAATACCCACTTTTTGAAATAATATATATTTTATATTTCAGAATGGACTTCATTTTTGGATTCGGAATATCGAAATTATCCTAAGTTGAATTTTTGGTATTTTTATGAGAACTTCCAATTTTTATGAATAGTGAAAAATTCTTAAAAACAACTTTTTTAATCAAAATAATTTATAGTGATAAATTATATTATTGAGTGGTTTTAAAGTATAATTAGAATATATTCGTACCATTTTATCCAATGGTGTTCATTAGAATTAATTTTACTTTGAAATTATACATAAACAATTATCAATCTTTTGATATATATTGTTTCGTAAAAACACGCTATTTGTTGTGAAAGCAGGAATTAATTATAAAATTAATTAATTCAACTTATATGTTTGGAATTTTGTAAAATAGAATACATTTTTGATTTCAGAATATCAATTATAGCTTAGGGTGAAATTTTGGCATTATTCTGAAAAACTTCAATTTTTGATAAATAGTGAAACTACTAAGTGGTAGTTAAAAAACTGAATTTTTCATAAAACCTAATTTTACCGCTTCTGTGAAGGGAATTTCGAAAATATGAGAGACACGGTTAATATCAAGAAGTAAAATGTGGTTTAATGAGATGAAAATAATTTTTGGTGAATAGTAACTTTTTACTTTTATTTACCACGGTTAAAAGTAAAGAGGGTAATTAAGGGTAAAAATGATATTAATATTACCCTAACACATGTCCTAATTCTATTGGAAAAGTGTATCTCGACCAAAACAGCCTTAGGAATAAAATATTATCATTTAGGTCAACTTGGATTAGATTAGGACATTTATTATTATTTAATTCAAAGAAGAGTTAAAAGAGTAAAAATCAAAGTTTATTTACTAAAACATTTTTATTATAGGGATTTACATAAGATAAATTCGATTGTAAATATTAATTAGAAATATAAAAATATTTCCTACATAATTATATTTTATTAATAATTTTTAGTATTTACATAATTTAATTTATTTATGACACAGTGATGATGCAGTAATTACCATAATTGTGAAAAATTAAATTAATTGATATTATAAATTCCCAAATAAATAAAATTTGAGACTTTTTAGGAATTAAACTAATTTTATAGGTTAATATGACATGTTAGGATTGCTGCAATTAACTTTTTTCGAAGTAATCATTCTGTTATGATTTTTACAAAAATCAATTATTAAATAGTGTAAAAATTGACATAAAAGAGTTTTTAAAACAAATATTATATTATTAATTGATATTAAATTCCTAAAAATCTAACGTTCTTACAAGTGACTTATATCATGATATTATCCTCATTAGTGGACCACTTGGGGGTCTATTGTATGTATATAGTAAGTTTATTAACTATATATTATAAAAATACAAAGTGACATGGTAAATGTCAAACTAATTAACTAAGAGTTAAAACTAAAAGATAAGGTTAATATAGTAAACCAAACCTGTCTAAATTCTATTGGTTGAATTTTTATCGACCTATCCCCACCTTATCATTTGAATAATCAACTTTTGAGCAATTAGAACCCGAATATGAATTTATTATAAATTAATATTTCTAGCTTTTCCAAAGGTGCCCCTCACCCCTCTTATAAAAGGGCACTCCTCCTTCTCATTTCATCACACCATCAAAGCCTTTTGGTTTGGCGAAACTCTGACCAAATACTCTCCCAACATCCCTCAATAAAACCTAGAGGCCGTATTTGGATCAGAAAGCCAACCTAAGGAGCCCTTTTGATCAAATCAAAAGGAAGAACCCGAAGAAGAGGTAATGTTTTCACCACCCCTTTTCAAGTTCCTTTCTTCTTCCACTTCTTCTTTCTTTGTTATTACCATTCTAAAATAATAACTCTATTATATTATATATACTGTTATGTTATTATAAATATGGTACAACCATATTCAGTATTCTATCCACCCTTTGAATAACATGTCACCATACGTGCGTACGTACAACTTACCATCTCCACGTCGTGGTGTAATTGTTATTTAATATATTATTATTTGTATGGGTATAATAATGATGTGTAACTCATGTAAATAATAAATATAACATGCTAATGATTCTGTATATATGATATACCATCCATTTATATATTATTTTAATATTATAAGAATGATATTGTCGCTCGTGCGTACGTACAGACTACCGTCTCCACGAACGCGATGAGGTTCATTCTCTATAGTATCCATTAAAGTATAATTATCATTTGATGATTTAAAAATGATTTTTAAGGACTTGATATAATTCATTATATGAATAATATACAACCTATCCATGACAAACATGGCTTATGTAACAAAACATATAAAATAAAAGAGTAAGTTAACACCCGAAACGACGATAATTCAAATATATTATTAACAAATCAATGTTAAAAGATCATATATGATATCATATTAATATATGTGATTATTATATAATTTAATAAAAATTATTTCACCATTATACAGGAGGTTAACCTACCCCAACCAAGGAAAAATAAAAGGTAAATGTTATTTCACAATCTCTTCATTATCCGAGGTTGTTTATACGTAATAATCAACTGGGATCTCTTTATCATCCACATCCATGTTTCTTAAAAATGTATTTCAAAACATTTTTAATATTTACAAGAATATGGGTTAATGTCATTTATACCCTTGTTTGAATTTTTATAAGAGGTTTATAAATGAATCTTTCCGTCGTTTTCCAAACAAGGTGCTTTTTAACCTTTTCGACAAAATTAAGGTAAGAATGTTTTTTTTAACTTATACGGCGGGTGCGGCTATTTTCCGCCATTATAAAATTGTTAAAGCTTCCCTTACAAGCTTATAAGAATATTTTAAAAGAAAATGTTTTATTTTATAAATATATGACTCTTAAATTATTTCAAAAATAGAAAGAGATATTTCTCTAAAAAGTGTTTTGATTTCATCTATGTCAACATCCTTTGATGGATTTTATGATGATTTGTAGTTGATTTATTAAGATACAAAACTTCTATATTGTATTGAAGGTTTTGTGATATGTTTGACTATGGATGCGATATTTTTATACCATTCATAGTTTATGATGAAAGTATTGACATTTCGTATGCTAGTTTTAATACGAATGTTTGTGTTATGTTCAAACCTTTTCATATGGGAATGAATTGGAATTAATATGTGACAGGTGGAGCCTACTATAGCTCCTCGATGCATCGGTAGGTATCATGAGACAAAATAGTGTCTTGGCACAAGGCCTTGACAAAATCTTATTTGTAGTCTTGGCACGAGGCCTTGGCTATGTGGTTATGATAGTCTGGCATTATGCATTCCATCATTGTGAAAGTGGTTATTGATATTGCATGTGATTATTAGATTAGTAGAATATTCATGTGAATATTTAAATGGCATTATTTCATTTTTCTTTTGTTATACTATGTTTAAGTTCAATTTGAAAAGGCTTTTGTTTTAGTTATACATTGCCTTAAAAGTTTATGCTTATTTTTGAAAGTTTCCTCTATATTGTTATCCTTACTGGGAATTTGAGCTCACCCCTTTTCTATGTTTTATTTTTCCTAGGATGTGAAGAATTAAGTTATGATTGACCTGCAGGGATAATATGTGGGGATATTAGTGTGGAATATGGAGACTATGTTGTTGTAGTAGTTTTTCACTTTGTGATGTAATGTAAAACTTTATGAATATATCTAGTGTTTCCAAGGCTACTAAACCAATCGGTCTTTCGAGATTTGATATTTCTTGTGATCATGCCAATGTAATGTAATAATGCATCAACTCTGGGTAACTATGGTCGGGGCATTACTGTTGGTATCAGTGGAGGTTTAGTACAATCCTTGGAAGCTAGATTTAGATAAACTCTGATTAGAGCACGTAGACCTAAGATGAACTATGAGGATTAGTATAGAAGAACTTCCTAGAATTTTGATATTGTAGAGATTTTGTGAGTTTTCGGAGCAATACATCCCTGTCTGGATACGAGCAGGTAGAGGCGGCTCTGGCACAGATGTACCAAGGGGTAAAACCCGAAAACACCGCTTTGAGCTAGACTCAAACGGGAACTGGTGCACGACAATGGGTCTTGCTGCACTCTTGGTTATAAGTATGGGATTATGTATTTTGATTAATAAACTGATCTAGTTTATGACATTGTTTAGAAATGGTGCCTAGTGGAAGAAATGGAAACCGTATCAATGCACACACTCCTTGTAGGGATTGCCCTTTTGCTCAAGATAATTATAGTGGACCTGGTGATGCACCTGGTGCCGATCGGCTAATCACCATAGTGGGACAACTCACTCAGGTTATGAATAATAACCTTACCCGTATGGATCACCCTGATCCGCAATGTGGAGGATCAATGTTAGATCGATTAATGAGGCAACAACCACCAATGTTCAATGGGAATACAAATCCCTTAGTAGCTGAGAAATGGATATTTTCCCTAGAGAAAATATTTCAGACTTTGGGGAGTAATGAAAGGGAAAAAGTTATCATGGCAGTTTACCACCTCACTAGAGATGCTGATCAATGGTGGTCATTGATTCAAAATACAAAGGAAGATGATGAAGTATCAAATATGGAATGGAGGGAGTTCAAAGTTCTATTTTTAGAAAAATACTTTCCTTGTGACCATCGAGCAGATATGGAAAAGCAATTTCTGAGTCTGAGACAGAAGGAGGATGAGAATGTCGCAAAGTATGAGGCTAACATTACATGGTTAGAAAGGTATGATGGTGATTATATATGTAACCCAAGAAGTAAGATTGATTATTTCTTTGATGGGTTAAAACCATTTCTCCGTCGAGAATTAGTCTCAAAATCCTTCTCGTCATACGAAGACTTTCTCTCATGTGCTATCAAGACCAGAAAGGAATTCTCTAAGTCTTATGACTTTAAAGCAAAGCAAAAGAAGAAGAGACCTGCTGATCCATATTTTAATGGAAATAAGGGGAAGAAGGGAAATGTTGAATATCCATCCTGTGGTAAATGTGGGAAGAAACACCCTGGTACTTGCTTGAAGGGAATGGGCGTCTGTTGCAAATGTGGTGAAAAAGGACACCAAGCTCGTGATTGCAAAGGGAAGAATGAAGCTACCAATATTCAGTTCTACAATTGCAGGGAGATGGGGAATTATGAAAATGAATGTCCTATGTGTCAGGAGAAAATACCCCAGAAAAGGCCAAGGGATCAAGGCCAGGCATATGCTATCACTACTGCTGAGGTAGAAGTTCCGAAAGACGTGGTGGCAGGTAATTTAATGGTTTCTTCAAGTTTAGAAAATGCATTATTTGATTCTGGATCATCGCATTGTTTTATATCTTCCCAGTTTGCTGAGAAAATTAGATATTTCCAATTTGATTTAACATGGGAGTTGTTAGTTAAAACTCTTAAGGGAACTATCATTGCAAAAAAGTTTTGTGAATCAGTCCCCACTAGAGCACATAAATGTTCATTATCTTCTGATCTCATCATCATACCTATGATTGAGTTTGATATAATCCTCGGTATGGACTGGATTTCAGAATATGATGCAATGATTTATTGTAATAAGAAAGAGGTTACGATTTTTGATGATAATGATAAAGAACACCTTATCTTTAGAGCAGAATCGTCACCACCTAATTCTTATTTAGATCCACCCTCAGTAGCTCAACTAAATTCAATTATTGGGGAGGAAGAGAATGAAATAACTGTGGGTGAGGAAAGAATTTTAAAATAGAGGATGTACCTGTTGTGAAATAATTTGTAGATGTATTTTCGGAAGATCTACCTGGACAACCTCCAGAATGAGAAGTTGAGTTTTCCATTGATTTAATTCTTGGATCAAGGCCTATATCAAATACCCCTTATAGAATGGCCATTGTATAATTAGTTGAACTAAAGAAACAACTAGAGGAATTGAGTAATAAGGGATTTATTCTCCCTAGTGTTTCTCCATGGGCAGCCCATGATATTTTTGTTAAAAAGAAAGACAGATCTATGAGGTTATGTATCGACTACAGGGAGATCAATGTTATAACAATAAAGAACAAGTATCCCTTACCACACATTGATGATTTATTTGACCAACTGCATGGAGCTCAATACTTTTCAAATATTCACCTTTGATCTGGATACCATCAGTTGTGTGTGAGGAAGGAAGACATTCTGGAGACAACATTTCGAACCAGGTACTGGCATTACGAGTTTACTGTAATGCCTTTTGGATTAACTAATGCACCCTCTGTAATCATGGATCTGATGAATAGAGTTTTCAAGGAGTATCTTGATGAATTTGTTGTGGTATTTATTGATGATATCTTGGTATACTCCAAAAGCTACGAAGATCATTAAAATCACTTGCGCATTATCTTGATGACTCTGAGAAGACATGAATTATATGGGATGTTTAGAAAGTGTGAATTCTGGCTTTATGATATTTCATTTCTTGGCCATATTGTCTCTAAAGATGGAATCTCTGTTGATCCTTCTAAGACCAAGGCGATCCAAGAATGGCCAGCACCTATGAGTATAACTGAGGTATGTATTTTTATTGGTTTGGCAGGTTATTATCGACGATTCGTCCAGAATTTTGCCTGATTGGCTAACCCATTAAAGAAGCTCACACGTAAAGGGGTTAAATTTGTTTGGAAAAAAGAGTGTGAAGAATTTTTCGAAGAACTAAAGAGAAGATTAGTCAATGATCCTATATTGACTCTACCATCGGGGAATGATGGGTTCGTTATTTATAGAGATGCATCGAAGAAAGGACTTGGTTATGTCCTTATGCAGAATGATAGGGTTATTGCCTATGCATCACGTCAGATGAAAATTAATGAACAAAACTATCCTACTCATGATCTCGAGTTAGCAGCTGTGATATTTTATTTGAATATATGAAGGCACTACCTCTATGGTGAAAAATGTGAGATTTACACTGATTACAAGAGTTTGAAGTATATTTTCTCACAAAAATAACTCAACACGAGGAAAAGGAGATGGCTTGAATTACTCAAGGATTATGATTGCACGATACACTACCACCTGAGGAAGGAAAACATGGTAGAAGATGCTTTGAGCGGAAAAGAACATGGAGTTTTGAACAATATTAGAATTGAAGGGGATCCAATTTTCATGTGTCTAGTGAAGATGGACATGAGAATAACCAGGGAAGGCGAAAAATAAATTTTTTTTCAAATGGTTGCCAATCCATCCTTACTAGAAAGGATTAAGAGTTCTCAGACTGATGATGAAGATTTTTAAATGAAGATTAAAGCTGTGAATGATGGGAGATTGAGAGACATTGTGTATGAAGATGGAATTTTGAAATTCGGGAAGAGACTTTGTGTTCCCGATATACCTGATCTAAAAACGGAATTGCTGGATGATGCTCATAGTTCCAATTTCTCTATACACCCTGGGAGCACCAAAATGTATAGAGATTTGAAGGAACATTTTTGGTGGGACAACATAAAGAGGGAGATTTCTGATTTTGTGTCAAGATCTATGGTTTTTCAACAAGTGAAAGCTGGAAGGAAACAGCCTGGAGGAGTCATGAAACCTCTTCCCGTACCGGAGTGGAAATGGGAAAATATTATAATGGACTTTGTCATGGGGCTACCAAATACTCCTAGAAGGAACAATGCAATATGGGTTATTGTTGATCGTCTTACCAAGTCAGCACATTTTCTTGCTATAAGAGAAGATCTACCCCTGGAACATCTAGCAAGACTATATATTAATGAAGTTGTGAGACTTCATGGAGTACCCCTATCGATTGTTTCTGATCGTGATCCCTGTTTTACTTCATGATTCTGGAAAGGTCTTCAAAAATCCCTGGATACTTAACTACATTTGAGTACTGCTTACCACCCTCAGACAGACGGACAATCAGAACGGTCAATTAAAACCATAGAAGATATGTTGAGATCTTGCTCACTTGACTTTCAGGGTATGTGGTATCAATATTTACCTCTGGTAGAATTTTCCTATAACAGTAGCTTCCATTCGAGTATTCAGATGGAACCATATAAAGCGTTATACGGGAAGAGATGTCGTACAGCAACCTGTTGGGATGACGTTGGTGAAAGAAAACTTGTAGGCCTAGAACTGGTGGAGGAAACGATGGAAAAGGTAAAGGTAATCCAAAATCACATCAAAGCAGCTCAAAGTAGGCAGAAGAGCTATCACGATAATCGAAGGAAGGATTTGGAATTTCAAGTCGGTGATCATGTTTTCCTGAAGGTATCTCCATGGATGGGAGTCATACGTTTTGTTAAGAAAGGTAAATTGAGTCCCAGGTACATCAGACCCTTCGAAATTCTACAACGAATTGGGCTTGTAGCTTACCGATTGGCAATGCCGCCAAGTCTCTCCAATGTTCACGATGTGTTCCACGTATATCTGTTGAGGAAATACATTCCTGAACCAACGCATGTACTCACCTATGAGGAATTAGAACTGGAACCCGATCTGTCCTATTGTGAAGAGCCCGTCAGGATTCTTGATACGAGAGAACAAGTACTGAGAAATCGGACGACGCGTCTGGTAAAAGTTTTGTGGAGAAACCATAAGATGGAAGAGGCAACATGGGAACCCGAGGAACTTATGATGAAGAAACACCTGAGTCTTTTCATGTGATAACTATTCTAGAAATTTCGAGGACAAAATTATTTGAAGGAGGGGAGAATTTAACACCCCAAGCTCTTATGGTACGCTTCTCTTTGAATAATAATGCGATAGCGTGTGTTGTACACAACATCGAGTTTTATCACACCACAACCAATCAAACTAGCCATTATGAATAGTAATTCCTACTTTTTGAAATTATATATATTTTATATTTCAAAATGGGCTTCAGTTTTGGATTCCGAATAACGAAATTATCCTAAGTTGAATTTTTGGTATTTTTCTGAGTACTTCCAATTTTTATAAATAGTGAAAAATACTTAAAAAAACTTTTTTTAATAAAAATAATTTATAGTGATAAATTATATTATTGAGTGTTTTTAAAGTATAATTAGAATATATTTTTACCATTTTATCCAATGGGATCATTAGAATTAATTTTACTTTAAAATTAGACATAAACAATTATCAATCTTTTGATATATAGTGTTTCTTAAAAACACGCTATTTGTTGTGACAGCAGGAATTAATTAATTCAACTTATATGTTTGGAATTTTTTAAAATAGACATCATTTTTGAATTCGGAATATCAATTATAGCTTAGGGTGAAATTTTGGAATTATTCTGAAAAACTTCAATTTTTGATGAATAGTGAAACTACTAAGTGGTAGTTAAAAAACTGATTTTTTCATAAAACCTAATTTTACCGCTTCTATGAATGGAATTTAAAAAATACGAGGGACACGGTTAATATCAAGAAGTAAAATGTGGTTCAATGAGATGAAAATATTTTTTTGTGAATAGTAACTTTTTACTTTTATTTACCACGGGTAAAAGTAAATAGGGTAATTAAGGGTAAAAATGATATTAATATTACCCTAACACATGTCCTAATTCTATTGGACAAGTGTATCTCGACCAAAACATCCTTAGGAATAAAATATTATCATTTAGGTCCACTTGGATTAGATTAGTACATTTATTATTATTTAATTTAAAGAAGAGTTAAAAGAGTTAAAATCAAAGTTTATTTACAAAAACATTTTTAATATAGGGTTTTACATAAGATAAATTCTATTTTAAATATTCCTTAGAAAGCTAAATATATTTCCAACATAATGATATTTTATTTTTAATTTTTAGACTTTAAATAAATTAATTTATTTATGACACAATGATGATGCAGTAATTACCATAATTGTGAAAAATTAAAATAATTTATATAATAAATTCACAAATAAATATAATTTGATACTTCTTAGAAATTAAAATAATTTTCTAGTTTAATATTACATTTTAGTATTGATTCAATTAACTTTTTTCGATGTAATCATTCTGTTATAATTTTTACAAAAATCAATTATTGAATAGTGTCAAAATTGACATAAAAGAGTTTTTAAAAGAAATATTATATTATTAATTGATATTAAATACCTAAAAATCTAAGGTTCATCCAAGAGACTTATATCATAATAGTATCATCATTAATGGACCACTTGGGGGTCTCTTGGATGTATATAGTATGTTTATTAAATATATATTATAAAAATATAAAGTGACATGGTAAATGTCAAACTAATTAACTAAGGGTTAAAACTAAAAGATAAGGTTAATATAGTAACCCAAAACTATCTAAATTCTATTGGTTGAATGTTTTTCGACCTATCCCCACCTTAACCTTTGAATAATCATCTTTGGAGCCATTATAAACTGAATATGAATTTATTATAAATTAATATATCTAGTTTTTCCAAAGGTTCCCCTCACGCCTCTTATAAAAGGGCACTCCCTATTCTCATTTATTCACACCTTCAAAGCCTTTTTGTTCGGACAAACTCTGCCCAAATACTCTCCCAACATTCCTCACTACAACCTAGAGGCCTTAGTTTGATCAGAAAGCCATCCTATGGAGCCCTTTTGATCAAATCAAAAGGAAGAACCCGAAGAAGAGGTAATGTTTTCACCACGCCTTTTCAAGTTCCTTTCATCTTCCACTTATTCTTTATTTGTTATTACCATACTAAAATAATAAATCCAGTATATTATATATACTTTAATGTTATTATAAATATGGTACAACCATATTCATTATTCAATCCACCATTTGAATAACATGTCACCATACGTGCATACGTACGGCTTACCGTCTCCACGTCGTGGTGTAATTGTTATTCAATATATTATTATATGGATGGGTATAATAATGATGTTTAACACATGTAAATAATAAATATAACATGTTAATTATTCTGTATATATGATATTCCATCCATTTATATATTATTTTAATATCAAAAGAATGATATTGTCGCTCGTGCGTACGTACAGACTACCGTCTCCACGAACGCGATGAGGTTAATTTTCCATAGTATCCATTAAATTATAATTATCATTTGATGATTTAAAAATTATGTTTAAGGACTTCATATAATTATGTATATGAAAAATATACAACCTATCCATGAAAAACATGGCTTATTTTACAAAACATATAAAATAAAATGAGTAAGTTAACACCCGAAACGATGATAATTCAAATATATTATTAACAAATCAATGTAAAAAGATCATATATGATATCATATTAATATATGTGATTCGTGTATAATTTAATAACAATTATTTCAACATTATACAGGAGGTTAACCTACCCCAACCAAGGAAAAGTACAAGGTAAGGGTTATTTCACAATCTCTTCATTATCCGAGGTTGTTTATACGTAATAATCTACTGGTATCTCTTTATCATCCACATCCATGTTTCATAAAAATGTATTTCAAAACATTTTTACTATTTACAAGAATATGGGTTAAAGTAATTTATACCCATTTTTGAATTTTTATAAGAGGTTTATAAAGGAATCTTTCCATCATTTTCCAAACAAGGTTCATTTTAACCTTTTCGACAAAATTAATGTAAGAATGTATTTTTTAACTTATACGGCGGGTGCGGCTATTTTACGCCGTTATAAAATAGTCAAAGCTTCCCTTACAAGCTTATAAGAATATTTTCAAATAAATTGTTTTAATTTATAAATATATGACTCTTAAATGATTTCAAAAATAGAAAGAGATATTTCTCTGAAAAGAGTTTTGATTTCATCTATTTCAACATCCTTTGATGGATTTTATGCTTATTTGTAGTTGATTTATTAAGATACAAAACTTCTATATTGTATTGAAGGATTTGTGATATGTTTGATTGTGGATGTGCTATTTTTATACCATTCATCGTTTATGATGAAAGTATTGACATTTCGTATGCTAGTTTTAATACGAATGTTTATGTTATGTTTAAACCTTTTCATATGGGAATGCATTGGACTTAATATGTGATGGGTGGAGCCCGCTATAGCTCCTCGATGCATCGGTAGGTCTCATGAGACATACTAGTGTCTTGGCACAAGGCTTTAACAAAATCTTATTTGTAGTCTTGGCACGAGGCCTTGGCTATGTGGTTATGATAGTCTGACATTATGCATTCCATCATTATGAAAGTGGTTATTGATATTGCATGTGATTATTTGATTAGTAGAATATCCATGTGAATAAGTAAATGGAATTTTTTAATTTTTTTTTTGCCATAATATGATTGAGTTCAAGTTTAAAAGGCTTTTGTTTTAGTTATACATTACCTTAAAATTTTATACTTATTTTTGAAAGTTTCTGATATATTGTAATCCTTACTAGGAATTTGAGCTCACCCCTTTTCTATGTTTCATTTTTCCCAGGATGTGAATAAGTAAGTTATGATTGACCTGCATGGATAGTATGTGGGGATATGAGTGTGGAATATGGAGACTATGTTGTTGTAGTAGTTTTTTCACTTTGATATGTAATGTAAAACTTTATGAATATATCTAGTTTTTCCAAGGCTACTAAACCAATCGGTCTTTCGAGATTTGATATCTCTTGTGATAATGCCAATGTAATGTAATAACGCACCGACTCTGGGTAACTGGGGTCGGGGCGTTACAAAATGAACCTGATATATTAATGGATCTTATGGATAGAATTTTCATCTATTTTTGGATAAGTTTTTAGTCATTTTTAATTGATGATATTTTTATATATTACAGATGGTAAGAGGAACATTAAATTCATTTAAGTTTTTTATTTCAATCCGTAATGGAAAAAAATTATTTGGGAAATTAAGAAAGTGTGAGTTTTGGTAACAAAAAACTTCATTCCATTGTCACAGTGTTTCAAAAAATGGAATTACTTTTGACCGTTCTAAAAAAAATCTGTTTAAGACTGGCCAAGATCCTCAAATATAAATGAAATCAGTAGTTTTCATGGTTTTGGAGGGTTATTACTTGAGGATTTGTTGATGAATTTTGTTGATTATCTACTTCAATTAATATTTAATCTTGAAAATGTGTTTAGTTCATCGGGAAAAAATAATGTGATTCTTTTTTCAGGAATTGAAAAGAATATTGTTTAATGCTCCATTTTTGGAACTACCTTCAAGAAATGGTGAGTTTGTTATCTATTGTGATGCTTCATTGAAATGACTTCGTTGTGTCCATTTGAAAATTATTAGGTAATTTCTTATGCTTCAGGTCAGTTGAAATCTCATGAGTTTAATTGACCTACACATAATTGGAATTAGGTGTGATTTTTTTTCTTTAAAATTTGGGATGCATCATTTGTATGGTGTAAATTGTGAAAAAATATTCTGAAAAAAAGGCTAAATTATATATCCACTAAGAAATAATTATTCACGAGACAGGGAAAATGGTTGAATTAATCATGGATTATGATTTCATGATCCATTAGAATCTGGGAAATGAAAATAAAGTGGCTGATGATTTGAGTAAAAAATGTAATTCTAAATTAACCATGTTTTTTTTGGATCAATATCTTTTGATAAATGATTTATTAAAAATTGTTATAGATGTTGTTGGTGTAGGAAATTCCTTTATTTTGTTTTAGGTGTTAGTGAAATCATAACTATCAGACAGAATTATCCAAGCACCGAAGGAAGATGGTGAGTTGCCAAAAAAAGGTAGAGTTGGTATAAAAGGGTATGTTTCATTATTTTAACATAGATAATGATTGTATTTTGATGTTTGGAAAGACATTATTTGTTCCTTGTGATTCAGAGTTTAAAAATGATTTGTTATTTGAAGCTCATAGTACTACGTTATCAGTCCATCTTGGTAGTACTAAGATGAAAAGTGATCTTCAGGAGTAATCTTCAGGAGTAATGCTAATGTTATGGAATAAAAAGATATATTACTTATATTACTTTTAAGTGTTTGACTTGTCAGTGGGTTAATGTAAAGCGAAAATTACCGAAAGGGATTCTTAAACATTTATAGGTTTCAAAGTGGAAATGTAAAAATATATCCATGGACATCATTGTTTTATTACCAAAGACATCTCAAGGTAATAATGAAATATAGGTTATTTTTGATCGATTAACTAAATATCCTCATTTCCTTCCTCTTCAATATACTTTATCTTGAGATCCACTTTGCTGGATGTATGTTAAAGTGATAGTCAGGTTGAATGGAGTTCCCCTCTCCATTTTATCTGATCATGATCTCAGCTTTAATTCTATCTTTTGTAAAGGCCTTCAAAAGTCATTTGTTACTGAATTAAAATTTAGTATAGCTTTTCATGCTCAATCAGATAGGTAGTCAGAACAATCAATTCAGACCATAGAGGATAATCTATGTGCGGGTTCATTGTATTACAATGGAATTTTGGACCAACCTATTTCTTTGGATAGATTTTCATAAAATAAATTTTTTTATTCTAGTATACAGATGGATCCATTTGAGAAATTATATGGGAAACAATGTCATACTTCAGCTTTTTGGAATGATGTAGGTGAAAGGAAGCTGATGGAACTATAATTCGTAGAACATATGGTAACAATGGTTTTTATGATTCAGTATTACATGAGAACAGCTCAGAGTAGATAGAAAAGTATTGTGGATAACCAGAGGAATGATCTTTCTTTTGAGGTAGTTGATCACGTCTTTCTCAATGATTCTCCATGGAAAAGTGGGATGTGTTTTGGTAAGAAGATAAAGTTGAGTCTGAGGTTCATTTGAACTAATGAAATCCTAGAGAAAGTTGGATCAGTTTCCTACAATGTGGCTTTAAATCAATGATTATCCTAGGTACACAATTTGATTCTCGTTTCAATGTTGATAAAATATATGCCAGATCCATCACATGTTTTGAGCCAGAGGTAGTTCAGTTTGAAGAGAATCTCTCATTGAGGAAAGATCAGTCAAGATTCATGACCGAAGAAATAAAGTGTTGTTGAATAAATTAATTAATCATGTAATGGTCTTGGAAAAAAATCATATGATTTATGATACAATGATGGAATCTAAAAATTCTATGCGGTATATATACCCCCCCTAATTTTATAAGTGAATAAAAATTTTGCGGACACAATTTTCAATAGGGGAAGGATTTAACATCACAAGTAGATAAAAAATAATACATTTTAATGTTCATTAATATTTGAAAATTAAATATTAATGTTTTTATAAGGGGGTGCTATGATATATTGCATACCCGATACACCACAATAGACTTCTTTGAAGTCTAATGTTACACACAATTCTGATTTATACTAAAAAATAAAATTATAATATTAGTTTAAATACTAGTCAACTCATAGAAGTTTTATTGGTGGGAATTAATATAACTAACTAAGATATTATTATACATTTTTGTTAAATGTTTATAAATTTATCCAATAAATGATAGGGTCTTAAAATGTGAATGAATCTAATTTTATGCATAAATACTCTAATATTCTTTAAAACATAGATTTACTACCTTTTGAAAGTGAACCATTTTTAAATGTATTTTTAATTAATAATATATGATATATTGGAAAAAATATAATTCTTCATTAAATTTGGAAGATCAAAATTTACATTGTGGAAATTTTTTTATATTTTTCTAATAAAATTTAATTTTTAATGAATTGTTGAAAAATACTGTATTTTAATTCAAAACTACCTTTTAATCTAATTTAATTTTATGGTTTCATAGAATTTTTAATTGGGTTTAAAGTGTAATTAGATTATATTTTTACCATTTATTCCATTTTTGTCCATTAGAAGTAATTTCACTTTAAATTGCACATAAAAAAGTGTCAATCTTTTGATAGTTATTATTTCTTAAAAACATGTTTTTTGTTTTGACACTCAGAATTTATTTTTTATTATTAAAGGCAACTTTTGTGGTTTTAATTTAGTAAAATAAATCTAATTTTTTATTTTTTATTAACAAATATAGCTCAGGATTAATTTTTAGTTTTTTTCTGAAATCCAGCAATTTTTTATGAATAGTTAAAATAGTGAGTAGTAGTTAAAAATGCAACATTATATTTTTAAAAGAAATTTTACCACTTCTGTGAAATTAATTTTTAAAATACTACATTCATGGAGGATAATATTAAGTAAAACATTATTCAATCTGATGAAAATATTTTTTGGTGAATAGTATCTTTTGACAATCATTTCCCACGGTTAATTGTAAATAGGGAAATTAATGGTAAAAAAATATTATAATGATATAAAATTACATTAACACTTTTCCTAACCATATTTTATGAGAAATGGCCATCCCATAAAATCCTTTGGTGTGAAAATTGTCCTTTTAATGCCACTTGGTTAAGATATTGATAATAATATCATTTTATTTAATGTAAAAATAAAAATATCATAATCTTGTATAGTTTTGCTAAAAAAATTAATGTTGGGTTATGTAATTGATATATTTGACAATAAAAATTAACTAGAAATAAAAAATTACTTCCTAAATAATGGTATTTTATTTATAACTTATAGAAATAATATATATAATTATCTATGAGACAATAAGAATGTCATGTTTACCTCGTTAATGAATTATTTAAATAAATAAGATTATAATAATTTAAATAAATATCCAAAACCAGTCCAATTTTTATTGGATTATTTTATTTAAAAAATGGTTCATCTTAACATTAACTTTAAAAAGTTTTGTACCTTTAGAAACGGAAAATCATTATATAATAATGTAATATTTTCAAACATTTTTAAAGAGACCCTTTCCCCCTTATAAAAGGCCCTCACATCAATCCCATTACTCACAACATTCAAGCCCATTTCCTAGCCCAAACTCTTCCCAAATAGGCTCTAACAATCCCTCTCTTTTTCTTAGAAGCGTTATATTAGGCAGAATTAACATAAATATATCCTTTCGGTTCAAACTAAATGGAGTTATCTAATTTAAATATTACATCTTCTCTTAATTTCTTCTATTTTATTTTACTTCTCCACTCCCCAAATAGTTTTTATTCCTTTATTTTATAACAAAATTAGTATACGCAATATAATAGGTTATTTTCTTGAGAATTATTCCAACTATTCTTACACACACTTCCTTATAATGGGTAAAGAACATATTGTTTCTATGGACGAAGAACTACTACCTAACGAAATAATGATTGTTCAATATTCTCCTACCACCTATTATGGTATCTATTATGATGGAAATATATTTATAAGTTATGTGAATTATATTTATATTTCACTATGATTTTTTATTTTTTTATATCATTGCTTTATGGCTTCCATAGTGGGTAAATTTGATAATTTCATTTGAGGAAGTAGAGACTATCGCCCTCTCAAAGTGATATGACTCATTCATACCATATGTGGAACGTATAAAGGATGGATTTAATGAAATTATATATTCTAATATACTATAATTATAATATAACTATTTATCATTACATCTTCATTTCATTAAAAATATGAAATAGAAATGAAAGTAGCGTTCATGAGTACGTGCACCTAACCATCTCCATGAACAGTGCATTTCATTTCATAATTTCAAATGTTATGTACTATTATTAATACATATAAATACTGGATATATATGATATCTAAACCCTGAATATCATTTTGTAGATAATGGATCTTTGACCAAATGAACATATTGAAACTATAAGAATTTCATTTAAACTCAAGTTCCGAACATCGAAAAATGTCTGATAAGAACTCAAATAATTACCTAATTATTATAGCAAGGAAATAAGTTATGTTAAAGGAATAATAAATTTGTAAAAGTTTCTTTGTAAAATATAAATTAAAATTATTTTATTATTCATGAGATTAAATAATGATCGATTCATTCCGGACATGAGGTAAGGGACCTCATTTAAATCTCCTTTCATTGAGGCATAATTTGTTTTAATCATGAATTTTTATACGCTGTATAAAAACCGTTGACCTTTCATTTCATTCAAAAGGTATATTTTACTAAGAGTCAATTTAATATATGAGAAAAAATAATATTTGTTTTAACAAAATTTGTGGCATTTTCATTTTCCACTACCGTGAGTATTTTTTGATTTATGGCTTCCTTAACAAGTCGTATGGTTTTGTAAGGGAAACTTAAAACCATATAATCTTTTATATATTTTGGTATTGAAAAAGGATTTTATAATGGATTTTTTATGTCAATATATTTAAATTATATATTGTGAATTAAATGTCGATATGTTATCATTCCTTTATGCTTTTTATATGTTGTGAATATGTTATAGTTCTTGGGAATTATTTACATATACGGGTGGTTCTTTGATAAAAATAGGACTGGTGAACCCACGAAATCTCTCTAATTCCTCGGGTAACATGATAGAGGTAAACATGAATGTTTCTTCTAAGATTTTTAGTAAATATAATGTGATGGGTATTCTAAATGTAACTCCCTATGTAGCCGTCAAAGGTAAAACAAATGTACGTTATGGATTCCACAAGTTACCTTTATTATTTGTGATTAATATGTGTTATAAATAAATGTTATGATTTAATGAGGTATGCTAAAGTTCATATGATATGTACGTATTGATGATCAGATTTTTTTCATTATTTGTTTTATAACATTTACTAAGTATTTTATGATCATCCCATGTTTGGAAATGTTCTTCATATGACTTAAAGATGAATAGGATCAATGATGGGATCATGGAAAACTCAAGTCTTCTAATATATGGAACTAGAAATGAATCAATTTTTCAACATTTCATATTTTATTAAAAAAATGGAAACAAAGTGTATGGGTCCATTTTTTAACTTTCAAGTTTTTATGTATAAATTATTCCCTAATTATAAAATTTTCTATAACTGAATGGATCCTCAATGTGAATAATCTTTTTAATTCATGATTATGTAATTTTTAAGGCTGGGTCCTTATATGAAATTATCCAAAAATATTTTGGTCAATGTATTTTAACAAATAAATCATCAATGCGAGGTAGGGGATATTTTTTTTTGTTATTTCATTGATCTACATGTAGTCAGTGCACAATCTCATAGATCAATCATTCTTTGTAACAAAAATAATATGGAATTCCCATTAATATAAAGTATAGAGAATAAATCCTTTATCACTAAATTACTCTTGTTGTTTCATCAACTTTAATAATTATACCGTGACCTATCTAGAAGGATTCTTTGATATAATCCTTGAAAAAGGAATTGAATCAATGGAAAACTCAATTTCCCACTACGGAGGATGTCCTGGGAAATCCACAAGAAATACATCATCACATTCTTTCATAATAGTTATCTCATCTATTTTAAAATTATTTTCCACACCCATCATTATATCATTCCCTTACATTCTCATTGTTGTTAATGTTTTTGTCCAAACATGTAGCACAAACGTTTTTATTTTATTTTGGCACTATAGTGTTTCCTTCCATATTTATCACACGGTGGAATGATAACTCTTACGTTCTTCCCTATTTGCATATTTATTTTTGCATGGTTTTTGGAAACTCTCTTCATCTATATCATTATTTTAATGTTACAAATCTTATAGATGAACTTTTTTGTCTTGAAAGCACAATACACTATGTCTTCATATGATGAGAATGTTTGGAAGACCATTTTCCATCAGAAGAATTCTGTAACACCATCATAGAATCAGTCAACATTTATCCATAGATTTAATATATAGTATACAACATTACTTGATAACGTTGTGATGTAAGCATCATAATTTTAAACATTCTCCCCCTCCTTTGTCCATAAATTTAGAATCAACCTTTCCATATCTTATGGCTACTCATTAGAAAAGAATTTTTCTATGAAAATTTATTTTAATTTCACTTTGTTCCCTATTTTTTTTTCCTTATTCCTATTTTATGTTTTGAAATAGTTACCACCATTCATCAAAATCACTTTCCAAATGATAAAAATTGATGACACCATTCTCTGATTCATTACATTACATGGAGAAAAATATATTATCTAAGGCACATATAAACTATTATTCTAAGAAGGGTTTTTAGACCCTTTAAATGAGGGAGTCTCTTGTCGCCTAATGTGATCTACCATATCTCCACCACATTGTGGATTCATATGATCCAAATAGGTATGGTTATTAATATAGCATGAGTATGTTGTCTCAATATAGTAATAGAATTATCCTCACTAGTCACAGCTCCAGGGCCATCATAATTATATAGAATTAAATGGAAATCCCAACATGGTATAAACACATTCATGAGGATTAAATTCCTTTTACTGTATGCCATTTTAAAATAATTTATTAAATAGTATGAGGTTATGAATCCTAATATACTATCTCAACATAGAAAAATAATTACCATAAATTGAAATTATATGCTTGGATAATCCCAAAATCATAAACAAGGGTTCATTTTTGAAAATATACATTTAAATACATTATAATGGTATCTATAGAAAATTTAAATTTACCTATGCATGTCCCCATGGTGTGTCAAACTAGGTGTGTAATATGTCATTTTGTTGTGTACCATGATTCCACTTGTTATGCCCAAAACTCTATTTCATAGTATTCACTCCTAGGTATAGTTGTTCCAGATCCACATCTAGATATAGTATCTATAAATGGATTTATTTTATTTAATGATCCACATAATATATTCATTACAAATGTTCTATGATGTTTTTTATGTTTATCCTTAAAGACTATATTAGGGACTTGTTCTGTAATATTTATTTTCATATTCTAATTTCTTGGTATTCTGCTAAACATCCCCTAATATCAATTATAATGACCTTACCCTAATTTACTAATGTTGTAACCTTATTACATTACATTTACATGATTATAATAAGGTTTTGTCTTGAAGGAACAAATAGTGTATAAGATTTTGAATGCTAGAAACATACACAACTTCAACATTACAACTTGAAAAGGAACACTCTATAAAAACTCTATTGAGAACATCAACATCTATATGATTACCCAAATATGTCCATAATAATATTACTCCTCAATTCCTTGAAAAAAAGAAACATAAGAAGGGGTGAGATCAGTTACTCAGTAAGGGTAAGAAATATAGTGATTGATATTATAAAAATAAACATTAGGTATAGTAAAAAATTAAAAAAATATGGCATAAAAATATATAAACGTGAAAACATTATCATAATAATATGAGCAGAGTATCTATTACCATAATAAAACATACTGATAAGAATTTTACTAATAAAATAACCACATGTACTATGAATTTATAGTTTCATAATTAATGAAAAGCATATGCTGGATATTCTAATACATACCATCAAGCCCTTGACCAATACATCTAAAAATGATTAAGTCATTCATGATATAAATCACATTAAAACCAATAATACATAAGAATCAACAAGTGTGTTTTAATGGATTAATATACTCTTATAAAATCATCAAGAGATTATTCAGATAAGTACTCTTTTACATTGACAAGAAGTGTTATTTTGTTAAAGTCATTATATAAAACCAAAAACTAAGTAAGATATTATTTTATTAATTAAATGATTGATTTTAGAAAGATAATGTTTGCTAAAAACATATTATATATTTCCCATAAAAATAAGAAAACATTTGTTGAATTCCCTATCCATGATTGTATTTCTGATAGAATTTTTAACTTCCCAATTATGATTTGTAAATACCCATAAAACTAATAATGATTGTGGATGGTAAACATATATAGAGCCCCCACACATAATATATTAGGAGTAAATAATAATGAATATGAATTTAATTTTGGTAAGTATACAATAAAAGTATCCCGAATGAAAATGGAGGTTTAGGTGGAATATCCTTACCTTAGGTCTGAAGGTGTTCCTCAATTGAACATAATGTCATAAATAATCAAATTTAAATTAATAAAATAATAATTCTTGAAACTAAACTACATTTAATTGACAAATTATAACCATGTTATGTTCATTAATGGCCTTTTATATTTTAAGAGATTCAATTTCATTATTTTGGATCATTTTATTCATTGGTTTTCATTATCAGTTTACTTATATTAATGTTCAGATAAACATATAGAATGAGAATGGTTGTCTGCGAATAGATGTAGTATGTTATTATGGAACAAAAATAGTAATACATTGTTATAAAATTTCATTTGGTAGTTGGGAGTGAAGAAAAATAATTATATAAAACATTAATCAAATTTTATTGGGTTAATTGGAGGTTTTTTTATCACAACAAACTATTTTTTATTTATTATTTAATATCAAGTGAAATAGAGGATTATGGAAGCTTAAATAAGTTATAACACATATATTATTGTCTAGTTACACCATAATTTTTTCTGACTATAAATAAGGGCAGTAATAGACATTGAAAACACACCTTCTTTGAATGTGATAAATGAACACATCTCATATGGTGTTTTTAGTTCATGTATAAAAGATGGGAAATGAGAGAGGATGGTAAAATTTTCAATTATCATATCAAAATTTTAGTTCATGTATGGTAATGAATTCATCATAACATTTTCATGAAAGGAGGTGAGTGAAGAAAAAATAAAAAATTGAACTTCAAATAATAGAAATGAATAGTGGAATGTAACTTTTGAAGTAATCTTTCTTGGGAGAATTTTTAAGGGGGGGGGGGGGGTTGTATTTTTAGGATATAAAGGGCTTATAGACATCAAGGAGGATCTAGGAAGTATATTTGATTATAATTTATAAGATTCAATGGGATATACATGAGTGAAGAGGAGAGGGAGTGTGTGGTGTTTTGATAGTGTATGAGAGTACTGATTTGTGGATATCTTATTCATTGTTTTATTTTTTCCATCAAGAATACCAATAGCGTTGATTCATGTGACCCATAGTGATAATAAGATAATTAGAGTTCTAGAAAAGTGTTATTACATCATCTGTGAATCTAGGAAGAGTAAATTAATATAATAACTTACATATACAGAAAATTCCCATATTTTTCTATTCATAACAAATTCGAGTATTTTAGGAAAATCAAAAATATTCACTATAAATTTTTTTATGTGTAAAATTAATGAATTAACTCAATTATTTGAAATTAATTTTTTATATATGTTTAATTTAATATTTATCTAAAATCATTATTTATTCAAAATATAACAATTTTAAAATAATAATCCATTTTTATCACGTTGAAAATTCAATCACGATATCATTATCTTATAACCATAAGACAGTAAAATAATAATATAATTTACTTTTCGAAATGGTAATAATAATATTCATATTGCTATTCATAAGGTTGTGTTACTATTCAATAAAAAATTATACGTGTCTTATCAGACTCTAAATATCTTACTGATGGAAACCATGTATGATAGTTTTTCGAAATTCAAAAGGCAGTGGTGGAAAAAATGTGATTACTGTATATGTTATATAATAGTGGTGTTTTCTAGAGAAAAAATATTTCTTGTATTTATTTATAAATCCTTGGGGTGTTAAACATAAGTATTAATTTTTGTGGTTAAGGTAAAAATGGTTTTTCTAGGGAGCTCATCTTAAATAATAAGGGTTAAAAATCTACAGAAACTATTTCAACAAACATTTTAAGGATTTGTTTTGAACATTTATATTATATAGATAATAATGTAATATATTGGTACCATATTTCACCTAATTAACCTAGGTACACTTTTTTAAAAAATAATCATCTATGCCACTAACATCACATATTAAAGGAAACACCTCTCATCTTTATTTAATACTATGATAACCCATTGGGTAAAAAAAATATCATACCAAATAACATCCTCACTTACCTACACTCATTAATGAATCCTTATACAGGTATTTCCTCCACCCTTTGATTCCCATTGTGGAAAACCAAAATATTTTGTTTGAACAATTAGTAACATGCTTAACCATACATTTTATTTTATTTCATTAACCTCCTTGAACAACATTTATTAAGAAAATATGATATTATATTATAATTATATTCCATATATTTATATTTTATTATGATTATTTAATATCATAATTCCATCTCTTATTCCAAAAAATTTGTTACCAATTCATCATTAATGTGTATGACATAATATCACCTTGCGAACCAATGTTACTTAGATTCCATCACAACCTCTCACGGCTATATATAATGATGTATTTGTTGTTTATATACAATATTTATAATATAATAATGATTATGTAATAATTATATTATACATTTGTTTAGGAAATCCATAGAAATGTATATAATAACATTATTCATGTGTACAGCCAAGTAAGACCACCCGAATCAATGTAGTTCATTCATGTTTTACATAGGATTTAATAAAAGTTGTTTAATAAAGAATTATTATTATATGAAAAAAATTATAATATAATGATAATATAATATTTTAATATCTTTATTTATCCCCATTGGGAAAATGGATACATCATTAATGCATATGTACGGCCCACCGTCTCCCTAAATTGTATACTTTACATTCTATCTCTAATATTTATAGATATATCCAAAAACATTTATTTGTAATATATGTTATATTTAAATAAAGGGTAAATTGATATATTTTACAATCGTAGGAATAATTTAATAGTATCATTAAATATAAATTAATCCTTTTCTGAAAAATCACTTTTTTATTTACCAAAAGGTTACTTTTACAAATAATTGTTAACTAACGGGTAATATAAAGGCATATGTAACTCATATATTGTATTATATATATAATAATGGTAAATTAATATATATATATATATATATATCTGTAAAATAAATTATATTTATTATATATGAGGCTTTAACATGTATGAAGGATGTGGAGATTTATGGTATGAGATTTTTGTCTCACTTTTATTTTTAGGTGAGACATATTCAAATTTCAAGACATGCTTTTTTTAGTGGAGGATATGAATCCCATGAATTTATTTTCTTAATATTATACATAAATTTTTATGTTTATATATATTGGATTGATTATATATCCATCTTGGTTTTTAAATTTTATATGATACCACAGAATTAGGGAATTTGTTTCTCGAATTTCCATCTCCAAGACAGAGGTTATGTTATGAACCAATCATTATTATAAGAATAATATAAATTGAATCGTTTACATTATATATAATTAATATCATAGTTTTTATAATTATATTAATTTTATTTTATTTTATTCTTTGATATAGATTATGATTCAATGTTACCAAAGTGGTATGAGGTTTTTGTTACAAACATAGTGTTCATCGAGATTATTTATGATTATTATTCACGTAATATAATATTATAATCTTCATATCATTTAACTACTTCATATTACATTAAAATAGATATGTCAATATAATACATGTTTTTTTTTTATTTTCATTTCATTATGTATTAATTAAACATAATGATTATTTTATTTGAAAACTATTTTTATTTCACTTTTCTGTCAAACATATTTTTTAGTCCGATATGAATATTTTAAAAAATATTTTAAATGAATTTTTTAAATTCCAAAAATTATTTATTTATAAAATTTAATACCATGTTTTTCTATTTTAACAATTATTTTTAATGTATTAACCTTGTAATTATCCTAACAGTGCGAGGTTGGATTTTAATGAAAAATTAAAATGAATTTTTTTAATACATATTAGATTAACAAATATTCACACATTCATGACCATTTACTTCATTTAAAATTATAATATTATTATCTATTTTAAGCGGTTAATTATTTCGGTTATGTTATATCTGGAAGAGGAGTTTTAGTTGATGCTATAAAGATCCTACTAGTAATAAATTGGTAGAATCCTTGAAATGTGTATTATATCTAGTGTTTCATGGGATTGGATATGTATTGATGTTTGTTCAATTATGACATTTAGAATATTTCATTTAATGTTAATGATATAATTTATAATGGAGTAATTTTTGAGTGGTTCAATAAAAGTAATAGATATTTTGAGGAACTGATGGTGAGGTTTACATAATCATTAATTATGATTAATCCAAAACTAGGACCTAGGTAAGATATTTTCTATGATTATTTTAGTATGGGATTATGGTTTTTCTTGATACAGGGAATGAAGGATGTGAAATATGGATCTTGAAAAATAAACCCTCTTTAGAATTACTTATGTACCCATAATTTTTCCACAACAGAAGTTATATATACAAAAAAAAATGGCATCCCAATCAATTTGAGGAGAAAATGATGATATATTATGATCATAAGTGTCTGAAGAATATTTTCAATCAAGTTGTTTAGAACATTATAAAAAGGCATGGGTTTTATTATGTCATTAAAATTACTTTTGATATTAATTATAGTATTCATAATGGGAATGTGGTTTCCGACACATTGAGAATGAAATTATCTACCTAGGCCTTTAAAGGCATTGGTTGTGGTGTGGACTTTATGTATTTTGTTCTTGTTGATGGGATTGTAATTAGATGATACAACCTGACATATGTTCATAGCCTTAGTGAACGATTTTACAACATTTCATGAATGGAGTTTTCTGGAACATTTATTGGATGAAATTTTTCAATAGTTTAGTGAATTCCAAAATGATGGGAAGACCTTTGGTGTGGTATCATTCTATTTTAGTACTTTGATCTCCTGAATTTTTTTTTCTATTATGATTCCACTATGAAATATGCTCATATATAGTGGTCATATATAACATCCAAATATTTTATGAATGTAATTTTGTTCGTTATAATAATTTCATATATTATTAACCACTTCAAAAAAAATTAGATGACATTCCAAACATTATAAAAGATGAATCAATGAAATAAGAGGAATTTCTAGAAATTAAATAACATATACCAATGCAATATAAAGGTGACATTTCTAATTTTAATGAAACCACTATGAATATATATTTTCAAATAGAATATTAACCTCATCATTAAAATTTTAAAAAACCAGTCATGTTTTAAATTATAATGTGATTTTATTATATCATTGTAAAATAAAATAAATTTTTTAAAACGTATTAATTAAGGGTTGGTATTTTTACAAAACATATATGGTTAATTTAAATTTTATAATTAATATAATTATTTAATAGAATATTTATTTTTGTAAAAATGATTCATAAATTAACATTTCATTTTCATATGATTATAATTTATGATTATGTTAAATTAATTAATTTTTCAAAATTTTATAAAATCAGTTATAATTTTAAAATTGGAAATTTTCATGTAAATGATTGTTTTAATTAGGAATGAAAATGTTCTTATTCAGAAAATTATTAAATGAAAATGTACTTCATTTTTGAATTCTACTTGTTGAGATGTGGATTGGGGGAATTTTTTGTATTCATCTACAATAATTTATTTTTTGGGAATAGATAAATAAGACAATTTAAGATATTTGATAATATAAAATAAATTCACTAATTCTTATTTCATGGATGATTTAAAAAACATAATCTAGAATTAATCATTTTTATTTAACAAATTTTGTTATAATGAACAAACAATTCATAGTCTTAAGCTAAAAATAATAATCTAATGAATAAAATATTTAATAACACCACTCATTTTCCTTAAAAATACCAAATTCACCACCTCTGATCCTCACATATGAAAATCCATCATTATTTTCCACTTTCTACCCTATCATCACCCCATGTCCCCCCTATATCCTTTGATCTCAATAAAATAAATAAATTCCTAAGGAGGTCCTAAAGGAGAATAACTAAAGAGGAAAAATCCTCTTTCAATTTCTATTAATTTCTTCTCAAATTATTTTCTTTTTTATTCTCTCATATCCTCCCATTTTCAATATATAAATATATATCTTCTATCTTATATAAAATCATTATTTATGATTCATCAATTTACCTCCATCATGGATGATACAACTCCTTTTTTATTTTAACACTTTAATGGCCAGCCATAAAATCGTATAAATGGTCGGTAGATTATAAATAATAAATTTTAAAACCTTTTTATATTAGGTAACTAACTAATATAAATAATATTATATTTTAAATAAAAACAAGTTCTTTTTATCCACAATCACCAAAATTAATTTAATCGATTATCAATAAAAAAATTCTAATGATTCATATTAATACCTAGAAAAATAATATATATGAAAATTAAATCATAGAAAATTTCATTAATATCATATAATTTCAGTTCAAGATAATTCTCTTTATTTTCCATGAACTTTTATTCTGGTATACAAGTGAACTGATCCGGAATACTAATAAATTGAGTACTCAAAGAATGATGGAATTATAATATCTAACTCATAAAAATAACCATAATAACTAAATAAAAAAAAATTATTCAAATACATGTAAAACAACTTATCGATTTTTTTTATATAATATAATCTAATTGTACATTATATTAAAGTAAGGAAAAAATTCAGACTTATGGTAATGGGATTCTATCACCTAATTCATTTCATTGGGTTATTATGTTTTACAAGGTATGAATGATCATATAATATTATTAAAATTTATTTACCGATTTATTCTAGTATATAAATGTTTGAATTATAATTTCATGAAAAATGAAGTTCATTTTCCAGACTAACACAACTTTCTAAAATTATATGTTTTACATCCCTTTAGATTTTCCTCTTCACTAAAGATATATGATTCTTATTCCAATTATGTTATTCAGAATTTATTTTTTGAAACAACAATTATACTTTACCGAATTCTCATGAAACCAATTTTATTTTAGAGGGTTTATTTTGTGGGAAATATTTTTATACATTCTATGTTTCATGTATTATTATAATTATGATATGAAGTCACATGTGTTCCTGGAATAATATAAGACTTCAATTCATTGTGTAATGAGTTGTATATCATGATATAATAGGTGAAATTTGTAAAAATGATGATATATTTTTTCACAATGCTGATATAATGATTAATCACATATATTATACATGAAGATGATTCAATATTAGTTAAAAACAATGTGTGGTAGTTCACCCTAATGACATGTTCTTTCAAATTTTTGAATCGAGACATTCCATGACATTATCTGATTCGTCCTATCTTTATTATGGTGATGGTGACATGTTTATGTTATGATGATTTTTAATATTATTATTACCCATGTTATATTAGATTATGTTTTATCAATCTTATTATTGGGATTTTATCTCCCCCCTTTCATTGATGAATATCCTCAGGTTACTACTTATACTAAATAGAAAAAATGTCCAATAATGAGATAGATAAGAAAGAATTGAATACATTTTATTTTTGATTTTGGAAATGTTATTTCAGTCTAAATATTTCCAAAACTCTAAAACAATGGACTCCAAGTTTTCAATTATTTTATTATTTTTAGCTTTAAAATTATGAAACTATAATGTAAGAAAAAGTTGTATCAATATATTTGGTATCAGAGCATGGTTTAGTTAATTTGTGGATTTTTATTAGACAAAATTATTTAAAATATTTATAATGAGCTATGTATATGTACTCTCCCAATAATATTTGTTTTAAAAAAATTATAATGATAGTGGTCACACAATATAATAATATATGGTTAATTTCAAAATGGAATAACTAATTTACTAATGACTTGATTACTATTGATTTGAAAAATTCATTTCTATTTTGGAATAGTTGTTGGAACCATGAGGAACTATGATAAAAACCTATTTAATGGATAATAAATTGATTTAGCGACTTCCCCAAATACATTGAAGGTGGAGTTTAAAGTTTCATATTTATTCTTACTTATCTATCTTGTGATATGAATAATAATAATATATAGTTTCCACCAAACACTAATATAGAATAAAAAATTCATTGAGCTAATGAAAAATTAATGTTACTCTGTCATATCTTATGAATAAAATTTCATACCGATTGCAAGGAATGCCTCATTTTTTTATAAATAATTATAGAATAACATATTTATTAATTATTGGTTTAAAACCACACCTAAAAAATACTCCAGTAATTTCTTACATTTCAAATTCTGTATATGTTATTTCACATGCTCTCAAAGTGGAGATGGATTTTGGAATATTATGCAATGGATATGGAGATAAGGAACTAAATATTGTGTTTAATGATGAATGATATAATTATAATGGTATAAAGAAAACTCAACCACTCACATGGAATGAATAATTGAAGAATCATAATTATCATATCCCAAAATTGTTACGGAAATTCTTTATGTGTGGGAGAGAAGGATAGCATGCTCATGAATGTTGAAGAGTTGTAAGTAAGTAAGAAAATATGGTATCAGAAAGGACTACACCACACACGATCACTCAATTAATATAGATCAATGGCACTATGAAATTCATTATAGTAATCCTCGTGTCCTATAATGTAGTTACTGTAAGTAGAAAAAATCTAAAAAATTAATAGAAGTATTATTACATAAATACAGACGTTGTGGATCTAGAAAATGATATAGAGAAAAGTACAATGGTTTTTAATTCAATAATATAATACTTGCAATTAGATTCAGGATTTATGGATTCTATTTTATCTTTCATGTTAGGTAGAACTACACAAAACACTCCTCAAAATATTAAATTTGAGAAATCTAGGAGAATAAAAAATGGGAAAATTATTGGAACCAAATTATATAACTCTTTCTTAGTTAATATGTGTCTACTATTCATAAATGAAAATCTTTTGACACTTCCATTGGTGGATTTTGATGTTATTTTATGCATGAATTGAAAATCATTATATAGATATTACATAAGCTATCGAGAAATAAATGTTAACATCCATATCACGAGGAAATATAAAATTTTGTATATTTGTAAGGATGTGTTTGACTCTACCTTATAATCATTATCTCACGTGTGGATATTATTTCCTTTACAGAAATAATATCTAGCTCTAATGATTGAATGGAAGGAAATAACCATGACCAAAGGCATTCCCATTCTGGTGGAAAACTGATGATTTCCATGATGAATTTCTATGTATTCCACTTAATTCAGAGTATTATTTCTCAATTAACCATCCTATTTGAACTGTACATATATCAGACTCTGCTTATAGAATTACCACCATTTAGTATGAGGAACAGAAGAAGCAATTACATGGGAATCTTGACAAGGCGTTTATACCACCTAGTGCTTCACCATAGGGTGTATCATTCCTAATTTTCATGAATAAGAATGGATCAATTCTATTCTACATTGATTATGATGATATTAATTAAATGAAGATAAAGAACATGTGTCTCCTTTAATGGATAGATAAATTTTTCAACCTACTGTGTGGGGAAATGTATTTCTCTAATGGGGTCCTTCTGTTGGGACATCCCCAATTAACGGTGAGGAAAGAAGATATTCCTAATACTACATTTAGAATGAGGTACACACTCAATGAGTGCATAGTGATGAATTTTATACTAACTAATTCTCTAGAAATATATAAGGACTTAATGAATAGAGTATTTAGATATAACCTAGACATTTTTGGAAGTCTTTATAGATTAAATTCTAATATACTCCAATAGAAATGATTAAGATGAAAAAATTTTGTATAATATGATAAAGTGTTCATGAAGGGGAAAATATTATTTGAATCATATTAAATGTGATTTTAGGATTGATGAATTATCATTCATGGAGACTATTTCCCCAAAAAATTATTTTTTATTGACACTTCCATGAAAATTAAATATAAGAGTGGCTCATTTCGACATCTTTAATGATGTTCTGTAGTTTCCATGGTCTAGTTGGTTATTACTGATGATTTTTGGTGACCATATCATGATTTGCAACACCAGTAACCAAGATAAATTGTATGGGAGAAATTTTATTCTATATTAGTGAATGTGAATACTACTGTAAGGATTTAAAAATATTCATATCACCCTCACATTACTCTCACTTTCTAAAATTAGGGAATTATTTTTTGTACGTATTGATTCTTAAAATAATGAATTTGGATATTTACTAGTGAAAATGATAAATTCATACACTATTCTTTACGGAATTTGAAAATTCCAGACAAAAAATATTTTATACATGATCTGGATTGGGATGCTATGATCTTAACATTGAAAATAAGGATGAATTATCTAAATGGTGGAGAAGTGTTATTTATATATCTGTCTTAATTTAATTAATAATTCATTCACAAGGGAGGATCTCGATATTCACTAGTTAATATGGTTAATGATCACTGAGTATTATTATTTCTCAATCCACAACCATCTTGGAATGGAAAATAATGTTTAAACTTATCTAAATGTAAAGGATCCTGTAAAATTATAAATGAATAATATTTAGAAGGATCCAATATTCATATATTTGAAAAATATTAATATGGGAATTATTACCGAATGAACCTCATCAAAACTCTATTAAATTATTTATTAGTGATTCATCTTATAGAAAATAAAGTATTCCTAAGGAATTTATGTGGATATTCAGTATAAGATCAAATATCTCAGAAAAGATAAATCCAAAGTGTTCATAATTGTTTGGAAATAAGTTCTATTATATTTTTCAAGACATTATGTGCCATTTAATATTTCAAAATTAGTTGTTGTTATTTGTGACATGCATTGAAAAATGATATCTATTAACCTAAGTAGCACAATGATGTATCAATATATCAGATAGTATTGCGGTGACATGGTATCAAGAATGAAATTGCTGATTATAAATCAAAGTGTCACAAATGTTAACAAGAGAAGGATTAAATGAATGATTATAAAGAGATGATTAATCCATTACTCATATAAACATGTAAATTAGAAAACAACAACATGGAAATGGTAACTGTACATCGAAATACACCTAGAAGAAGCAATTTTGTATGGGTTGTTATGGATATTCCTATAAGGATTGATCGCACTATCAATATTTGGGAGTACTTATCCCCAGATAATATGCAGAGATATTAATTATATTAGATAAAAGGATTAATGGATGATCACCTTTTAGTGTATCCAATCTATATTTGATAATCACAATTATGTTCTAGAATATTCACCAAAATGCTCAAAATCCTAATATGAAATTCACTGCGACTTATAATCCTTGAATAATCACAAATCTAAGAGGACATTTCAAAAAATAGAAGACATGTTGAGAGAATATTTTATGGACATAAAATTTTGAAGAGACTATCATCTACCACTCTATTATGATATCAGTTTCCACTTGAGCATCCTAATAGATCCATATGTTACCCTTTATGGAAAATTACGAGGAACACATGCATTCTTGGGTAATGTGAGTGAACAGAAGTTTTTAGTACATAAAATTGTCAAATAAATTCTTAAAAATTTTAAAACCATTAATCATCACATCATGGAAACCCAAATATGGCATAAGGGAAAGATAGAGAATCATCTATGGGACCTAATGTTTGTTGTCGCAACCATGTTATTCCCACACATTTTTCTATAGAAGAGGATTGTAATTTTTTTTAATAAGGGTAAGATTACTTCAACAATCATAGGCCCATTCGAGTTACTAGAGCATTTTGGAGATGTGGACAACCGAATATAACCTCCACCAGCAATGTCACATCTACACAACGTAATCATTGTATTGATCTTGTGGAAGTACATACTGGATCCCTCACTTGTATTAACCGTAGAGGATGCATAGATGGAAATCATATCACATACATGGATTAGCTATTATAGATATTGGACCATATATATTATGATTTTCAAAACAAGACTATTCTTTTAGTCAAAATACAGGGGTGAAACCATATAAAAAAATAAGAAACATAGGAACTGGATGATGTGATAATGGAGATGCACCATCACCCGATTTCAACTAGGAATGTAAAATGTAACTTTGAAGGAGAAATTTTATAAGTGTGGGAGATTGTAAAATGAAATTTTTTATCAAAATAAAATAAATTTATTATAACTATTTCAAATATTATGACAATATAAAATCACTTTTTGAAGGGAATGAAAACATTATAAATTATGAATTAATGAAATAAGTGGTATTTCAAACAAAGCAAGGAACCAATACTGATGGAATTGTAACATGAAATTTGGAATAGTAATGTGAAAACTAGTAATATTGATTCTATTTATAGAATAGTAACCACATATATTAATGTATAAAAAAATTTCTTCATCTTATAAATGATATTATGACATAATTATATCATAAATTATGTAAATAAAAATTTGAAGACTTATAATTTCAGTGGGTGTTAGAAAACATAAAATTTAAATTTAAATATTATAAATATTTTAACGAATAAATATAAAATATACTATCATCAAAAATTAATAACAATTTTCATTTTTTTACTTATTATTATATGAAAAATTTATGAGACCTTAATTTATTTTTCAAAAATGTTTTAAAATAAGTTATAATTATAAAATCTATATTTTCAATGTAAATTATGATTTTAAATAAAAATTTAATTTAAAATATTTAGAAATTTAGTTTCATAAAATATATTTAATTTCTGATCTCTACATGTTTCAAATTTATTATGGTGATTTTTTGGTTTTTTTTGAAAATAGTAGAATTTTTTGTGAATAGGGAAGGACAATTATATACATTATATAACAACATAAGTTAAAATCACTATTTATTAAGTTAGGTATTATGTAAGAACCATAATATTGTATTCTAATTTATTTAATATATTTATTTATAAGTTTTAAAATATTAATATTCTTGGGAAAAAAATAAAAAATTAATGGATAAAGTAATAAAAAGGATCCCTTTCATCCTCTATAAATACCACCTATCACCACCTAATCTCATCAGAAGTCCATATCCATTCATATTTTTTAATTTCTACCTAATTTTATTCCAATTCATATCCCCAACTTCTTGCATAATTTTGTCTAATAAACCGATAAAATAACCAGGAGGTTCTAAAGGGGTATAATTAAATGGGTAAAATCATATTTCATTTTATTTTAATTTCATTTCATTATTGAATATATCAAATCCTAATATACAATTATAATTATAAATCACATGTCATATTTATAATTTAATTGTACTATTTTATTATTATAATTTATCATCAAATTTCTTATCTGATCCCTTTTACACTAAAAAATTATATATGTAATCATGATGTGCCAATTCACTTCCATTATGGATGATGCAATTTAATTTTATGTTACCCCATCCAAGAACGTCCATAATACAATTAAAATGGTTTATACATATTATGAAATGTATGTTTTAATATTTTTTTTCCAAAATATATCTTATTTTTATAATTTTAAATAAAAAAAATAAAACTTGTTCATTTCGATTGAAAAAACCGCTAATTAATCCAAATGATGATCATTAAAATTTTATATAATGAATCATAATAATTTTTGGAAACAAAAAAATATATAATACAAAAAATTACAAATTTAAGTACATTATTTAAATACAAATTAAATTCTGGACAATTAACCCAATTTTATGAAATCTTTAATGCGTGTATACAAGTGAACTGATCCTGGAAACCCTGAAAGTGAACACACTTTTATAGAATGAATTGAAATCACCAACTCAAACCCAATTCCTTTTTAGGGTTATTATCTCTTCCATGATTTGAATTGTTATAGAATATTCATCAAATTCCATTTACCTTTAATTTTACAGGATATACATGTTTCCAATCTAATTTCATAAAAAATATAAAATTCTTTTTCAATGAATATTTATTTCAAATAACTCATGTATTAAATCAATTGAGATATTTTAATCTTCACTCAAGATTGATGATTGTTAATCCATGTATATTGTTCAATTTTTATTTTGGGAACACCAATAAATATTCATGAATATCTGATTTTTGAAATTATAATTAAATTCATTTCGATTCCAAGGGATCTTTAACGTAAAATACTGTAATATGTTCTATGCAGTATATATGATTATGTAAATGTTATGTTATGGTTGGTGAACTCAAAATTCTATAACAATCCAATGAATTGTTAAATTTGAATTATCTCATTATATCACATGAAATATTCATAAAAATTATCATATATATTTTTTCAATAATTATTTTCTTAGTATTCTCATATGTTATGCATGAAAATGATGTTATCTGTTTCAACTACTTCTGTTTTAGATGAACCCTAGGAGTATATGTTTTATTTTTATGTATATCCATATACAATGACATTAAAAATTGATTTTGATCATGATTAAAATAATGGTCCAATGATTTTTTCTTATGATGATGATTATTATTATTTTCAACCATATAATATTTCGTAATGTTCTAAAATATCCTCTAACTCGGGTTATATCTCACCCCATTCATTGATTTATATACATATGTGACTACATTTATTAAGGAGTACACTAGGGAAACTATGAAGCTATAGAAAAAAAAAAATTATTTTTTAATTTTTTAATTTTTTAATTTTTTATTTGGCCTTAATTTTCGATAGAAGCTAAAAATTTGGATCTAGTGTTTATATTTATCACATTTTTAATCTTTAAAATTATATAAATCAAATGTAATAATATGTAGGGATTATATAACAGATGTAGTGTTGGTCCTAGCATCGCAATAATACTAACATGTTTTATGATTTGAGATTTAACTAGCGGTGGTCAGGGATGAGATGGAGGATTGCACTTTTTAATCACTTTTCCTTATAAGTCAAAGAAAAAGAGAAGAGAAAAAGAAACATAACGGGTTTTGTGACCCACACCTATTACAATATATAAGTGTGATGAAATTTATATGTATTTTTTAATTGTATGGATAGAAACATTTACTAATAAAGATTTGATTTGGGTGATAATAGAATGAATAAAAAAAATAATGCATTTACTCCCAAAAATCTAAATAAAAGGGTTTAAAAAATTTAGAAATTTTATTCTTTGGAAGTTTTGATAATTTATGGGGTTCCCAATTAAATTATATCTAATAGTTAAATGAAGATAAAAGCTATAATTTAGGTATTATTATAGGAGGAAATTAATTACCACTATAATTTGGTTGTTTAATATCATATTCCAATGTATGGATAGATATAGAGAGTTATTCATATTTTTTAAAATATTCTTTGATCATGGTTGATTTATTTTAGAGCTATTGGGGAATATATTTTCATTTGGTTGAATTATACAATAAGAATATTTATACTTCCATGATAAATTTGAATCCCCTTTTCAAATTTTATGGGTGGATATGTATGTATCTCTTGTATTAGTAGTTTTTAGAGATAAGTCCTTGGATAGAAAAATTCCTTCTTTGGAGACAAAAAAAATATGCAGTTGACCCTGAATATATTTTTCACTTAACTAGGCTATAATAAATTTTATGAATAAAATCATCATTATCCATTAGATTTTGAGTATGGTGATTAGGTTTTTTTATTAACATAACTTTGGACAACATTAATAGGGTAATCCAGGTATGTGGTCCCCATGTTTCAAGGTGTCCCTTCAGATTCATTCAGATAATTATAATGGTGTCATAGTTGATGGAATTAATGTTTCATTTGGAGCCTATTCATTAATTGTTTCATGATTTCTAGTTGAGGAGTTATGACATAGATCATTACAATGTTATTTAGTTCTAGGATAATGATCATGATCCCTATAACACTATGTAAGGGAAAATTATTAATATTGAAGATCAACTAGATACTATGTTACATAGTAATAAAATTACTTTTGTATATGTAATGTGGTAGTTGAGACATGATATCCACAGGATATAGTGATTGGATTTGTTGATGTTGTATATGTGGAAGTCCTGTTTTTTGTAACCTATATCAACAAGAATTTTTTAATATGTAATTTATTAATGGTGTGGAAAATTATGATTCCCACTAGAACACTTCTACGCATTAAATTAATCTCATTTTTTTATTCTAACAGATTCCATATAATTGGGGTTGAAAATTAGGAATTTTATAGAAGATAGGACAGACATATGGTCGGAACAAAGTTAAAACTAACCATGAGGTAACTAGGTATTATGGCATGATTATGTGTATGAGGCTATCTGTGTTCATTGAGTGTGGTTAAAAAGCTGTTAAGTTCTCTATAGAAACCATGTGGGGTCTAGGTGATTTTTCAGGGGAGTCAAATGGTTTTAGCATGGTTTTCCCATATTCATGTGGTTTTTACAATGAGAACAAGATGACTATTATTAAAAGAGTTCATAGAGATACATGGTGGGTGTATAGTTAGACTAACCATGTTCCATGACCAATATATCTTTTTGAGGCATTAAAATAAAAAAATTACAAATATTACATTGATAATTTTTTATAGATAATATCAACCAAGTCCACATTAGACTATACTTACACCATCCCCAACATTTTATTAACATATTCCCAGTGATTATTTGTATAATTCTTTCATTTTTTATGGAAATATCGTGCCATGATTAATTTTTTGTGCAATTTACTCTCCCTTTCGTTGATACGTTTTAGAAATTCGATCTATTTTTCATATTGGAACCTAAATTTTTCATAGATTAATTATATTTGGTGATTGATGAAGTATTGTTTTATAATATGGATATTGGATTTCAAGGGATTTATCAATTCATTATAGATCTTTATATTCAACGGTAGTTAGTTTTCTCTAAATTCATGAGGTATGTGATTCTTTACCAAGATCATTTAAAATTAATTCGTTTATTTTATTGTAAATTAATTTTTTTTTCATTAAATTTATTTAATAATGTTTTGGTGGTTTTATGGATGAATTTTCATATTTACATTGGGGTTTTTTTAAAAATATTTTTATTTCATTTTTTATGAAATGATAAAATCATATTTTAGGTTATATATTTTATTTCCGTTCATGGAAGTTGATATTCATGGATTTAATATTTTATTATAAATTAGGAACATGGGATTTAAATTGATTTATGTAATTCTAATCACATTAGGTATCCATGTGTGATTCAGGAATAAAAATTTCACAATAGTGTGTGTAATGTGACAAGAGGTTTTGTTTCACTTTAGTGTGTCTAATGAAACTTATGGTTATATAGGTAAGATCTACCATTAGACTAGATTGGGATTTTATTTTCAGGTCAAGAAAATATTCCCATAGGTTATATCCCAAATGGTGTTGTATGTCCTTTTTGAATTATTTATCAAATGATGGATTATTACAATTTCATTTTTTATACACTTATTTTATGTTTATCTGTGGTTTTTTATTATTTATTCTTAGTTTATCAAATGAAATAATCATAACATGGGATTTTTGAAGATGTAAGGTTTTTTCTGATGATTAATGAATTGTTTATTGTCATTTTTTATTCTATGTATATATATTATAATATTTTATTTCTTTTAAATATATAAATACCCCATTAATTATATAGTAATTTTCATATATTTTTTTAAACAATACAAACAAATGTAGTCCAAAAAACCTAAATTTTCTTGTGGAATGTTTTATTTCAGGGTTTTAATGAATCGATAGAGGGTAATAAAATTTTATAGAATATCAGTTCTTCTTCCCATCATTGTCTTCATTCCATGATGTTTTGGACATGATAGTTAGTGATGCTGAGACTTTATTGGTACGTTCATTATTTATTTTTCTTATTTATTTGGTTTGTATTGTATTTTTTTGTCTCATTGGTACTTATTATTTTTATATGTTTAACTCTCTTTTATTATGAATTCATACATGTGGAATGTGTTTCATTGTTTCACCTCAATACATGGTAGGCCTTCAGGGGTGAGTTATCTTATTGAATTAGGTTTGTTTTATATTGTAATATGTCTGTCATTCATATGTGGGATTTTTATATAAATATATTTTATTTGGAGGAGAACACTAAATTATTTTCCATATTTAGAGACCCATTGAAAACGATTGATATAATAGTGTATGTAATTACTGAAATTGAGGTAGTAAATCATTAAATAGAGATTTTTATTATAATAAGATGGAGAATAAATAATAATTTAATATTGATTACACCATATTATAGTTCCATTCTATAGAGATGATCTATAGTAGATCATTTCACCTATTATAGAATGATTAATAGGACCAATATGTGATTAATTATTAATTGTTATGGATTTTTCTATTGATTTAATTTTAATTTTCAACAATTTCATTTTCATTTTAATGAATGTATTAAATATTATTGATCATAGGTTAACTTATATATAGTTTATGTGCTCTGTGAAATTATTTTTTGTTACTTGGATTATAAAATTATTAACAAATATATAGATCATATTGTATTTTATATGGAATTAATATGAGTTATTTTTTAATAATCATTGAAAAAAAATTCTATTATTTGGGAGGATATTCGAAATGCATTGCATTTTTTTGGGTTTATCCATACCGCTATTACGGGATAAAATGTTTGGGATAGAGTTATAACTAAACAAAATTCTCAAAAACTATATACATTTATTGAATAAATACATCAAAATAGAAAATTATATTGATTTATAATTATGATATATTAGTTTTGTGTTGTACCATACCTAGTGAATTTCATTGGGTTCCTTTTTTATCTTATCAAAGGTTGAACATGAAAAAAATTATATGATATTAAAAAATATTTTGAAGTATTTATATTCAAGAACTCATCTCCTAACTAAATTATTGCTTAATTATTAAACTAATGTAACACCCCAAAATTCTAAATGAATGAAATTTTATTTAACCACATGTATGACATGAAAAAATAGGATTATAAGGGAATATTGAAACCTATGAATTTAAAATATATTATATATTCGGAAAATGTTAATCTACAATTTACATTTCATTGCATGAAGAACAATTTTATCATGAATTACATGTAACAACTAAATGATTGGTTATCATATATTACCAAAAGATTAATTTTTCACACGTAATATTAATATTATTATTTAAAATGAAATTTATCACCATATAATTACATAGTTTTTTAATAATAAGATTATCTATATTAAGAAAATATGTTACTAAATTCATCGGTTAAAAATTTATTAAAAATTAAAATAGAAAAAATAAATATATTGGTAACCTTGTAATAAAAAAACATTTTTTATACACACAAATGAATTATCAAAAACTAAATAAAAATAATTAGTATTAATTAATTATATGAATGAAATTTATATATAATATATTCAATAAAACATTTTTACATTTCTTTATTAGATTTTATTTCCATGAGATGAATATGAATCAAAATCAATGCGTAAAATTTTTTATTTTTCTAAAGATAGTTTTGTCTCCTTTTATTAGATCAATTATTTTAAAACTACAATACGAACCATTTATAAATTATTTTAAAAACACATTATTCAAATAGTAATTTTTAAATTATATTCGGCTTATTTTTATAATATTTTTGAGAAGTTTTATTTTTTGTTGGATATTTGAAAAAATGATGAAATTTATTTAAAACCTATCATTTCATCTAAATAATAAACATTGATAAATTAAATTTTAATATTTTTAATTTAAAATTAGATCAATTAAATATATGTAAATAAAATATAAATCACTGATTCTTTTTTTAAATTATATGTGAATACATTGTAAACATTCGAAAAATTTCACTTTTAAATAACTATTTCTCATTCAATCTGAGTTATTAATTATAAATTAATTTTATCCAATTATATGAAATGAAATTTGAAAATTTTTATTTCATATTAGGAATAAACATAACTTAAAATATTTAACTTGTTCAACATATATTTATTAACACATTAATTAGTGAAAATAATATCAATTAATTACAATGATTAAGAAAACGATAAGTTTACCAAAGGTATTATACATTAAATTGAATAATGGAAATGTATTATAAACATTTAAAAAACCAATTTGATGTCCTCATATTGGCTATATAGATAACATTATTAATATTAGTCATTTAGTTTTACATTATAACATTAGAAAAAATGTGGGTGTAATTCTATATTTTAAAAATTACAAGAGTTCCGCTCACCTCACTTATAAAAGTACACCCTCTCTCATTAAATATTCCTAAACATAAATCCACATTGTGTAGGTCAGTATTAGAAAAAATAACTCCAAAATTTAATATAGAAATCCCATAAAACTTAACTTGAGAATAAATAATATTTATTAATGGTTTATTTCAAACTAATGGAAGAATTTTAAAAGGATGTAATGTTCTTTGATAAGCACCTTTATTTTACTTATTTCTCAACATCATTAAGTTTTTAATAAAATTATAATATTATAAAAAGATTATATTAGATATCATGGTATTTTTTAAAACAAATTAATTATATATATGCATCATTGATCCCACCAAATTGTTTTCAAAATCAGCGTTTGTGTGTATAAAGGACTGCCACCTGACCAACATGTGTCATACATTGTTCCATTAATACTTTTAAAGGTGGGTTATAATGATGTATATAATTTAAATATTTATATGTATAAAATTATTATACCTCTGCAATAATTATATCACAATATTATTAATAATTATTGTTACATAGAATCCTTGATAATATCGATAATGCGTACGATAGATGACTGCATCACGATGTGATGTGATTCACCATTCACTAACACATCACATAGAAGGATATAAACATATTAATAACAATTAAATATTTTTATAAATTAAAATTTTATTATATTTGTGAAATATTTATCATTATTAAAATATAATATATCATTTTATATTATGATTTTTTTCACAAAATGAAAGACGACATCATCGTTCATGTATGCCTGGACCACTGCCTTCAGGAAGCGATCCATCTCTATTCTCATACCCACACCACTGGATTTTATATAAAGCTATATAATATTTAATTAATAATATAATATTAATTCCCTAAATTTATCATATTACATGCCTTCTTTTCCATAATAATCATTGAAATAAGAAATTCTTACGCAAGCATAAATACAACAAATGCTCTCAATAATAAGAACCTGATTATTTTTTATAATAATAATTAATTATGGGTTCGAAAAATAAATTTTAATTATAAATATGATTATTATTTCATGTTTTTTATTCTGGAAATGATAAAACAATATAATATTTTCAATAATTGGAGCCTCCATTTTGAAAAACTCACGTGAAAACATGGAAAATAACACTTGAAACAATGAAAATTATGAAAAGTTATTATAAATGGGTTTTAATAATTTTTTAAGAGGATAAGATATTATATAATAAATTTTAATATTAATTTCGAAAAAGTTATTGAAATTTTTAAAACCCTTATACCAATTCTTAATGAATGTTGAACAAAAATGAATAATTTGGTAAATGATTTCATCTCCATTTCATTCATTAACGAAATTTTATAATGTTATAAACCTATATTACATTATACATATTATATAAATCAAATTTGAAATGTAATATATTGAATTCATGTTTATTCATAGAATTTTATGTTTCAATTTTAGTAATTTCATCTATTGGGTATTAAATTTAATGATTTCAAATATTAATGAAATCTCATAACATTATTTCTTTGGATTGGATTATACTAATTCATTATTGTCATTTAAATTATATGTTATTTTTTTTAATGATATTGGATTATTGTATGTCATATTTATAATTTTTTGAATTTATTTAGAGTCAAAAAACACAATTTCTGCATTGGATTATTCTCACATTAACCATACAAAAGTTTTAATGGTTCACATCACAATACCATTTTAATCTGTTTTGTTAATATATGATTTTAATTGAAGTAAATTATTTTATATTTTATTAATAAAAACAGTAGTTTCCTTACCCTCAAGTTATATAATATATTTTTAAATATATATTACCATTTAACAAATATTGATTGCATTATTGTTTTTAGAAAATGTCTTTAATAAATCCCAATTTCTTTTCTCTCTTTGGTAGTAAATCTATTTTCACTCATAAAATTTTTTCAAGAAAATATTTACCACACATTAAATATAATTTATTGATGAATGTTTTTTACCATTTTGTGGTTTTAAATTTTATTCAGAGGAATATTCTTATTTCTTTTTGAAAAAATTAATTTTATATCCTATTTAATATGAAAAAATGAATTTTATTTTCATCAGGTAAAAAATAACATGCATGTATGACCATAATTTCATTAAATAATTATTTTCATTATTAGAAGGATATTTTTAAATAATTTTATTAAATGTTATTTTCAAAGATTATTACAGTCAAAATGTTTTTGACTCTAATAATGATATTTTAAAAAATATTTTCAATAGATATTTTTAATTAATAAAAAAACCCTTGTTATTACTCCAATTCATAATAATTATATTTATACAATGCTAATTTTTCATATATATTTAATATGAACATTTTGACTAAGTAATGTATTGAAAAAAACTCCCTTGACCAGTATATGAAGTTAAAAAACTACCCTTCAAATGATCACTTTATCATGATCAATATACATTACATTTCATGTAAATATCCTCAATATTTTTTATGGATATGATTAATAACTAAAAAATATATTATATTTACATATTTCGTTCACTTTTAATGTAATTTTATAATATGGGTAATTATTTATAAATCCATATCCATTACGAAATTAAGAAACAACATATAAAGGAACATTTCTTTTTTAATACAACATTTCTTTTAAACATGTAGAATGATTTTAAATAGAACGAAATGTGTTGGGGATAGGTTAATGAATCCCCATGATGCATTGGATGTCTCATGGGTTTAATATTTTTGGAAATCCACAGTAGATTGTAACAAAACATGTTATAAACTATATTGTGAGGGGTATTGATTGTAGTATTCAAAAAATATTTTTAGTTGTATTGATGGTAAATTGGTCATGTTCCTATAAATCACGGTGTAAAATAATTAAATATGCCCATCATTCTGATTTAGTTAATATTTTTGATGATACATTTACTAAGAATGAAATATATGGATGAATTTTATTCCCATATTATTGATTAACAATAATGTAGTTTCAATAATATATATTTAAATATCGGTTATATGGTAAATTATAATTTAAATGGAATGTATGCTCAATTATTTACCTTCACATACTATATAATTCTTTCCATCATAGTTTATTGATTACAATGAATGTGTGTTTATCTATTTACATTTATATATTGACTACGTTCATCCATTTATTATTAAATTTATTGTAATTAACCCTTAATGATAATATGAGCTCTATCTTATTTTATTCCCTTCCCCATGATTCCCTGAAATATACTTTTATTGATTTTTATTTATGTAATAAATAGAAGAGTTTTATTATCAACAGAGAAACAATAGAATTTTTTTTGTAACCTCGCTTATCAAATGGGATATAATAATAATATATGTTTCCATTTTACTAAGAACAAAAAACCCATCAATCCTTCTGGATGAGATTAATTTTTTTTAATAAAAATTTAATTTTATTAGGCATTAGCACTTGTCTCATGGGGTCAGGGTGGCTATAGATGGTGTCAGATGATGTTTTCCAAAAAACATGGAAACAAAATTTAGTAAAACATTTATCAGGGAACATAACCCTATGATGTAATTTGATAATAATTATATGATAACATTAAAATGTTTTAAAATGAGATAGATTATGTTATGTTTCCTATAAATACATTAAATTATATATACTATATGTTGACATTATTTTATAACAAATGAAACCATTTTTCATAACCCCCGAAAATGGAATCTTGGGATTGATTGGATGGAAACCTGGTACATGGCAATGAATAAAATACAATTGGGAAAATGCATCTACAATTTAATTTATAAATATCAATAACAATTTTTTCTTTACTTTTGTTTCAACATTGGTAATTCCATAGTCTAAAGTTTTACCTAGGTCATTCAATTGTACCAATAATGACATAAAAGTAACGAAACAATTTTTATTGATAATTATAAATTAAATTGTAGATGTATTTTACAAATTTTAGTTTTTTTATAAAAATCGTGAAATATTTACGTATTTGTTTTATATTTTTGATGTTTTTTACAATTCATTAACTTATGAATTATGGATCATATCATGATTTATGAGTTTATGATTGATCTAATGCTCAAAATTTGAAATACCCATTCTAGGATTTATGAGATCAGATACAACCAAGATGAAGAATGTTTTGGAAAAAATTTATGGAAATATATCTCATTTGATTCATATATATTTTGGTGGAAAATATATTTTAGGAATATTTTATTTATATTTTATAGACATAAGTTTAATGGTGTAGATAAAATTTATGGTTAATACGACCATTATAATAGAATATGATTAATTAATATTGGAGAAAATCTTATTTGTTAAATACCGTAGAAAAAGGATTATTTAATGATTAATTTTATTTCAAGGATGGTAATCATATTATTTTTAAATAATACACAAATTAAGAAAATATAGTTTTATAAAAAAAAGAATATTTCATATTGGGTGACCACACATCTCTTTTAGCCCGGTGGTTGGACAGGAACCCATGACTGAAGGATGACAAGGGATTAATAGATCCCTATTTATACAATAATTTACTAGATAATATTCTATTTTTTAAGTGAATTATTATAAAAATAAATATTAATCTTGAAAATTAGGTTCTTCTTTTTGTTATTATAGATTAATGTATTATCCCAATATGTTTCAAATAAATTCATATATTCTATGATAAATAATTTTTTTAATTATCTCATAGTCCATTTTTTTACTTATTTTGGAATATGAATTTATTTTTTGGATGATAAATTCAGAGAGTATGTGATTGAAGAAAAATCAATAGATGAAAAACTTATTTTTTAAATATACCATCAGATTATATATCCTTATATTCTAATATAGTAAAATAATTCTTCAATATTAGGAAAATAATCTCAATATAAAAATTTTACCATATTATATACATATCATGAGAAGAAAATAATCATTTAGATCATAAATAATTTATGTGTTCTAGGCCCAAAATTTCCAATTGATCACATATTTTATAGTTATCAATGACAACAATTGTATTCATCAATTATTTTGTCTTTTCCTATAATTCTATACATTGGATTTCCAAGATTGTTATCAAAAGTGGAAGCCTATTTATGTGTTATTCCGTATTAAATTTTTACATTATTTTATGTTTTCTTAAAAGGATATTTTAGTAAACCTTTTCAGTGGAGATCTTCCAAAAAAATAATTATCAAATCTCAAAACACAAATTATTTTCATCATTTATAAATTGTGACAATCTAATTAATTTATGGTTGGAAGAATGTAACACCCCGAAATTAAAAAATATTATCATTTTTATATAATAGTGTGTATGAAAAACCAAAAGTAACATAAATGGGAATTTAAAATAACAAGAATTTAAATATATATTTTCCATTACGAATAAATTTAATCTATGTTATTGGTTTAACTGCGTATAACACTATGTAACATTACATTACACACAAAAGTTCCAATCTTCGATGGAAATTGTTACACGTAAGACCTAGTTCTGTTGAATACTATTAATATTACAATTTACGATGAAAAACATCTCATTTAATTTAAATTGGAGGTTTGGAATAGGATTATCCTTCTTATAAAATTTATTCGTTGTATCAATTTTTTACCCCTTTATTAAAATAATAAACAAAAAACAGATCAAATATAAATGAATTATTTTATAAAAAAGCCATCTTACGCATAGAAATGCATTTTATCATAATAAATAAAAATAATAAATACATGTGAGAGATAATAATGAAATGTATATATTTAATATTTCATAAGTTTTTAAATTATACCAATATATTTTGTATGCATAAGATAAGAAAAAATTAAATATTGCACATAAAAAACAATATTTTTCTAGTGGTTGTTTTCCGGCCATTTAATAGAGATCATGTTTTGAAAATAAATTCTTAATATTTTAGAAATTTAATTTGAAAATAGAATAAATTGTTTTTTAAATAATAATTTTAAAATTATCATAATTATATTTTTTTCAACGATGAATTTAGTGAATTGGAATAAATACTAGGTTTTAATATAAAACTAACATTTCATATAAATAATTATAAAATTTAAGTTATATTTTAAATATGATTATTGAGAAATTAAATTAGTTAAACATATATTTATATAATTCAGTTTATTTTTAATATTTTTTTTCCAAATTACATATAAAAAACTATTATACTTTGAATATTATTCACATTAATAATATTCTTTCTCCTTATATTTGCGGGATTAATTTTATAATATTTTTTTCTATTTAATTGAATTGAATATGGAAATAAATATTCCATATTTTCAATCATAAAAAATTAAGATGTATACTGTTTAACATAATATTTTAATGTAATGATAAGTCCAAACAATAATAATTAATTATAATTATTATGTGATAAATGATATTACTATTGAGATGAACATTAATCATAATGGTGAAAATGACTTATACATTCATCCAAACTCATTTGATGACAATATTTTGACATTTTATCTTCATTTATTGAGATATTTCAATTATCTATTCAAATATACATGCAAAAAATATGGGGCAAATTCTCCCTTTTTAAATATGACTATAGTATCAGTCACCTCTCCTATAAAATGGCTGCCATCAAGCCCCTTTATAAAAACATTAAAACAATTTGGTTTTTTAGAATAAAATCCAAATTTACTACCTAAAATCTCTATCCTCATTATACAGTCCATATCATGGACATAAATCTAACATTGGATGTGTTCAGTGAATACCAATACTAGATAACTGAGGAAGAGAAAAAAATTTCAATGAGAACCGTTATTTGAATACATTATCCACCTACATTATTTCTTATTAAATATATTATTATATAATAAAAGAAGTATCTTTAAAGTAATATTATTTTTTAGAATAATTTCATGATATATATACATCCCCTCTTCCATGAAATGATTATTAAAATCATCATTCAGCTGTATGGAGGAATGTCGTCGAGCGAACCTGTGTTGCTTGTTCATCCAATAACATAATTCAAGGTTTTTTATATTTATTGATCATAGTTATTAACATTATTATACATCAATAGTATTAATATAATATTCTTAGTTTTACCATCCATTATGTAGGAGGCGTGATAACTTTTCATTTGAGTATGTAGGACTCCCACCTCTCAATGCGATTTAATTTTTTTTTGATAAAACATCACTCGGAATGTGAGAAAAATAATTCTAATAATTATATATGATATAAAATAAATAAAAATAATATTTATGAAATATTAATCATAATGGTATAATAATTTATTATTTTACTATCTAACAACGTCACTCAGTAAAGGACAATAATGTCGTCCACGCATGTGTGGGCTACTGCTTTCATGAAGCGATACAACCCCATGATCATCACCAAGAAACAATACTGATATATAAAAATAATATGATATAATCAATACTATTATCATTTATTAAATGTAAAATATTATTTAACACCTTTTAAAAAAAATTGAAAAATTGAAACAATTTTAATAAACACAAACAATATATCATATGAATGATCATATTATACAAAATTTATTATAAACATTATTCATGTTGTGTTTTAAAGAGTTAGAGGAACGAATTTTTTGGTTCAATTAGAATAAATATATGGTCAGTATTAATTGAATAAAGGAGGCTCAATGTTAATTCATGATTTTAGACCATTTCATTAAATTATAAAAAAATTTATTATAGAAATGTTGTTTCAATGGGACTGAATAAATATTAAAGTGAAAATTTTTATTCATTTTAAAATAAACATAAATGTATATAAATTTACAAATATTATATTTCTAGGGAGCTAATTAATTTCTTTTGTCATTCAGAATGAAAATTTTAGAATCCTTTCCTATCCCTTGAGAGATCCCATCTCCAGAAACACTCCCAATTCATGTCAGTGATTTTTATTCAACTATAACTATCATTTTTAATGAGATCTAGTATAATACATTGGAAGCAATTCTAGAAGTGATTAAATGAGAAGGAAAAAAATTCAATAGATCTACTATAATATTACCCAATGGGTCCTATGGTGAAGCTTGAAGATGTGTTGAACACATGTGGATCACCGATATATGGAATAAATTCATGAATCATACAATAAAACATTGGGTTGAAATATATCCATTGTTAGATAAATCAATGAGGAAACTATTTCCATGTTTTTAATTCCCTAATTTTATAAATTAATTATAAATAATATCTAATGGTCATGCATTTGGGTTCCATATATTCATACATTATCAAAAATCTATTATTCAATTCCATTAATCGTTGCATTTTTTATCAGGTAAATCTTTGATTAATCATTTATCGTGATAAAAGGAAAATTTTGGCATAGCCCATCACACTTTTCCGATGAAACCAGAACCTTCCTGTTTTATCAAATTAAACACATAATTATTTATATTTATTTAAATAACATTGATAAATTTAAAAATTTATTATTGGTTTTTATTTCTTGTATAACTATTCATTAATAAGAAATGTGTGATCAATTTTATTCTACTAGGTCTATCAAAAATATGATCCAATTGGTTAATTTTATGAATGACATAGATCTAGATATATCATCTAGAGGTGTTGAGGAATCTAAATGCCTAACACAAGAGTACACATCATGTAACCCATAGGTACATGTCCGGTACTACTATTTAATCCCACAAGTATAAATTTTCCATTAATTCAAATAGGGTGATTGTACCATTGATGAAATCTACAGTAAAAATAATAATTTGTTCCAGTACATCACCTTTGTAAATGATTAGTTATTCATCGGATATATAAACTAACATTTATTAAAATATCCTGATCACATCACTTTATTACTTATCATCTATTAATTTTAATGATTATTTAATTATGTATGTTTTTTCATGATCATGAGAACTATTTAATTAACATGAACATGATATATAACTAAAATAATTTGTCTTATGAACATATATAATCTATTACATGGTTAATCACTATATTAAATTCACATAATATTAAAATTAATTTAATTATGATAATAATTGTAAATTTAAGAGAAAAAATTTTAAGATAATAAATTATATATACCAAGTCAGTATATCACTAGACTACAATAGTTAAAATTGAAAAATAGTTCAAAGTTCCTAAAAAGAAAATGTTAGGGTGGAATAAAATTAAATTGAATAATAACATCTATGTCTTGTTGAAATGATATTGTTCACATCAAGAGATGACATCTAGTAATGGATTTGTTTTAACAAAAAGGAATTGGTTGAGGAAATTCAATTTTTGTATGTATGGATTGAGAATTCCACTATATAAATGAACACTATGTTAATTAGTTTAGAATTTTGAATTCATGAATAAAATCCTAAAAAATCATTACTATAAAATGTTTGGTTAATGATATGTTTTATATTGATTCATTCCAAAAGTATATCCAAGAAACAATATATTTTGTATCCAATGGATAGGTTAATTGTAATAAATTAAATAGTGTGAGATTAATAATTATAATATATATTTATTTTTCAAAATTATATTAGATAACATTGTAATATAGATATCAACATATATATATAAATAAAAAAATGAATTAAAATATATCACTGTGATCCATATATGAGAAGGTTAACTGTATTACCTGCACAACTTATCAAGAATAGAAAATGAACTTTTTCATTATACTATACCATGAAAAGAAATTGATTGTTATTTAAGAACCTATTACTGATTCACCTTGTAATGAATCAATTTAATAATTTTTACCTCTCTATGATATAAATTTTAATGATGATACATATGACTAGTGTTTGTTCCCATCATCCATGAAGAATTAAATATTAATGAAAAATGAGAATATATATGTGTATATAATGTTGTGTCACCATTGAGCCCTATATTAAGTGAATTAGAGAAAATAAATATTGGATATATTCAATTCTCTATTTTTAAATATGATTAGAGAGTATGTTTCAGTTAGGCCTCATGTTGTTGAGCATATTTGATAAATTGAATTTTTACTCATCATAGTGATTAAAATTTTAGATTAGTTGTGCATAGATCTCATACTTTCTTCACAATGGAAAATAATTTAAAATTTATATATAAATAATAACATGATATATAAATAAATTAGTATTCAAAAACTACATACTCATATTATCCATGTTGATTGTGAATCAGGGAATTAAAACACCACCATCCTTATGGGTAATAATAATGGAAGAACAATGTAATGGTGTCCAGGACTAAAAATAAGTCTAAATATGTTAATAAAAATCATTCAATGAATGGAATATCATTAGGTAAGTAATAGTAAATTTGATTATATTATTTTCATGTAGAAAGCAAGGCCACTTGGAGAGTTACTATACCTAGAATAATGGGGAATCTAAATCTTTGTTCGTTATCGAGTGTAATAATTCAGTATCTATAAACTTACTATTGGATACAAATTTATTTTATCATATTTGTTTCATAATTTTGTAACAATGTAGATTCCAAATGATATCTAGAATAAAGTTGGATTTTTTTGATATTAATGGTGAGAGAATACATTCTCTAGCCATTGGAAACTACATCCTTTCATTTCTAAAATGGGTAATTTTGGTTTTATGGGATTGTTATAATGTACAAACTATCAATAAGAAAATAATTTATATATAATTCCTAGATGTATAAGGATTTATTTACTTGTTTGGAAATAAAATTTATATCATTTCATATTCAAACATATGTTATTGTACGTCATGTTTAAATAATGGCCTTTTTGTATCAAATTATGAAATCCTAATACTTTCAATATATAATGAATCATGTTCACATGACTCATATAACACCCAACTATGGAATTGAAATCATTATTATGTAAATAGTTTTTTTAACAAAAATATATAAAGAGGTTTGTTTAGACTCTTCTTAGATAAAATAAATTTAAAGGTCGTATGATTGTTGGTGATGAAAAAATACCAAATCACCATTATGTGGACAAGGTGATAGGGTCACAAGGCTTCGATTATTCATACACACTTATTTGTATAGAACATTTCTAGTAGAAGATTGTGGTGTTTATTATTATATAATAAATTTTAGTGATAACTTGAGAATGTATGGAAATTTATTATTAATTAGTTGTAAGTTCGTGTCCTTTGAGAAATTAATAGAATTCATTAATGGTGTAGAGAAATAAGGTTGAAATAAGATAAATAAGTGTCAATCAAATGAAGGTAGAAAATATCATAACCAATATTTTTTTAATGCATATAAGTGTTTGGGATATTCTCTCAACTCACTCCACCAAAAAAAACAAACTGGAATGCAATTTTTGATAAGCAGAAGCATACCATGTTACACACGGTACGTTCAATGATGAGTCAAAAAAATATTACAATATTCATTTAGGGATATTCAATATAATGTGTGGACTATACTCTAAATAATGTACCATATAATGTAGAAAATGGAATAATCATCGAGTTATAGAGTTCAAATAATCATATTTTTTAATATAAACGTGTATGGTGTTTCGTGGAGTTTTTTAATGATTGATATTGAAAAAATACTAGTAACCTGAGTAAATATGTATATTTTATTAGGTATACCATGGAAATAAAATGATACAAAATATAAACACCCCTTATATTAATGTTACTATCTCCAAAAAATACATATTTCTTTTAGGTTATCTCATCCTAGAAAATGTTAGTGGGATAAATGTTAACTTTGATATATATGATTCCCAATATTCACAAATGTCGGTACAACAATAAATTTTGTAGCTCCATGTGGAATAATTTTTTCATGAGAAACATGTAATGTATATGATCACTAGAGAGGTAAGTGAACCAAAATTAATTTTTTTTTCTATTAGCTGATGATGGGGGATCATAATTTATTGATAATGATAATCCATTATACTACAATTAAGAATTAAATAGATCAAAATAGCCATGATGTTATGAATGCATCAATTATGAAATCGATTCAGTGTATCTGAACCATGTATGAGTTCACGAGGATGCACATGTTTAGGTAATTAAACTTGGAGCAATTGGTTATTAAAGAGAAAAATATACGTGGAATGTTAATTAAATAGCTATAATGAAATTATATTGGTTAACTGGTTTATATAGCTTCATTGAAATAAATATTATTATAATTTTCTCCAATTTCTAGGTTTATATCCATCATAATTATACATACTCTAGAGGATTACCATGGATATTAAATTTTGTATCTAAACATCAGAACTTCATTATTCAATGGGATTCTTTGGAAGTATGTTCATATGATACAACCAAAAGGGTTTATGACTAAACATGATTCAAAAAACAATGGTATGTTAAATAGATCCATTTATGTATTGAAGTAAGAATCTTGGGCATGTAACATTTGATTCATGGAAGTTATAAAATAACTTTATTCTTTAATATTGAATGTTTACCATGTGATTACAAGGGGTATAGTGCATTGCGGTCATTATCATAATAGTATATTTCAATGACATGTTACCTATTTGATATTACATTCGAGTCTTATGTTATATTAATGTCTAGTTAGATAATTATTTCTATAGAAAGTAATTAGGTAAGGAAACCAATATTATTGGGATCAAGATCATCTACAATAGATCCATGTTTCCCCATAGTATTTTCCAAATGTGAATACAATAACTAGATAATAAAGAGATTTCATAAAGAAAAATTCAATAGTGGATTAATTATATTGTCACAAGTTATGTTTATTTCTAAAGAAAAGAATCCTTATAAATAACATGATAATGATAGAATTATTATAATACCAAAAAATTTAGTGATAGGGTCCATTATTTATTTCATGTTATGTTCTAGACATGATTTTTCTTATTAATTGAGATGTGTAGAACAATATCATGTAGATATTTGACTACAACATTGTTATAATGTAATGATAATCGTCAAGTATCAGATAAGATCTAATGATATGTTCTTATTTAATGTTGGAGATGACACTATTCTCATTAGTGGTTGTAGTAATTCATGTTTTAAAACAAATAATAATGATTTGAAGTCACACTCATGATATTTTATTTGAATCAATGCAGCAGATATGAGGTGTAATAGGTCAATGTACAAATTTTTTAGTGACAAAATAGTAGCGTCTTATTATGTATAAAAAACTAATGTAGGCCAGTATTCTATTTGGACAGAAAACACTCTCCACGATCTTGATGTGGTATCGAAATGTAAATGTGACATCACATTGTATTGTGATTATATGGAAGCAGTGGATCATACAAAAGTGATAAGTTCACATCAATGAACAATGCCAACAATCTAAAAGTATCTCCAATTGGGGGATTTTTCTTAGATGGTAGTAGTTTCATTTAGTAGTGTTCCTATTGATGAAAACATGGTACCCCTTAAACTAAAGGTCCATCTTAGTAGAAGTATGTGTATTACCTGAGTGCTAGAAAACAGACGGTGGTCAGCAGTTTGATCTAGGGAAACTGGGAATCTGTTGGATTTGGTTAAATTATTCTAGCATTTATGTAAATAATGATAACTTTTATTCATTTTATTATATATTAATACATTTCTTATCACATCTAGATTATTCATTTTTGTGGCGTACTATGAAGTAATTTCATAAGAATAGATGTTTAAATGAAAGGTAATATGTTTTTTCCTCAATAATGAGAACCTATAATATGAACATAAATATTCATAAATATATGTTTTACAGATGTATTATATCAATTAATGGATACAACTGATATATTGTATCTACGATGGAGATTTATAGAACATTGATGCACCTTATCATGGTGTATTACATTAATAATATGTTACAACCCAAAATATTATCAATGAACATTCCCTTATATATTTTAAATGACATAAAATCAAATATAGAAAACAATTAAAATCAATAAATTAATAGAAAATTAAATAAAAAATATTTATTAAATTTTATGAATCTAAACCAATTGAATTATAACATGGAATGTAGAATAGAAATGGGATTCTTAGGAATAGTAACCCCGCAAATAGAATAGTAATCTAAACTTCGAATTTATAATTAAAATATATATATATATTATTTAAAATATGAAATTAGTATATCATTTTATAATTTAATTAATCTTTTGAAAATGAAAAATTATGTATTTCTATATTTATAAAAAATAAATTTTTATTTTATTTGATATAATTAATCTAATTATTAAAAAATTATTTATTTTATAAAAATATCTTTATAAAATGAATCGTATTTAAATTATTATAATATATTTTTGTGATATTTTATTTAATTTTTTAAATTGTTACAAAATAATTTTAAATTTTAAATTCAATCTTATATTTGCAAATGACAATTTTACATAAATATAAAATATATTAAAAATTAAAATTTATTTAAAAATAAAGTAGTTTATATCTGAATTCAATATTTCAAAACACTATTCGTGTGATTGTTTTGTATTTCTCTAAAAGAGGTTTTTATGAATATTGAAATAAGGTAATTTACGATATATGGTAAATAAATTCAATTAGTAGTTTTGATTGACTCAAGGATGATGTATGCGGAAATAATTTAGAACTAACATGCATTATTTACATTATTTATTAACAATAATTCAAAATATTCAGAGTCTTGAGCCAAAATAAATACTAATTAATAAAACAATATGTAAAAACCCCTCTCCTCCACTATAAATACCACGCCTCCCCACTTCTTTTCAACACATATCTAAAGTAATGAATTTTTGTCCTAATTCATCCCAAAAATATTTTCACATATCTTGACCACATTCAGGATGCATTTTTATTAATCAAATATCATACTCATGTTCCTCAAGGAGGTTATCATGGACAAGCATCCATGAGGTAAAAACTGGTTTCCTTTTCTTGTAATTTCCATCCAATTTCATTATATTTTCTTATTATTTCCTCACATACCCTTACCCAAGTTATATGGTAACTATAAAATATAAAATATAAAATATGTTTATTAATTTAGTGTAACAATCCAGAGGAGATTATTTCCCCTCTAATTTTTGTTATAAAAATGAAAACATCCTTCCAGATGTGTTAATTTATCACATTCAAGTGCGAAGAGTAATAAATTTCTTTTGTCACATCGAATTATAGTAATTAAACAAATTTATAATTAAAATATTTAATAATACATGTATTGCATATTATTTAATGTTATTTAACTAGTACATATACATAATATTAAATATCAGAATAAAACTACTTCTTGATGATCGAGATACCTCCAAATTAATACAAATTATTATCATTATCCATTTATGTAATGATTCATCCTCATAATATATAAAAAATGATATATCAGACAATAAATTATGTGAGATCATTGAAAATAAATAATATTAATTTTCTTGGGATACTATTCTCAGTCTACATGATCTTTTATACTTGTAAAATAATGAACAAATAATAAATACAAAGAAAATAAACACTCCTGAATGATAAAATAGTATCCTATAACTCACAATGAGTTTGTAAATGAAATTTATAAAATTATACAAAATGATAATCATTTTTAAATGGTTTTAAATTAATTTATTAGTAAATTTAATTAACATCCATAAAATTATGTTCAGGTGAAGAACACTTTCGAACATAAGGTAAGGGGTTCTTTACAAACGTCCATTTCTCCATCGGGTGAGAATTTCCCAATCGTTACCCACAACGAAATTATTAATTACAAGTTTTTTATATTCCTATATAATTTATGCGTGATCCAAAAGTATTTTCTTATATAAATTTCTATTTTATTGAGGGGAAAATACATGTTTTACAGTGTCCCCTATTCAAACACTTCAAATAAGCAATCTCGAATAATTGAATCCCCCTTATATCTTACCCATTTTAATGTTACATCCATAAATAATTTTATACAAACAATATTTTTTCCAAAACTCTTATTTTACCTTGAAAAACTATATTTGTTCAATTTATTTTTTATATAATAAATTATTTATTTTTTGTTTTAAATAATCACTAATATTTTCTTTAAGCCATGCTAAAATGTTTAAATTCTAATGATTATTAAACGCTCATTTTTCATGTTTTTATTTATGTTTGAAATTATATATAATGATATATTCCAATTTTACCTTATTTATGTAAATTTATTATTTAAATATACCCATTAATGAAATCAGTTATGCTATTTCCTTTTGATATTCCATTTGAATTTATTTTTATACCCAATTGTTTCCCTTGGGAACCCTTATATTTATTTTTATTCGTAATTTATGATTCTTCATCTGGAAAACTTAATTATTATCATTTTATGATTGGTGTACCAAATTATCATTCTTATTCATTGGGTAATGTTTAGTCTCATTAGATATCATGTGCGATGTTCTTGGTGGTTTTCCATGACCTTTTCTCGATGTGAAACAGTCTGTGTGGTTAGTATTGACTCATGCACCTCCATGTGAAATGTGACATGACTGATAGTTATTTAATATATTAAGTTTCTAATACATTAATATAATTTCATTATTACTGTATCCCATGGTATATATGTTAATCTTCCATATTTCTATTCATGTTCAATTCTGTTTTATGTCATTTTGTTAGCCCCTCTTACCCATGTGTGATTCTTTATTTTTGTGTTTATTTCCCTACAAAACTATTTAACTGATCCATTTGTTCATGTATCACCCAGGTTATTCTATACAGATGCAAGTGATAAAATAATATTATGATTTTATTATGATGATTAAATAAATGTTATTTTAATTTTAAATTCACGTGTTCTAATTATGTATCTAATCTAATATAGACACTAGAAATTTCAATTCTTGCATTGTATTTGAAGGATAATTATGAAAAAAATTATGTAACAATATATTTAATAGGATAGGTCTATTTTAGTTGCTATCATAGAATAGTCTAGGTAATTTTTTAGATTATGACTATAACACTTTAGTATGAACCAAATGGGTAATTCTATCCCCATGGAAATCCAATATTGAAATATACTGAATCACAAGATGGGGTATAATTTTGATTTTTAATGTTTGTTTTTATGTGTTAAAAATTACTATTTTCATATTATATTTTTCAAGGTATTCAATCCAAATAAATTTATATTAATTATCATAATAAATTGATGGAAATATGAGAATATGTTCCAACAATTATTGTGATACTAAATGTGATAATTTCCCTAATGAATTTCCTAATATGATGGGAATGGGTTCTTGAAACTATATGATAGTAATTCATATACTAGTTAATTTTATTAACAATGACATAAGTAGCACTGAACACCTTAGTTCTCTAATGAGAGATAATGTTGCATCTGAATACTATATGAGAAAATGGTCTACCATGTGTTGTAGATTATTTGATACCCTCCCCATGGGGAAACAGATTAACACTATTAAACCAATATTCTCTAACACCTAATGCTCAGAAGAAGATAACTTTGTGTTGGGGGTATATCATTTAAATGGGGTACCTGACCATTAGTGGACAATGATCATGAAAATGAAGTATATGGGGGATGTTAATTACATGGTATTGGATGATTTAAGATAGTATTTTTAAGTAAATATTTTATATAAAATCCCCATCATTTGATGCAGAGGGAGTTCCTCGTTCTTAAAGAAAATGAAGATGTGTAAATATGTTCATATGAATTTAACTTCAAAAGACATTCATGGTATACATTCGGAATTTTCATAAACACTGAAAACATGGTGGATCACTTATTTAGTAGACTAAATCTGATTTAATGAAAATAATTTGTGAATCAATTATTTAAAAACTATGATGAAATTTTTCATTGGGCCCTCATGGTAGTAATGGGGATCTAAGGATCTCATTGGTCTTGTGTTATTGGAGATAAAAATATGAAATTGGATTTTAATATGTTAGGAACAATAGATAAATCCCATGATGGAATGAAATCCCAATATTCCATGGGTCAAAATTGGGGGAAGAATCATTTTGGGAATTTTTTAAAAGGAATGAGTAAATTCAACTAATGTCAAATAAGGGGTATTTTTTTGATAATTCCCTAAAGGATATGAAGAATGACACTAATGTGGATGAATAAGGTTTAACATCCCAGACATAATCAGGTACAGACTGTTTATACTTTATTACAGAATAATTAACTAAACAACCAAGGGTACATTCGTGTGCACCTCACTACTGGTCTCAAGAATATTTTTATTTAATTTATATAATTTCATATGATTCAAGAACAATGTCACGTTGTGATTTGGGGAAGTGTTCAGGTTTTAAATAATTAATTTCGTTTTAGAAAAGATTAATAAATACTTAATGAATATTAAAAAGAAATAATGAATGTAGTAAAAGAAATTATGAAATAAAATAAATAGAGGGACCCAGGAAAAATGAGAATAATGAAAATAGGGATTCCCGTTTTTAATTATTTTTATTATTTTCCATTCCATTCTTTTTGTTTTATTTGATATTTTTCATTTATTTACTTTTTTACTTATCTTTTATTTTTCTATTATTTTTCTTTTCTTTTCATTTTTTTATTTTCTATATTTCCTTATTTTCCTCTCCTCTCTCCCTCTCCCACTCATCATGCTACACCCCTTAATCATGTCACACCAACCATCAGCCCCTTTGGAAGGCTGCTGCTTCTCTATCCTCCGTCTGATTCCTTAGCTATTTGGTGCAAAGTAAACCATATGGAAAGGCTAACATTGAGCTAGTGGAATCATTCGACTCCATTGAGTATTCTCTGTGCAATTCATTGTAGAAGATTCTTACCCTATATTGAGGTTTTCCTAAAATCCTTCATTTGCATCCTTTTTTGACAAAATCAATGTCTACCACGAATCTTAGAGTAATCTATGACTACAATGTAGGTTGCTAAGAGATTTCATTCCGTTTTGTTGCGATTTATAAAAAATGCATCGTTGTGCCAGGTCACGACCCGTCCTCGGGGCCCGTGCCATGACTACCCCAAGCCCGCCTTCCATAGGCCAGGGTCTGGTGACTAGTACCAAAGGCGTAAATCCCGATAACTGGGAAGGCATTTTCTTTATAAAAGTAAAAAAAACTCCACAGAGTACAGGCAGAAGTAAAACACTAAGTACAAAGAGAAGTGCTTAAAGGTAAATGGGCCAAAATAAAAACCCAAATGAAAGTATAACTACAACTGAACAAAGTACAAAAGAAAAAGACAACAGCTGGAAGAACGGAAGAGGCTCTTGGGTCATCCTCCTTGGATCCTACCTGAAAGGTAGGTACAGATGGCGCAGCTCTTGGTTCATCCACCAGGGATCCTACCTGAAGGGTAGGTACAGATAGCCTCCACCACGCTCTCGCCCGTCAACCTCCTCCGTGTGTCGTCTCACCGTGAAGTCCACCTCCGGATACTGACTCGTTGTGTAGCCCAACTCCGGGTACCGTCCAGTCCTCGAACACTCGGCCTTCGTCAGCAATGCCCGTCGTCTGCAACCAACACAATGAGGTGCGGGCATAGCCCGTGTAGGGGTGAGTATAACGATACTCAGTAAGGACCCCGAGACCCTCAAGGTCTCAATAAAACCAACAAGGATAACCACAATGAAGATCTCAACAGATAACCTCTACTTTGGTATATGCCCATACATATACCTAAGTTATCATGTAACCCATCTCAATCATGAGGAAACACAAAGATTATGAAATAAACCGATAACCACTACCCAGGTATATGCCCATACATATACCTATGTTATCAAGAGACCCATCTCAATCATGAGGTAAACACAAGGTCATAGACTCAGATCAAACCAGGATTTTCATTATCGAATCTGTAACTACTGAAGAGCCCCGTCTCTGGAGTGTACAGTGGTCTTGTCACGACTCTGAGATACTTCTCACTAACCTAAGGCTGTTGAGGTACTCCTCCTATCGAGTACCACAGGCCAGCAACCCAAACTCAGTAGTGCTTCCCGCCGGGGTATGCCACCCAGACACAGTAGTGCACACCCCCTAGTAGCCTGCTGAGGTACTCTCCGGATGAGTACCGCAATTCTTCACTATCACACAGGTAGTGCTCCATCCGCCATGGGTCTGCACCTCACAAAGTAGTGCTCCGTCCACTGGGCTAGTCGACTCATTCCAAGTTGAGTCGGTCAAGTAGTAGTCAGGTCTTAGTCTGCTACACGGTCTTCGAACTCTGCGCGCTCATCTCCGGGAGGGTCCGCTCCACGAGCTACAGGTCGATACTACAAGTACCTCAATGTCCCACGAAGAAGTATTTCAAAGGACCGCCATGTCATAGGGGTCTCAATGCAACAGACGGCACGTCAATCGGACGCTCGGTCTGTGATTTATTAGTCTTTTTGTCCCAGGGGCCTGATTGTTTTTGTGAGCGAACCACCCGGCCGTATCTCAACCATACCCCGAACTCTCATAGGGTATACTCAAATGGACCGTTTATCCACGTGATCACCAACGCCGCTAACGGTTCGTCAAAAAGACGTCCAGTCTGAAAGATAACAGCTTTTCCGTTCCAAGGGCCCGGTTTGATTTCAGCTACAATCCAACCCATCCACTATCCAACAGAAACCAAAACTCGGGCAAAGTATACCAAAAGTTTTGTCTCAACAAGAGGAATTCAACGAGACAGACGACGCGTCAATCGGACGCCCGGTCTGTGAGTTATTGGCTCTTTTGTTCGAGGGGCCCGGTTGGGTTCGTGAGAGAACCAACCCGACCGCACTCCGACGACATATGAACCTCGAGAGGAGTAATCCAAAAGATCCGTCTCACTTAGATAAATCAATAAAAGTCGACGTCACGTCAATCGGACACCCGAAGCTCAAGATATGAGCGTTTCCGCTCTGAGGGCCCGGTAGGATTCGTGTACGAACCAACCCGGACGAACTCAAAGTAATCTAAAACCTTGAGTGCGATATACAGAAACAACCATCTCGTTCCAAGGATCTCTACACAACTGACGGTGCATCGATCAGAGGTCTGTAGCCCATGATATGGGAAAAATACCAAAGACGGCCCGAAAACGGGGGTTTCGGGTCCGAACCAACCCGGTCCGAGACCCCCCCCCCCCCGGTCGGCCCGAACTGGGTCGACCCACCCTGGGTACGGGTCGGCCCGGTGAGGCATGGAGCGGCATGGCGTGGCGAGGCCTGGGCGCGGGCCGGCCTGGCGGACGGGCCAGGCGGCCGGCCCGGCCTCTGCACAGCGCGCCCAGTGCGCTTGCCCGCTCGGCCAACGACCGAGCCGTTTTTGCCAGGGGGGGGGGAACCTGCCCCCTGGTGTAACCACGGCCCCCCAATTAAGGGGGTCATTTTGTATAGCCATCCGGGGGAATTAATTCCTCCGGCTCCCCTTTTTCCGGCCGGCCCGCACCGTCCGGCCGGTTCTGCCAACGAGGACCGGCAACAGCCGGTCCTTCTTCCTTCGCCGACACCGGCAGCCCGGAACCGGCCGCTGTTCCCCCTACTCTGCCACGGCCCGGAACCGGCCACTACTTGGTTCATCCGGCGCAGTGCGATGGCACCACGCCCCTCCGCCGCGGCCCCGCTCCGGTTACGGCGCGACAGCGTCGCGTCCTTGTTCAACTTCACGACACGGCGCGACGGCGTCACGTCCTTGTTCAACTTCACGGCGCGGCGTAATGGCGCCGCTCATTACTTTCCATGCGATTCCCACGTGGTGCGACGACACTACGCCATTCCGTTCCATCCAGAAAGAATCAAACAAAGATAAAGGAGGGTGGTCATCCGTGTTTGTGCGGTCCGGCCCCCTCTCGTTAACCGATATCATTTGGTCATATAAATACGAAGAACGACAAACTAGAAATCACGGACGAAGATAATAAAAATAAATTTAAACCCCTACCTCGAGCATGGCTTGAATGAGGTTTTCGTTGCGGAGAAAATTGTCACGGAAAAACATCACGGGAAGAGATGTCGTGGATGAAGACGTCGGCAGCGTCGCGGTAATTGGTTTCCGAGAACTCGGTGTTCTTCGTCGGAGACCGATGTTCTTTGAGTTCTTCGTCAAAGAAGAAGATGTTCTTCCCAAAACCTCTCAACGAAAAAAATCTAACAACAGAATAAAATAAGATCCTTTCTTATTTTATTAACACAACAAGCCTTTTGAAATTGAAGAGTTTGAATTCCACATTTACTCACCTCACTAATTCCATAACTTAATAATCTTAATTTAATAAAATTAATGGTAGTTGAGGAGGTTAGAGGATATGAAGGGGTGGGGTTCGTGTGGGCCCCACCTCCTTCATAACCTAAAAAGGGAAGTTGGGTAGTTACCCAACTTCCTCCCAAAGGATAAAAACACTTAGAGAAAAATAAAAATTGTTGTTAAATTTTCATTTTTAACTTCAACAATTTTTATCAACTTCTCTCGAGTAAACACAACTCCAGAATAGGCGTTCATAAGGAAATACTGGTGTTGCGGTTCCATCGGTGCCCTCAGAATTTGATTCCGACCACCGGTTCAAGAGTTAGAAAAACCTGCTCGTTCGTTCACTGAACGTACCCGAGCCAAACTTCGGAAAATGATTTCGGGCACACCGGGCCTCAGAATCAGGCACTGTCAGAAACTGCATTCTTGTAAAATTAAAAAAAATTAAGGCAAAAATTTTCCTTGAAATTTCTGGGTCTTTACATGCAGTTCGTCGGTGGATACTAGATTTATGCAATTTTAAACATTTTAATTACATTAATTGTTCTGTTTAATTGTTGCATCCTTAATAATATCAAATTAATTTGTTTTAATGGTTGCAACTTGATCAGACACCCCTTTGGGTGTGCTGACATAGTCGGCATATTTTTCCATTAACCAGGTTATTAATTTATTTATCTGCATATATTGTAGAACCCCTTCATATATTTTTTTAAATTTAATGAATAGTGGTTTGAATTATTGCAACAAAGTAAGACAACCCTTTGGGAATTCAGACATGATTGGTGTATTCTGTCATTTTACGAGTTTATTTTCTGATTAATTGCATGTGTTGCGAGGAAATGTTTTATTGTAATTAAATTAAATAAATAGTTACTTGAACATGAAATTCAATTATTAGATCATTAGAACTATTTTTAAAACTATTTATTATTTAAATATTCATTATCAACTGAGGTTGAAATGATATGTATATTTCCTTGCATGTTTTTTTGTTGTACTGTATAATTTATGACTTGTGATGCACGGGTGTATCAAGTTAGTTTTCAAGCTGCGACTACACATGTTGATTATGTCATATCAGCTTCTATGAAAACATTAATAAAATGTAGGGAGGGGAAAGAAGGCAAGTCCCATATTAAGGGACATTCATAGATCCTCCATTCATTATTGTTTACCTCTATGTTCTGGGGGTTGTGTCATTTGATTTTCCGGACAGAGACTTCCTCGGACTTTCTATTAATTTTGTGTGATACCGGTTCTAAAAGGGCCCATCGGGACGGATCTGTTGGCAATGATGCTCAGATAGCATCATATGACACTTGACCCCTTTTTCAAGATCGAGATGGACTCATAGTAATTCCATTCCTTGAGGGATACATGGTCTTTCAAAAGATTTCCTTGGATGGGATCAGTTGCATTGTATAAATTGATGGATGTTTCGTAGTGATACTTTTGGATGGGATCTGTAATGGCTCGGACCTCTCTGATCCATTACTTTGTGAAATGTTGGTGTTGGAGGTGTTCTGGGAGGTCAAGGGGACTTATCCCCAACACTTTTCCAATTTTTCCAGTTCTGTGAATAGTGTTTCCAGTTTTATGAACAGTAACAGATCGGTCTCACCAATCGGTCTGACAGATCGGTTTCACAGATCGGTGTGACAGATCGGTTTCACAGATCGGTCTGAAAGAACGGTTTCACAGATCGGTGTGACATATAGGTTTCACAGATCGGTCTGACAGATCGGTTTCACAGATCGGTGTGATAGATCAGTTTCACAGATCGGTGTGACAGATCAGTGTCGCAGATCGGTCTGATAGATCGGTTTCACGGATCGGTGTGACAGATCGGTTTGACAGATCGGTGTGACAGATCGGTTTCACAGATCGGTCTGACAGATCGGTTTCACGGATCGGTGTGAGAGATCGGTTTCACAGATCGGTCTGACAGATCGGTTTCATATATCGTTCTAACAGATCGGTTTCACAGATCGGTGTGATAGATAGGTTTCACATATCGGTCTGACAGATCTGTTTCACAGATCGATGTGACAGATCGGTTTCACAGATCGGTCTGACAGATCGGTTTCACAGATCGCTGTGACGGATCAGTTTCACATATCGGTGTGACAGATCGGTTTCACAGATCGGTTTCACAGATCGGTTTCACAGATTGGTTTCATGTACAGTAATAGTGGGTGAACAGTGTTTCCAAACTCCTACAATTTTTCCACTTTTGACGTTTCCTTTGGCGTAAAATACATTTAAAGCCTTATTTTAAGGGCTATTAAGGCTGATCCAAATGCCATAAATCCTATATTAATTATTCCTAAGGCCGGGATGTATTTTACTTGGTCAATCCGCGTGGGCTAATGCCATTCATTTTTAATGGAGAATTAACCGGATCATAAACCGTCGCCCCATTAAATCGTCAAAAAGGGACAAGATATCATTCTCCCTTGTTCTTTCCCTTTTTTATCAACTAAGAGACGATAGAATCTTTCAATCCTTTCCGTAGGAGTTGCACAATCAATCTTTACTCCTAGGATTGGTTCTAATCTGTTTTGGATGCAACTGAGCCTTGTCGATCAATCTTCGATATAAGCATCCTCCAGTGGATGCAGTTGTCACGAGGGGAGGATTGTGACCCATTGTGTTGATAAAGGACGTCAAGAACTCTTTGAGGTAGGGGATTCATGGCTTCTCTAGTTGTATATGTGAAATCGCAGAATTAGCGTCATTTATCCCTTTGGATCACAATGAAGTTGACCTAATTAAATACTTGAACCGGAATAAAAGAATTGGTTGATCGCACGTTGTTGCTTTTTACCGTGATAATGGTTTGCCTCATGTTTTCCTAGATAGAGTGATATCTATGTTTTTCTTTAATTAGTTGCTCGTTCCTGATGGAAATTGATAAAGAACGTAAAGCCGAAATTATTTGTTAAATAATTGGCTAAAGATAAAGAGGCATGATAATGAATCTGTTAATTAAAGATGGATTAATGAACTATTAGTTTGATAATTTCAAAAGGGTTCTGAGTTACCCGCTTGCTTGTAAGGCTGAATGCCTTGTGGTTTGGAGCTCTGAGTGCTCATTTTGTTTGAAGGCTGAATGCATTGTTAAAGGGCCGAGAGCCCGTTTTGTGATCTTTGATTTCCTGCTGCTGGTGATTTGATGTGAGCCTGGATGGCTGTTGTGATATGTGGAGGCATGGGGACTTGTGTTTGTGGCAGCGAATGACGCCTAGTGTGGCGAGATGCATCGGTTTATGCATATGGGTGTCGGGGAGGACACCAAGGATGATGTTATGAGATTAATGTGATGGTTTGATTTTGGTGGTTTGGTTTGGTTGTTTATCTGATTTACTTTCTCCACTGCTCAAGGAAGCTGGTATTGCTTACCGTCTTTCCGAAGGAGGTGAAGACACGTGGGGTATGCCACGTGCTTTCCGTGTTTAGCCTCTCGATGGAGGATGGGTCTATGATCTTTCTATAGGCGGCAAAGACTCAACGGGTAGTATATCTACTCACCGTGTTGAGCCTCATTTATGCATAGTAGAATAGGATGCTTTTCTAGAATGCCTGGGAATGTGGGAAAGTAACTCTATAATGAATGTTTGATTAAATGGTGAAAACCCATGGGGATGGAGATACTGGAATTTAATAGTGATGTGAATCCAAAAAAGGAGCAGTTTTAGAATGTGATGCCAATTTAGATTAATGTGGTAAATTGTTAATGGTCAATTAATTAATTAACGTACATTGGAACTGATAAAATGAGAATGGAGTAATCTAATAAATCTCTTCAAATGTTTGTGTGCTTATAGGATACCTAGTCTTTGAAGTAGCATCCTGGAGTCTGAGAGACGTTAGCTGAAGTTGTATCTAATACTAGGTAATGCCCATAGTGTGGATGTGAGTTACATATATATTCTGTACTTTTTGTGTTTCTATACGCTACTCCACCCTATCGGTAAGGGCAACTGACACCCCAGGGATTTTGAGCCCTGGGGGGGTGTTTTTCCCAACATTCTGATGGGAGGTCGAATGGCTGACTACACCCTTTGGCCCCGCTCTCTTCTCTTGGTAGATACTTGTGCCATGAGGCACAGTGGTTAGTTACCCCATATATGTGTGTAGAGGGCTGTAATGGCTTGTGGTTATTCACATGCATATATTATGGATATAGTATCCTAAGGTCTACTATAGGTGTAATGTGTATAGGCTATGATGGCTTGAGGATCCTTACTCGGAGTATGGGCTGTATTGGCTTGAGGTATTATACCCGACGTAAGATACATGTTATGCGAGCTGTGGTGGCTCCCGGAAACTACCTGGTTACCTTTGGTTGTGAGGACGGTGTGGTGCTTCTCCCAGGTGTCTACGGGTAAGCCTTTGTGGTGCATGAGGTGCAGATTGTAGAGCTTAGCCCAGGTGTCCGTGGGCAAGCATTGGAGAGAGATGCACAAGACGTATTTCATTGGGGAAAAGCGGCAAACCAGTGGGGATGAAGTAGCCGTGTACCCTTGATATTCATTACTATATGCTATATTCTTGTATGCATTTCTTGGTGAGAGTATCCATGGTGAGGTTGGGAACTTAGTATACCTGTTTAGGTAACGAGTTAGTTGAACTTGTTGTTCACTAGGCTTTAGCATGCTTTCTTTACTTTTGCACGAGAGGCATGGGGAGGATCCTACTGAGTATACTGTTATACTAACCCTATATATATATAAACTGTTTTTCATGTCACTTGGAGCAGGTTAGAGATCAAGCGGGTTACTACTAGCTTGTGGTTAGAGGACGAGCTGGTCGGGATTGTGGTCCCTGCCGTTTTACTTTCTTTTGGGTACTTTTAGTTTCTCCTTTCCGTTGTAGTACATTTGCATGAAATTTCATATATGTAATTGGGTTTCTTTTATATTTTAGTTATGAGTTGGAGTTGATTGGAGTCTATTCTATCTCTCTCTTCCGCATGTGTTCTTTTAGTGGGTAATGCCTCCCATTTGTATGTTTATTATACCCTCGGTGCTAGTCGCCAACCCAGGGCCTACTGGAGGCGGGACTCGGGGGTCATTATATCTCTTCTCACATTGTCGGCCCAGGAGGGGTACACTTTGTGGGGAGGGGGTCGTGACAGAGTGGTATTAGAGGCTCTGGTTGAGGTATAGGATGGAGTTTGGAGTTAGGCACAGGTGAGGATGCATGGGATGGTAGGGCAACAGTGTCATTCATGTTTAGAAAGTGGGGTAAACACTGGAGACCGGCAGAGACATAGGCGTTTAGGGCCCCCTATGATCTGTTGCATGGACCTTTATGTTTACGATGGCTACTAAACAAAGTGATACTAGTTGCAGGGTAGAGACCTAGGAAATGATCATGCATCATTATTCATTGCGCCTGCGTTTGAATGGGTAGACCTTGGGATAGGTAACCTAAAAATTTACAAAACAAAACAATTAATTAATTAGTGTTGAGTCTTCCCTATTCCAGGCTTAGGAGCTCTAACAGTTGTTATTTTACAGGTATGGCTCCAGGTCGACGTCCTCGTCAGGTTTGCGTAGAAGATGCCCAGTAGGCTGTTCCAGCAGATCGCCGCTGGGTAGAGGTTGACAACGATGACACTTGGAGGAATACACTCTGAGAGTTTCAGTGCCAGATTCTACATAAGTATGAGGGATCCGTTTCCGATGCAGTCACAGAAGAATGGTTGGAGGAGGTCGAGATAGGCTTCAGTTCGATTCATGCTCTGAAGGAACACTGGGTGTCCTTGTTTGTGACGATGCTACGTGGAGCAGCGAGGAAGTGGTGGTTCCTGTTCCTTGGGGATCGTGAGGAGTCAGTGATCTCATGGGAGGAGTTTCGAGACAGGTTTAGAGTCGAGTTTCTTTCTTCGACTGCGAAGGCGTCCAGTCGCCAGGAGCTTCTTACCCTTCGACAGGGGTGCTCCAGTGTTCGAGAGTTTGGAATCCGTTTCAGGAACCTTCTATGATATGCTTTATACCTATTACCAGATGATGAGGCCAGGGCGAGGCATTTTGAGGAGGCTTTGCGTCCAGAGATCCAGCGCCAGGTCACCCCATTTATGCTGAAGACATATCTTGAGGTGCTGGCGAGGGTAGAGGTTGTTGAGAGGACTTTGTCTAGGACCGGATCGTCACGATAGGGGAATCTTCATGATTCCTCACGAAGCAGGGCTGTGGTTCGGGGTTCCCGATTTTCAGGACAGAAGAGTTTCCGTTCACCTGGGGGTAGGTCCCAGCCATTCCCATCTCGTTTCTCCGGAGGCAGCAACTCTCAGGCCTATTCCAAGGGATCAGGAACTTGTTTTTATTGTGGTGGTCATGGTCATCAGCAGCGGGAGTGCCCGACTTTTCAGAGAAGTCATCGTTCACCGGGCGCTCCGCTCCAGGTTCCTCCGTTGAGGCAGTTCCAGCAGAGGCAGCAGCAGGTTTCACCAGCTTTAGATCACCAGAGGGTAGATGGAGCAGGAAGAGGACAACCCCATGACGCTCCCCTTCCTCAGAGAGCAGAGTGCGGCCTTGGTAGTGGTCGTCATCAGGGTTAGAGAGGCTGTGGAGGTGGTCGTGGTCAGCTTCATGCTCTAGCGTTTCCAGCTCCAGGCGATCCAGACGTCGTCCGAGGTACCCTTTGCTTGTTTTCTACCTTGGTGTATGTCATGTTTGATTCAGGAGCGACACACTCCTTTATATCACCTACCCTTGTCCATGCTTTGGGACTTGAGGTAGAGAGGCTTCCAGTGCCCATGGCGTTGACTACGCCAGTTAGAGGTTGAGATAGCTTGTTTGAAGTATGTAGAGACTGTGAGCTAGTGTTGGGGAAACACCGCTCTTGGGGAGATTTCCTATGTTTACGAATACAACCATATGATGTCATACTCGTCATGGAATGGTTGTATTCGGTGTAGGCTATTGTGGATTGCTACAGGTAGAAGGTTGTTTTCTTTGATACAGATGGAGAGAAAGTGGTGTTTTTTGGTGAGAGAGATCTTCAGATAAGTCATAGACGAGTTCCATCCTTATCATCCATGATGGTTGGGATGATGTTGAGTTCTTCAGAGGTTCAACAGTTGGCATTTCCTAGGGTCGTAGAGGAGTACCCTGACGTCTTTCCAGAAAAGGTTTTATCCTTACCCCCTCGACGAGAGATTGAGTTTGGGATCGAGCTACAGCCAGGAGCATATCCTATCTCTATGACTCCGTATAGGATGACCCCTTCTGAGTTACGAGAGCTACGTATTCAGCTCGATGGTCTGTTGTAGTGTGGTTTTGTTCGGCCAAGTGTGTCACCGTGTGGTGCAACAATTTTTTTGTGAAAAAGGCTGATTGTAGTTTGCGGTTGTGCGTCGATTATCGTCGATTAAACAAAGTGACAATAAAGAACTGCTATCCTCTTCCACGGAATGATGACCTATTCGATCAACTGATGGGTGCAAGTTGGTTCTCAAAGATCGACTTGCGGTTAGGATATCATCAGATGCGTGTAAAGGATGGGGATATCCCGAAGACTGCTTTCCGTTGTCGTCATGGGCATTATGTGTTTGTTGTAATGCCATTCGGCATGACGAATGCTCCTTCTGTTTTCATGGGGTTGATGAATGTTGTGTTCCTTGAATTCTTGTACTAGTTTGTTGTGGTTTTCATCGATGAAATCCTTGTGTACTCCACATCTGAAGTGGAGCATGCAGAGCATCTACGAACCGTTTTGGGAGTTCTTCGCCAACATCAGTTGTTGGGTAAGTTGTCCAAGTGTGAGTTTTGGGATCGATAAGTTCGTTTCTTGGGGCCTGTTGTGTCCCAACAAGGAGTAGATGTGGATCTGTCGAAGATAGAAGCAGTGGTGTCTTGGGTAGCCCTCAAGACCGTGTCAGAGGTGCGAAGTTTCCTTGGTCTCGCAGGCTATTATAGGAGGTTTGTAGCCAATTTCTCCCGAGTTGTGAATCCTCTGACAGCTTTGACCAGGAAGGATCAAGCATTCATATGGACTGATCAATGTTAGGAAACTTTCGAGTATCTAAAGGAGAAGTTGGTAAGTGCTCCAGTTCTTTGTCTTCCAGCTGAGGGAGTCCAGTTTGACGTCTTCTGCGATGCGTCACATCGGGGGCTAGGCTGTGTACTTATGCAACAAAGGTCAGTTGTTTCTTATGGGTCCCGAAAATTGCGTCCCCATGAATGCAACTACGCCACCCATGATCTTGAGTTGGCAGCCGTGTTGTTTGCTCTGAAGATGTGGAGACATTACCTCATTGGTTAGCACTTTGTGGTTTTCACCGATCATAAGAGTTTGAGGTATGTTTTCTCCAAACGTGACTTGAACTTGAGGTAGCATCAGTGGATGGATTTCATGCAGGAATACGACATTGAAATATTGTATACACCTGTAAAAGGGAACGTTGTAGCTGATGCACTAAGTTGAAAGTCACGTAATGATGTTGTGCGTGAATCTGTTGATTCCTGGTGAGTGATGGAAGAGCTATCCGCTTTGCTTCTTGATGTGGGAGAAGTTGGGGGTAGAGGTTGTCTTTTCCAGATGACGGTGCAGTCATCCCTGATGCAGAAGTTGGAAGAGTCTCAGTTGGGTGATCTAGAGGTGGAAGTCTGGAGAGAAAAAGTTGTTTGTGGTGAGGCCCCTGATGGTTGGTCGGAGGATGAACAACACCGAGTGTTGTATCATGGAAGGCTTTTTGTTCCCTTGGCGATGCGCGAGACGGTTCTCCGAGAGTTCCATAGTTCACCCTTGGCAGTACATCCTGTTGTGACGAAGATGTACCGATCCATAAGGAGTCAGTTCTGGTGGCCTGGGCTGAAACGTATGGTTGCAGAGTGTGTGTCTCGATGTTTAGTCTGCCAGAAGGTGAAGGCCGAACACCGTGTTCCTGGTCGTCTTCTCCAGCAATTAGAGATTCCTCAGTGGAAGTGGGAGGACATCTCAATGGAATTTGTAACAGGTTTACCTCAAGCTCTTGGAGGACATGATGCTATATGGGTGGTAGTGGATCATTTAACAAAATCGTCCCACTTTATAGCGATCAAGGAGTTGATCTCAGTGGAGGTTTTGTCAAGGCAGTATCTAGAGGAGGTGGTGAGACTTCATGGAGTACCTAGGACGCTCATTTCTGATCAAATCCTTGTTTTACCTCTATGGTGTGGAGGGGTCTCCAGCATGCTTTTGGCTCTCAATTATGCCTTAGCACTGCTTTTCATCCTCAAACGGATGGTCAGACAGAGCGAACAATCCATACTCCTGAAGACATGTTGCGCTCTTGTGTTCGTGATTTTGGAGGTTCATGGAAAAATCACTTACCCTTGGTAGAGTTAGCTTACAATAATAGTTTTCACTCCACCATTGGTATGGCGCCATTTTAAGCCTTATATGGACGACCATACCGTTCTCCGTTGTGCAGGACTGGGGTCGGAGAGTCAGTAATTCTCGGACCAGAACTAGTGCAGAATACAACAGAGATGGTTCTGGTGATTCATGAGAGGATGAAGACAGCGTAAGGTCGTCAGAAATAATATGCTGATCAAATAAGGAGACCCTTTGAGTTTAATGTTGTGTATCATGTGTTTCTTAAGGTGACTCCCTGTCGTGGGCAGCGAAGGTTTGGTCGTGGAAGTAAGATTTCTCCCCAGTTTGTTGGGACTTTCGAGGTGTTAGCTCGTTTTGGAGCTGTGGCATATCGAGTAGCACTTCCTCCTCAGATGAGTCGAATACATGATGTTTTCCTTGTATCGCAGCTCCGTCGTTATCTTCATGATGAATCTCATGTTATCGATTGGGGAGAGATCGATATTGACGATGATGCAACCTTCGAGGAGCGACCTGTGGAGATCCAAGACCAAAAGGAGAAGGTGTTGCGTGGGCGTTCTATCCCCTTAGTTCGTGTCTTGTGGCGACACGGTGGCATGGAGGAGTGTACCTGGGAGCGTGAGTCACAGATACGTGCTCAGTACCCAGAGTTTTTTAATGTTTAACTCCCTTCATGTAATGATGTTTTCTTTGTGGTTGGACCTTTAATGTTTTATTTATGTACCTTTGATGTGATGTTATGATTGAATTGTTTGGATATAGATTGTTTGTTTCCATACTCTTGGATGTCGTAGTTTTGTTCCAGCTTTTTAACAACTCATAATGGTTTTCCCCTGAGAGGTATCTTATGGGGTGGTTGTTCAGACCCCTCTTTTCTTCTGGGTTGGTTTTTAATTCTCGAGAACGAGAATGTTTTGAGAGGTATCTAATGCAATGGACCGGACCTCTCCGGTCCATTACTTTGTGAAATGTTGGTGTTGGAGGTGTTCTGGGAGGTCAAGGGGACTTATCCCCAAAACATTGCCAATTTTTCCAGTTCTGTGAACAGTGTTTCATGTTTTATGAACAGTAACAGATCGGTCTCACCGATCGGTCTGACAGATCGGTTTCACAGATTGGTGTGACAGATCGGTTTCACAGATCAGTCTGACAGATTGGTTTCACAGATCGGTGTGACAGATCGGTTTCAGAGATCGGTCTGACAGATCGGTTTCACAGATCGGTGTGACAGATCGGTTTCACAGATCGGTGTGACAGATCGGTTTCACAGATCCGTCTGACAGATCGGTTTCACGGATCGGTGTGACAGATCGGTTTCACAGATCGGTGTGACAGATCAGTGTCACAGATCGGTCTGACAGATCGGTTTCACGGATCGGTGTGACAAATCAGTTTCATGGATCGGTCTGACAGATTGGTTTCACAGATCGGTCTGACAGATCCGTTTCACAGATCGGTGTGACAGATCGGTTTCACAGATCGGTCTGAAAGATCGGTTTCACAGATCGGTGTGACAGATCGGTTTCACAGATCGGTCTGACAGATCGGTTTCACAGATCGGTGTGACAGATCCGTTTCACAGATCGGTGTGACAGATCGGTTTCACAGATCGGTTTCATGTACCGTAACAGTGGGTGAATAGTGTTTCCAGACTCCTACAATTTTGCCCCTTTTGACATTTTCTTTGGGGTAAAATTCATTTAAAGCCTTGTTTTAAGGGCTCTTAAGGCCGATCCAAATGCCATAAATCCTATATTAATTATTCCTAAGTCCAGGATGTATTTTACTTGGTCAAACCGCATGGGCTATTGTCATCCATTTTTAATGGATAATTAACCGGATCTTAAACCATCGCCCCATTAAATCTTCAAAAAGGGATGAGATATCATTTTCCCTTGTTCTTTCCCTTTGTTATCAACTAAGAGATACTAGAACCTTTCAATCCTTTCTGTAGGAGTTGCACAATCAATCTTTACTCCATGGATTGGTTATGATCTATTTTGGATGCAACTGAGCTGTGTCGATCAATCTTTGATATAAGCATCCTCCGGTGGATGCAGTTGTCGCGAGTGGAGGATTGTGACCCGTTGCGTGGATAAAGGACGTCAAGAACACTTCGAGGTAGGGGATTCATGGCTTCTCTAATTGTATATGTGCAATCGTAGAATTATCATGATTTATCCCTTTGAATCACAATGAAATTAACCTAATTAAATACGTGAACCGGATTAAAATAATTGGTTGATCGCACGTTGTTTCTTTGTACCATGATAACGGTTTGGCTCAGGTTTTCCTAGATAGAGTGATATCTATGTTTTTCTTTAATTAGTTGCTCGTTCATGATAGAAATTGATAAAGAACGTAAAGCCGGAATTATTTGTTAAATAATTGGCAAAAGATAAAGAGGCATGTTAATGAATCCATTTATTCAATATGGATTAAAGAACTACTAGTTCGATAATTTCAAAAGGGTTCTGAGTTACCCGCTTGCTTGTAAGGCTGAATGCCTTGTGGTTTGGAGCTCTGAGTGCTCATTTTGTTTGAAGGCTGAATGCCTTGTTAAAGGTCCGAGAGCCCATTTTGTGATCTTTTATTTCCTGCTGCTGGTGATTTGATGTGAGCCTGGATGGCTATTGTGATATGTGGAGGCATGGGGACTTATGGTTGTGGCAGTAGATGGCACATAGTGTGGCGAGATGCATCGGTTTATGCATATGGGTTTCGGGGAGGACACCATGAATGATGGTATGAGATGAATGTGATGGTTTGATGTTGGTGGTTTGGTTTGGTTGTTTATCTGCTTTACTTTTCCCCACTTCTCAAGGCAGCTGGTCTTGCTTACCCTCTTTAAGAAGGAGACGAAGACACGCGGGGTATGCCATGTGCTTTCCGTGTTTAGCATCTCGATTGAGGATGGGGCTATGCTCTTTCTATAGGCGGCAAAGACTTGACGGGTAGTATATCTACTCACCGTGTTGAGCCTCCTTTGTGCTTAGTAGCATTGGATGCTTTTCTAGAATGCCTGGGAATGTGGGAATGTAACTCTATAATGAATGTTTGATTAATTGGTGAAAACCCATGTGGATGGAGATACTGGAATTTAATAGTGATGTGAATCCTAAAAAGGAGAAGTTTCTGATTGTGATGCCAATTTAGTTTAATGTGGTAAATTGTTCATGGTTAATTAATTAATTAACGTACAGTGGAACTGATAAAATGAGAATGGAGTAATCTAATAAAGCTCTTCAAATTTTTGTGTGCTTATAGGATACCTAGTCTTTGAAGTATTAGCCTGGAGTCTGAGAGACGTTAGTTGCAGTTGTATCTAAGACTAGGTAATGCCCATAGTGTGGATGTGAGTTACATATATATTCTGTACTTTTTGTGTTTCTATACGCTACTCCACCCTGTTGGTAAGGGCAACTGACATCCCGGGGATGTCGAGCCATTGGGGTGTTTTCCCCAACATTCTGATGGGAGGTCGAATGGCTAACTACCCCCTTTGGCCCCGCTCTCTTCTCTTGGTAGATACTTGTGCCATGAGGCACAGCGTTTAGTTACCCCATATATGTGTGTAGAGGGATTTAATCGCTTGTGGTTATTCACACGCATATATTCTGGATATAGTATTCTATGGACTACTATAGGTGTAACGTGTATAGGCTATGATGGCTTGAGGATCCTTACTCGGAGTATGGGCTGTAATGGCTTTAGGTATTATAACCGACGTATGATACACGTTATGCGAGATGTGGTGGCTCCTGGAAACTACCTGGTTACCTTTGTTTGTGAGGACAGCGTGGTGATTCGCCCAGGTGTCTGCGGGCAAGACTTTGTGGTGCACGAGGTGCAGATTGTGGAGCTTAACCCAGGTGTTTGCGGGCAAGAATTGGAGAGAGATGCACATGACGTATGTCGTTGGGGCAAAGCAGCAAACCAGTGGGGAAGTAGTAGCGGGGTACCCTTGATATTCTTTACTATATGCTATATTCTTGTATGCGTTACTTGGTGAGAGTAGCCATGGTGAGGTTGGGAACTTAGTATACCTGTTTAGGTAATGAGTTAGTTTCACTTGTTGTTCACTGGGTTTAGCATGCTTTCTTTACTTTTTCACGAGAGGCTTGGGGAGGATCGTACTGAGTATACTGTTATAGTCACCTTATATATATATATATTGTTTTTCAGGTCACTTGGAGTAGGTTGGAGATCAATCGGGTTACTACTAGCTTGTGGTTAGAGGAGGAGCTGTTCGGGCTTGTGGTCCCTACCGTTCTACTTTCTTTTGGGTACTTTTAGTTTCTCCTTTCAGTTTTAGTACTTTTGCATGACATTTCATATTTGTACTTTTGTTTCTTTTGTATTCCAATTCTGAGTTGGAGTTGATTGGAGTCTATTCTATCTCTCTCTTTCGCATGTTTTCTTTTAGAGGGTAATGCCACCCATTTGTATGTTTATTATACCCTCGGTGCTAGTCGCCAACCCGGGTCCTACTGGAGGCAGGACTCGGGGTTCATTATATCTCTTCTCACATTGCCGGCCCAGGAGGGGTACACTTTGTGGGGAGGGGGTCGTGACAGGCTCGAACTCTAACTCTCAACATGAACCTCAAATAATAATGCAAATAAGGTTTATGTTATTGCTAATTGAGTCTATTGAGAATTGAGATATTGCTGCTGATATATAGATTTGTGTCAGGTTGACACTGGACATGAAACCCAAGTTAAAGCACACGCTTGCGGTACAATTTTTCCATGTTTTGTCTTTCTTATGGGGGTATATGTATATATATGTGTGTGTTTGTGTGTGCGTGTTCATGAATTTCTACTAATTGGTACCATTTTAGACTACCAGATTAGGCTGAAGCAGGTTTCCTTGCAGGTGTGTCGTTTGGGACTTGGGACGACATATATATTTCATTGCACTGTAATTAATTTATTTGAAATGGTTATGTAATGGAATAAATCATTTTTATTTTTTCAATAAATGAAATGGCTTAGACATCATGGGTGTCAGCCTACTGGGATATTATCTCACACCCTTCTCGGGCTTCGTCAACCCCAGATTAGATTACATGCTCACAAGTATTAACAAGGGGAAGCATACTGCTTCCAATGCTTGATTGTTCTATACTTATTAGGATGGAGACTGGGGTAGAGGACCGAATCTTTCTTGCGATTTAGTTGTATCTAGTGACTTCTATTTTAGTTGACTATGTGTTTGAGTTTCTTTCCCATACATTTAGTTTATAATCATAAAATGGAATGACACTCTTTTGTGATTTTATTTACATGGTTTTTTATTATTCAGTAGGATTGTTTACATTGCTTATATTGCAGTTTATTTATTCACATACTTCTGCTACTTATTAATCATTGTTGTTTACTTCCATTGTAATATTATCTGTTACCTATGTGGGAATAGTCTCCCCCATGGACACAAAAAATTCCCTTGCTGATAGTCGGTAGCCTCTGGCATTCGGGGAGATGTTCTTAAGGTTATGTGATGCTTCAGTTCGGCCACCATCCAAGAGGTGAGTCGGGTCAGGACATTACAGTGTGGTATTAGAGGTGGTTTTCCAATTATTTTTACTGTTTGGGTAATATTGGAGACTTGGATATTGGTATTTGGGATGTACTCAATTCTTGGATGTTGCTAACCCATGTACAGGGAAAACTCAAATTCATGGGTTGGGATTGCAGTTATTGATTATGCCAGTTATTTTTGATATTATTTCACCATGGGTGACTCACTTGTATTGCGTTGTTATTGTGCTTATATTATTGAAATAATTGGTTTACAATTTCATCCCATTGATACAAGGGAAAACATACAATGCCTCATGATATGCACTATAGGATTTAAATTCCATGCATATTTCCATGCCATATCTACTTTCAGAGAACATTTTCTAGTTTCATGTGAATGTTGTTATACCTAGTGCTATAACATTGAATTGATGGTTTATTAAATATAAGGTTGTGTTAGTTTTTTATATGTTATCCTGACTCAACCTAGGAGTGGGTTTTAGAACTATTTAGTAATCCATTATAGTTGTCTCTTCAATATCGAAACCCATCTCTTGAGGAATGTTGTCTGTTGTTTTGGTGGCTAGAGGTAGGATATGTACCTAACCTCTTTTTTACTCAAATTATTTTCTCATCTTATTTAATCCTTATCTAAGGAAGTGTTTCGCTGTCGTAGAAAAATGTCATCACGACGTCTTCGTGATGTGTCTTGGGAGAGTGGCAATGCGCACAACCACAAGATGGTGGGTCATGAACCATAGGTGGTTCCTATCTTAGAGCCCCCTATGGCACTACCTCCTTTCAATCTTCTGAGGGACCCTGGAAATTAGTTCAGGGATAGTCTCATCATGATTAGGCTATTAGTTCAGAATATTTGTAGACGTACCCCATCTATGGAATACATTATGCAAAACTTTCTATATCAACACCCTCCCACCTTCTCGGGGATTAGTGGCCCTCATGTTGCAGAATCATGGATAGAAGTTGTACAGTCTATCTTCGACCACTATGAGACACCTCCAGAGTGAAGGGTAAAGCTTTTCGTCTACATGCTTTGTTACACTGCCAAACAATAGTGGGACATTGTTTCTGTAACACCCCGAGCTTCCACGATACGCTTCCTTTTCAATAATGCATCAGTTTTCATTATACGCATGTTCGAGATTCTAACACACCGTGACCAATCAAAATATCCATTATAAATAGTAATACCCACTTTTGGAAATTATATATATTTTATATTTCAAAATGGACTTCATTTTTGGATTCGGAATATCAATATTAGCCTGTGTTGAATTTTTGGTATTTTTCTGAGAACTTCCAATTTTTTATGAATAGTGAAAAATAATTAAAAATATTTTTTTAATCAAAATTATTTATAGTGATAAATTATACTATTGAGTTGTTTTAGTGTGTAATTAGAATATATTTTTACTATTTTATCCAATGGTGGTCATTAGAATTAATTTCACTTTAAAATTGGACATAAACAATTGTCAATCTTTTGATATATATTGTTTCTTAAAAACAGGCTATTTGTTGTGACAGCGGGAATTAATTATAAAATTAATTAATGCAACTTATATGTTTGGAATTTTTTAAAATAGATATCATTTTTGAATTAGGAATATAAATTATAGATTATGGTGAAATTTTGGCACTGTTCTGAAAAACTTCAATTTTTGATGAATAGTGAAACCACTAAGTGGTAGTTAAAAAACCGATTTTTCGTTTAAATGAAACACTACCACTTCTATGATTTTATTTTAAAAAATCTGACATACATGGTTTTAATTAGGAATTAAAATGTGGTTCAATGGTATTAAAATAATTTTTTTGTGAATAGTATCATTTATGTTTAATTAATCGCGATTAAAGGTAATTAGTGAAATTTAAGGTAAAAATGATATTATAAAAATATGAAAATACCATTACACTTGTCCTACCCCTATTTAATGAGTCATCGTCGACCAAGACAATTCATGTGTCAACATGGGGACCCCATGGAGCCACTTTGGTAGGAAAATGACACTAAACACTTATTATTTAATGTTAAAATAAAAATGTCACAAACATAAGTTGTTTTACTAAAACAATTTTTAAATGGGGTTATACAAGTCATATGTTTGACTATAAATATTAATTAGAAATATAAAAAGATTTACTACATCATAATATTTTTTTTATAATTTTTAGTCATTAAATAAATTAAATTATTTATGGCACCATGATGATGCAGCGATTATCTCATTAATTAGGGATTTTAATAAAATAAAAGGATAATGTAAAATCTAAGAATTACACTTGTCCAAAGCCTATTGGATGAGTATATTTAGAACCCTTATCACCATATACTATAAATATATAATTGTGGGACCTTTAAAATCCGAAACTCATTATATAATAAAGTATCATTTCATTACATTCCAAAAGTGCCCCTCCTCTCCTCTTATAAAAGGCCCCCACCACTACCACCTTATTTACACCTTACAAGACATTTGTATTGGCCAAAATCTGCCCAAAAACTCTCTAAACTTCACTCTCTTACTCGTAAAAGTCTCACTTTGGGCAGAATTCTTTCCAAGGAATACTTTGGCTCAAATCAAAAAGAGTTACCTGTTTTAATGGTAGTGTTTTCTCTTGTTTTCTTATGTTTTATTTTGCTTTTCCAACCCCATAAATTTATTTATTCATTTCTTTTGTTACAACAACAGTATCCTAAATATACTAGGATGTTGTTATAAGAAGTATTTGAGCTACACATACACACACCTACATCTAATGGTTAAAGAACATATTGTTTCTATGGATGGTGAATTTCTGCCTCCTGAAACGATGATTGTTCAACACTCATATAACACCTCTCATGGTGGCCATTATGATGAAACTATTTTTATATATGATATATATTATGTTTTTGTTTTCTTTATGATTCTGTATTTTTCATTTAAGGCATACATTTACGATTTCAATTATTGGTAAACGCGATAATTTCATTTTAGGAAGTGCGGACTACCGCCTCCTCAAAGTGATTTGAATCGTTAATTCCATATGTGGGATGTATAAAGGATGGAGTAAATGGAATTATACACTATATTATACATTAATTATAGTATATATTTATATAATTATAATTTCATTCCATTAAATATGAAATAGAAATGAAAGTAGTGTTCATGCGTACGTACGGCTTACCGTCTCCATGAACGGTGCATTCTATTTCTTACCTCTAAATGTTATGTAATATTATAAATGCATGTATATACTGGATATATATGATATATACGATATCTACTTTAGGAATATAACTCTGGATATAATGGATATTTCACCACATGAACAACTTGTAATTATAATATGGTTATTTTTGACTGAAGTACCAAAGATCGACAAAATGACCGTTATTAACATAAATAATTACATAATGATCATAACATGGTAATAAGTGATTTAAAAGGAATAATGAACATGTAAAAGGTTAATAATCAAAAATAAATTAACTCTAGTTTATTATTCAGGAGGTTAAAGAATGGTCGAGTCAAGTCGGACACAAGGTAAGGGAATTTCTTAACCCAATTTCCATTCTTTGGGTTAATCTCCTACTTTAAAATTATGTCATTATATTATTATGTCATATCTTGTATTTTTACTTTCTTTATGTGTACCTATAGTGAATACACATAAAAGATCTATTTTATTTTAAAAAATGATCTTTGTAAGGGACTTCGTCTCAATCTCCTTTTATTTAGGCATATTTGGTTTTATACACAAATTTCCTTTATACGGTGTATAAACCCCTTTGACGTTTAATTTTATTCAAAAGGAATTTTTTTATACGAATCATTTTTACAAAAGGACAAAAGGAATGTTTTTATTACGTATGCGGTGACAATGACTTCTCCGCTACCGTGACTATTATTTGAGTTTCGGATTCCTCTATAAGCCATAACATTTTTTAAATGAAAAATAAATACCAAGATTTAATTTTCTTTTATATTGGTATTGAAAATGGTTTTGAAAGTATTTTATTATTATATCAATGTGTTTTATTGATATCTTGTGATTGAAATGTGAAAATGTTATGTTTCCTTTATGCATGTTTTATGATATACGACTATGTTATGGTTTATGATATGTTTAAACATGTTCATATGAGGAATGAATTGGACTTAATACGTGATGGGTGGAGCCCGCTATAGCTCCTCGATGCATTGGCAGGTCTCATGAGACAAACTAGTGTCTTGTCACGAGGCCTTGAAAAAATCTTATTTGACGTATTGGCACGAGTCATTGGCTACGTGGTTATGAAAGTCTGGCATTATGCATTCCATCATTATGAAAGTGGTTATTTATATTGCATGTGATTATTCGACTAGTAGAATATCCATGTGAATAAGTAAATGGAATTATTTAATTTTATTTTTGCCATATTATGCTGATGTTCAAGATTAAAAGGCTTTTTTAGTTATACATTGCCTAAAATGTTAATGTTTATTTCTGAAAGCTTCTACTATATTGTTATCCTTACTGAGCATCTGAGTTCACCCCTTTCAATGTTTTAATTTTTCCAGGATGTGAATAATTATATTATAAATGACCTGGAGGGATAGTATGAGGGGATATGAAGACAAGATGTTCTTATAGTTTTTTTACTTTATTATGTAATGTAAGACTTATAAATGTATCTAGTGTTTCCAAAGCTACTAAACTAATCGGTCATTCGAGACTTGATCATTGTTATCATGCCAATGTTACGCAATAATGCACCGACTCTGGGTAACTAGGGTCAGGGCGTTATAGTTGGTATCAGAGGGAGGTTTAGTACTAATATTGGAAGCTATATTTAGATAATCACTGATTAGAGCACATATCCCGAAGACAGACATTGCGGATTAGTATAGATGAACTTCCTAGAATTTTGGTATTATAGTGATTTTGTGAGTTTTCCAAGAAATACATCCCTGTCTGGATACGAGCAGGTAGAGGCAGCTCTGGTACAAATGTACCTAGGGGTAAAACCCGAAAACACCTCTTTGAGCTTGACTCGAACGGGAACTGGTGCCCGACAACGGGCCTTGCTGCACTCTTGGTTGCGACACTCCCGCGGGATATGCTTAGGATAATTATCATTTTCTATAAAAACCATTATGAATGGTTTATGAGTATATACTTCCTCAAAGAAAACATTTCTTTTTATGATCATGGATTATATCCATAAATAGTTCAATTTATGTTAAGTGTTTTACAAGTATGGAATTATGTATTTTAATTCATAATCTAATATAGTTTATGCCATTGTTTAGAAATGAAGCCTAGTGGGAGGAATAGAAACCGTATCAATTCCCGCACTCTGTGTAGGGATTTCCCTCCTGCTCAATATAATTATTGTGGAGCTGGAGATACAACTGGTGCTGATCAACTTATTACCATACTGGGACAACTCACTCAGGTTATGAATGACAACCTTACTCATATGGATCACCCTGATCCGCAACGTGGAGGATCAATGTTAGACAGCTTCATGAGGAAACAACCGCTAACATTTAATGGGGGTAAAAATCCATTAGTATCTGATCAATGGATAAACTCCTTAGAGAAAATATTCCACGCCTTGGGGAGTAGCGAAATGGAGAAGGTTGTCATGGCAGTCTACCGCCTCACTGGAGATGTCGATCAATGGTGGTCACTGATTCAAACACAAAGGAAGATGAAGAAGTATCAAGTATGGAATGGAGGGAGTTTAAGGAAATTTTCTTAGAAATATACTTTCCACAAGACCATTGATAAGATATGGAAATGAAATTTCTGAGTCTAAGGCAGAAGGAGGATGAGAATGTCGCAAAGTATGAGGCTAACATTACAAGGTTAGTGAGGCATGCTGCAGATTATATACATAACCCAGGAAGTAAGATTGATCGTTTCATTGATAGGTTAAAACCATTTCTCCGTCGAGCTTTAGTATCACAATCATTCTCAACATACGATGATATAATATCGTGTTCTATCATGACCAAAAAGGAATTATCTAAATCTTATGACAATAAAGTAAAGCAAGAGAAGAACAGAACGGTGGAACAAGATATATATAAAGGGAAAAGGGAAAAGAACAATTTTCCATTATGCGATAATTATGGGAAGAATCACCCCGGTACTTGCTTAAAAGAAATGCGAGTTTGATATAAATGTGGAGAAAAAGGTCACCAGGATAGTGATTGCAAGGGAAAGAATGTGGCTATCAATGTTGAATGCTACAATTGTAGGAGAATGGGGCATTATGCAAATGAATGTCCTATGCATCAGGGAAACTTACCTCAGAAAAGGCCAAGGTATCAAGGACAATCTTATGTTGTTACTATTGTTGAAGTGGAATAATTATTGTATTGGTGCTTTTAGACACAAGAATTATATTCTGGTTATAAGAATAATGTGATATATATATATATATGTAAGGATTGTACTGCAGTACATGTTGTTTTCATTAAGGATTTAATATGATGAAGGTAATCATATTTTTAGTATGTGACAATAAGAGAATCCTTATTTTTTTTGGAGAAACTGATGTTACAATTGATTTGGGAATTTAGAGACCATTTATAGAAAGTCTGGATAGAGGTATTTTGGATAACTATAAAGGTTGGAATGAATTATGTTGAACTTTGAATAGTATTGTTTATGGTTAAAACATTTCTGAATATTATTTTTGGAATACTATAATACTATACTTTTTGCAAAAGGACAACCTACAGGTTGGGGGATAACCTGTCGCGTCGGACAAAGCTGCAGGAATCGAACCCACAACCATAGTGCAATAGGCCTTTATTACCAAACACTAGCCTACATGAAGTCCCTGGTTATTTCAAAATAGTTTTCCTAATCTAAATGATATGAGTTAATATTTGGAACCCTGTACGATTAGGATAAATATAATATTTTTGAGTTCTATTATCTTTTTGAGTGAAAGATGGGTTTGCGATAAAAATTTATTAATGAATGAAAAGTCTACATGAAATGTATGTATATTTCCTTATGTTATTAGTAAATCTCTTAAATAAATTCCTCAACTTTATGAAAGGTAACTTAAAACAAAAATGTTGTCGGTTAACTTTTCCAACTGGGGAATCAATGATCATTTAACCAATCACAAGTTTGCTATTTTCTTATAGTTAACTTTCTCCTAACCCAGTTTTCTACAAATCTCCATCAAACCTTGATGGTTTGTTTTTCTTCCATATCCATATTTTAATAGATCCTAGTATGGGCTATCTCGGGTAACCTTTGTACTTATCTTTCAATCTTCTAAAGTGATATTTTTATTAACCTTATTTCTGATGTGGGTTTTCCACAAAGGTATTTTCTATTTTAATCCTTTTATTTTCAAAGAAAAATTTCAAATTGTGAGGATGCATTTTATTGAAGGAGGGGAGAATGTAACACCCCAAGCTCACCTGATACGCTTCTCTTTCAATAATGCAATAGCTTGCATTGTACGCAAGTTCGAGATTCTAACACACCACGACCATTCAAAATAGACATTATGAATAGTAATACCCACTTTTTGAAATTATATATAATTTCTATTTCAAAATAGACTTCATTTTTGGATTCGGAATATCGAAACTAGCATATGTTGAATTTTTTGTATTTTTCTGGGAACTTCCAATTTTTATGAATAGTGAAAAATATGTAAAAACAACTTTTTTAATCAAAATAATTAATAGTTATAAATTATAATATTGAGTTTTTTTAATGTGTAATTAGAATATGTTTTTAAAATTATATCCAATGGTGGTCATTATAATTAATTTCACTTTGAAATTGGACATAAACAATTGTCATTTTTTTGATATATATTTTTTCATAAAAACACGCTATTTGTTGTGACAAAGAGAATTAATTATAAAATTAATTAATGCAACATATATTTTTGAAATTTTTTAAAATAGACATCATTTTTGAATTCGGAATATTAATTATAGCTTAGGGTGAAATTTTCGCATTGTTCTGAAAAACATCAATTTTGATGAATAGTGAAACCACTAAGTGGTAGTTAAAAAATTGATTTTTTGTTTAAATGAAACTTTACCGCTTCTATGATTTGATTTTCAAAAATACGGCATACATGGTTTTCATTAGGAAGTAAAATTTTGTTCAATGGGATTAAAATAATTTTTTGGTGAATAGTAACTTTAAAGTTTAATTAATCGCGATTAAAGGTAATTAGTTAAATTTAAGGTAAAAATGATATTATAAAAATAGTAAAATACCTTTACACTTGTCCTTCCCCTATTGGATGAGTGATGACTGAACAAGAAAATCCATGGGTCAACTTGGGGACCCCATGGAGCCACCTTGGTAGGAAAATGACATTAAATTTTTTTAATTTAATGTTAAAATAAAAATGTCACAAACATGAGTTGTTTTACTAATACAATTTTTAAATGAAGTTATACAAGTAATATTTTTTACTATAAATATTCATTAGAAATCTAAAAAGACTTCCTACATCATGATATTTTTTTATAATTTTTAGACATTAAATAAATTAAATTATTTATGACAGCATGATGATGCTGCGATTACCTCATTAATTAATGATTTTAATAAAATGGAAGGATAATGTAAACTCTAAGAATTACACTTGTCAAAAGCCTATTGGATGATTATATTTAGAACCCTTATCACCTTATACTCTAAATATAAAAGTGTGGGACCTTTAAAATCCGAAACTCATTATATAATAAAGTAACATTTCATTACATGCCAACAGTGCCCCTCCTCTCCTCTTATAAAAGGACCCCACCACGACCACCTTATTTACACCTTACAAGACATTTGGATCGGCCAAACTCTGCCCAAATACTCTCTAAAATTCCCTCTCTTACTCCTAGAAGCCTCAATTTGTGCATAATTCTTCTCAAGGAAGCCTTTGTCTCAAATCAAAAAGAGTTACCCGTTTTAAAGGTAGTGTTTTTTCTTGGGTTCTTATGTTTTATTTTTCTTCTCCAACCCCCTAAAATCTTTTTATTCATTTCTTTTGTAGAAACACCAGTATCCTCAATATACTAGGATGTTGTTATAATATGGATTCGAGCTACACTTACACACACCTACATATAATGGTTAAAGAACATATTGTTTCTGTGGATGGCGAATCTCTTCAAGATGAAACGATGATTGTTCAACACCCATATAACACCTCTCATGGTGGCCATTATGATGAAACTATTTTTATATATGATATATATTATGTTTTTGTTTTCCTTATGATTCTGTATTTTCCATTTATGGCATACCTTTATGATTTCCATTATGGGTAAACGCGATAATTTCATTTTAGGAAGTGTGAACTACCGCCCCCTCCATCTGATTTGAATTGTTAATGCCATATGTGGGATGTATAAAGGATGGAGTAAATGGTATTATACATTATATAATACTGTAATTATAGTATAACTTTATATAATTATAATTACATTCAATTAAATATGAAATAGAAATGAAAGTCGTGTTCATGCGTACGTATGGCTTACCGTCTCCATGAACGATGCATTTCATTTCTTACCTCTAAATGTTATTTAATATTATAAATGCATTTATATACTAGATATATAGGATATATATGATATTTAAATTAGGAATATAATTCTGGATATAATGGATATTTATCCACATGTCCAACTTGTAATTATAAGAAGGTTATTTTTGACTCACGTACAAAAGATCAACAAAATTACCGTTATTAACTTAAATAATTACATAATGTTCATAACATGGTAATAAGTGATATAAAAAGAATAATGAAAATGTAAAAGGTTCTTAAGAAAAAATAAATTAACTATAGTTTATTATTCAGGAGGTTAAAGAATGGACGAGTCAAGTTGGACACAAGGTAAGGGAACTTCTTAACCCAATTTCCGTTCTTTGTGTTAATATCCTACTTTAAAATTATGTCATTATATTATTATGTCATATCTTGTATTTTTACTTTATTTATGTGTAACTATAGTGAATACACATAATAGATCTATTTTATTTTAAAAAATGATCTTGGTAAGAGACTTTGTATCAATCTTCCTTCATTGAGGCATATTTGGTTTTATACACAAATTTCCATTATACGGTGTATAAATGCCTTTGACATTTTATTTTATTCAAAAGGAATATTTTTATACGAAGTGTTTTTACTAAACGATAAATGGAATGTTTATTATTACATATGTGGTGACAACGACTTCTCCGCCACCATGACTATTATTTGAGTATCGGCTTCCTCTATAAGCCATAACTTTTTTTAAATGAATAATAAATACCAAGATTTAATTTTATTTTATTTTGGTATTGAAAATGGATTTGAAAGTGTTTTTATTATTATATAAATGTGTTGTTTTGATATATTTTGATTGAAATGAGGAAATGTTATGTTTCCTTTATGCATGTTTTATGTTATACGAATATGTTATGGTTTAGAATATGTTTAAACATGTTCATATGAGGAATGCATTGGACCTAAGAAGTGACGGGTGGAGCCCGATATAGGTCCTCGATGCATCGGCAGGTCTCATGAGACAAACTAGTGTTTTGGCATGAGGCCTTGACAAAAATCTTATTTTCAGTATTGGCACGAGGCCTTGGCTACATGGTTATGATAGTCTGGCATTATGAATTCCATCATTATGAAAGTGGTTATTGATATTGCATGTGATTATTCGACTAGTAGAATATCAATGTGAATAAGTAAATGAAATTATTCCATTTTATTTTTGCCATATTATGCTGATGTTCAAGTTTAAAAGGATATTGTTTTAGTTATACATTGCCTTAAATGTTAATGTCTATTTATGTAAGCTTCCACTTCATTGTTATCCTTATTGAGCATCTGAGCTCACCCCTTTCAATGTTTTAATTTTTCCAGGATGTGAAGAAGTATATTATGAATGACTTGAAGAGATAGTATGAGGGGATATGAAGACATGATGTTCTTGTAGTTTTTTTTACTTTATGATGTAATGAAAGACTTATGAATGTATCTAGTGTTTCCAAGGCTAATAAACTAATCAGTCTTTCATGACATGATCGTTGTGATCATGCCAATGTTATACAATTGTTGATGCTCCTTTTATCACAGAATCTAAAAAATATCAGAAAAGGGGAATATCTGAGCTCAAAGTGATTCAACCTTTGAAGAAAATATAAAAAATCAAAAAAGGCATGAACAAAGGATCAAAAGCAACTTCACCGAACAAGTTATATCAATGTCGTGCAAGTCCACTTGCGCGACGCCCTTGGTCGCGCAAGTGACTTGCGCGACCTAAGTGGTAACTGCCTGGTAACCTCCCAGGGTCTTCTCTAGCCTATAAATAGACCATGTGGCCCCCCCATTCGAGAGGATCCTTTTCCAGAAACTCTGATTGAAGCTCCCGACGCCCAAGTCTCTTCTAAAAGCTTCCGGAACACATCGAAGGTAATTTCATACCTAGAACAGAAGATCCAAAGAGAGGGAGGAAGGCCTAAGTGTTGAAACTCATCAACACTTGCGCGCCTGAGTGGCCAGCCCATTAAGGGAAGTAGCCACACTTGCGCGTCACCTTACTCCTTCGATAGAACTTGCACGTCCTTTTTCTGGAAGAATCTCAAGAGGATTCTAAAGGCTTTAATAAAGAGTCGCTCTAGTATTTCAATGCTGGTTGACCATCGCGCAAGTAAAACATATGTCGCGCAGGTATACCAGCGCGACCAATACTTGCGCGCCACCGCAATACATGCGCGCCTTCCAAAACTTGCACGCCCCATCTTTTTTTTGGGTGCCTTTCTTTCCCATTTCACACCTCTTAAGTCATTACACCTTTCCATTTCAAGATTCAGTCTTCAAGACACTCTTCAAAGTCATTTATGGCTTGATTTCTTGATTTGACTTCCTTATCTAAAAGGAATTCAGTGAAATATAACTCAAAACCTAGAAATTTAAATATTCTTTTTGTCACTAAATATGTAGAGTTCATTCATTCAACCTCATCCTTTAAGATGAGAGAAATACTTAACCTGTGTCTCCTTTTCAGGAATAAGTCCCAGTCATAAAAATGGGAATCCTTCTTAGGAGTATTCCCCAAGTCCCTTAAAATGGGAATCCTTCTTAGAAGTAAGCCCCAATCTCAAAAAATGGGCATCCTTCTTAGGAGTAAGCCCCAAGACATCTTAATTTTGGGGATCCATCTTAGGAGTAATCCCCAAGTCCCTTAATTTGGGCATCCTTCATAGGAGTAAGCCCCAAGTCCTCTTAATATGGGCATCCTTCTTAGGAGTAAGCCCCAATCTCAAAAATGGGCATCCTTCTTAGGAGTAAGCCCCAAGTCATCTTAATTTTGGGCATCCTTCTTCGGAGTAAGCCCCATGTCCCTTAATTTGGGCATCCTTCTTTGGAGTAAGCCCCAAGTCCCTTAATTTGGGCATCCCTCTTAGGAGTAAGCCCCAATCTCAAATATGGTCATCCTTCTTAGGAGTAAAACCCAAGTCATCTTAATTTGGGCATCCTTCTAAGGAGTATGCCCGAAGTCATCTTAATTTTGGGCATCCTTCTTAGGGGTAAGCCCCAATCTCAAAAATGGGCATCCTTCTTAGGAGTAAGCCCCATGTCCTCTAATTTTGGGCATCCTTCTTAGGAGTAAGCCCCAAGTCCCTTAAATTTTGGGCATCCTTCTTAAGAGTAAGCCCCAAGTCCATTAATTTGGGCATCCTTCTTAGGAGTAAGCCCCAATCTCAAATATGGGCATCCTCCTCAGGAGTAAGCCCCAAACCTTAATCCTTAATCTGGGCTTCCTTTTCAGGAATAAGTCCCAGTCATAAATCTTGGGCTTCCTTTTCAGGAGTAAGCCCCATGTCCCTTAAATTCTCTTTAACCAGTCCTAATTTACATTTAATCTGGGATTCCTTCTCAGGAGTAAATTCCAATTATCAATCCTCTCCTAATTTGGGTTTCCTTTTCAGGAATAAGTCCCATGTTAGAGTGTTCAATTCTCCATAAAGCACATATACCTTTATGGACCTTGTTCCTGGATTTTCTCCTTAAAGTTAATCCTAATCTTCATTCATGTAGGCAATCATACATACATAAGCCCCACATTACTTCTTATGATTGCATCTTTCATGGAACAATTGTCTATTTTTTTCCAATACCTCTTATTTCTCACACTGAGCATGAATCACGTGAGGTTAGAGTGTAAAAGTAATTATGACATCCTTCTTTGAGACATCAATCATAAACATCATACACCCTTACTCGAACTACGTGGGTTCTAATTCCTTTTCCAAAACAAAGGATACGTAGGTAGCCCCTCTATGGGTTCGATCCCAACTCTGAAATAATTCATTGTCCTTCTGAATGACAATAAACTTCATGTGCCCCACTGAGTGGCTTTAAAACCAGCCTGGTCATCATAATGACCAAGATACTTTTATATAAATATTTTGAAGGTTACCATTGATCAAGAATCTCTAAATAGATATAGATGATTCTCTATTGATGAAGAACCTCGAATATATATAAAAGATTATATAAATTTCTTACATATTTAATCATTGATTGTCAAAAATAAAGGAAAAGCTCATTTTATACTTGGTAATGTAATAAGGATTCACGAACATAACTTAAATCTATAAAGAGAGTCCCAGAATAGACAATAATTCCCCTCAAAAAGGTGTGATGAGTCCGACCTCCCATCCTCTTGACCAATGAAAATTCCTAAGCCTCGTCAGTTCACAAGCTAATGAGCGCCCACCTTTGGAAAGTAGGTCCATATGGATATGGAATCATTGGATGTTTCCGGTTCTACGAACAAACCCGTTAGAAACCGATCAGAACGATTGAGTCTCCCATCCAGGAGGTCATCCCCGAATTCCGAGGGAAACAAAAAATATTGAACCTGACGTGAATCCTTAACCAAGTTAAAATGATGTTTTACCTATTTATTAAGCCCCTACTTTAAGAGGGATAACAAAAACAATCATTGACATGTGTTCTCAACCAAATGATGAAGTGGCTCAATTTTATCTTGATTACGTCTGTTATATCAAACAGGAACTCTTTTCCAAGATCTTCTGTATTTCCATAATGGCTGCGCTAAAATTCACATCTGTGAATACTGCTGCTGCAAATACCACTGCTGCTATTCCTACTGGATTGTCATCCGCTCTGATGATGACATCACCTACTCAGCGTCTTCAACGCTGGGTATCAAATGCGCTAGTTAAGGAGTACCGTCAATACGGTACCATTCCAACTCTGGAGGCTGCCCGACAGGCCCTCCAAGTGAACAACTCACACAGGTCGTCTGGACAACGATGAACAGTGATCAAGAGGCAGGCGGTGCTGACTACTGTCTCCAACCGTTTCGGGTCGTTATCCCCGGAACGCAATTTTTCATTCGCTCCCTTACTCTGAGGAAGTGAATGAGCAGGTCCCTCAGGGCCTTAATTCAAAAAGATAGGAGTCCTTACCGAGGGTTCCCATCAACAATCGCCGCCAGACTCTTGCAGCAGTGTGCCCTCAACATGATGAGGGTACCGACTCCAGGCATTCAGCTCAGGTTCCTCGAACCCAAGAAGGGAAGACGAACCGCCAGAGATGGAATCCGGTTAACAATGGGAAGGTTTTCGTCCCTTCCATCTCCGGAGAAGTCCATCAACCTAACTTGGTGGAAAACAACGAGCAGGGACACACACCTGTCCATTTTAATTCCACTGTCCAGTAGACTCGTCTGGCAGCATCACGCCAATCCCACCAGGCAATTCCGGCAGAGTACTATAGGCAGGAACATACACCTACTTATACATCACCAGTTAGTCAGCAGGCTCGTCTGACTACATATGATGGATCTCGTCAACCACCTTTGGAAAAGTGTAATTAGCAGGCACATACACCTACTAGTACTAATCAAGCCTACCAACAGTCTCGCTTGGTAGAACATGGAGAAGTCAGTCAGAATGCTCCGACGACAAACAGGAGGCAGACTCAACTCTCTGCCTCCACACTTGAGTACTGTCAGGATTCACTGACAAGAAAAGGAGGACAGAAGAAGGCACATACACCTACTCCAAACTCGGAATTGACGTATAGTACCTTTCCAGCGGCTGAAGTCACCAAGCATATTTTGTCAATGGTGAAAGAGCAGAAGAAAATTCCTGCTCATATTCTGGATGCTTGCCAGGATATCATAACAGCTTCAGCATCATCTCAGGGAAAGACACATAAATCTATCCCTAGAAGTGGAGTGACACATCAACGATTCACTCCAGAACAAACACACACATCTGTTCCAATACAAGAGGGTTATGGTGCATACTCCCCCATATCATACGGACAACCAAGTCAGGAATATAAACCTGATTTGAGTGGAGATCGTCTGCCTATCCTAACCATATTTTCTGATCAGGCACGTACACCTGCTCAGAGTAACCACTTTCGTCAACAAGTGGTTTCCAAAGCGAGTAAGAAGGCATCTATGAAAAAGATCTGCCCAGCACAGTCAGGAGATCAAAGGCCAATCTGTAACAAGGCCTTGCTCGATGCTGGAGTTCTTGAATCCCTCAGACATTTATCTGTCGGAATTCAAGATTCTACTCCCTCAGTTCCCAATAACGGGAACATTAATTCTGAGGTCTTCAAGAGACACTTCCTCATGAAGGCTTGCTTCATGAAGATTCGGTCAATCGTGAGGTTTCTTCTTCAGATAAAAGCCAAAGGAACCCTCTGTGTGGTCAGAAGACCAAGGAGCAAGAGATCTCATCTTTTTCTGTAACCCATTATGGTGGTCCTCCCCATGATGATGAATTTCACTGCGAAAGTCCTCTCCGCAGTAGTGATTCACATTTCCTGGAAAATACTCTAGTGGACAATGTAGTGCCGAGAAAGACCTCTTATCTTGAGGCACTTGCAAATGCGAAACCATTCATGTCTGATTATTTATCGCTAGCAAGTGAAATACTTTCTCAATCAGAAGATAGCCCAGGGTTTAGGTCATTCTCCAAACCACCCCTATGTCATGCATCTTCTAGTTTGATCAATGATCTCTCTAGCAATCTTGTTGAATCCGATGATGCAACAAGGAAACACCAACTCTGGTCAAAACAGGTAGAATAATCGTCATCTAATGATAAAGAGGAAATCCTTAACATGAGGAAATAATTGGCGAAAAGTGAAGTACCAGTCATGTTTTGGCCTTTGGCTGACTCCCAGTATGATATTCCAAAGATGTTGACGGAAGATAGAGTCCATGATATTTGTCTCAAAATATGGAAAACTCTTTTTCAATTGAAGAAGAAGGTATTATCTTATGATGAATATGAAAATAATCTTAAGATAATAGAAGGGCTACAACTTCAGATTGATTTGGAATCTCTATCAGTCTCTCGGTATCCGAAGGCTGAAAAGAAACAGAGAACCTTTCAATGTTCATGCCTTGGGGAACTAAGAAAATTGCGTCAATTAATTGCTAATTCTCCATCTGGTGTTCATATTAGAGGATGGGGTGTTCATTGAGCACTACATTTCACAGTGCTTTCCAGTCAGAAAAGCCCGCCGAAAATGGTCTCATGCAATGTTATTGCCCATGGCCGGCCATAGTCAATGGGATTTGTTCGTAATAAAAAGCTTTCTCAATAACAAGCTTCAACAAGTTCCTCTCAAAATCAAGAATATAGGGAACAATTTGTTGAATTGCTCCTACATCAAGTAGGCGAGAATATTGCACAATCCTCTCGTCTGGAGCAAACAAATCATCAAATGACAGAAGTCTCGGAAATCATCCAACGGTCTGTTGAACCAGGTGATAAAAGTGGACACAGGTTAATGCATCCAGCTAATTTCCTAACTAAGATTCGCAAGATCAAGAGAGCTTTTAAGAAAGTCTCAGACATAGCATGTCAAGTGCCACCCCAGCTTTTCATACTGGGGACTCCTTTAACCAAACCCTCAGAGTCAACAAATGGGATTTGAGGAGTTGAGCGGAATCAGCAGGAACATCCCCAGTTCATGAGACTGGGGACTCATTCAAATCATCATTCCCCTTCTCAATGAATGTCGGTCTTTTCTCGATTAGGGTAGAATCCCCAAGAGGAACGAAGATCCAAATTCTCAGGAGATTCCCTCAAAATTATAGCTCGTCAAGAAGTTCCTAAAGGATTGAATCAACAAAAGGAAATGTCTCATCAAAGATATGAAAGAAGACAATATCACAGAAATGTTGATAGAAGGGATGTGATGCATTATGCATCAATCAATGTCATCAATGCCTTTGTGGCTAATCCACCAGAGGAGACTCACTCAGGGGACTCAGATGAAGAGCGTCCTGCTCAAGAAAATGTACGCACTAATACAAATGAAGTAGGTGTGCGTACACGAAGTCAAAGGATTACTCAAAACCTAGGTAATCCACTTCCCTCTCTCCAAAAAGTATCCAACAAAGGGAGGGGAAAGAATCTAGTTACATATCCATCCTCTGGAGAAGGTCAATCGCTCTCATTAGAGCAAAGTTTTGCACAACAGGAGGAAGAAATGAAAGAATTAAGAAGGTTGAATGCAGAACTACTTTAGATCAGTTTTCTTCTTAAGAATGCTATAGTCTGATAGCTGAAGGAATTTGTTGCAGTTACTGAGATGGATCAAGAATATCCTCCTTTATCAGTACACCCTCAGAGGTCTAATCCCATGGGTCAAGCACAACAACGGTTGGCAGTGCTACCATCAGTTGTAGCACCAACCACCACATCTGTCCAAGCTCCATTCATTGCACCTACTCAAGACCAGATTCAACCGGATGTTTCTCAAAAGTTAATAACTATTATTGAGTCATTAACAGCTCGGTTAGAAACTATGGAAGGTAAACGGGCGCAAGTTCAACCAGATAAGAAAGTTTGCCCTGAATGGGTAGATTCAATTTCTCCTCCATCCAGTTTTGGAAACCCTGTTTTTCCTACTTTCAATGGATCAGTCGACCCTGAACAACATTTTGACACATTACGTGTCTTGTTGTGATCCTATGATGGGAACTCCAGAGAAGAAAGAAGCAGTGAAACTCAGATGCTTCGTGCGAACCTTTCAAGGACCAGCTTTTGTCTGGTATACAAGCTTGCAATCTCGGTCAATCATCGGATGGGAGGATCTTCGCCAAAAATTCCTTCTTTAGTTCAGCTCAACTTTTCCAAAAACGACAGTTTTCGATCTTACAAACTACAAGCAAAGGGAAAATTAAAGAGTCTATGATTTCATTGCTCGTTGGAAGGGATTAACATATTCCCTTAGTTTAGCACTCCCTCAGGAAGAGCTGTTGCCAATCTATGTGGCAAATTTGTGTGACGAATTACACACTCCATTGATCCCTGTGAAATACACAGGAGGGTTTCGAGACCTTACTTCAATCACTCTGTAGATTGAAGATTCCCTTATACAGGCTAAGGTTATATCTCGTGTAATTCCATCAGCTTCAGGAAGGAGAATGGGTAAAGCAGAAACTGCTACAGTTATGCTTAAACAAGAACCTGTACCTATTTCTACTTCAAAACCATTATCTCCTCGAAGGGCTCCACCTCCTGAACGCCAACAACAAAGGTCGTTTTGTCTAAATGATCAAAGAGATCAACGGAGAAAACAATTTGAGGATATGAAGAGTAAAACATACTCCTTCCGAAGTGAGAAAGTTCCTGGTTACTTCATTTCAGCTGTGGAAAATAATTTGGTTCAATTACCAATGCCCAAGAGGCCAAACAAAGAAGGAGATGAAGATCGTCCCAATTATTGTCCCTTTCATCAAATGTTAAGGCATCCCATCCAAGAGTTTTTTGTCTTCAAATACCTCCTGCAAATGATGGTCGACTTGGGACAAGTCAAGTTGAAAGGTTCTTCGACTCAGGTAGCATGTGTTACTGCTACATTTCCAGAGGAGGAAGGTGAATGGCAAGAAGTCAAAAGCAGAAATGCACAGATGTATGATGATTGGATGGTCAGAAAGACAATCAATCAGACTCATGCCATTTTGCGAACACAATTAAAGAAACCAATTGTGTCTTCTTCCATTAATATTGCGGTAAAACCCTTTTCGTCAGAGGGGAAGTCCTCAAAGAAACAGTTTGATTCAAAGAAGAAAAAAGAATCAGAAGAAGATGAGTATGTGTCAAAGCCTAAATTGTCATTTACTCTGGCAAACTTTATGTCATCTACTTCAAAACCACGGGCACCGCCCCATCAAACGACACATCCTAAACAGGTCAGTCAGGCAAAGTCTTTATTAGAAGAAGAGTTAATCTTCAGTTCTGTTAATATGATTCAATTAAATGATCCGTACACTAGTCGTAATTTCAATTTTGATGAGCCTTAATTCCCTGTATCAAATAAGGGAATCCAAGGAAGATCCAGAGGTTCAGGATATAGGGGAAGACGTGGATCTTTCCGAAGCCACTACTCCAGTTATACCCCTGCTAGAACTGTATATGTAGCAGAAACTCGTGGTAGAGCCCTTGAGCGAGCTCAAAAAGAACAAGAATGTTCTTCTGCCAATAGTCAACTCAATCTTGGAATAGTTATTTTGGAAGACCGAATTAAAATTCCATCTTCTTTATGTCAGCAAGTAAATGGATCTAATCGGTCTAATCTTCCAAAACCAAGGATTTTTCCAACTTCTATCCCAATACAAGATACATCAGCTTCCAAAGCATCTGCTTCCAAGGTACCTTCTAAACTGCATATTCCTGTTGGGAAACACAGACCTTTAGATCAAATGTATGATATATTGAAACACATGGCCCAAGTACCATCCATGTTATCAATTTTGGATGCTTTGAATCTGTCAAAAGATCTTCAGGAAGCACTCATCGAAGCTTTGTCAAGTCCTCAGGAATTTGAAGCTGAAATTGCTGCAGCTGAAGTCTATCACATAGAGAATAATCCTGCAGAATGCCATGCAGTGATATCTTTTACTGATAAAGATGAAGATGATGTTGTGCATGGGCACATAAAACCTGTGTACTTATCTGGCAAAGTCAATGGTGTGGATATCCGAAGAGCTTTCATTGACAATGGTTCAGGAGTCAACCTCATGCCCATCCGTACACTTTGTCGATTGGGCCTCACGGAATCTGATTTCTCTCCTTCTACCATGATGTTACAAGGATATTATAAAAATGAACACGAAACACTAGGCGACGTTACACTCAGAACTCAGTTTCGAGATCTTGTATCCAATTCGGATTTCATGATTGTTGATCAAGACTCAGCTTTCAACATCTTGCTTGGAAGACCCTGACTACATCAGCATGCAGTTATCCCTTCAACATACAATCAATGTCTCAAATACTGTTTCAATGGTCAAGTTGGAACATTGTATGGTGATAAGGCCCCGTTCAAGACATGTGAGTCTCAATGCATTGAGGCAGAATTTTATCACATGAAGGGAAGATAAAAATCTACAATGAAGGAAATTACCAAAGTTAATGATCCATATGGTTTGGAGAAAATTCAAATAAATCCATTTACACATGTGAGTACAGATTATGTGTTACCTATCAGTCAAATTGGCAAAATAGGCCCAAATCAAAATACTCTTATGGAATGATCCATAATGTCAATTACGGCAGTTGAGCCAGACAACATGAGAGAAATTGGTAACCTTCAAAATAGTGATGAAAGCACAAGTGGTGACGTCTTCATTTCATCTACTAAAATCCAACAGGTCTATACTTCGCCAATCAGGCCAGAAGAAGTTATAGCAACATCGGAGGTGAATAATGATGTCAATTATCAATCAATCATCTCCTCTTTCTTTCCGAAAGAAGGCACTTTATCATCAATAGGGTCGGAAATGGAAGATTTTTTCTTCAAAATGTGCAAATTTTGACATCTCTTCTGATCATGAAAATTTCGTTTTTTCATCTACTATGCAAGTAGAAACGGAAGAAATAGCACATGATCAAGAGGAAGAGAAAGATCTTAGAGATGCTCCTCCAGCATTTGAAGATGGTATCTCTACCACTGTGGATGAACTAAGAGAAATAAATATGGGTACAGAGAACGATCCACCTCCCACTTAAATTAGTGCGGCCATGACCCTTGAAGAGAAAGAGATGTATATTTCTTTTGTAAAGCAAAATAAAGATATTTCCGCTTGGAACTATACAGAAATGCCTGGTCTTGATCCTGATATTGCTACTCGTCATTTGCGTTTACCAAAAGATCATCGAGGATTTAAGCAATCCGCGAGAAGAAAACACCCAACTTGTGCTTCCAAAATTGATGCTGAAGTGGATACGCTGATCAAAGCTAACTTTGTCAGAGAAGTTCAATATCCCAAGTGGTTGGCTAATATTTTACCTGTAATGAAGAAGAAAGGACAAATTAGGGTTTGCATCGATTTCAAAGATCTTAATCGGTATTGTCCTAAAGATGATTTCCCAGTTCCGATTACAGAACTCTTAATTGATGCGACAGCTGGTTATGAAGTACTTTCCTTCATGGATGGATATTCCGGATATAATCAGATCCAAATGGCCCCAGAAGATGAGGAATCTACAACCTTCATAGCCCCTCAAGGTGTGTTTTGTTACCGGGTGATTCCCTTTGGTTTAAAGAATGCAGGTGCGACATATCAAGGCGCTATGCATCGTATCTTCAATCCTTTTTTAGGGATGTTTGTTGAATGATATGTCAGCGATTTGGTGGTTAAATCCAAACAATGTTCTAATCACTTGGATGATTTGGAAGTCATATTCCACAAGCTTCGACAACATAATTTGAAGATGAACCACTTAAAATGTGCTTTTGGGGTAACCTCAGGAAAATTCCTCGTCTTTGTTGTACGCCATCGTGGTATTGAAGTCGATCCTGAGAAGACCAAGTCAATCCTTAGTATTTCACCTCCTCATAATTTGAAAGAATTAAGAGGACTTCAAGGACACTTAGCCTATATTCAGCGTTTCATCGCCAATTTGGCAGGAAAAAGTTTACCCTTTAACAAGTTATTGAAAAAAGGAGTCACTTACCAGTGGACTGAAGAATGTCAAGAAGCATTTGATGTTCTCTAGAAATACCTCTTGAGTCCACTAGTACTCATGCCACATGTTGACGGAAGACCACTTATCCTCTATGTGACAGCTCTAGAGCGATCATTGGGTGCCTTTGTCGCTCAAAAGAATGATGCTGGGAATGAAAATAGCCTCTACTATCTCAGTAGAACTATGCTTGAAGCTGAAAACCGATATTAAAGTATTGAGAAGTGCTGCCTAGCATTAATCTTCGAATTTTAGAAACTGAGACACTACCTGCAACATCACGAGGTGCAATTGGTATCTCGCAATAATCCGCTCAAATTCATCCTTAGTCGTCCAATGCTTACAGGACGTCTAGCAAGGTGGGTAGTTATTTTGCAGCAGTTCGACATTCAGTATGTATCTCAAAAGGCAATAAAGGGCCAAGCTCTAGCTGATTTCCTGGCTGAACATCCTTCAGTGGAAGACACGTCTTTAGATATTGAACTCCCTAATGAGGAAGTATTCTCTATTCAAGAGAGTCCTCAAACATGGGAAATCTATTTTAGTGGTGCTTCCAGAAGTCCAATAGGGAAGAAAATGGAAAATCCTAAATTCAACAAAGTTGGTTTAGGAATTGTACTCATTTCTCCAGATAAGGCATTGTTACCTTATTCCTTTTTACTGGGGGAAGGTGGTACCAATAAAGAAGCCGAATACCATGCTCTTATCATAGGCTTGGAGTTAGCACTTCAAGCACAAGTGAATCACTTAAAGGTGAAAGGTGATTCAGACTTGGTAATCAAACAAGTCAATGGGGATTATGCCATCAGAAAAGAAGAGTTAATCCCTTTGTATGATTACGTCAGAAAGTTAATGACGGAATTCCCTTTAGAACCGAAAATTTCTTATGTCCCAAGATCCCAAAATGCTCAAGCTGATGCACTGGCTAATATAGCCATTGCTCTAGCAGATCCAAATCGGGACGAGACAACCATCAGTATTTCCCACCGTCGTGCAATTTCACCTTATATTCAAGCTAGAACAGAGGAAATTAATGAAATTAGTCCCATTCCTGAACCGTATGTTCATACTATAGGATGGATGTCACCTATCAGGGAATACCTTCATAATGGAACACTTCCACCTGATAGAGCTGAGAAAGAACAAATCTGGCGACGTGTGGTCAATTTTACTCTTTATGATGGCCCAAACCACCTAGAGAAAATTCTCTACAAACGTCGTTTTGATGGAGTTCACTTCATATGCATTGATGGTGAAGAGACAATGGCTGTCATGGAAGAAGTGCATGCAGGACTCTGTGGTGCCCACCAGTCTGGACATAGATTGTCTGATCAAATTCGAAGGCTTAGATACTTTTGGCCTTCAATGATACAAGATTGTGTTGATTTCACAAAGAAGTGTCATTCATGTCAAGTACATTCCAACTACATTCATCAACCTCCATAGTTGCTTCATACAGCTAAATACTCATGGCCATTTTCCACATGGGGAATGGATGTGGTGGGACCTTACCCTTCAGCTACGACCAAGCGGTTCAAGTACATTCTTGCTGCTACTGATTTCTTTTCCAAATGGGCAGAGGTAGTACCTATCAAAGAATTCATTTCTAAATGCATTGTTAGCTTCATCAAGTCTAACATCATTACTAGATTTGGTGTCCCTCATACCATATTGACGGACAACGACACCAACATCTGTTCTTCTGAGGTGAAGAAATTGTATCAAGAATACAACATTAAATCCAACCATTCATCTCGGTATCATGCGGCAGCCAATGGCCAAATAGAAGCCTTTAACAAGACTCTTTCAAATATACTGCAAAAGATGGTGGATAAAGATAATAGGTCATGTCCTGATAAACTTTTTCATGCTTTATGGGCTTATCGAACTACCACCCGCAATGCAACGCGGTCAACTCCATATTCGTTGGTATATGGAATAGAAGCAGTCTTGCCAATTGAAGTTCAATTTCCCTCACTCAGAGTATCCATTTGTGATCAGTTATCTATAGATGGGCAATCCCAAAAGGGATTGAATGAATTGGAATGGTTGGATGAGAAAAGATTGTGCACTTTTCACCACTTAGAAATCTATCAGAATCGAATAGCACGAGCTTTTAACAAAAAAAGTTCGTCTTCGTTCATTCATTCAGGGAGAATTGGTATTAGTTCTCAGAACTCCAATGATACCAGGAAAGAAACCACACAGGCTTCAGCCAAAATGGGAAGGACCTTATTCAATACATAGAGTCTACTCCAATGGAGCTTATTCATTAATCTCGATGGATGGAGAACTCATTACTACTCCAACTAATGCCATATTTTTGAAGAAATATTTTGTATAAAATACAAAGTATTCACCTTATGTCCCCGCAACATTACAATAAACTGTGTGGCACCAGTTCGTCCTTGCTATATGACATTAAACTATACAACAACGGTCTAAGCATATGACCCTAAACTATTTGCACATACATCCAACATGACGTTAAACTATGTCACCATATGTCCCCGCAACATGACACTAAACTGTGCGGCACCAGTTCGTCCTTTCTATATGACGTTAAACTATACAGCAACGGTGTAAGCATATGACCCTAAACTATTTGCACATATGTCCAACATGACGTTAAACAGTGTCACCTTATGTCCCTGCAACATGACACTAAACTGTGCGGCACCAGTTCGGCCTTGTTATATGACGTTAAACTATAAAGCAACGGTCTAAGCATATGACCCTAAACTATTTACACATACGTCCAACATGACATTAAACTGTGTCACCTTATGTCCCTGCAACATGACACTAATCTGTGCGGCACCAGTTCATCCTTGCTATACGACGTTAAACTATACAGCAATGGTCTAAGCATATGACCCTAAACTATTTGCACATACGTCCAACATGACGTTAAACTGTGTCACCTTATGTCACTGCAACATGACTCTAAACTGTGGGGCACCATTTCTTCCTTGCTATATGACGTTAAACTATACTGCAATGGTCTAAGCATATGACCCTAAACTATTTGCACATACGTCCAACATGACGTTAAACTGTGTCACCTTATGTCCCTGCAACATGAAACTAAACTGTGCAACACCAGTTCGTCCTTGCTATATGAAGTTAAACTATACAGCAACGGTCTAAGCATATGACCCTAAACTATTTGCACATACGTCCAACATGACGTTAAACTGTGTCACCTTATGTCCCCGAAACATGACACTAAACTGTGCGACACCAGTTCGTCCTTGCTATATGACGTTAAACTATACATCAATGGTCCAGTATGATCTTAAACTGCAACATGACACTAAACTGTGCCGCACTAGTTCGTCCTTGCTATCTGACGTTAAACTATACAGCAACGGTCTAAGCATATGACCCTAAACTATTTGTACATACGTCCAACATGACGTTGAACTGTGTCACCTTATGTCCCTGTAACATGACACTAAACTGTGCGGCACCAGTTCGTCCTTTCTATATGACGTTAAACTATACAGCAACGGTCTAAGCATATGACCCTAAACTATTTACACATACATCCAACATGACGTTAAACTGTGTCACCTTATGTCCACGCAACCTGACACTAAACTGTGCGGCACCAGTTTGTCCTTGCTATATGAAGTTAAACTATACAAAAATGGTCCTGTATGATCTTAAACTACAACTTCGTCCCACACGACGTTAAATTGTGAAAAATTTCCCTAATGGTCCATTCATATCACCCTAAACTATTTGCATGTCCCTTATTTCCAGCAAGACGTTAAACTGTGACATCCTAACTACATGACGCTAAACTGTATAAAAGTCCCTTACGTCCGGAAAGACGTTAAACTATATAATCATCAAAGGTCCTGTATAACCTTAAACTACACCACCGTCCAACATGACATTAAACTGCACCATCCACGGTCCATGCATATGACCTTAAACTATTCGCACTTTCGTCCCACATGACGTTAAACTGTGGAAAAAATCCCCAATGCGTCCAACATGACGTTAAAATGGTGCACTCTTTTGTCCTCACTACATGACATTAAACTACACAGTTCCCCCCTTTCGTCCAACATGACGTTAAACTCTATTGTTCCCATCGTCCTAATTACATGACGCTAAACTGTACAAAAAGTTCATAATACGTCCTACATGACATTAAACAGTATTTTGTCCCTGCTACATGACACTAAACTGTGCAGCACCAATAGTCCTAACTACAAGACTTTAAACTGCATAGTCCCTTTATATGTCCTACATGACATTAAACTATGCATCGTTAAAGTTGTTGTTACCTCTTGTTTCTCACTCCGAGTCTAACTCACATGAGCTTAGAGAAAAACTCAACCGTAACACTCTCTATGGGCCGCTAAACATATATAAGTCCCAAACACTTTTTTTTATTTATTTTATTTAGATCGTTGTCCCCAAGAAAAACATGATCATTAATACATTCTTTAATTGAACTACACGGACATTGATCCTTTCCCTCCAGGCTGGGTATGTAGGAAACCTCCCAGGGTTCAAGCCCAAAAACAATCTCTTCATATTGGTTCACCACCATCTAATATGATGTTGATTCGTGAAACCGCCCCTAGAATCAATATCTTTACATTGATTCACTTCCGTCCTTGTTATATGACGTTAAACTATGCAACACATTTGTCTGGTACGACAATAAACTACAATACTCTTTGATTTCCTCATTTAAGAGAGAAATATTATTGACATTGATTTTTCAATCATGTTTTCATTTCAAAAGACTACGTGCATACATGGTAATACCTAAAATTTTTTTCTCAGGTTAAACCATCATTGCACTAAAGGCCTCTTTCACCCGTACGAACCATATTTGTACAAAGGGTATTTCTAGAACTACGTGGACTTGATTCCCATCCTTATGGGATACGTAGGAACATTCGACTGTCCCTTGAATCCAGTCCCAAGTCTTTTGGGCCTAACCCCAAATTTCACTTTCAGTCCCTTGGCTGAAAATTCCTCATGAAAACACACACTGTGTATTCATTATTATGGTCTGAATTCTACGACCCGAAACTAAGATCTCTCATTCTTTCGTACTGCATGACGTTAAAATGAATTTCAAGAACTACGTATGGATTTATTCTCATTCTTATGAGATACGTAGTGAAGTCCAAAATTTCAATTCAGGACCCAGCCACAACATGATTATGGTTATCATTGACCTATGTATCTCTATATAAATTGGACAATACCCATATTTATGTGTTATAATCCTAACCTTAAATATTTTCAGATCTTCATAACCCTTTTTCATGACTTCTAGTCAAAAAAATGTCAAACTTCGGAGAATTTTTTTGCCTGACTATGCAGCACGTGCCCATAGGTGGCCTTGCATAAACAGTCTACATAACAGACTTGTCAGCCGAAAGATTCTATTTATTTGACCATGCAGCCAATTCCCTTAGGTGGCCCTGCATAATTCCACCCCTAACTGGTTTGTTGGATAATAGTAACTTCATTCTTGGGAAGAATGCCTCTTTTGTCCTTATTTGTCTTAAATGACGGTATTTAGGGATCTAAAAAAAATAGCCATCCTTAACATATTTGTCCCATGTCCTTTTTCATGATCTGAAAGTATTCAAGTCTATGGTTTATACTCTCCATATTCTCTTTCCCTACGTTTGGGTTAGACCTTCGTAGGAGTGATATTCATTCAATTCTCCGATATTCTTGTTAGGAAATATCTTCTCCATATTCAAGTACCTCTTTCCATACAAAAAACTCTATACATTAGAAAATTTGAATCTCCATAAACATTCACTGGCTTTTAGCACTAGGAAAGTAAATTTCTGAGAGTTCTTTTGCCTGACTATGCATCACGTGCCCATAGGTGGCCTTGCATAAACAGTCCACATAACAGACTTGTCAGCCGAAAGATGCTATTTATTTGACCATGCAGCCAATGCCCTTAGGTGGCCCGGCATAATTCAACCCCTTAATGAGTTTTTGTTAAATAATAGTAACTTCATTCTTGGAAACTACTTCTTCTAATGACTTTTAGATCTTTTTCATATCATTCCTCAGATTCAAAAATTCTTAAGTCATAGCTTACATATTTTCCCTCATACTTGAGTATGGTAATATGTTTTCAGATAAATTGTCAAGGAATTGAATCAATTTTAATCCATTTTGGTCAAAGCTATTTCGACCTTAAACATTAGCCCCTTTATGTCCGACATGAATTACATTAAACTACCCACAAAAGACAAAGGAACTCTGAATAATAGTCAAGTTCCAGCTCACTAAAAATACATTTTGTTTGATTTAGGTAATATTGAGAAATTAAAAGGTTCAAAGTTTGTAGGGTTATTTGTAATAATTCTAGTAAAGATCAAACTATGCTTACTAAGCCCATTGGCTTAAGTAAATTTGAAACAGGTAGTGAAAGAATGCAAGTACAAATGATTGAAGATGAAAGTGTTTTTAATTGATACACAAAAGATAGAAGAACATCCACAGACTGGAGTCTCTTCTCTTTTTTCAAGAATTACAGAAGGCTTTCAACATAACTCTTCATTTGATTTACGGCATCCTGAGATTTATCAGCAGTTACTTCAAGCTCGTGCACTTGACCATCTTCACTCTTTTCAGCTAGATGAAGTGCCTTCTTAGCATCTGCGATGGCTTTCATGCCGTTCATATGAGTTTCATCCAATTATTTATTAAGCTGATCAAGTTCCCCAATAACAGCATCTAACTGTTGCTGGAGTTTCACATGCTGGACAACTTTTTCTTTAATTTTATGTTTCAGCTCCTTCATCTTGGTATCATAATCAGCTTCAGCTTGGGATACCACAGCCTCAAATTACCCTATGTTGACTGACAGTTTCACTCTGATCAAATCTTCACGACTTTTTTGAGCTTGTTCCCTCCTGAAATTGATCTGTTTCAACGTGGCGTGGAACTTTTCATATCCAAAACCACCAAGTCCTAGTATAACAAATTGGGGTGACAATTGAGAAATTCGGGATCAGATGTTATAAACGGCCAAAAGCTGTGTATTTATAGGCCAGGATGCCTATCTGCGCACCGTACCAAGTACGCTTAAGGCCTGCGCGACGCAAACTTGCGCGCCGACCTCTGTGCCTCTGAAGACTTGCACGCCCCCCTTTTCCTTTGGATGGATTCAATTTCCACAGAGTCAAATCCTCATTTCTCTCCGGATCCAACTCTGAGGGGGGACTTTTGTTGACGCTCCTTTCATCACAGAATCTAAAAAATTGAAAAAGGGGAATATCTGAGCTCAAAGTGATTCAACCTTTGAAGAAAATATCAAAAATCGACAAAGGCATGAACAAAGGATCAAAAGAAACTTCACAGTGCAAGTTATATCACTGTCGCGCAAGTCCACTTGCACGACACCCTTGGTCGCGCAAGTGACTTGCACGACCTAAGTGGTAACCGCCCGGTAACCGCCCAGGTCTTCTCTTGCCTATAAATAGACCCTGTGGGCCCCCCATTCATGATGATCTTTTTCCAGAAACTCGGATTGAAGCTTTCGATGCCCAAGTCTCTTCTCAATGCTTCCAGAACACTTCGAAGAAAATTTCTTACCTATAACGGAAGATCCAAAGAGAGGGAAGAAGGCCTAAGTGTTGAAACTGATCAACACTTGTGCCCCTGAGTGGCCATCCCTTAAGGGAAGTAGTCACACTTGCGCGTCGCCTTACTCCTTCGATAGAACTTGCGCTTCCCTTTTCTGGAAGAACCTCAAGAGGATTCTAAAGGCTTTAATAAAGAGTCACTCAAGTATTTCAATGCTGGTTGACCATCGCACAAGTACAACATATGTCGTGCAGGTATACCTGCGCGACCAATACTTGCGCACCCCTGCAATACTTGCGCGCCTTCCAAGACTTGCACGCCCCTTCTTTTTTGGGTGCCTTTCTTGCCCATTTTACCCCCTCTTAAGTCATTACACCTTTCCTTTTCAAGATTCAGTCTTCCAGACACTCTTCAAAGTCATTTATGGAAAGATTTCATGATTTGACTTCCTTATCTGAAAGGAATTCAGTGAAATATCTCTCAAAACCTAGGAATTTAAATATTCTTTTTGTCACTAAATATGGAGAGTTCATTCATTCAACCTCATCCTTTAAGATGAGAGAAATCCTTAACCTGGGTCTCCTTTTCAGGAATAAGTCCCAGTCATAAAAATGGGCATCCTTCTTAGAAGTAAGCCCCAAGTCCCTTAAAATGGGCATCCTTCTTAGGAGTAAGCCCCAATCTCAAAAAATGGGCATCCTTATTAGGAGTAATCCCCAAGTCATCTTAATTTTGGGCATCCTTCTTAGAAGTAAGCCCCAAGTCCCTTAATTTGGGCATCCTTCTTAGGAGTAAGCCCTATGTCCTCTTAATATGGGCATCCTTCTTAGGAGTAAGCCCAAATCTCAAAAAATGGGCATCCTTCGTAGGAGTATCCCCCAAGTCATCTTAATTTTGGGCATCCTTCTTAGGAGTAATCCCCAAGTCCCTTAATTTGGGCATCCTTCTTAGGAGTAAGCCCCAATTCCCTTAATTTGGGCATCCTTCTTAGGAGTAATCCCCAATCTCAAATATGGGCATCCTTCTTAGGAGTAAACCCCAAGTCATCTTAATTTGGGCATCCTTCTTAGGAGTAAGCCCCAATCTCAAAAATGGGAATCCTTCTTAGGAGTAATCCCCAAGTCATCTTAATTTTGGGAATCCTTCTTAGGAGTAAGCCCCAATCTCAAAAATGGTCATCCTTCATAGGAGTAATCCCCAAGTCCACTAATTTTGGGCATCCTTCATAGGAGTAAGCCCCAAGTCCCTTAAATTTTGGGCATCCTTCTTAGGAGTAAGCCCCAAGTCCCATAAATTCGGAATCCTTCTTAGGAGTAAGCCCCAATCTCAAATATGGGAATCCTCCTCAGGAGTAAGCCCCAAACCTTAATCCTTAACCTGGGCTTCCTTTTCAGGAATAAGTCCCAGTCATAAATCTTGGGCTTCATTTTCAGGAGTAAGCCCCACGTCCCTTAAATTCTCTTTAACCAATCCTAATTTACATTTAATCTGGGATTCCTTCTCAAGAGTAAAACCCAATTATCAATCCTCTCCTAATTTGGGTTTCCTTTTTAGGAATAAGTCCCAAGTTAGAGTGTTCAAATCTCCATAAAGCACATATACCTTTATGGACCATGTTCCTGGATTTTCTCCTTAATGTAAATCCTAATCTTCATTCATCTGGGAAGTCATACATACATAAGCCTCACATTACTTCTTATGATTGCATCTTTCAAGGAACAATTGTCTATTTTTTACAAATAACTCATGTTTCTCACACTGAGCATGAATCATGTGAGCTTAGAGTGTAAAAGTAATTATGACATCCTTCTTTGAGCCATCAATCATAAACATCATTCTCCCTTACTTGAACTACGTGGGTTCTGATTCCTTTTCCAAGACAAAGGATACGTAGGTAGTGCATCTATGGGTTCGATCCCAACTATGAAATAATTCATTGTCCTTCTGAATGACAATAAACTTCAAGTGCCCCACTGAGTGGCTTTAAAACCATCCTGGTCATCATAATGACCAAGAGACTTTTATATAAATGTTTTGAAGGTTACCATTGATCAAGAATCTCTAAATAGATATAGATGATTCTATATTTATGAAGAACCTTGAATATATATAAAAGATTCTCTAAATTTCTTACATATTTAATCATTGATTGTCAAAACTAAAGGAAAAGCTCATTTTATACTTGGTAATGTAATAAAGATTCATGAACATAACTTAAATCTATAAAGAGAGTCCCGAAATAGACAATAACTCCCCTCAAAAAGGTGTGATGAGTCCGACCTCCCATGCTCTCAACCAATGCAAATTCCTAAGCCTCGTCAGTTCACAAGATAATGGGCACCCACCTTTGGAAATTAGGTCCAAATGGATAGGGAATCATTGGATGTTCCTGGTTCTACGAACAAACCCGTTAGAAACTGATCAGAACATTTGAATCTCCCATCCAGGAGGTCATCCCCGAATTCTGAGGAAAACAGCAATAATGCACCGACTCTGGGTAACTGGGGTTGGGGCGTTATAGTTTCTCAGGCTAAGTAGGCCATTGACATGGCTTGGGACAATTTCCAAGAAGCCTTGTACAATCACTTTTTTCCATATACTTAGAGAGATGATCGTGCATGATAGTTCATACATTGTCAATTAGGCCCTCTGAATGTGTTAGAGTATTCTACTCATTTCAATGAACTTTAGCATTTTTCCTAATCTCGGACTGGAGATGTGAAATCTACTACGAGGGGTTTTGAGGTTAGACTTGAGTACACAATCAACTCGTATGTGTAAATCTTCCGTTTGACCACAATTACCGAGATCATGAATTAGGCTCTGATATCAGAGTGAAATGTCAGGGAAGTTCAACCAGTGAGATAGAGCAGTTCAGTTCTGAGATTGAGTGTTGGCTCTTCTAGTAGCTGGAAACATCATTTTGAAAGTGCACATGAGGGAATTCCTACCAAAATAGCATGTCTTGATAGCATTGTCGAGTGTTATCAGTGCGACAGGGATGGTCAAAAAAAGCCACAGTGCATGAGAGATATGAAGGAGTGCCGAGCAAGCTGAAGGATGTGTAACATTCTGTGTTTCTATTGTTCCTTATCCTTAGCATCCAATGGTAGAGGATCCAAACATGCACCTCCGTCAGGTATGTGATATTTGACTCCACAGCAGGATATAAGTTCTTTTTCCACCAGTCGATCAGGTCAAAGAAATGGTGGAATTTGTCATTGAGGAAATAAAGTTCTAGAATATCAGTGTCAGCAGTGTGTATATGATTAGGCTAACCAATCAACGTATCAGGGTCATGTCTCCGGTCTCATGTATGCAATGCAACCAGCACCCATGGAGCAGAGTGCAAGGCCATCTATAATTTGAGGTACTATTCTAGTAGCGTCTTCTTCATTTTTTTCCTTTTTGATACTAGTGCATCACACTCCTTTATATCTTCTACTATTGATGAAATTATTGGTTTTCCAATTGAGTACTTATGTGAAGACATGTCTCTCGAAGCCCCGCTTGGGGTCAAGACATAGGTCATAAACAAGTGCCATGAGTGCCCCCTCGGGATAAGTAGATACCATTTTGTTTGGAAAATCTATATCCTTAATATGTCTTCCATTGGGGTCATTCTTGGTATGAACTGGATTTCTCCTTACCGTGCCCAAGTGGATTGCAATTCTCATCGGGTGGCTTCCACATCCCCTGAGGGTGACACATATCTTCACAAAAGTTAATATTTCCTGTAGGTAGACAGAGCTAATCCTAAATATGTATGGTTGGGTAGAGTTACCTCATTTAAGTCAAGTCTCTTAATGAGCGACCAGTGAATGCAACTAGTTGAATTCCGTCCAATGGTGGATCATTTTAGGGACATCGTTCTTGATGATTTATTTGTCTCAACTCCTATAAGAGACCTGTAATTCACTTTTGAGCTCGGGCCATGTGAGACACTGGTGTCTATTCATCCATATAGTATGGTTCCAACAGAGCTGTAGGAACTCAAAAAATAGTTTGATGACCTTGAGGCTATGGGTTTCATCAGTCATAGAACATCGTTATGTGGTTCACCTGTCCTTTTTTCCAAGAAGTGAGAACGGTACCCTATGGTTATGCATGGATTATCGCTGACTCAACCAACTCACGGTAATGAATCGATATCCATTGCCTCATATAGATGATCTCATTGAATAACTCAGAGGAGAAACTATTTTCTCCAAGATTTATTTGAGGTCAGGATATCCCTAGGTCTGTGTGCAACCATATAACATACCATGTACAACATTCTTAAGTAGGTATTTCTTGTACGAGTGTCTAGTTATGCCTTTCAGCCTCACGAATGTACTGATGGTCTTGATGGGCCTAATGAACTGGGTTTTTCATTCATATCTTGATTCCTTTTTGGTAGTCTTCATGGATGACATCATAGTGTATTCATGTACCAGACAAAACCATGTAACCCATCTTGAGATCATGATAAGTAAAATCAAAGAGCACTAGCTATACGCTAAGCATAGTAAATGCATCTTTGAGATTGTTAAGGTACACTTCTAGGGTCATATCATATCTGAAGCAGGGGTATCAGTTGACCCAGAAAATGTGAGCATCGTGGTTTCATGGGAGCATCACAAGATTATCTTCGATATCGACTGTTTCTTGGGGATTTATGGCTATTACAAGCGATTCATCTAGGATTTATCCCGCTTTTCAGCGCCTCTTACATCCCTGACTAAGAAAGGTTCACAATTCATATGGTCAGAAGCTTGTGAAAATTCTTTTCAAGAATTGAAATGAGGACTAACCTCAACCATGATCATGATCCCTCCTGAACCTGGTAAGAGATATATAGTTTATTGTGATGTTTTGGGAATTGGACTGGGTCTAGTTTTAATGCAGGGTTATTGATTCATGGGTTATTAAACCAGCAAGCAGTGACATCATGAGCAGAAATATCCTAAACACGACCTTGAGTGGGAATCGATGGTTCAAGATCTACATTGATGTAGACACTATTTATTGGGAGATAGATTAGTTGTTTAAATTGATCATAAAAGTGTGAAATATATCAACACTCAACATGACATGAACTTAAGGCAACACAGGTGGGTCTAATATGCAGATTCATTCGATTTTGACCTTTATTATACCCCTCATATGGATAATTTTTTGGCGGATGCTTTAAGCTGCAGGAAACAAACTCTGCCCGTGCAGGTAGCCAACAGTTAGTGGAATATGTTGGTCTTGTTTTCAAAGATGCATCTGGAGGTTCAAGAGTAGAGTGGAAAATCAGATCTAGTAGATCATACATAAACATTCTATCTTCTATAGAAAGTCCATAGGTAACAGTTGATTGACCTGACGGTCTCTTTTTTTAGGGAAAGTGTTACAAGAGATAACCCACCTCCTGGTTGGGTAATTGATGGCAGTGAAACTCTCATTTACCATAGCTGTGTATTGGTACCTTTAGGTATACAAGAATATATTATGAAGGAATCTCAAACCTCTATTTGGGTAGTTCATCCTGGGATAAACAAGATTTTTAGAGGCATGTGTCGATAATATCGGTGGCTTGGTATGAAAAACCATATAGCAGGTTTCATCACTCGGTGCTCCACCAGCCAACAGGTGAAGGAAGTGCACTAGCGACCTGAAGGACTCCTACAGCCTCTATCCATTCCCGAATAAAAATTGAACAACATCACCATGGATTTTATTATTATCATGCCATGATCTCTTCGAGGTAACCATTTATTATGGGTGGTAGTATATATGTTGACCAAGGCTGTGCACATCTAGAATATCTGAGAGACCATTACGATTGATGATTTGGGAAGGCTGTATATCTGGGAATTTTAGAGACTTCATGGTGTACCTCATTTTATTATCTCAGATAGGGATTTATATTTTACTTCATTGTTCTTCCAAGGGTTGCAAAAGGAACTGGGCTCACATCTACTTCTGAGTACTACATATCACCCCCAGACCGATGGGAAATCCAAGAGAGAAATATGAGTGTTAGAGGATATGTTACGGGCTTGTATCCTTGATTTTTGAGGTTCCATAGATAATAATTTACCTCTTGAAGAGTTTACCTATAATAATAGATTCTAAGAGACAATCAAAATGGCTCTGTATGAGGCTATCTGTGGTAGACCGTGCTGTAAGCCATTATGATTGCTCGAAGCAGGGGATCCAGCATTGTTGGGTCCTTATCCTTTTCAAGAGACTTCTGAGAATGTTCCGATGATTCAGAACCATATGACTATAGCTCAGTCCAGGATAAACTCTTCTATTTATTTTCACCACATACCTCTGAAGATCGAGGTGGTACATCATGACTTTCTATGTGATTTTTAATGGTTGGTTCACAGGTGGATATGGATGCAAGGGAAGATATCAGTGAGATACATCTGGTCGTTGGAGATATTGGAGAGTGTTGGGATGGTATCATATTAGTTACAGCTAACTTAGAGGTATCGTTCCATACACAATGTTTTCCATGTATCTCATCATCGACAATACCATCTAGACCTGTCTCAATCTTTTGACCCAAACGACATCGAGCATGATGATGATGCATCCTTTGTGGAGAATCTGATCTGTATTGTCAACCATATCATGAATTTACTTGGAGGAAAGTCATTACCACTGGTCCAAGTGTTGTTCCAACAAAGACGCATTTAGGACGAGACCTGGGATCAAGATATGGATGTATGTGCAGAGTGGCCGGAACACTTCTCTGGCGACATTCCACTACCCTCGGATGGGAAACTCGGGGACGAGTTGTCATAAGGAGGAGTGGTTTTAACATCCCTGCCTTAATCAAGTACAAACCATTTTTACTTTATTATTGTCTAATTAAATAAACATTTAAGGGAGTGCTCCTGTTCACCTCACTGCGGGTCCTAGACAGCTTTTTATTTAATTTAAATAATTGCAGACGTGTCATGAAAAATGTCACATCACGCTTTTGTGCAGTGTTGAGGATTTAAATAATTAATTAAGGATTGGAAAAGAGTAATAATATATTTAAAAAACATTTAAAAGAAATAAATAAAGGAAGAAAAGAAATTTTAAAATAAAATAAAGAGGTGGTTATGGGAAAAATGAAAATAATTTAAATGAGGGATTCACATTTTTTATTTTTTTTATTATTTCCATTTCTATTCTTTTGTTTTATTTTATCTTTTTATTTTATTTCTTTTTATCCTTATCTATTATTTTTTACTTTATTTTCATTTTTTTCTTTTTCTTCCTTTTCTCCCATTTCTTTTTTTCCTCTCCTCTTTCCATCTCCCACACATCACGTCGCACCCCTCAATCCCATCACACCAACCAGCAGCCCCTTTGGATGGTTACTGCTCCTCCGTCCAACATCTGTATTCATCGCTGATAGGTGTTCAATAAACCTTACGGAAAGGATAAATTTTCGTTAGTGGAATCATTCGATTATGTTGAATATTCTGCCCACAGTTCATCGTAGAATATTCTTTCCCGGTTTTGGGGTTTTTCTAAAATCCTAAATTTTCATCCATTTTAGGTCAAATCAATTCATATAGAAGATCATAGAGTCATATATGACTACAAGGTTGGGTTTCTACTCTCTTTCCCTCTGTTTCATTACTATTTATAAAAAATGCATCATTGTATCGTTAGTCTGTGCATACCTTGTTTTTGTCATTTTACCCAATTTAGTTACATTAATGGTTTTTTTTAATTGTTGCATCCACAATAATCTTAAATTAATTTTTTTGAATGTTTTCCACAAGATTGGACACCCCTTTGGGTGTGCCGACATATTCAGCCTATTTTTATTTTAGTAGGGATATTAATTTAATTCGCTATGGGTATTTAAAAACCCCTTTAATTGTTTTAAAATTAAATTAATAGTTGGATAAATTATTACAATAATGTTGGAAACCATTTTTTGCATGCCGACATGATCTGTGTATTTTTTCATTAGCCAAGTTTATTATTTGATTAATTAGATGTGTTACAAGAAATCATTTTATTTTAGTTAAATTAAATAAAAAGATTATTGATCTTGAACATCAATTGTTCGATCATTGGTATTTGTTATTCTGAATTGTTTATTCTTTAAATATTCTTTATTCGCTGAGGTTGACATGATATTTATTTTTCCTTGAAATTTGTTGTGTTTTAATTTTAAATTTATACTTTGTGATACACAGGTGTGTCTGGTTAGTTTTCATGCTGGGACTTTACAAGATGATTATGTCATATCTCTTTTTGTGAAAACTTTAATTAAATTTTGGGTGGGTAATGGAGGTGGGACTCAAATTAATGTCCATGCATAGATACCCTACTCCTAACCGGATACCTCTAGGTGTCTAGGGGTTGTGTCATTTTTTTTCTGGACCGAGACATCTCGAGACTTTTTAAAACATTTTAGTGATACCAGATCCAAAAGGGCCCATTGGGATGGATCTGTTGGAAATGTAGAAAAACCAGCTTCAGATGACACTCGACCCCTTATTGTGAGATTGGGACAGACTCCAGGTAAAGCCATTCCTTGGGTGATATATGGTATTTCAAAAAATTTCATTGGATGGGCTCGGTGGCATTGGATAAATTAATGGATGTTCCATAACAATACCTTGGGACATGCCTGGACTCCAAATCTCAAAATGACTCTTAATTAATAATACACTTAAGGTTCATGTTATTTCTAATTGATTCTGTTATGAATTGAGATATTTCCCCTAATATGTGGATGTGAGTCAGGTAGACAATGGACATGAACCCAAAGTTAAAGCACAAGTTGGGCGTATAATTTTTACTAGTTTTACCCTACTTTCTAGGTTATATATATATATATATATCAGTGTTCTTGTGTTTCTACTGATAGGTACCCTTTTAGAATACCAACTTAGGCTCAAGAAGTTGACCTAGAATGGGTTTCATCTGGGACCCGGGCCAACATATATATTTCATTGCAATGTAATTAATTAATTTGAAATTGTTATGTAATGGCACACAATATTTTAATTTTTTCATGAAATGGAATGGTTTAGACACCGTGGGTGCCGACCTTCTAGGATTTTAACTTATAACCTACTCGGGAATCATCGACACTCAAGTAGATTACATGCTCACTGTTGTTTAAAAGGGGAAGCATTTGATTTCGATGCTTGACTATTTATTATTGGATATGATGCAGACAGGGGAAGAGGACTATGACTTGCTCGTGGTTTAGTTAAAAAGTGTGTCTTTTATTTTAGTTCACTATGTTTTTGAGTTCTGTTTTCTGTACTTCCAGTTTAGACTCATATCATGGAATGACACACTTTTGTGAGTTTATGCAGTCAGTTTATATTATCATGTTGGATTATTTAAATTTTTTCTGCAACGGTTTGTTTATTTACATTCTTCTGCTACTTATTAATTATTGTTTTTTACTTCTGCTGTGATATTATATGTTACCTATTAGAGCATAATATCCCCCACAGACACAAAAAGGGCCCTCGCTTCTAGTAGGCAACCTCTAGCATTTGGGGAGATGCGCTTCAGGTAATATGATACACCGGTCCGGCCACCGTCCAAGAGGTGTGCAGGGTCGGGACGTTTCATGAAGCCATGTTTGTTTGAGGAAATAAATAAAAATAATATTCAAGTTATCATGGATGGGTATATTCTATCACTACTTCTATGTTGTATACCAACAATGATGTGGTGTTAGGTGGGATGGTTATTCATTCCCTCAAAGTGAATGTACTATTTTATTTTGGTTCTATGAATTCTTTCATATATTTCATCTTTAGTAGGACTATCCAACCACAATTTCAATATATAAAGGTTGATATATCAATTAAAACATAAAATAGGGAAATTATTGTATCCAAAGTATATAACTTCTCATCAGTTAATATGTTTTGACTAAACTCCCTAACAGATACCATTTTACATTATTTGGTGGAGTTTGTTGCAATATTTATAAAGGATTGGTTGTCTTTGTACAATGACAACATCAATAGTCAAAAATGGGAGATCACACTTCACATCCTGAGGAATCCTCTAATAAAATTGTACAATAAAGAGGATAATGAATCAATATTAGAATCATAATCTCAATTGTGGATATTTTTAGCATATGATAAAACATATCTAGTTCAATTGATTGAGACAATTGAGAGAATAATTCTTTAATATATGAAAATTGTGAGGTACTACATTAATGTATCCCTAAGAAGTTGTCTAGTATTTAATTTGATGGATATATTGTGTTAAAAATTAAAATTATTCTCAGATATCTATATATATAATTGACACATTATATAATTTATACTGTTGAGTAGGAATAACAGTTGAAGAACATACAAGGGAATCAGGAATTATATTTTATATACCCAAGTGCTTCACATTGGGGAGAATCATTCCACATTGTCAAGAAGAAGGTGTGGGAAATACATCTCAATATTTATAATCTCCAGGTCAATTAAATTATGACAGTAAAAATGTATCACCTACAACGACTAAATGAATTGTGTCATCTACTGTGTGTGCCATGTATTTTTCAATGGAGGGCCTTCAGTCAGGATATATCTAACTAAGGGTGAAGAAGGGTGATATTCGACAAACTGCCTTCCAAATGATGTATATAGACTATTTTTTCATAGTTATGACCTTAGGACTCACTATTTCTCTAAAAATATTCTTGGATTTCATGAATAAATTATTTATATATTACTTCTAAAAAATTTGGTATTAGTTGTTAATGATATTATTATATACTCAAATTGAAAAAGAGAAACATAAGAATAATTATAATACTCACCTATAAACAATATGAATGGAGAAACTATATGAATTTTATATTAAAATAATGTTCTAGATGATAGATTTATTATTAGTTGAGCTTGTAATAACCCACAAAGGGATATATGTGGACAATTTGAAGAAATAATTAATCGAAGAGTGGCCCATGCTAAAAACCATAACATAGATATGTGGATTCAATAGATTAATTGTCTATTACCATAGATTTCTGAATTAAATCTGATGATTTAAAAAAAACATTAATTAATATAAAGATGGAGGGTGTAATGTTTTTCTATACCACTGAATGTGATGAAATCATTAAAATTTTTAAAAAGAGTTTTATCACTGCTCTAAGGCTAACACTACAAACAGGTGGGGAATGCTATGTGGTGTATAGTGAGTCTGAAATGAAGTTAATTTTATTTATATTGATGAAATATAATAACGTGAAAGCCTTAATCTTAGGATTATTGTAAATTAATTAAAAATAATATCCCACACATGATCTAGAGTTGGTATATTTGATCATTTCATTGAACAATATTGAATATTTATCTCTATGTAGAGAATTTTTATATGTATAGTAATTATAAGAACCTAATATATATATTAACATAGAACTAGATATATATTCTTTAGTGAAGATAATTAGATCTAATAAAGGATTATGAATACTAAATCCACATACAACTTCCTAAATAAATTAAGGTTATGGATCCTCTATGTCAAAAGGATCCCAAATAATTATCAATAATTAGAATTGATAATGATAAAATATTGTTACACCACCAATGGACAGGTGTGGGAATTTTTTAAAAAATGAACATAATTAATAATTTCTCATATGATTTATAAACCATCCCTTATGTTGAAAATAAATTATGATCATATAAATGCTGTGAATTTTTTTTGATAGGTGGATGCTATTAGAAAAGTGAAATCCTCAATCTTCCAAATGAATGATTAAGGATTCATGAGATTTGGGTCATGAATATGCGTACCATAAACATTAACATTAAATAAAGGTTTTTTGAATGACACACTTAACTCATAGTGGTCTATTCAACCAATGTGTAAAAATATATATCTTGTTCTCTGAGAAAACTATTTGTCGGACAATATAAAGAAGGATATCACATAATATACATCATTGTTTCTAATTTTTCCTAAAGATAAATATGAATGATAAAATTTGAATGGTATTATATAACTATCACACACAACAACATTGAAATGGGAAAACATCATGATGGACTTTGCCCCGAGATATATGATGATACCTAGAGAAAACAAAGATATATGGGTTGTTTTGGATTATAATAAAAATAAAACTCAATTAATATCTCTTCAAGAGGACTTCTCCCTAGATCAACATGAACTTAATTACACAAAATAACATGTATGGTTGCATGGATCAACAATATAGATTTAATCCGATCATGATGTGATATTCACATTGTTGTCCATGAATGTTATCTGTCCTTATCTAAAAACATATTTGATCTTATCTATGGACAATAATCCTCAAACTGTTGGAAAATATAAGCGAATTATTCAAAAACTCAACAAAATGTTTAGAAAGTGTTCTATAGGATTCTAGGGATTATGTGACCAAATTATTCCTCTGGTTGATTTCTCATAAAAAATAATTCATCACTCAAGAATATAAATTGATCCACTAAAATAAAATTATCGAAAAAGTTGCAGAACTCAAGTATGATGGGATGTAATTTGTGACTGAAAGAAACTAGGACATGATATGGTCAATGAATGTTTAGAAAAGGTGAATACTATTAATTAGCATATCTGGGCAGCCCGAAGTCAACAGAAATGTTATGAAGACATCATTAATGAGACCTATAGTTTAAGGTTGGAGACATGGTTTTCCTCCTCATATATCCATGGAAAATGATAATGATATAATTTATGAATGAGATGCAATGTACCAGAAACAAAGACACCTTTGAGAATTTTTAACATCTTGAAGTTGTATTTTATCAAAAATAATACCCACAATCCATGTCTCAAGTTTATGATGTAATCAATGTATCACCCTTGGGAATGTACATACCATATCCCTCAAATGTAATGAATTTAGAGGTGATCAAGTAAGATAATGACCTCTCTTATGAGGAAAACCCATTTATGATCATGGATCATATATAAAATGTTCTATGAAATTAAACCACACATTTGGTGAATGTACTACAGATGAAACATATGAATGTGGAGGAAACAAGGGAATTGAAGTAAACGATGAAAGAGAAGTAACCAAACCGTCATTTCCCATTATTTGTAAAATAAAATTTTAAAGAATCAATTTAATAAGGGGGAATAATGTAATGACACAACATTTTATCAATCAAAATTTACTTCTAAATTTATAAATGAACAATGACTGAAATAATAAGTATTTAATGAAATTATGAAACCTAAACCAATATAATAGTTACATAACCTATGGAATAGTAATGTGAACTTTAAAAATAGTAACTCAAATAAATGAATATTAAAATCACATATTAAGGAAAAATTTTAATTTATCCATCTTATAAAAAAATATGATATGATTATACAAATATATAAAAATTCAAATGTTTTCAGAATGATAAATTAAGTGTCACTATTTATAGAAAATAAGAATTATTTATTTCAAATTTATAAATAACATGATGTATTAAAATTAAATTTACCTTCACAAAATTAATTTATATGTTAATTTTTTCTCTTATTATTATAACAGAATTTTGTGAGACATTGATATATTTTCCAATGGGTTATAAAATCAGTTATAATTTTAATATTGGTAATTTTTTTTAAATAATGATATTACTGAAAACATATTTTTATAATATTTTTAAAATTATTTCTATTACATGATATCAACATTTTAATTCTACATGTAGTTTAATTATTTTGGTTTCTTTGGGATTTTTTTTAAAAAAAGTTGAATTTCTTCTAAATAGTGTAATACAATAAATTATGGTCTAAGGTAAATAAAGGCATTTTTGAGTCATTCTTGAGTAACGAATGATTTATGGGGACAGTATTTCAAATTCAATCCAATAGATGATGTATTTACTCAAAATAATGAATAGTTTTCATCATCTTGATCATAAATAGTACAATAATGAATAATGTAATAAAAAAACACATCTCCTCTATTATATGTACCACCCATCAACATATATTTTCCTCTAACATAACAAGAATTTATGCATGTAAAAATCTTAAAAAAAATATTATCAATTATATCCTCCAAATTTTGTTTCCTTTGGTCCCAATAAAATACCGAAATCAGTTACCTTTACTTGGTTTTCAATAAGAGTAATTCTATAGGTAAAAACCTCAATCATTTTTATCTAATTAATTTATAATATCATTTATTTAATTATTCACTCTTCAAATCCCCTATCCTACTAACATGGAAACTCCATTATCATAAAAATATTGTAATATTGTGATGCTAATGCAATAATACATTATAATATCATTTCCATCAACTTTCTATGATCCAAATAAAAACATCTTATGTGATGTCTTAATTTAACACATTCCAGGATAATGAGATTTACTATCCAATACCCACCATCATGAATATTCATAAAACCATATATATGATTAAAAAATAATATATATATATATATATATTACATCTTACATAATTTTCTTTAGCCACTATATATGAATAATATTAAATAATATTACCAAACTAGTTTGTGATGATCGATAACACACCAAATTATTCTAAACTACTATCATTAATGTTTTATATAACAATTGTTCAGAATAAAATCTATCAAAATGATATATAGTAAAATATATACGAGTGTATTTTCATTATTGACATACAATTTTTATTCTGGGAAACAATTTTCACTCTCTATGATCTTTCTTACATATATACAAATGAAAAGATCATGAATACCAATGAAATGAATACTCTAAAATGATGAAATTGTATTTTATTTGTCATAAAAATGGCTGTAATTACAAATAAAAAAATATTATAACTCATATAAATTTATAAATTTTTCTGACATAAATAATTAATTTATTTCATTTGATTATCTATGAAATTAAGATCATGTGTGGAGAACTTTCAGACCTAAGGTTTTTCATTATTTTTGATCCACTATTTTTTCCCTCGGGTTACACAATATCTCTCTTTACCCCAATGTTATTGTTAAATATTATTATGAAATATTTCACTTTTTTGTAGGAATGTTCCAAACATATTAATGTATCCCACTTTTTCATTATTTTATGGGGATATACATTTTTTTAAGGATCCCTTCTCAATACCTCTTGAACAAATTGAATGATTACCGAGAACATCTACATTTATTACCCACATTCAAGTATAATCAAAAATATATTTTATCCTAAAATTATCCTTCTAAAATAAATAATTTAATAATAAAAAAAATTATTTTTCATTTATGTTTTCATACAATAATTATTCCATTTCCCTTTTAAATAATATTTCAAATTTTCTGTAAACCGCACTGAAATGTTTTATTTCAAAAACTTCACAAACAATATTTTTACTTGTTTTCACATCAATTGTGATAAAATGTCATGATATAGTCCTAAATTACCTTATTAATGTCTTTTTATTATTTAAGTATATTATTTCATGTGAATTAGTATGATATTCCCTTTTCAAATTCCTTTTTACAAGATTGTGATAACCATTTCATTCTACGGGTAACGCATGTTGTTATGTTTGATTCGTTATTTATGATTCATCATGTGGAACTAATATTAATGAAAATATTATTATGGGTGTGACTAGATAGTGAATAATGCATTGGGAAACATTAAATCTCATGATACATCGTGTGTAAGAGTCTTGGTTGTCAACCTTTACTTGGGCTCCCTATGCATCGGTCTTAGTGGTTGTCCATGAATTATGATACTCCAAGTGAAATGATCCTTGAATGATTCTTATGTTATGATGGTTTTTTCTTCAATATTACTATGATTAAATGATTATATGATCCTATTTTCTATATGTTATTATTTTATATGTCTATTCATGTTTCATTCTTCTTTATGTAATCATTTATTCCTTATAACCCATGTGCTATGATTTATTCTCATGTATGTTCACATAAAATCTTTTTTAGAACATCCGATTTTTCATGTATTTACTCGGTTATCATATGAATATGTTAAGGGGGAAAAGGTGTTGTTATATATTTATTAATATTATGAAAATATATTATTATTTTTATTCATTGTTTTCGAGTTACGTACCTAATCATCTAAATACAATAGACTTTACGATCCATGTTATGGATTTTAAGGCTATTTGGAAATTAAATCATGTAATAAAATGTGTAAAAGTATAGGGATATTATATAATATACAGTGTATAAATTTATGAAAATATGACCCTCCCGTAAGAATTCCACTTTTATATGTGTCACTGGATTTTTCAATCTTAGGATGTGTGTATTATTCCATAGACTATAATTTTAATATTAACGAGTGTTATAGGTCATATACTTTGATGTATTATGGAAAACCATGATGTAATATTTTCAGGTACTACATGGATATGTTGGTTGTGTCGGAAGTAATATTACATTAATGAACAATGTAAGATATGATTCATTACTTCACCTCTACATTTATAGTTGATATATTATACCCTTTTATGGAAATGATATATCCTAATTAAATAAATTTCTATAGTGTTCTCAATCAATGTTCTATTTCTGAAGAGTCAAATAAAGATATGTAAGGAACATATGTTGATGGGACCAACATGAAAATAGATTTACTAGAGATATCACGATAAATGGATTACAATACATAGTAATTGTCTGTCTGTGTATTTCTGTCATTCCAACATTTACTTCCTTATATATAGTCACCTTGGACTGTTTAACGATTCTATCAATGTAGTATAGGCTACTTCACTAAATTCTTTTTAGAGATATTAATAAAGTGTCAGGCACTAATTGTGTCGAGGTTCTCAGATAAATAATATATTATTATTTATTTATAGAAAGATGAATAAATATTCATCACACATGTCGATTAAGAATTATTCTTTTTTTAATAGTACATATATACCATCACAAGATTTTCAAAATACTAAAATGTAAGATAAAAATTTGATAAAAATTTATTTTATATTTAGTCAATAAAATATTTATTTTTTAATTTTGAATAATGCTGTGATGTATTTTCAGTAAATAAATATTCATTATTCAAAGACTAATTAATATTTTGGAGAAATGAAAAAAATGATTATTGGTTTGATAAGAAATAATATATGTTGAATAATATTTGACAGAATATTACCTAATTTTAATTCTGGAATATATCACATATAGAGAAATATTGAGAACATTATAATTATAGAGATGGGGTTATGCATGAATTAAATAGATAAAAAATAGAACCTGTTCAATAATTGATTTCATATCCAAATGTAATATAAAATTTTATTGTTTTTGAATATTTCCAATTCATTTGATTTATTTTTTTAAAACAAATTCATTGAATCCTATTGAATAATTATAGATATCCAATCTCTAATAATTATATCAAACCAAGAGATATATCATCCCTCACCTTCAAATTTCATGTATAGTTATATGAATAATTTTCCTTTTGAAGTGATTATTGGGGTGATGAAAGGCTAATGACATATGGGATATGATATACCATGCTAGCACCATGATATTACTATAGATACATAAGTGATTTTTGAATCACATGTGGATCACAGCTTTTGGAGATCAAATAATGATTTATAAAACATAAAGACAATACAATAAAGAACCACTTTATGACCCATCAACAAATAATGAATTTCCTGTAATGTAATTATTTAACAGATAAAATTAATTATAAATAATATCTGATTATCCAAATATTTGGTTTCATAATTTTAACCATTTTATATATTCATTGATTCAGTTTAATTTATGAGGACTTTTATAGTCATATAAATTAAAGATTAATCATTTACCCATGACAAAACTGAATTTTCATCATAACTTACCAAATGCTTCCACTAAAACATGAACCATTACAATGTTCCTTTGATGTTCTCCATTTTATGGGATATTGATTAAAATATTATAAAATTTTGAATGTTTTAGATGGTGTAAATTTAAATTATTTAATATAGTATTATTTATATCCCCCTTGTTTTTTATTATATGGTGTACATTCTACATTTTGAATCCATCCCAAATATTAGAGAAAATAAATTATTCATTTTAGATGATCATGTTATTTTCAATCATTCATTATATTTGTTTATTCAATAACAACCAATAATTTAAGTGTTCCCAATATGAATCCTAACAGTTTGAGAAATTATTTGATTGATGCAGATGTATTTATTTATATTTTTTATATGGTGATTTTTTAAATATAATATTGTTATCACCCGACCTAATAGGGATTGAGCCACTACTACAAAATCACCCCTACATATGCTAGGGGACTGTGATAATCGATAAAATTCATAACAAATATTTGAGACCATTTAAAAATTTACAAGAACGCACACACCCAACCATCTCAATAAATAATATTTTTGGTATAATAATAATATACTATATATATAAAAAAACCATCCATGTGAAAACCTCTAGGGTGTAAAAGATTAAAATAATATAAATAGGAAATTAAAAGGTAAAAATACACATCCCACAAGATTGATACCCTGACCTGAAAAAATAGGTACATAAACTAGTAAGAGATACAATATCTAGATCACCCAAATCTGACCACCATATTCGGCCTAAGGCAGTAGGAACGCCTAAGATTAGCTATTTTCCCATATGACCTATATACTATCTGAATAATTCAAGACATGTGTATGAAATGACAATGATGGGGTATGTATATACATATTAGTATGAATTCAATTCTAAATGGAAGAAATGGGATATATTATAGGAATGTAGGGTATATAAATCAATCCAAATTAAGAGTTAAAAATCAAACATTATCGATATATATATATATATATTTGACAAAATTAATTCCAAATTAAATAGAAAGGGGATCTCCATCTAACATTCAAGTGAAGGATAGAGGTAAAATAGTTTTATGAGGACCAAAATCAATACCCATCATCTATCACATCTATTAAAAATACATCCATGTCAATCCACCCCTCTCCACTCGACCTCATAGTCGATGGGGATAATTAATTTCTAGAGGAAACATGGACTTATAAAATTGATGGGTGTCACACATTATTATATATGTGTACCATAACATATCTTAGTAGTATAGTTCCACTCAATTTGATGGTATATGACCCATGCCAAGCCCAGGAAGATGGTTAAAATCTAATATTAAGTATAAGACCCATGGCCAGCCCAGCTAGAGCATTCTACATTAATAGTTCTTGGGGACCCATTCCTAGATAAGATGGCAGGTGCCACTCTAATAGTCTTTAAGGGAACCATCCTCATTCAAGCTAATGTGTATCACTCTAATATTCCAAGACCCATTACCTTATATGGTAGGTGGCTATCATTCTTATAGAAGACAGGGGACCCATTCCCAACATAAGAATAGCATTCCACTAGGTGGATATATAGAGGACCCATAATCTGTCTTAGTATGATGGAAGCACATTGATAGTTAATAGTGGGTCCATTCCATATTCTGTATAAGGGTTGAACTACATAAATAATTAGTGGGCCCATTCTTTATCCTAGTAGGGGTTCAACTATAGTGTCATTATGGGCCCTTCCTAAAATCAACAATCATAATGCTTTTCCTAAAGAAGAAACACACTTGGTGACTCTCTAATCATATCTCAAAACCTACATTGGAGACCAGCATCATGTTTGATGTAGAAAACAAATAGGATTTTATACTTTTGGGTAGAAACCTGATTCAAAAAAAGTAGATATAATACGTCGATTTTCTCACAAAATGAATGAAAGGGAACACGATGTTTAAGGGGACCCACAAGGTGTGTGGACCACTCTACTACATAGAAATTTACCTTTTGGTACAGAGCTCGATACCCATGTATCACTTCATGATTTGTAGGGGAACTATATGGTCAATATGATATAATCGGGGTCATTATCATGCCTCTAGTCGTGACCTTGTTAACTTCCCCATGTATTTGTATTATGGTACTAAAATGTTTTAATTCATGTGTAACTCCTTGTGTACTTTATAATACGGAATTTTCATTTAGATTGGTTCACACAATGTGGGAACCGTAGACAAAATTTTGGATACTTAACATTTCCAACAACCTAGCACCACATTCATAAGGGTAATACCAGACATGTATTCATCCCTGTATATTTCATATTGTTTGGATTTTTCAATAATGTTAGATTTGTTCACTAATGTTCCATATCAAGATCCACAACCATGAATCTCTCATCTAGTCTCCCAAATTCTAAGGGGAATACTTCAATTCTTCATTTTAGGAAGTCCATTGGCCATATTATGAATTCACATAGATATACTCGAATCAATGTGCCATACACAACTCATTAATCACAGGTGCATTGCAAAATCCCATATAGGGTCCCATATACATGATGTAATCATTCACAAACCTCATGTCATCTAATATCCACCCTTGATCAACGAGTCATAATTCATATGCTAATCTATTGTTTATTTGGGGGTACATTTATGCTCAGTCCCACCTGGTAAGGATAGATCATGAAAACATGGTCAAAAAAAGACTAAAGGAACAAATAATATAGATTAAGATATAAAAAATGTTTATCAACCAGTATCCAAGATTTAATATCCATGTAATACAAATAAGGATTCATGAAATGCCAAAATTTGAATTTAAAATTGATTTCTACAACACAGGTGTAAGTAATGGATTATTTTTAATAGATCAATGAATTATAATTGATCATACTCATGAAATGTAATACTAAGGTTAATAATCCAAAAAAATTCAAGTGTCCTTAAAAAATTGTATTGGCCTTTATTGAATAAAATGATATATAATTAATTAGATTTGAATTGGCATTCAATATTCCTCATTCTTTTGGGATCTAGAGTTTTATCATCATCCTATTCGTATCCACCAATGAGAGGTAGAACAACACCTATCAAGGATCCCATGATTATATAGAAAACCATAGAGATCCTTCAATAATTGATTATTTAAAGGGTAAATGTGTTATTTAGTATTAAATTATATAAAAAATTAAATTATATATTTAAATAATTTCAACCACAAACAACATTTTTTATCTGAACATCCTACATTGAAAAATTTTGGGTTGTGTGCAGGATATAAAACTCAATCCAGATTCATCCATTGTCAAAGTAACTAGATGGAGATTTTGTATTGAGAGTTATCCATTTTAGATTAAAAAATATCGTGCATATATTATAAACAATGTTTAATATTTTTATAAAATTAATTCATGGAGAACTTGGCCTCAAAATCACACATTGTGTCACAAACTATCTTCGAAAATATTTATCGATATATTATGAAGTCATAAAATGGGAAAACATTATTTACATTGTTCCATCCATTAATATTGTCTTTCATAAAAGTTAAATAATAAACCAAAATCATGGGATATTGAGCCTACATCTGGCACTCATACTCCAATGATTTATACGACATTATGTCATACTTATACAACATGAAATCTAAGGGAATGGTATACCCACACATTTTATTCTTCCAAAATTCATTAATAATAACTAGGTTCTTTAAATATGTGGATATATCCTTTATTTTCATAATTACCTAGTCTATATATTGTGTGATATCATACACATATCTCCTCAACTGCAACACGTGGATGTTGATATACACCCTCTCTAATAGTTGGCATGTCAAGGTTGTAGGAAAAATATCCAACCCTATGAGTTATATATAATACACTGATAAACCTTAGGGATAGCTTTCCTCTATGGGAAAATTTACACAATACTTATCATTGGGTTAATATTAGGAAAATTTGATCTCCCTACTCAAACATGATGGGACTAAAACATCAATCACTGAAGTAATTTTTCCTTTTATAGGATGTTGTTATCCTCTCATGGATGACCTAGACATTCTCTTTCATTATGTGACCCCTATTGAGAACTACAATATATGACTTTTCCATATCTATTGAGTAGAAGGATGCCTTATAGGGTCTCCCTTAAAAGTCCCCAAATTCAGAAAATCAATATTAATATCTTATCTTCAATTGTATGAAATAACTACCATGGGAAGTGATCATCCCCACTCTTCATGATATCTAACAAGAAATTCCTCAAAATGACCTCCATGAAATAGATATTTCTCTCAGAATAACAATATTTTTTGGGTGAAAAGCTATAAAAATCCTCAAATCATTCCCAAGATATTCTTGTTATCCTCTCCACAACCATGAAAAAAACAAATCTCAGTTAAAGATAATTGATATGGTCTCCAAATGAAAGAAAATAGTCTTCCATATGTAAATAGTATTGAAACACTCAATAGAAATATACTACCTAATAAAACATAGGTGTTCTGAATTCATGAGTTTTTCAACTATCATCCATATTGAATCATGATATAATGTTCTCCTAGAAAGCCATGTCATAAATTTTCTGGATATTTTTTTCCTAATTCAATTGTAGGATATCATGGTTCTATAATAATACTATGATAATTCGGTCAAGAGGAACCATGTAATTAACTCAGACACAATCCATTTCATGTTGGACAAGAAAAACTACAACTATAGGTCTCTATAAAAATTTACCATAGTGATATATATAGATAAAAGTGATGTGTAAAACTCTCTCAATACCTCAACTCCATTCATTTCATGGACCACCATTCATCCCTATAAAATAAATCACAATTCTATTCTTCATAAAAACAATTTTTTGAATTTCTCTACGATATATGTTCTCCTATGACCTCAAATTTTATGTCTTATAAATAAGAATAATTTAGACTCTGATACAGTGGAGGAGTCAAAATCACCGATATAAGAAAAGTTGAACTCCCATGTTCAACACATACTAGCTACCAGGAAGCTAACTTCTAAGATGCCTCCAACCTAAAATAAGACAATGACTTTTAGCCAAAGAAATATGCTTCCACGTTTTCCTTCCGAGATGTATAGAAAAACTAAATATCATTTTAAATCTAGAACTTAAACTAGATCCTCTATATTAGGTTCATGTATCTATGGGTGTGGACGTACCGAAGTCTCAAATGGTCTGAGTAAACCATAATATGCTATCCGAGAAGATTATTCCTCCACATCCTCAGAGTCAAGACTAATACTTCCATCTCTAGTTTATGAATCATGTTGTACATATCATGGTGTCTCAAATGCCTATTACCTTATTCAATAACTTCTTTTCTCTGCATCAATACAAATCCATGATGATCTATTGACTAATCTCAATACACTACATACTCCACACCCTCCTATATTAGTCTCCAAAGATGAGAAATTTTCAACATCAGACTTAACTCATTGGAGGATCATTAGTACTACTAAATAATGATAAATTTCCACCCTTTATATATAATATCGTTAAATTGGGATGTAATATTAGGAAAAATTTCCACAAATGTCTTATAGTAAGTTGTTATGCCATGGATACTCCACACCACTGACATGCTCATAGGTGGGTTCCATGCAGTAAATGCATTAATATTTTCTAGGTCTATATCAAATAAATGTAACGAAATTTAATTCTCTTTTATGTGGAGATCATGAATCCATAACTAAAACTTTTAGATCTTACCATAAATATGGTTTTCTATATTTAAAAATCTATGAATATTCTAATGTAATCTTTAAAATCATCAAAATAACTAATGAAATCTAGATTCTAGAAATGCTTAATAGAAAAAGGGATACACTCTCCAACTGATGGGTGATTAGTATAAAACTCATGACCAAAAAAATCACCCATTCCTCTAAGTGATCAGTCTAGACCATAATGTTTAATCTTGTATCATGTAAGAAAAGACATCAGACTCTTCTATGGTTAAATTAAATCGGGGCTTTAATAGTAATAAACAAATCCCAATCCATGATGACAATATAGGGTTCCATTGTGATGACCAAATGTCCCACATAAACCACTCTCCACTAAGAAATATATTGCACTACCAGAAGATAGAAGTAGAAGAATATGTATTCCTCTATAAGTATAATGTCAAAGAAATCATTCTAAATACTAAACTGGGATGTCCATATCTCGACCATGAGTAAATAGATGATTTAATGACTAAAAAATATATTTACAAATTGTTTATCAACAGTTGAATCCACTTATATATATTTTTTACATCATCTTGTGTGTCATTGGGTCAAACACCTCAATAGCCTTTAGATGACCATGGACCCATCTGCCAGCTTCCAATACATTATGTTAGCCACATAGTGGTGGTGGTGTATGGAAATCATAGAATCATTCACATACCGTAGCTCATTATACTAGATTTCCAACTTCCCCTCTTATAGAACTTCCTCCATAGGGGACACCCAACCCTCTCATGGGAGAACACTATTGATGGTTCTATATTTTCTATGGTGGATTAACCACAATCTTCTTACACTCATCCCCATTGTAGGGAATAAAATAACCCTCCATGTGACTTATCCCATAATATGAATAACACAACCCCATTATGGGATTCCATTATTAACATTTCTACCTCTGACCACATGCCCAAGCCGGATCCTAGAAGTATTTCAATCGATGAAGTCATGTCGACTAGAATATAATAGCTACAAGATTCCAATTAGCTCTATAATGGATAACTCCATATCCATCATCCTAGGGACCCTCTTATATGATGTTCTCCATAAATAATTCCTAATCCAAAACCCCATCATATGAGTCAATGTAGAAGTGTAACTTACTAGAACATATATCACATCGGATTCAATAGTCAATCTTTCGTGCTCAAAGTTGCCATCCAAAATCATATCATGTTTGTATTGTGTAATTTCCATGATCCTCCTGGAATGAACTAAAATCATCATCCATCCTTAATATGAATCTAGAAGATCCTGAAAAAAACGAGAAAAACCAGGATGAGAATTAATATATATGAAACAAATTATAGAATTAATTCCATGATTTTGTTGAGTCATCATGTATATGCATTAAAAGTATCGAAAAGTTTCTAAATTAACCATGTATATGGAAATATTTCATCACAACCATATAATAAGTTAGTGTACAGATAAATTTAAATACTAGGATCATAGATTTTATCCAATTATTAGATACATGAGGATCGAGGACACTATAAAAAATCATCATCCTCTGGCACAAAAAATCATAGATTTCATTAATACTGATAACATTATGAGTCTATACTACTTTTATGATTTGTATCTAAAAATGTGGGGTAATTCATTCTATCCACATAGATAAAGAATCTAAAAAGATAGATCATAAAATAAGGCCACGTCAATAATCATGTCATTATAATGATATGGAACGTGTAAATTTGATTTTTTTTCATTTCAGGGGAATCTTGAAAACTTAATAATTTTATCCCACTATTAGGTGTTCATATTATTATTAATATTTAATTAAACATACATATATATGATATGAATCAATTGAGACAGTAAAAGTATAAATTTGACATGTTTTATTTAACATTGATCCATAGAACCATTATCTTGGTATTCCAATCCAAAACGAAGGTATACATTTTCATATGAAATGGAAACATCGACCGTCACACCAAAAATATATTCGATAGTATGAAATCTGCACTCGAAACACTAAGAAACATTTTACTGAAATCCAAACTCATTCCTTGTGTGGCGACAAATCTGAACACCATCCCAATGAATGAACTGGTTAAATCAAAATTTTCAGGGCCATACCCAATGGGTCATGAGGCTTAACTACTCCAATCCCATCTTCATTTAATGGGGATAAAAAGAATCATAAAAAGAATAGCTATTATAGTAGAAATTTTCCTAAAGTATCTTTATGAGAATATACTAATATTTATAAATTTAAATGTGCAGATGAATAATCATAATAATAATATTTAAAATTTAGAGACTAAAAATTCATGATAAAGCCTATATGGATTAAATGGGTTTTATGGTGAAAATGTAAAATAAAAAGGGAAAAATTAATGACCAAATAGATATATTACCTAACTAAATAAAAATGGAATGTAAAATGTAGAGAGATCCAATCTCCAAATTTCCATGACTCATCCATCATACATCGCCCAACATACATGGTATCCCTACGATACTCAATAATCACCATAGATCAATTCTTCCTTTGAAAACATAGGACACAGATGTGAAAATCCTATGTAGTAGTAAGTGTATAATAAGACATCAAGACAGACTTAATGTTGAAGATGTTGATATAAGAGACACGATATGAATCGACACAACATAGATCACACAAAATCCATGGATTAAAAAAATTCAACTATATGGATATTTATATATGTATATATTATCATGTCAATGAAGCCTACATGAAAAATAAAGTAGTCCTACAACTCCTATCCCAACATAAGAAAGAGTCCCAATAGTTCGTAGAGGTCCATTATCGATACCCAACATATTTAATGTCAATAATATGTGACATATAAGCCAATTATCACCTCGCAACTATGAAAAAATGATTCAGGGAACAACATCTTGATAGAGGACCCTTATATTAATACAATAGGTGGGATTCACTAATTTGTAGCTTGGTGACCCATGACCTATCCTAGAAGGATAGTTCTACTACTATTAGTCAAATAGGACCTATGCACTCTTCTATAGGAGCGTGACACTCCAATATTCGGTAGAGGACCCATGCCCTGTACAACCTTAGGGTTCAAGAGTAATTATCAGTAGATCAACCAGGCCCATTGTATTTGGAGGTATACACTATAAAATTTAGTATAATACCCATTCTCTTTCCATTTGAAGCTATACTCAATAATATTCATGAAACCATTTCTTGATACCAAATGATGGTGACACTCATATAGAAACTAGAGGGCCCTTGAACTGTCTAATATGTGTGTTCAGCCCAATGGATAAGTAAAGGACCCATTCCCTATATCAGAAGGATGGTTCCACTATGAGATTCAAGAGAGGAACATTTATCTATTCCACAAGATAATTCCATCCAAATAAATGTTATAGGACACATTCCATATACATGTATGAGGGTAACAATCTAATTTAATTGTATATCTTTCCTAATCACTTCCATATTCAAGCATCACCTAACGGAGCACCAAATATTGAATGTCTCATGGCATAACACAAAATAAAATTTAGAGGCCATAATCATGTTCTATATAAAAACTACTCACATGTTAAAATATATGTTGGAACGAAGGAGTTATGTGAGGTTAATGATTCCTAAAATGGAAAAAATGGGTAAACTACCTATAAGGAGACCCACATGATGTGTCTTCCCACTCCACATTCTTTATATGTCACTAATAATATATGTATGAATTATTATGTAACTCTGGATGATTGGTAGATTAACTACACTTGGTGTCTAGGACACTCATGGCCCTACCCCAAGCCTCTGGTCATGTATGTATGTTCTATACCATGATTGATTGTTTTAGTATAAGGCATGTCCTCCCAGATAGGGAATTTCTCGTTACCCCAGTCAGAAGGTTGTTTCATATGGGTTAGGACACACAGAATGTAACCCAGTCACATGACATGTGATCATATTTTTTTTTCCAAAAACAATGTGTTGCAGTCGCAGGGGTATTACATAGTTCATGTTCATCCATGTACATTCCATGAAGTCAATATATTTCTAGAAAGATAGTTATATTCATCAATATTCCAAATCAAAAAATACCACCATATATCTCGACATAAATCCTGCAAAAAATTATGTTGAATCCATCAATTCATAATTTTCTTCCATCTATTGTCAAGATAAATAATTCCCATTTATCTTCTCGAATATATATTCCCCATACACCTCATTCATCGGTCTTGCTACAAAAAGTCCTTCTTTTGGTCCTGGGTCCATGAAAAATAAATTTTAGAACACAAAAATAATCTATAATACATATATTATCACTGCCACAAAGTCTTTTTAATGATTTTGCGAATCTAGGGATCTGATCAAGAATTATCCCACATATAAATGTCAAATCACACCCCCATGGTCCAACATTGAATAATGTGAATTATTATTAAGAGAAAGGAATAAAAACGGTGTTACAATCCATTTACTTCATTTTTGTGTCAACTAAACCATATGTGGATTCAAGGTAGAGAAAAACTAAATAAAAAATTTATTGTTAGAACATAGGAATATAAAATGGCTCACATATCACAAATCAATGAAGGATAATTGTTCCTGAGAAATTTATTTTCTGAAATGAGGATGAATCTATTAAATGGAGAATCATAGTTGGGATTAAAATTTTCTTCTTTGTAAAATAGAAACACCAATGAATTTGAGAATTCATTGAATTCAATTTACCATGATGCTCCTGGATATAGAGATGCATCCTCGTCTAATTATAATCCACGAAAAAAATGTAGAAGGATGCATCTCAATGATACAAGAGTTTTATAGATATCCCTAGTGATCTGTTAACAACATCATATTTAAGGTGATATTATTATTATTTTTTTAATTTAAAAAATAAAATTAATTAACTCATTAACTATAACCACCTACGAAAGAATTATTTTATCTGATCATCCTGAACCGACCAATTTTAAATCATCCCTACATTAAAACTCATGTTCCATATTCAACCATGTTGTTTTACATTTGGTTTGATATTTTTTAATGACTTATACAAAAATTATTGAATAATTGATTCATTATTAATATATAATATATTTAAAATTATTATAAAATTAATTATGGGTACACAAGGGCTTAGAATCCCACATCATCACTATAAGAGGCTCCAAAAATATTTTATAATATATTAAAATGTATTCAACAGAAAACCATTGTCTTTACAAATAACATGAATATTTTTTAATATAATATTTATTGTTACATTTGAGGAAATTTTTAAACAAAATTTTATATTTTAAATTACTATAAATGGTTTTTGGATAAAAATATCATTCATTAATTATTTTATATATTTTTGTCAACAATATTCCTCCATTTTATTTTTATTAATTCAATAATGTTATTTTTAAACCATAAATATTTTCCTAATGTTATTTTCAATGATCTATGAAATTCTTTCAAAGTGTTAACAAAATTAGCAATGTTTTATCGACTTTGTCAATTGAATCACATTACCAATGCTTGAAATGAATATAAATTTATAACTATTGTGACATTAATTAATTTATCCAACAATAAAAACAATCCATTATGATAAAACTATTTTAATTATATCAATTAGAATTTTTAATAGAAATTAATTTATGAATATTGTTTTTATTTTTTGTTTTTAATGTTTCAAAAAGAAAATGAAGTCAACCCTCAATTTCATGTAAATGTTTTAAATGTTTATTTCATGGAATTTTCATCTAATTCTACATTATTAATCTTTTCTATACTATTCATTACGAATATGATCTCATTATTACATGTATCGAAAATCAATAGATGGAATAAAAATATATTTTATAATGGTATTATCTTGAAATACATTTCATTTCCACATGTAAATGATGATATAAATGAATAAATGTAAACTTTTTATATTTTATGATTAGTGTTAATGATAAAATTTGTTATATTCCTATATATTACTTAGAAATTATTGGTGATGAAGTTTAACACTGATATAAAACTGGATGATGAGTGATCCCAAAAAATATTTTACGAATGGTGAGCCTGATATGTTTATATAATGAAATAGGAAGTTGTCCTTTTTATAATTCATGAAATATGTATTAAACATATGATAATATTCTATTGATTTTTTAGTGAACCAGTTATTTTTGAAATTACAGAACATGGGTGATGAAGATAAATTTCCATGAGACCAATTTGTTTTCATTATTGTACATGATATTATAATTGTACATTTAATATTGATTGTTTTAAATGTTTATGATTAATAATTATTATGAATGATTCCTTTGTTAAATATTTATTACATAATTTTTCTTAATAAAAATGTTTTTATAGGTATGGTTTCACTTCTATAATGTATATTAGATTTTAATATGTTATCATGCCAGTATTCTAATGTTTTTCACATGATTGATTTTCAATTTTTCATTCCCAGGTTTTCCATTAGTGATCATTTGATGTGACCAATCTTATTTTTTTCTACCATGGTTATAACGATTGATATTTTATTGATATTTATATAAGGATTTTTTGTGGGAGATTGTCAGATATTTATATTGAATATGAAAAAATGTGTATAATGTAAAAAAATCAATTAACTATATGGTTAATGTTATGTTATATGATTTTATATTAACCCTAAACACTTATACTAATGGATCAATTTATTTGTAATTTACTATTAATATCAATTAATTTTATTTGTTTTGGTTGGATATAAATGGGAACTATTTAGAAATTTCAAATCATTAATCATAATGATAATGTATTCGTCAACCGATACAGGTTGGATGGATTGGGGATTTTATATTTATTATCAATATATTGTTTAGATAACATGTGTATTAGTTTTTTATGTGGGTAAAATAGAATAATTGTTGATTTTATCAAGTTTATTTACAGACAATAATATGTTTAAGAATGAAAATTCACATTTTAAGGTCATTAGTTATTATACATTATTGGTATTTAAAACAGCTAAGTGGTTTGAGGAAGGATAGCCCATTAAGGTAATTTTTTTTCAATATTATACGGTGTTAAATGTAATTATTAAAATACTATTTTTATATTTTTATATTTTTTGACATATTTTTGATAATGTTAAGGATATCATAATATGTCAGTATCTAATAATTTTTTCTTTTATATTATTATATTACCCAACATTATATTAATATGTAGTTATTCATATAATTGAGGGAAAACTTATTTTAAAGTGTTTTAATGTTATTATTTTTATGGAATTATTTATTTGAAGGATTATTTATTTTTATTAACGTGTTACATACTATGTTTTTACATTCTATACAATAGTTTATATAATTATTAAATTATCTTATTCCAAATTTTTATGTTTAATTAAAGATAGAATGAATGGTTTTGATTATTTTATATACCCCCTAATCAATTAGATATTGATTATAGTTCATAAATAATTATATATTGACATACATAATTTTTAGTAAAAGACAAGTTGATAGATGAATCATATTGAAACACCCAACCAATTTTTGAAATTTAATTTATTTACTGAAATATAATCATGTTATTATATTTCGTTATGTTCTTATTTTCGATAAAAATGGAATTCCTCATATATATATGAAATATACCATTAGATAAAAATGTTATCAAATTACAATATTTTAAAATAAAATTATGGTAATTTTATTTTGATAATGATTTATGATTTTCAGGTCAATAGTCTTCTCATTACCATCCAAATTATTTTAATCATTTTTCTATATCATATCCATTATAAATTTGAATTTAATGTTATCAAACATGTATATATTTTTATATCTTACTAATGATCAACTATTTTGAATCTTATTTATTTTTTAAGATACATGTACATAATTTTTTTTACCTATTATAAAAATGTTTTTAACATTAATTTTTAAGACCAGGTTATCTAAAAATGTATTTTCAAATTTAATTTAATTGATTACCTCATAAAATATAATGTTCTGTGTATAATATTATTTAAATGTGTGTGATAATGAAATAAAACGTGATTTTATGAATAATACAACATTAGTCATCATATAGGAATCATACCATCATTCTTTACTAAAAATTTAATTTTATTATTTAATATGAATGTTATAACCAATCTTATGATTTAGTGTATATAAATAGTATAAAATAAATTTTAAAATATTTACACATATTAGTCTTAATAAATATAATTTTATTGTGTAATGATTATGAAATATGCACTAAATTTTTGTGAATACAGTTTTTTCCTGAAAAAAAATATTTTCCTAAGAAAAAATTATTTCATGTTGTTGGAGAATTTTGAAATTGATTTTTTACAAAAATAATAATTTAATTTGATAAAATCGGTATTATATTCCAAATCATCATGTCCATATTTTTTGAATAAATCATCAATATACTTTCTCATAAAGTGTAATAACCACGGAAAATGTTTTATCAATAGTATTTGGTAAATTAGATAAAATATGCTTAATTTTTTTTGAAATTGATTAAAAATAATCATAATTTTTTTCAATATTTTAGAAGAAAATATATTGACCACACTTTAATATATTCGAAGAAATAATATTTTTTGTTACTTGTATTTGATAATGTAATTTATATTTCTTAATGTAATTAAAAGTTAAAAAATTTAAGTTTCCTAATTTCAATATGTCTAATATATTCTCACATTGATAAATATTAAATTTATGTTATGAAATGGAAATTATTAATTTGATTAATTATTATGAATATAGTTTATATGTAATGATTTTTAATGAAATAAATACATTAAATTATTATGCCACAATACCATCGTTCTAGAGTAGAGAGAAGAAAAATAATGTAACCATTTTAAAAAAGTTAAATGTGATATATTAATAAGAATTATTTTAATAAATGAATTCATTTTAAAAATATAATTTATTAGTAATATGTTGTTTTATTATATTCAAATTAAATATTTTTCATTGTATTTTTTATTATAAAATATTATTAATGTACTAAAATTGGAATTATTTTTATGTTATGATAAATACTCTTTTATTATAGGACTTGAAATTTTTAAAAGTATCATAATAGGAAAATGATATGTAAAATAGTTTATAATATCATTAATTTTCCACTTACATGTAACATTTTATATTCTCAACAATCATGACTCCAAAATAGTCGATAATTTATTATTATAAAAATCATTATATGGGTTAATGAGAGGTTAAATCTAATATATATGTTTTAATACATCACATATAGTCTATATAATTGTTCATACTAGTCTATTTAGATTTATACTAATTATAGATTATAAATATTACAATATATAGTGATATGATCATGACTATTAATTTATATTATGTTAATAAACTATTTAATTCCAAAGGGGGCATTCACAAACCTAAAAATATAATTTACCTATTCTCTTTACCATGATTATCATATTAATTGTCTTATCTTTTAATATGTTATGTTTTCATTAAATTACTATATATTGATTCATTATAGAGATAAGTCATACAAACCACAATGGTGGGGTAATATTAATGTCATTCACACACCCAACAGACCCCTTCAGGTGTGTGTAGACCTAGTTAGGAATTTTAATGTATGAAAGTGGTAGTAACCATAGTCAGATGGTGAGGTTTTATATTATCTCGTTATATGTATTTGGTGGTAAGGTTGTTGGAAATTTACCACATTATCAGAGGTAGAGGGCAATTTTTTTAATTTTTCTATTTCTATTGGAATGGAAATTTGGGATTGATTTGACATTCTTAGGTTGTGAAAAATATGCTATACTCATTCAGTTATTAAAAATGATTTCTAATGGGGTTTCTTCTATTAATTTTTTTGAATGAATTTATATGAAAGGTAGTCAGATTATATTTTGTAGAGTATTTTCTCTCTGGTTATTGTTGATGCTCTGGTTCGGGTCACTAGGATCTAGGGATCGAGAACACCTATAAGATATTTGGAGAATTGGGTCTTCTTCTAGATTTTGATGGTACCCTAGGTTGGTATGTCATATATTTATATTAGTGTAATTGATATACACTATTTCATGAATTATTTATATGGAAGATAGAATTGTAGAAATGTGATAGGGATGTTATAATAACTTTTTATTTTTCTCTTTGTGTAACGAGATTAATGTTACCATCAGATATTGAGATCTATTTCTATAGTATTATTTTCTTGATCCCAGTATATGTTTTCACTTATGGGTTTCATGTATGGGAAAAAATTATCATGTTATTTGATTGTTTTAGTTTTCATTGTGTTATGATATCCCTCTCATACATATTCTCTAGGTTTAAATGGATAGTGAAATGGATTTTGTTAAGGGAATAGTCTACTAGATCAAAATATTATAGATGTAATCAAGAGAATTGATTTTAATGATTAAAAAAATTCCCCATAAGTAAATAATATCATTGTTGATTTATTACCCATTATTGGATGAGAAAGAGACTAATATCAATATTAAATATGTGATAAATACCATTTCTTAATGGTACAAATGATCCCCAAAAAATGGACGATTGTGGGTCAAGATCATTCATATTAATGATTTCTTAAAAACCCCTTTGAATATAATGAATAAGGTAACTAGGTGTAAACATGTATTCCATTAAAAACTGATGGGATTTCAATATATTGGAATACTAGAATATGATATTAGAATAGAAGGTATTCAATGTCATCTCATTCAATAGTTATTTCTAGAGTCATTTATGATGTAATATTCTATAGAGTTTCTTTTTCTATATTGTGGAGAGTGATCGATGTAAGAATAAAAAATTTGGTTTACGGATATGGGTTTATATCAATTTACAAAAAAAATGATTTAATGAAATATTATATTAACATGAATTGTTCACGATTAGATATCAGATCATATGTATTTATGCTACATCATTTTATTTATGTGGATAATATAGACATAGTTTTATTGGTAGGCATAAACATGATAGAAAAGATCGGATTTTCTACCCAGTTTTGACTTCCTATTATAAGATTCAGTGGAATGTATAGAAACAAGTTGATCTTTCATGAAAATAAAATTATTAGTGGATGTGGTTATCAGTAGTGGGTATCCTATACATTATCATTCAATGAATATTGAGTTAGATGAACATTATAATAAGGTTAAATATAAGATCAGACTTGATGATATTATTTTTCTTTTTTGATGATGTGTAGTGGTTTTGGATGTTATAAACATTTAGATTGGTTTTGTTAATCTGGTTTTATGCCACAGTATGGTCAATTGTCATTAGATAACATGGAAAATAAGACATATTTAGAGGAAAAAAATCAATATGTATCTATCTAAAAACATTTGGAGTGAATGACCTTCGAACAATGGATGAGTTTCAATTAGAGGGTGATGTGGGATATGTGCCACTGAGAGTTACTATTTTAATTGAATACTCATTTGATGCTACTTTATTTTATTTTGGTTTTCCCACAAATATTTTACTTTCAATTTTTTTAAGTGTTGAAACATCCAACAATGATACTATCCATTTTCATGGAGTTTGAAACCACACTTAATATGAAAAAAGTGTCAGGATTTTAGTGTCCTTGTTTTTCACCTTTGATAGTTGATGATGAGTTAGTCTGTAATGTCCTCATTATCAATATGGACCTATTTGACATCCTTATTGGGATTGATTATATTATCACTCATAATAGAAATGAATATTTTTATAATCAATATTTTTCATTTCATAATATTTACAATAGTTATATTGTGTTTTAGGGGGAGTGGGATCTATGATATGTATGTGAAAAACCTTCATTCCTAACGAATATATGTTTATTGAAAACTAATTTAGTTAATCTTGAAGCCATTACTCAGTTAATTAACATCCCTTTATTTTTTGCAGCATCCTTGCTGTTTTCATAGATGATTTATCTAGCCATACTATATAGAGGGAGATAGATTTTTCAATCTATTTAGTGATGATTAAAAATATAATTTCAATACCCTCTTATTGTATGCCACTTGTGGAGCTGAAATAGATTAATATTCATTTGTATAATGTGACAGAGATATATTTTATTCACCTCAATATTTTTCCATGGGAAACCTAGTTCTATATTCCATGTACGTTGATTTATAATTTTAATTTTCACAAACTATCAGGTTGTTAGAAAGTTGATGGTTATAAATGAAAATATTCGTATCTATGTAGATGATTTCTATGACATGATAATGGGGGGGAATATTTTTTGAAATATCAATTCATCATTATGGTAACATTAGTTCTGTGATTGTGATATTGATATACCAATGATTGTTTTTATGATTATTTATGATTATTATGAATATCTTTTAATTCCCTTTTGTCTATATAATTCTCCATCAATCTTAATAGCTTTGATGAATCATAAATTCCATCTGTTTATCCACATGGTTTTTGTTGCATTCATAGATGTTATTTCTATTTATTTGATATTTGAGTGTCAGAAAAAAGATCATCTATGTTTTTATTTAATAATCTTTAGGATTCACCATTTGTATTTAAATCATATGAAATGTTTAACTTGGATCTATGAAGTGATGTTCTAATGGAATGTGATTTATGAACCAGGCTTATAATCCAATATTGAGAAGTTGAAAGATGTAAATTTATGTTATGAATGAAGAATTGCATTTGATATATTAATCATCCTCAGTCATGTTGTATGCTTTTAGTGGATTTTCATAGAATTATTTAAGAATGAGTCACAATTTAAAACTCATACATGGATAGGGTTATAATTTATATGTTATGAAAAGAGTCTTAATTACTTCATTGAGAAAATATAACCATAAACATCATCAAAAATAATTATCACACATGATCCAATAAGGAGTACATGGTATAATATGTTTCCATGTCTATTGTTTTGGGTTTCATGATAATGTAAGATGATTACAAGGTGGATAATGGAACTATTAATCTTTAGCCGCATGAGAAGAATTACGCCACTCTTGATGTGATGCTTTTTATTGTTATGAATGAACTTAAATATTAGTTGTGATATCTTATTAGGGGGAGGTTAATTTTAATTTCTGACAAATAAGGATTAAAATATATATTTTATCTAAATGATATGAATCATATATAGAGGCAGTTGGTGGAATACATTCTGATTTTTGATTTTGGAATCACCTACTCCCAAGGGACATAGATTTTCATCATGGATGCTCTCATCCTGAATATCCTTTCACAAAATATTTTGGAATCTATGGAATGGTGGAATCTAATTATTTTCATAGATTCATTTAGATGATGGTGACGAAGTTTTAGTAACGGTCTTTACTAGTTCACATTTATAACAACCACTCATGTTTATTCAAATGATTTTATATCATGATGATGGTTTTATAGGAATCAAGAAATAATTTATGGTTGGGGTCTATTTCTTAATAATCTCTCCCTTATGATGATATTATCCATGTTGGGGATCAGTTTGACATACAAATATCTATCAGTTTATTATTTTTTATTTAATATCCTTGATCATTATGGTATATTCTTATAGATATTAGTGAATATATATTATTACATGAGAAATGCATTTGGTGGTTGGGTATGAAGCGTGACATTACATATTTTGTGATAGGTGTGACACATGCAGTCGTATTAATGTATTAAATATAAAATAGTCACCTTTTCTCTACCCTCTTAATCCTTCTAATTTTATATTGGATCTGGTTCAATTCTATTAATTATTTCATTATCATATATTCCTTAATGATAGTATCATATATCATTGGTTGATGATCGATTGAAATAATATAAAAATTTTATTTTGATCAGGGACACCAATTACGTTTAATGTATGGATAATATATATATGAATGATACATTGAGGTTACATGTGGTTCAATATAATATTATTTGGATAGGATAAATATTATTAATCCATGTTTTGGAGGAGTATCCAAAAGGTTATGGGGATGCATTCTCTATTGAGTACAACATACCATCAATAAAAGATCGATCATATATATCATGTTATTTTGATCATGGAGGATATAATTTTTTCTTAAACCTTGTATATTAGTGGATCATGGGATTTTCATCAACGGATAAAAGACTACTGTAATGAAATTTTTATACATCGTTGATCAGAATTGCACCCTTTGAGGACATGCATGGTCACCCATGTAGATAACCTCTTCATTGAGAAGAGGTGGAATAGACCAATATTATGGGATACTCTCTAATTAAATATATTTTTGTGAGGATTCATAATATTTATCTATATTAGGTTTCTGTGAAGATTCTATTAAAATTTAATGTCGAACTTTGACTCCTTCAAATGGAGATTTATATAGGTTGTAAATTTTTCATATATGTTTATCTAAAATTCGATCACTATCTAGTTGTAAAAAAATAATATATGAATCAATGTTGTATTGGATCATTTCAGATCATGTAAATGAATGGTAATGTTGTGTTTGTTACTCATAGTTTATTTTACAGGTAATCATGTGGTTTTCCATGTATTTCATTTCAAGATGTACCATCCAAATACAACTTTTGTTATGAGTTGTGAAGCAATCTAGATGGATCAATACATTTTTTTTGTATATCAGCTGATGAATATCATTGATACTTTATGTAATTCCTTCAATGGGATGAAATTTCCATTATATATAGATTTTTAGAGACACTAAACAAATTACCATGAGACTCAGGAGTAGGAATCAAGGGTTAGGGATTATTGAACCCACATAATATGGAATCACTATTTTCTACATGACATATTGGTATGGAAAGTTGAATTATGGGAATATTGTATCATAATTTATTTTATTTTATAGTAGTTTTATTAGTAAGAGTGTTTTGTAATTGTTTAGGGACCATTATATATATTTTATTGAGTTTCTATATAATATGGGGTCCATAATGTTTTCTAGAAACGTTTTTGGGGTATGATATAACTTATGATATAAGTTCTTCCATAGAAACTACATGTATTATTGTTTATTGAAGAATGATCTCTTAAACCAAAAAAATTGTTTTATCCATAAAACTGAATTTATGTAGTAAGGGTAACATTAACACCATATAATCACACGGTGATATATATGTAACTCGAGATGACCTCTTTTTTGGTGTATTAGTTATCAGGATTATAAAATAAAATTGATGTGTTAACACCATTGAAAAAATATCCTAGAATGATTTCTTTTTGTCTCAAATTTGATACTTCACTCTCAACACATGAGTCCCCCACCCCTCGAACCATATGTATTATTATAGGAAATGTGGGTTGTCTTAAATTGTTATTTGTAATTTCGATTAGAGTATGTTCTAAGTGCTGGTTGTGTCTCTTCGATTAGAGTATGTTCTATTGTCTGATCTTTTTCTGGGTTTTGTTCTATTCTTACTTGTGGTCCTCTAGTTATTTTTTCATTGAGGAATATTGTCATCCACCATATCTATACTTTTCTATTGTGTGTAATATTATTCATGGATGTGGGAATATTTTATATTTCCTCCATTAATTTATATTCACTACATCTAGTATTGGAAGATCCTATTCCAGGTGTGTGTGTCCTGGGTTGAGGTAGGTGGTTCCCTCATTATCAATTATTGAATGAACCATTATTGATAATCTTTTGTAAATATATATACCAATATATTATCATTATTATTTTTTATCAATAAATGATATAAATGTTTTTAGAGTTTGGCGAACCAATTTGTAGGATGTTTTATTTAAAATTGAGAAATTAACATCGTAACGAGCTTTACAAAGTCTTGTAGTAGTTTAAATTTGTGTATCAAAATTAAAAAAATGTGAATTGAAATATTTTATATAAAAAAATCAGCTGAATATTACCTCCAAAATAGTTTTATTTGATATGTAATATGAAATCATAATGGCTTATTTATAAGTATGTGGGAAATCTAGAATGATATCATCAATAATATAAGGCATATGATCATGATATGTAATAATTTATATAGAAAATTCTTCAACAAGGTTTTCAAAATATGAAAAACCATGGGAGAATTATATACTGAAAATAGATATCACTAGCCATGATGAGAATCATTATTGATAAAATTTATCCTCACACAAATATATCATTATTGTCATAAATATTCCCCCCAAAAGTGATAGAACTATCCCATACTGACCAATTGATGTGTTCGGGAAATACCACCACCACACCAGAGTCTAGGATCACATGAGGCCAACCCAATAGCATTTACTTTTAACCATGAAATTATAAGAGGAATCCAGTTGATAACTTTCTCATCAAATGATTTTATACACATCCACTTACACCAAATGTTCTATGTATAACAAGATCCAAAAATTCACATTTCATGTAACCCATTTGAACATTAGAGGTGACCAAAACCACTATATATATGACAGTAATTCCCAAAATTATATAGGTGGTTTGATTGTATTGAACTGAACTATAACAAATAATATTTCCCATTATGATATAATTATATATCTTATTATAAAGTATGTTTATAGATAAAAGTTATCTTATTTCTACCCATGCAAATTTATCTAATCGATAGTGTAATTCCATGTAGCCTTACAACTTATCCGATTTATATCCATGCATTTTTATCCAAAATGAAATCTTATTGAATCACAATGATGTCTGTAGCCATTGTAGGAAGTTCCACGACAACCATTATGGAATTATTCCATATTGATGTCTTAATATGATCGATGAAAATGTTTATGATGATTCATTCCCATTTCCCTATATGTATGCATAATGGTTGATTTATCCACTAATATATGTTTTCTATTACTCATTCACTTATTGAAATAAAATAAATATTTTTGAGTATACTCCATGGTCACCTTTTTTATATTGTCCATCAAAAAGTGTTCTTGTAGATCTCGATACATCTTGTGATTCGTTGGTGTATGGAAAATGATGAGCTACATGCATCATCCAACAACCGTTTCTTCAACATATGATTTGATTGTACACATAGTCTTCACCGATATATCACAACACTTTAACCATTAACATTAGAATCTGAGTGTTTCACTTTTCATATATTTTAATATTTATTTTTAACCCCAACATAAAATCATAGAGAACCAATTATATTTTCTAAAAATTTAGTCTGAGTAACCATTTTTGATAGTATGGATGATGTTCCATCTCTTATGATTCCCATTTCCATAATTTTCAAATATAATAAGAACATAAGATAGAGAAGTGTAATATATGTGGAAATTATGTATATTTCATAACATCATTATCATGATATATAAGAAGTTTTGTTTGAAAAATTCTTTAACATAATTCTAATATTTTATATCTTTTAAAATTCATTGGATAAACTGGGGTATTCATAACCGAGGTTTGAGATTGAAATCCCTATAAAGGAATAAACATGGAATTGCATGAAGTATGTAATACATTTTAGAAAATATTTGTGTCAATGGTGTATAAAAGAAATGATAATCATAAACATGAACAAAAAGGCATGATATATCAGGAAAATATTAAGGAAACATTGAAAATGTGGAAACAACATAAAAACTACAAACTAAACATAGGTTAACAATATATTCCAATACCTAACAATGGAATAATTCCCATAAAAGATTCAGTTTCACCCCATGTCCCAACATAGAATCTCATAATACTTATAATTACACAATATATTAGAGATATATATTTATTTTGGTGCACCAGTCACTTTCATTTCATTTTCATGATTTAGTGTGGCTCATAAATAACACAACACAGATTCATTCTTTGTCATATTGTATTCCATGAATAAGAAATGTCGAATACATAATTGTATATAACAATTTAATGAATTTTAAATGTAAGAATCTAAATAATGTTGATTGTAAATGGGTGTGACATTTAATAAATACATGTCTTGTCTTGGAAAATAGTTTTGAAATTCTAGCAGCATGACACCATCATATAAATATTACTAAAATTGGTAGTTGAGAGAAAAAATGTTATATAATAATTTAGACAAAAAAATATTTTGGAATTGAGATATAGAATGACATATCCCATCATTGGGAATTTAAAATATATGGAATACGATAATAAATAAACATCACTAATGAAAAGTATATAAGGATACATTACATGAGAGTGTGAGTCTAAAAGCTTGAGTGGAGCTTCATGAGAGTTGAGGAAAACATTGGAAGTCTCTATATAAGGGATGTAAGTGTATGGATGATATAACATTTATTTTAGGTAAAGAAAAATATGAGCATGGGTGGGTTTATATAGTAAATGTGTGGCGATTTCATTATATTTTATCAAACATATGTTTTAGACATTATATTATAATGTAACAAATATTCATTCCCATTATTTTTCTAATGGTTTCTACAAAATATGAGTCGTTTTAATTTTTTATATGCCCAAGGGCCTATATTTTTAAATTAATACCACGTAATATGTAGATGTAGAATATAATTTTAAACATATGTTTTTTAAACCATACAATATATTATATGTTTAGGATGTCACATAATGGATTTATAAAATTATCCAAATCAAAATAAAATAATATTATTTAAAATTTTAAAATTATATTTTTCGGTGGATAAATTTTATTGTATTGATGAAATCACATTTGGTTAATTATGATTTCATAATAAATACAGTATATTTAAATCACATTTAATTCGTAATAGAAAATTAACTGTTCTAGAAAATTCTGAATAATTGAATAAATTTGACGTTCTGATTCCAAATATAATTTTAATTTTAACTAAATTATAATCTAAATGTTAATATTTTAATTTTGAAAAGAAAAATTGACCTTAATTTTGAAATTCTAGTGTTATGGAAAATAAACAGTTTAAATCCCTTATAAAATTACAATATGGATTATAAATATTATAGGATCAATTAAATTTGACAATAAATATTTCATAATTATATCATATTAAAATATTATTTACTAAAAATTACATTAATTCCTCAAATTAAATTACCTATTTATTTTTTGTATGATATATAGATACCATTTATTTTTTTGTATTAAAATTATTTATAAATTAACAATAATAAGATTAAAATGTATTAATTATGACATATATATGAAATTACATAATAATATTTATAGGTTCATAATACATATCTAGTAAATACAACATAAAATTCCTTAATAGTAAGGTACATGAAAGTGAGGCTTTCATAGTGTAGTTCAGTGTACAATGTTTGGGGCATGAAATCAATGAGATTGAACTACTCTGGTAAATGATTTACCTCATTCATAAGTTTTTTAATCTCAAATTAGTCTTGGTAAGGGAGAAATCCATGTGATTCTATTTCTTTCATACACATAGATAAATTGGATTCTTACGGTATAGATCTACTGGTTGAGGCCAACATTTTTTTGGTATTAATTGGATCTGTTATAATCTTATTTTTATACTAATCATGTTATCACTATTAAATGGATATATTTTCAATGATAATGATGATTAAAGTTCATATAAATATTACAGAATTATTCCAGAATATGTATTTTGATTTCTATTCCTACTGCATATAATAATACATATAAATAAATAAAATAGTAGAAATTTATTTATAATAGTTTAGGTCATTATAATATTAAATATTATGAAATATCTCCCCATAATATGTCTATTTCAACACAAAATTTGATGAGGGCATCAATGCTTCATCAAATCCTCCGGTACCAACATTGCTCCATCAAACATGTGGTATCTCCACAATATTATGAACAGGTGTAGTGTATAATATCATAGAATATTGTCTATACGATCTAATATATTCACTGATAGCTCTTCAAGTGACGTATCATTCTCTAATTCTACCAACTCTTGATTGAGTACAAGTGAGTGGTCTAATATGTACTTTATTAAGGGGGGTAAATGGAATAAATAATGTACATGTTATATGTTTAGTTGGAGTCATCATTGATAGAAAACACGTCCTATGTGATCAAGGATCTCAATTTTAATGATGTATCATGGGATAAGAATTATCTTCTTCAAAAATCTTATTAAACTCGTCCATGTCATCAATATTAAACTCTAGTTTTCATTAAAAATTCTAATAATATGAATTCTTACAACAATGAGTATCCCATAAGTAATATTGAATGTTCTTAACATTTTCCACCATTTCCTATACCATTTCAAGGCCTATATGTTTTTTCTAACCTTCAAAATCCCACCATGCAGGCATTCTGCACCTACAACAATAATGGGATTTTTAGGGATCCATTTAGATTATTATGTTTAAAATATTGTTTTATAATAAATAGACTATATGAATATGTTTATCTCTTTCATAATTTCTTTTTGTAAAATGAGTATTATCTCAACATATCCTCACATTTTTTGATAATTTTCTTATATTGGACTATATTTCGGGGGTGATAAGCTATTCAAATGTTCAGATATGTGTTAAAAACATGTGGGAGAATTTTTTAAAACATGTTGGTAAATCATGGATCTCAATCAAATAAAATAAATAGGGTTACACTATGAAGGCTCATGATATCCCAAAATTACAACCATGTATGTTGATCAAGTGAGAAAATCTATCAAATCATAATGAAATGTGCAGTCATTATAAGATAATACCCCCAAACCCATATAACATTGTTTCTGTTGTTTTTTCTTGGAAGTTAGGTGAAAAATTCCATTGTGATGTCTCACCATTAAATTATGGTATGCTTAAATGTTGTATTATTCACATATAATTTCATCTTTCATACCATAATAGATAAAATACTAGGAAGCATAATGTATATTTTGGAATTTCATTCTTCATATTGTCCCATCAATATTTTTCTTAGGGAGATCAATAAATATTTACACTTCTTTGGTGGATGTAGAAAGTCAAAATATTTGAATCACCAACTAGATACAATTTTAGTTCAGGATTTGATGATAAAAATAGAAATTAACCTAATATAAAATATCCTTTAATGACACTGAACCCTAAGGGTTTACGATTTCTTATTTTTTTAACATTATTCAAAATGCGTTCAAAATTTATTTTATCATCCATTACCTTTTCCACAATGGATGGTCGATCAATCATTGGTGAATATATTGATGATGATCCTTCCATTATGATCTCTATGACCATCATTTTTAAATATAATAAGATCTGATCTCTCTTAATTCTTGTCAATGATATAATTGTTTGATAATTTCTACTTAATACATCCACCGTTATTTCCTATTTATCGGTATAGTAGTGGATTTAGATGTCATAGTCAATTTTTTTCTAAACTTATTATTTGGTGTATATTAATCTCATTCTGTGTGAAAATATATTTTATACATTTTTAATCCTTATATATATAACACTTCTCCCCAAATATATAATTAATAAATATTTTCAAACTTAATATTAATGTATTCAACTCCAAATCATGTGTTGGGTAGTTTTATTTTTGAACCTTAAACATCATTGAAACATAGGATATGATAATATCACTATGCATTAACACATATTCCAATAAATTCTTCAAAAGCATTACTTAATACAACAAAATGATATCTACTCATGGGTTGTGTGAGAACAGGTGCAGTTAGAATCCCCCTTCTTCAGTAGCTTTCTGATCTATTAACATTTATTTTAAATGAAAACACGACAACCTTCTAACTGATGTTGGTTTGAGGGATGTAAAATGGTGAGATATGTTTCACAATTTGATGATAGTAACTAGGTAAAATATGGAAAATATCAATATATGTCATAGATGTTGGTATTTCCCTTTCTTCAAATGCTTCTTTCTTTTAAGGGTAAAAAAATATCGCAATACATTTGATTCTTAACCCTATAAAATTGATAACTCATTAATGAAAATAATATTTTCTATATGTTTCAGAGATATTCCCATTTTTAATGTTTTGTAGAATAGTTCTCAAATGTTCTTCAAGGAACTCATTAGTTTTACAAAATTATATAATATCATCTATAAATTCTTCCAATAATATGTTGAGGTAATCCTTAATGTCTATCTTCATCATGTCGATGAATATTACCAGTGAATTTTTGAGTAAACATGGTATAACATGAATAATTTAACATATTTTTTACAATATTTATTTCAATGGGAATAAAATAAATGAGAAAAATAAATATTAAAGATATTACATGAAATAAAATTATAACATAATGGCCACATGGAAATTATGGAAACAACAAAAAACACAACATCATAAAAAAATGTCTCGAAAAATTTATAAGATGCCATAGTGGAGGAATTATAATTAAGTTATCTCCTTTACTCCCTTTGCCAACATTATGTAACATAGGATTTAATATTACACAATGCATTGGTACACTATATAATTTTAGGTGAACCTGTCACTTTTATTTCATTCTCCTACTTATGTGTACCACATAGATTACAGGACATGGATATATTCCTCATTATATATTTCAATATGATACAGGTTTCTAGAATAAATAATTCTTTTCCGAAGTCACATATATATAAGTGTATAATGGTGATCAACATTGATTGGAAATGGGTATGGTCTTCCATACACAACTCTATTTTCATTTGATATCATGGTGAAATTTTGGATGCATAATGACATAACATAATAATTATGAATTTAAATTTGTTAAATAGAAATAGGTTTATTATCAAACGATCATAAAATGTGTAGTAATAGTGACTTTTAAATAAATTCCCCAACATTTAGAACTAAAAAATATAGGCATAATATAATAAATAAACTTGAATAAAGGATATTATGTGAGGATCACTTACCAAAGGGTGTGACTCCAAAAGTATCTAAAAAGATTCTTGAAAGTTTGTGTGAACATTGGGAGGACTTTATGGATTGGAGGGAAGAGAAAAGACCTGACTAATGGATTTTCAGTTATATGTGGTGGGATATTGGGTGTGATTATACAGTAAAAGAGTTTTTATTTATTCATTATTTCTCAAGCATATGTTTTGGAGTCAATTTAATAAAATAACAAAAAAATATAAAACAACCCACAGTTTTTGCCAATGGTTTTTGACAATATGAAGTGGTTTTAATTATTTTATATTTCCAAGAATAGATATTATTAAAATAATGGCATTTCTTATGTGGCAGTGAGTAGTAAAGTTAATGAAATTACTTTGAAACCATAAAATATATTAGTGGTGTTGGATTAAAGATATTAGATTTAGAAAATTAATGAAATAAACATAAAATCACATTTAATAAGTGTAAAATATAGATTTGTTCATTTAACCCATATATAGTATTTATTATATCACATATGGGAAATTATGATATCATAATACATAGTATATTTAAACTGTATTAATTTTTACATTAATATTTGACTACGTCAGAATATTATGGAAGACTCACAATTCGATAATTTCTACATTCCTATTCAAAAAATAATATTCATTTTATCAAAATAATATTCAATATAATTTTATGTTCAATTTTATATTAATAAATTACATTAATTAAAAAATGGTGGATTATTTTGATAATAATATTTTTCAACCAATATTAAAATTATATTTTTAATCATATTAATTATATTATTAGTTATTTTAAATAAAAAAATAATTAATAATAAATATTTATTAAATTTTTTTTATTTCAAAACTCTATTAATTCATGGATGTTTTTTTAATTGAATTTATATAATACATGAAAATAAAAATTGTTTTATTGAATTAAAATGAAAATAATTTATAATGTTTTAATAAGAATAAAAGATTATCATTAATCTATTGAATAAAAATACAATATAAATTTTCATATTAGTATGGTATTGATAAATATAAATTAAATACAGAAAATAATTCATTGTGAGTAAGGGGATCAATGGAAGGACTTTCTCTAGGGTTTTGAACATACATTTTTGGGTTCATTATCTCAATTAGATTGAACTTAAATCACAAACTATTTCTCTCAGGAAAATCTTGTTGGATTTCCACTAGGTATTGGACGAGGGAAAATACTGGTGATGTAATATCTGATGGAATCATTGATAAATGGGACTCATATGGGATAGTCTTACTGGTTGAGGAATTTTAAATTAATTGTATCATCAAAATTATTTTATGGTAAAATTTTCATAATTTTCTAAGATAGTTTTTTTTATATAAAATTAATACCATTGAAATATGAATTATGTATTTTGACAACATAATTACCCAAAAGTGATTTAATAAATACTGTTACCATGAACCATTACCAATTTTATGTTTCCATTTAATATAATGTGATTTTATTTTTATTTGGATAATTTTATAAATACATAATGAATCCTCCAAAATATTCAATATTTATTATGGATTAAAAATTATTTAGTTCAGAGTTCAACTCACTTCAATATAATAAGGGTAATTATTTTAAAATTTTCAAATGATGGACATATAAAATAGTGAATCCAACAATCATTTGGTATAAAATATGGGAAAACTCCATGAGAATGATTGTGGTTTTTGTTATTTTTTAATATAGAGTCCAAAACCATTGTTTGAGAAATGATAATGAATTCCCCCACATTTATTTTATTGAACCACATAATCAACAATTTTTTCTTCAAAAAACCTTGGATCACATTCTTACCCTCCCCCAATCTAGAGTCCTCCCAAGGATACCCTAAGAGCTCAAGAAGCACTTTACATGTATTTGGAGGCATACACTCAAGTATGGGCTCCCCACCAACTATTATTTTTTCTAGTTCCTTAATTATTTATTCCTTATATCTCTAGTTATTACTGATGTTATATATATTTACATGTCCCTATTAATAATCATTTGATTTAAAAATGCTGGAAGACCATATTCAATCAATGCAAACCATTATATGAATTTTTTAAGTTACTTCTTTATGATACCAAAATTTAACCATAATTTTCCAAAAAAATCAATTATTAAGTGAATACCTTGACTATTTCTTATTAAGGGTATTCAATATTATTGAATTATACCTCTATAAATTGGTAGTTACATTAGTTTATTCCACAATCCTTTTTCAAGGAATAAAATGTGAGGATAAATTTTCATTTTTTTCATGATCAATGTGGCACTCTTAATCATGAAAATTAAATGAATGTGACAGGTCCACCACGAATTCTATTGCACTCTAATAAATTTTAAAATTTTAATCTCAAGAAACATAATATAGGGGAAAAGAGTGAAAATTATTCTTTTATGGGAATTTTTGCATCATGATGTCTTTTCAATTTTCATTTTCATATATTTATGAAGGAGGGTTGTTTTTTTCATCCATATTTATCATATTTTTATCATGATATCATGATATATCATATTTAATTGATATTATTTAATTTAATTATTTATTTTGTTGACCATTGATATGCCTATTGTTTAACATCTATTAAATAATTTCTGTTATTCAATTTTTTTCTATTATTTTTATTTATAGATAATCTTTTTCTTATGTATTTCAATATGTTATTTGGTTTATATTTAATATACATTTAATTTTAAAAGCATGTTAATGATTTTTTAAATAATAATATTGTATCGTGTTTTCATGATGTTATGTAATTTACCAAAATCATAAAACATAATATACTTATTGATATTCATGGTAGTAATATGTGTAGTATAATGTAATCAACAATTTAATAATTTTTAATAAGTGTAAGGGTTTCTATAGTTATCTTCTAAATAAAGTAAATTTAATTGTCTCCATACATAGATAATGAAAATAATTAATTATATAATAAACATTACATATATCATGTAACTATGGCCAGCTGAGTTAATGAGGTCATCATATTCTGAATTATTTCTAGCTTCAAAATTATTACAAACAGTACAAGTATACAAGCTCATAAACTACATGATTAGATGCAAGTAACAAAAATGTGACTAAGATATTCCACATGTTTCATAATTATATAATAACAAGGAACACAATGTACATCTTCACTATGTGTATGACTATGTATTAGTAGCAAGTGACTCAAAATCATTTGTAAAAACTGTGTGAATTTTGGTGGAATATATGGGCTCCTGAATGTAAGCATCCATGACTATACAACTATATAGTCATCACACTTGTATAAGAATAATTTTTTGGTATTTTTTAGTCTAGTGGAGATTGGTGTCAAAATGGGTGTATTCTGACAAATATATTGGTGCCTATGGACATCCAATTTGACCAGAGAAGGAAGAAAACCTTGTAATGAATCATTATTGTGTAATTAATAAATGGTAGAGTGTTTCATAGAATGATGGATTATAACATTCTTATTCAGTGGCTTGGACATCCTAGGATTGTAATACAACTTCGGAGTGGGCTCTAAAAATACCAAGGACTTGTATAAATTTATAAAATCCTGATATAATCTTTATATGTTAGGAAAAATATAGGAATTTATATACATCGAGTATCCATACTGTATGCTTGCTATGAATCTATTTGAAATAAATTATATTGAAATATAAATTTATGTAAGTAGATTCAAGGGGAATATTATTAGGATAGTATTTTTGGATATTCTGGTGGCTTTGATTCCCAATCCTCCCATATCAATATGATTGAAAAATTCCTTCAAAGTCAAAGTACCATTATTTTTTAAGGATGGATATGATATATAAAAATTTATAGATCAATTCCAAAAGCACATTGATAAGTATAATGGGCCATCGGTAGAAATAAAATTCATAAACAAACATGGATCTTATATCCATATTAAATATATATATTCTCTCTTAGTGATATATGGTTTTCCATTTCCATGATCATATATTAGAAGTGAACCCAGAGAAAATTCTTCAATAATTGAATCTTTATAATTTCCACATAATAGAGACACACTGACATTTGTGAAAGGTAATGATAATATATTTACTCCATGTTTCATGGAAATATTTCTTTCATGGAGATAAATACCCCATTCCCAAAAATCTACAAAAGATTTATTCTAATTTATTAAATGTAAAAAACAACATTAATAATTCCCAATGATAGATTTGAATAATTAATTGGATAATTTTCTTTAATGTCCAATGTGAATAATTTCATCAACATAAATAATTTTTAATGGGTAAAGAGATCTCTCGTTAATAATTTTTTTCATATTGATACCAGCCTATACAAGATGACTAGGAGAAACATTGTAATAGTCTTCAACCATATTAAATAGTAGGCTAGATAGGGGATCCCCTTTCATTAATCCCTTGTAATACTAGATGATTTTATCAAGGTTTCATTAATAATAATTAATTTTTTTTAACATATTAGAGTATTTTTAATTTTTTTTGTCAAACTAACAATGTGGCCATGTTTTCTGACTCTTGAAAAAACAAATTTCATTTTATTTTTTCAAAATTCTTCATGATGAAAACATTTAAATAAAAGTTTTCATCCTTAACAATTTTAATTATAACATTGTGCCATTTCAATGTAGTAAAAATAAATTTTTGAATGCAAGTAATAAGGAGAATTTTTTTTTTCAGTTTATGTTCAACCTAGAAATTCTAATAAACTCGAAGAAACGACTTTCCTTGAAACATTTAGGATTATGTTCTGGAAGGAAATTATCTTGAATCAATTTATTTCCACCAAACATTATTTTTTAAAACTATATAGATAATGTGTAATTGGTTACATATGTCGGGAATGCATGTATTAAGAAATATATCACATCATTGATGACATCTATAAATGTAAAAAATTTATTTCAGGAGTCTATTTTAATAAGTGGTTAATTGGGAACCCAAAATATTTCAACAAGTTGATAAAATCACAAAAGAAAAGATTTTATTAGAACATTCTAGTTGAATTTATATGTTTTAAAATTATTTACTTTGTAAAGGCTTCAGTTGACGGATGGAACATCCTTTCTTGGATCAACAATTATGATATCCCTAAATTGATATTTCATTTTATCCCAGATCTGGATATGCACCTCAAAATTAATTTACTCCGTATTTATTCAATGAGAAATGATCGTATTCTATTTTTTGATCCAAAATCATTTATCTGTATTGATATAAACCACTATATCACTATTATAAGTTCTATTATCCATTTCTTTATGAACATATGACATTGAAGGACTTCTCCAACATCTACTCATTGGGGTGATGAGGTAACATCCGTCCATTATTTTTGTTAATATCATCCATCACAAGATCAGCTTGTGTATTATTTGTTGATACCCTTTCCACTAGATATTTTGTGTAAGTTATAATGTCATATATAGGCTAATATGTCACATCCAAAAAATCAATATTCAAATAATTTAATATAAAAATTATTTCCCTCTCAGTATAAGATTTAATAAGAATCATATTTTTATTAATATTAATAAGGGAAAAAATTATCAATTATATTTTAGGTTTTATCATCACCTTTCATAGAATATTGGACATAAAAATATATGGTCAGAATATTGGATACCTCAATCCATGATCTGAATAATAATCCATTAATGGAGAGGTATGTATCCCCTCTCCTAACATTATTGTCTCTATAAAAGCAATGAAAATGTATATAGTTAATATCTCACGAATATAGCCATATCATATTGTATTAATTCCAATAAAACATGTTTTGATGGAAATAAAATCATATAATTTTTAGTACTCATGAATCTCATCTTCAAGTGAAATATTTTTATTATGATTTTCACTTTGATAGTTTAAATGAATCTCTTCAGATACATTTATGTCACTCTAAATATTAGATAATGAATATTTCCACTATTCCCAAACCATGATTATTTTATGATAAAAATATTGGGATATAATATATAGATTGATTTCATGAAGATATATTTTTCAAAAAATTAAAATCACTTAAATGTATCTAGGTAAAAAAATCATAGAAATTTGGAGCATAAAATAATGTTTTGTTGCCATTAATTTGATTACGTAATTGTCAATCACAAAGAGTATGTGATCATAATGGCATATAGGAATACTGATTCTGTAAACATAAATGTTATCAATCCTATAATAAATCTAGTAAGTAATCATTCCAATTTACAAACATTCATACCATTTATATAATATATACTCTATGTATGGTCTAATCAACAATGTGACCTTTAGATAGTCTACATATACCAATATAGGAAATGAAATTAGAAGCTTCATCCCTATTAATATGAAATTCAATTTTCATTATCAGACATTTTAATAGTCATAATGTATCCCAATATCACCCAACTATGATACATATGACTATACTTTATTTAAATGTATCTCCAAAGATCTCTTGTTTTTATATAATATATGGATGTATACACAACGGACATAGAGATGTTTGTGACCGGAGTGCCTGTATAAATTGAACCGAGTAGTGTATGATTAGTACAAGAGTGAATAAAATTACATCCATATTGTTAAACCCAATGGTTATTTATATCACCATAATGTGAATATTTTTTAAACAAATTAATAACCAAAGGAAGACATTTTAGTGTTCTCACATTTAAAAAAATCATTTTTTGTTTATTAAGGACAAACTAGTTAGGATTATCAGTCCCCAAAAAGTTCCTAGAGTAGTAAACATGGGATATTTCTCCAAAACAAAAAATATTATAATAAAGGATCTTCATTTGAAATGTTATTATATAATCCATGTTTTAGGTCCTTCTTTTGAGGATAACACAGATTTATGTTTCCCCTTCCCTTTTCACTTCCCCATGTTCTTAAATTATCCAACATACTCATTAATTTCCATAGAGGTATCATTGTAGTAATCATTATTCTAAATAACCACATTATCATCACCCCATGATCACCCATTGAAGTATTTAAATTTATTGCGGGGTTGATCATATCCTGATGTAGTGACTATAGGCATTATTCACAATGAGTTGTTAATTGAAAGAGCCTAATCATAGAGTTCTTACATATCATGATGAAGGGACATATTCCCTTGGTGGTAAAATTCATTAGAGACAAAATGAAAATATATGTTTAATTTTTCCTCATACTGAGTATATTTAATAATTCTCAATCCAATAAGAGGATATACATCACCATGTTTGGAAATTTTCTCAAAAGTTCTAAAGACTAACCTAGTAGTAAATGAATCATCATGATTGTGATAGTTCTCCAATATACCATGTTTTTATGTAACATGATCATCATTCACCCAGGTACCATTAGGATTTATAATCATAGAGGTAACCATACTATCTATAATCCCAAAACAATTTATGCTCACTATGGAATTAAAAACTATTATAGAGATATATTGAGATGGGATGGGATCATAGGTAACAACCAAATGGTGATGCTCCAAATTAACCGCATTTATTCCATCAATATTTATACTATTGATATAACCCATAGGTTCTAATTATTTCATGAGAAAAATTCCATTTATTTCATTTCCCATAGTTGATAATAAATCTTGTGAAAAATAAACAGCTTTTATCTCCACTTACACAACTCCAAAAGAGTAAAAAAAAAAATTTCCATTCCAATAACCACATCTTTATTGTAACACCCCAGGTAAATAAAGAGTATGAAATTTTCAGATTTATCCATATTTGTGAATAAAATAATAATATAACTTTAAAGGGGATGCTATGCTCGATGGCGTACCCAACACGCAACAATGAGTTTCTTGAGAATCTTACGCTTCACTCTAATAATAAAATAATATTATTTTAAAGGTAGTTAACGCCTTGCTGTTGTGATGGCGGGAGTGAATAGAACAAACTACAAAATGATTATATATGTTTTTCAAATATTTTTAATTTTTGAAATAAATGTTAGAGGATTAAAAATGAGAATGAATTCAATTTTAAGCGTAAACATTATAATATTCATTAAAAGGTCGATTAACTGCCCTTTGATGGTGAACCTCTTTTAAATCCACTTTTTGAAAAAATTTTGTGTTATATTTGACAAAATAAGATTCTTCTTTATAATCGGCACATCAAAATTTACTTTGTGTAAATTTTTGGTATTTTTCCGAAAAATTTCAATTTTAATTGAATAGTGAAAATGTTATATTTTAATTCAAAACCTATTTTTAATATAATTTATTTATATTATTAGATTATCTATTGAATTTATTTTAAAGTGAAATTAAAATATATTTTTACCATTTAATCCAATAGTGTTCCTTGAAATTAATTTTACTTTGAAATCGGACTTAAACTACTGTCAATCTTTTGATACATTTTGTTTCATAAAAACACGCTATTTGTTTTGACAGCAGGAATTAATTATTAAATTAATTAATGCAACATATATGTTTTGAATTTTGTAAAATAGACATCATTTTTGAATTCATAATATCAAATATAGCTTAGGGTTAATTTTTGGTAATTTTCTGTAAAACGTCAATTTTTGATGAATACTGAAACCACTAAGTGGTACTCATAAAAACTGATTTTCCGTTTAAATGAAATTTTTCCATATTTGTGTTTTGAATTTCAAAAATACGATATACATGGTCGTCATTAAGAAGTAAAATGTGGTTCAATGGGATTAAAATAATTTTTTGGTGAATAGTAACTTATTAAGTTTTTAATCGTGACTAGAGGTAATTAGTGTAGTTTAAGGTAAAAATAATGTTATAATAAAATGAAATGACCGAGATGCATGTCCTACCCTCATTGGATGTGTCATGTCCAACTATGACAATCCATGGGTCAACTTGGGGACCCCATGGATCCACTTTGGTTGGAAAATGACATAAATACCTTTTTATTTAATGTTAAAGTAAAAATGACACAAAATGAGATGTTTTACTAAAAAAAATTTACATGGGGTTATACAAGTCAGATTTTTGACTATAAATAGTCAATGGAAAGATAAATATATTTCCTACATCATAGTATTTTTTTATAGTTTTTATACATTAAATAAATTAAATAATTTATGACATCATGATGATGCAGTGATGACCTCATTATTTAACAATTTAAATAAAATGGGATGATAATGTAAACTCTAAGACCTACACATGTCCAAAACCTATTGGATGTGTGGAGTTCTAACCCTTATCACCTTATCCTAGAAACACATCAATGTCTGACCATTAAAATCCGTAACTAATTCTAAAATAAAGTAACATTTCATTACTTTCCAAGAGTGCCCCTCCTCTCCTCTTATAAAAGGTCCCCAACTATACCTCCTTAGCCACACTTCCAAAGACTTTGGCTTGGCCAACCCCTGCCCATTTGGTCTCTCCACATCCCTATATTACTCCTAGAAGCCTTAATTTTGGATGAAGTCTTCCCAAGGAAGCCTTTGAGCTCAAATAAAAAAAGAGTTACCCGATTTAAATGACGTTAAAGAACGATCGAGTTAAGTCGGACCTGAGGTAAGGGATCCTACTCCTCTCTTTCTTTTTAAGTACACTCTTTTAGGTCGCTCCTTTTAAAGCTCATATTTCTTGTTATTGGGATGTTCTTTTATATTAATCTTACTCTATTTTTTATGTTCATATGATGAGAGACCCTATTCTCTCTCATCAATCCATTTTGGAAGTTTTGAGTGGCGCTGTTAGGCTGCCGAATTTTCATAAGAGATCCAACCTCTCTCTTTCTTTTTATGTACTCTATTTTGTGTCATTTATTTTAAGCTCATATTTCATATGATTGGGGATTTTATTTTATTCCTCATTCTGTAATTTTTATGTTCATATAATGAGAGATCCTATTTGATCTCATCAATCCATTTTAGGACGATTTATGTGGCACCGTTAGGCTGCTAAGTTTTCGTAAGGGATTTTTCATCCCACTTTTATTCTCGTGACATTTATGCTACGTTTTCCACTATTTCCTTTGTGTGGTGTATTTAATTCCAATTATTATAAACTTTATGTATTATAATTTCATTTATGGGTATTTACATCTTCATTGTAGGACCCTTCTTCCATGGGTTGTACATTTCGAAAGTTACCCAACTTGGTAAGGGGACTTTTCACTCTCCACTTTTTAAAAGACTTCTTTTGTTATGTCTTTTAATTTACATATTATTATGTTGGGATATGTTCTTATATATCTTTATTGATGTAAAGTTTATGTCCAAGTGATGAGATACCATTCACTCTCTCATCGACTAATTTTCTGAATTTTGAATTGACGTCGTTAGGCTGTCGAATTTTTACAAAGGAACATCTTAACCCAATTTCGATTTCTTTGGGTTCAACATGTACTTCTTGAACATGTAATCCTATGAATATATGTGAATGACCATAGATTTTTTCACACATAATATCCACTTATATTGGGTGTATTATTATTTCTCACACATAATTATGTGGTAGATTTATCCTTAGTTTAAGGATACCCTCCTTATAATGGATTTCATCTAAATTTACATTTCCATTGAGACTTAATTGTTGTTATGCACCAATTAACTCTTATATGGTGTGTATGATGTCCTTTGACATATTATATCATGAATCCCTTTATTCTCATGATATTATAATGTTCGGATTAAATGTTATTCTGCAGTTATTTGTATTCAAGTGTCTCTAATTTTGTTAAAAATTATTTAACAAAAATATTGTTTTAAATGTTTTAATGATTTATTATTCTAAATCATTATATTTAATGTCGTTGTTTTCAAAATGGTTTTCAGTATTTATTTATTTGGACATTAATGTTTTAAAATTATAATTCAAATAAAAGCTTCAATGTGTTATGGGACACTTTGATTCAAAAATCACATTTAAATGGGTTTTGAAAATGGATTGATATCTTGGAATTACTTATTGTGATTGCAAATGAAACATTGTTATTGAAATGATTATATTTTCAATATTTTATGTGTAATGATGGAACTCGGTCATTTTACGGGTGGTTACGGGATAAACCATATGATGGGTGGTGCCGTGAATACCAGGACGGGTGGTTACGTTATAACCTCCAATGCATTGGGTATGGAAGTCGGCCGTATGGATATTCCATTAAGTATGTGTGAAAGTCGACCGTATGGTTATTCCATTTTAGTATGTTTATGTCCCAAGCTACCTTTATATGTTATGTGTTCTTTACATGGGTTTTCTGGTAATCTTTTGGTTAAAAAAGTGTATGTAATGGTCTTTTATTCAGTGAAGAGTTTTTACTACTTCATAAAGGTGAAAAGTATTAATTTGGTAATGTACTCATGGTTTACTTGTTGTTTTGGAAAAACTAATAGTTTTCCTTCTTTGTGTATCCTTTACTGGGATTTTTATGCTCATCCCAAGTTTTTTAAATGTTTTCCATAGGATTTAAAGTTGAATTCGGTCAACGATGGGATCAAGGAATGACATGCTATCTAAAACATGGAACTAGAGATATTTCTTTTTATGTTTATTTTATGTTATGGAATATTAGTAGAACTGTCTACTATGTAATATTTTGAGATGTAATAGTTTTGAACTAATTCTCTAAATCTCTAAACCTAAAAAGATCCTCAATGTGAATTATTCATTTAATTCAATAATTAAGTAAGGTTTAAGGCCGGAGCCTTATAGTTGGTATCAATGGTTTGTTTTGATAACTTTAGAGGTTAGGGTATCCTCTATGCATAAGTGACATTACCATAATGGTTAGGATTTCAGAAAGAGTCCTGGTTTTAGATAAAGTGAATGAGTAAGTATATCTTAGTGTTTACCTTCATCATTTGTACATGATGGTTTTGTTGATATACTCACACTGACATTTCTGTTTTTAGTGAATGGATTGACCTAGCAGGCACCAAAGAGACAACAGGTTTGAAGGAAACTGTGGTTGTTCTCTGATTAAGATACTAGATAAAATGGGGGATTCAATGAGGAAACTCGTGGTTTTTGTAAACCAACTATCAAGGAGTTATTATCAACCACTGGAACCTTGATATGATATGTAATGCATCATGTACAAGATGACCAATCAATGTATAAGTTTAGGTATTAATTATAAAGATAACCATTAGAGTTTATATGATCCTTATTTTTGAGGTAATTGTGGGTTAATATATGTTATGATGGAAAATGAAAGTCATGAGATAAACTTCAGGTCAAAATATGTTATAATTATTTTGGAAGATTTTAACTCGTTTTGGGGAATGTTTTAAGAATTATGTAGTTTTGGAAAAAGGACAACACGCAGACTGTATGACAAGTGGTCGCGTCGGACAAAGCTGTGGGAATCGAACACACAACCAAAGTGCGACTGGTATTTATCGCCTACCACTGGACTACTTGAAGTCCCTGGTTAGTTTGACTGATTCTTTTTTGTTAGATGATTTTAGGAATCAAGAGTATGTTTATTTTTGGTAATATATGGAAATTTATTAACCTATCATCGAGGATATGTGATTAGGTTAATTAATTTTCAATATGAGAATTTAAGAGAAACTGGTGTAATAAGGAGATAAAAGTTAATTTGTACCTTGGAAGACTATGTGACTAGGTCCTTCAAATATTTGGGTTTCAATCTTAGTTTGGTTTACTTTGAATATTTTTATGGACAAATTGTTTATCAAATGATCCTCGTTCAACTTTGGGTTTTGTTGGACAAATTTTGGAGATTAAGAATAGATTTTCTTTTTATAAAGGGTTATCCTTTTCAGGATTATCTGACCTTGTAATATCCTTATTGGTTTTGGTTTTTGTTAAAGTCTAAAGATATGGGAACTATATAGTTCTCTTTTGTGGATTAGGTGATTCTCTAGAAGTTGATTATAGTACTCATAATGTGAACAAGTCTTCCTAAATACTCGTCTTTTGGAGAAAATATGAGTTTGTGTAAGGAATCTAATAAAAGTTGAAAGTCAACAGGATAAGTGATTATGTTTCCTTATGATTAAATTCCTCAATAAAAAGTAACTTAAAACAAAAATGTTTTCTATTAACTTTTCTTACTGGGGAATCGAATACCGTTTAACCCATTAGAAGTTTGTGATTTTCTTATGGTTAACTTTCTCCTAGACATGGTTATTGTCACTCTCCATCAGAACATGACCCTTTGTTTTTTCCTCCATGTCCATATTTTAATACTTCGAATCCTAGTATGGGTTAACTCGGGTGACCTTTGTACTTATCTTTCTTTATTTTAAAGTGATTGCTTTACTGACTCTTGTTCCGAAGTGGGATTTTCAAGGAAGTTTCAAAGCCCAATTTTAAAATTGCGAGGACGCATTTACCAAAAGGGGGAAGGATGTAACAACCCAAATAAATAAAGAGTATGGAATTTTCACGTTTATCCATATTTGTGAATAAAATATTAATATAACTTTAAAGGGGATTCTATGATTGATGGCGTACCCAACACGCAACAACGAGTTTCTTGGGAATCTTACATTTCACTCTAATAATAAAATAATATTATTTTAAAAGGTATTTAACGCCTAGCTGTTGTGATGGAGGGAAGGAATAGAACTGACTAAAAAATGATTATATATGTTTGTCAAATATTTTTACTTTTTGAAATAAATGTTAGAGGATTAAAAATGTGAATGAATCCAATTTTAAGTGTAAAAATTCTAATATTCTTTAAAAGGTCGTTTAACCGCCCTTTGATGGAGAACCTCTTTTAAATCCAGTTTTTGACAATTTTATGTGTTATATTTGACAAAATAAGATTCTTCTTTAGAATCAGGACATCAAAATTTACTTTGTGTACATTTTTGGTACTTTTCCAAAAAAGTTCAATTTTTTATGAATAGTGAAAAATGTTGTATTTTAATTCAAAACCTTTTATTAATCTAATTTATTTATATTATTATATTATCTTTATAATTTATTTTAAAGTGAAAATAGAATATATTTTTAAAATTTAATCCAATAGTGTTCGTTGGAATTAATTTCACTTTGAAATCGGGCTTAAACTAGTGTCAATCTTTTAATACATTTTGTTTCATAAAAACACGCTATTTGTTTTGAGAGCGGGAATTAATTATTAAATTAATTAATGAAACTTATATGTTTAGAATTTTCTAAAATAGACATCATTTTTGAATTTGGAATATCAAGTATAGCTTAGGGTAAATTTTTGGTAATTTTCTGAAAAACTTCAATTTTTGATGAATAGTGAAACCACTAAGTGGTGCTTATAAAAACTGATTTTCCATTTAAATGAAATTTTTCCAACTTTGTGTTTTGAATTTCAAAAATCCGACATACATGGTTGTCATTAAGAAGTAAAATGTGATTCAATGTGATTAAAATAATTTTTTGGTGAATAGTAACTTATTAAGTTTTTAATCGTGATTAGAGGTAATTAGTGTAGTTTAAGGTAAAAATAATGTTTTAATAAAATTAAATGACCTAAACACATGTTCTACCCACATTGGATGTGTCATGGCCGAAAAAGAAAATCCATGGGTCAACTTGGGTACCCCATGAAGCCACTTCGGCGGGAAAATGACATAAATACCTTTTTATTAAATGTTAAAGTAAAAATGACACAAACATGAAATGTTTTACTAAAAAATATTTCACATGGGGTTATACAAGTCATATTTTTGACTATAAAAAGTCATTGAAAATCTAAAGAGATTTCCTAAATCATAGTATTTTTTTATAATTTTTTGACATTAAATAAATTAAATTATTTATGACATCATGATGATGAAGCGATGACCTCATTATTTAACGATTTAAATAAAATGGAAAGATAATGTAAAGTCTAAGACCTACACATGTCCAAAACCTATTGGATGGGTGGATTTCGAACCCTTATCACATTATCCTAGAAACACATCAATGTGGGACCATTAGAATCAGAAACTCATTCTAAAATAAAGTAACATTTCTTTACTTTCCAAGAGTGCCTCTCCTCTCCTCTTATAAAAGGACCCCACCTATACCTCCTTACCCAAACTTCCAATGCATTTTCCTCGGCCAACACCTGCCCATTTTGACTCTCCACATCCCTCTCTTACTCCTAGAAGCCTCAATTTGGGCATAAGTCTTCCCAAGGAATCCTTTGAGCTCAAATCAAAAAATAGTTTCCCGATTTAAAGGACGTTAAAGAACGATCGATTCATGTCAGACCGGAGGTAAGGGATCCTACTCCTCTCTTTCTTTTTAAGTACACTCTTTTATGTAGATCCTTTTAAAGCTCACATTTCTTGTTATTGGGATGTTATTTTATATTAATCATACTATAATTTTTATGTTCATATGATGAGAGACCCTATTCTCTCTCATCAATCCATTTTGGAAGTTTTGAGTGGCGACGTCAGGCTGCCGAATTTTCTTAAGAGATCCAACCTCTCTCTTTCATTTTAAGTACTCTATTTTATGTCATTTATTTTAAGCTCATATTTTATATGTTTGGGGATGTTATTTTATTCCTAATTCTGTACTTTTTATGTTCATATAATGAGAGACCCTATTTGATCTCATCAATCCATTTTTGGAAGATTTATGTGGCGTCGTTAGGCTGCCGAGTTTTCGTAAGGGATTTTTCATCTCACTTTTATTCTCGTGACATTTATGCTACATTTTCCACTGTTTACTTTGAGTGGTGTATGTACTTACAATTATTATACACTTTGTGTAGTATAATTTCATTTATGGGTATTTAAATCTTCATTGTATGACCCTTCTTCCATGGGGTGTACGTTTTTGAAAGTTACCAAACTCGGTAAGGGGACCTTTCACCCTCCTCTTTTTAAAAGAATTCTTTTGTTATGTCTTTTAATTTACATATTATTATGTTGGGATATGTTCTTATATATCCTTATTGATGTAATGTTTATGTCCAAGTGATTAGATACCATTCACTCTCTCATTGACAAATTTTCTGAATTTTGAATTGACGCCGTTAGGCTGTCGAATTTTTACAAAGGAACATCTTAACCCAATTTCGATTTCTTTGGGTTCAACTTGTACTTCTTGAACATGTAATCTTATGAATATTTGAGAATTACCTTAGATTGTTTCACACTTAATATCCACTTATATTGGGTTTATTTTTAATTCTCACACATAATTATGTGATAGATTTATCCTTAGTTTAAGGATACCGTCTTTATAATGGATTTCATCTGAATTTACATTTCCATTGAGACTTCATTGTTGTTATGCACAAATTCACTATTATATGGTGTGTATGCTGTCCTTAGACATATTTTATCATGAATCTATTTATTCTAATGATATTATATATTTTGGATTAAATGTTATTCTGTAGTTATTTGTATTCAAGAGTCTCTAATTTTGTTAAAAACTCCTTAACAAAAATATCATTTTAAATGTTTTAAAGATTTGTTATTCTAAATCATTATCTTTAATGTCCATGTTTTCAAAATGGTTTTCAATATTTATTTACATGGACATCAATGTTTTAAAATTATAATTCTAATAAAATCTCTAAAGTGGTATGGGACACTTTGATTCAAAAATCAATTCTAAATGGTTTATGAAAATGGATTGATATCTTGGATTTACTTAGTGTGATTGAAAATGAAATGTTGTTATTGAAATGTTTATATTTTCAATATTTTCTGTGTAATGATGGTACTTGGAAATTTTACGGGTGGTTACGTGATAAACCATATGACGGGTGGTGCAATGAATACCAGGACGGGTGGTTATGTTATAACCTCCAATGCATTGGGTATGGAAGTCAGTCGTATGGCTATTCCATTAAGTATGTGTGGAAGTCGACCGTATGGTTATTCCATTTAAGTATGTTTATGTCCCAAGTTACCTTTAAATGTTATGTTTTCTTTACATGGGTTTTATGGTAATCTTTTGGTTACAAAAGGGTAAGTAATGGTCTTTTATTAAGTGACGAGTTTTTACTACTGCATAAAGGTGAAAAGTATTACTTTGGTAAAGTACTCATGGTTTGCTTGTTGTTTTGAAAAAACTAAAAGTTTTCCTTCTTTGTGTATCCTTTACTAGGATTTTTATGCTCATCCCAACTTTTTGAAATGTTTTCCATAGGACTTAAACATGAATAGGGTCAAGCAAGGGATCAAGGAAATACATGCTATCTAAAACATGGAACTAGACATGTTTCTTTTTATGTTTTTTTATGTTATGGAAACTTAGTAGAAGTGTATACTATGTAATCTTTTGAGAAGTAATAGTTTTGACCTAATTATCTAAAACTATAAACCTGAAAATATCATTAATGTTAATTATTCATTTGATTCAATAATTAAGTAAGGTTTAAGGCTGAGGCCTTATATTTATCGTGTCTCAAGGATTCCATAACAATTTTTGTGGAAGCAGCTACAAAATAATATTCATTAGTGATGGTTTGGTGAAAAAATATTCTTTTGATGTTAACCCTTATATAAGAGGAGTCATCACGAGACATTTTATTATATATTAAATATACTTTAGATATATACCACTCAAATATGAGTTTTCCAATTAAATAATATTCCTTGAATAACTTTGGATTCTTCTCACATAATATAGAAAAATTAAGGATATCATCCCTCAGGTTCATGAAAACATATTCAACAAGTTTGTCTACAATGTAAACTTCATGACAAACTCTTTAAAAATACCCAAAACATAGATTATATGGTTTCCCCGCATTAATATTGGATTCAAATCTAAGGATTCATTATCCCATAGTATCTGAGGGTTAATATACAACTAGTTTATCCTACAAATTTGAAAAAATGATTATATATGAGTATTCCAGACATTGTTAGGATAAAAAATCCAATCCCTATCCTATATCTTGAGTATTCTATGACATAGAAAGGTAGATGAAAATATCCATGATATCCACTTTTTATCATCTAATGGGATTAAAATTTTAATAGATAACCCTTCCCATAGCACCCATCCCCCAATTTTCAAAACCTAAAATCAAAGAAATCATATATGTGAGATCAGAAGAATTCCTGAATTTCTCGATTTTTTTGATAAAAAAAAAGGAAATGATAGGGAATTTATGGAGGTTAATGATCTCCAAATCATATGTAGATTTGATTTTTCATTGGAAATACATAACATCTTGGTAACCCTTATATGTTTGGAAGTGGATTATTAGAGAGATATAGACCCAAAAAAGATCATACAACCTCCTCAAAATTCCTCTTATAACAAAATTATTCCATTGGAAGAACATTATCATAATTGTTTCACATTGGATTAACCCAGAAAATAAATAGTTCTTGGATCCCAAAAATATCAGCTCTATTTTCTACTATACATGAATTCTTTGATGAAGAATGATCCATAAATTCATCAGTCGCACAAGAACACTACTCATAAATTTTCCCCCTTTATCCTACATATTCATGTTGTATATATTTTTTTGACTATAAGGTCGTGTCATAAAATATGGATTTACAGTGGTTTTCCGAAAAGGAAAATTTGTGATTTCAAATTATTTCAAAATGGGGTTACAGGAATGACTGATGTATGTAATGTGGTGTGTGATATTTATTTACAAATCAAAATTTTGGATGCGATTATATAAAAAAAGAACATGGGAATCGTAAGTTAGAATGGTGATGATGTATTTTAGGTGCACTATAAATTTTTATTGATGGATAGAAAATGTATGGTGAGTTCTTTATCACCATATCCCATTTTACTGGGAACATGATGTATATATTTTCTAGGGGTTTACTCATGGGGTTTGACTCTTCACTATATGTATGTTAATATAAGGAACTAAGTGTACACATGTCCATAAGTATGGTATGAGTATTATTATATCTTAATATGTTTTAATCCTATATATTATTTAAATATTTATTATTTTTTTTATTTTAGAATTTATATAAAATATTTGATAGCGATAACTATTTGTCAAAATTAGTTATAGAAAATTTTTTACAAAGATTATTTTAGAACTATAGAAAATGTGAAATAAGTACGATGATTTTGATATAAAATACTTTATCATCAATCATGAAATATTTTCATAAAATGAAAATATATGAATTTTTTTGTGTAGAGACTTGATATAAAACATCTTTGTGTGTTCCAACCAAGTATGTTTATCTCACACCATATATGATCCATTTGGGGGGTGTAGACCTATTTATTTATTATGATATAGTAAATTGAAATTAACTAATGTGAGGTGGTTTGTTGATCTGATATAAAACAACATGTAAATGAAGGGTAAATGGTGGGTTGTTTTTCTCGTTTTCACATGATGTAGTTAGTTTTTTAATGATTTCATCTTTGTTGGACTTATACATTGCTGTTTTATCTATCTATTTTGATCCTTGTCACTTCTGTTATCTCAAATAAGTTATGGGTTATATCTATTTCTGTTTTTTATTACATGGTTTCTTTGAATTGTGCATGTGTGTGTCAATTGGTCCACCTGAGGGTGGGATATTCATTTATTGTAGTTGTTTTTGTTTCCTGGTTTCTAGCCAATTGCTCATGGGGTTAAGGATTTCTAACAGTGTATGTGGGGTATTTTTTAGGGTTTTTAGTTTTCTATGGTACCATTAGTTATCTTATATAAATAAAAATGAATTTCCCCATTTTTTATATTGTTGTATAGTATTTTTAATGGTTAATGATTGTGGTTAATCACAATATAGTTCATCTAAATTTGTGATATTGATATTGATGATATGACATGTGATGCTGAGATATCTCTCAAATTCGTTGGTTAATGTTTCTTATTTGTGATTGATACATTGAGAGGTTCAACCGATGATGGATTTTTAATAGATTTAACTAGTCTCTAGTTATTCCATATAAGACTGTACATTCATTTTAGATGTATTGTTCAATGATTCCAATATATATTCCCTTTGATTTCTATTATTATTTAATGGATCATAGGATCATGATTGACATTTCATTGAAAATAGTTATTGAATATCATGAACCTTTCATTGGTTTCTGATAAATAACTTTTTACATTATTAATCATTCATGTTTTGATTGTTATAATATCTCTTATGCAATGATAATTCACTTTGAATATGATATCATTACATTATTATAATCTTTTCCTAAAAATTTATATTCAATTGATATTTAGTCGGTTACCCTTACTCAGACATCAATGTCACCCTTATTATGTTTTGTTAATTAGCATTGTAAATAATGAACTTATGTATGATGTTTATATGCTTTATTTATCTAGGAGATGTTCAATGAATAATATGGATTAAGTTATTATTAGTATATGGGGAAAATACACACATTATATCATGGGTAATGTTATTTGTCAATATTTCTATAGTATAAAAAATCTCAAAACTATAAAGTTTCTTTGTTTTATTTGTGTTCTAGTATTTCTGTTTTATGTTATTTCATTTTATTTTATAAAATGGGATCATGATTATTGGTATAAAAACATAAAATTTAATTATTTTTAACAATACATACTGGAGAAGTGTTTTGCGGTTATTATAATTTTATTATTACAATAAATAATGTGAAATGATCAATTTTTTTGAAAAAAAATCATTTGTATGTTTAAATAATAATCTTTTATATTTATTATAATTTAATAATTATTAAATTCGTTTTAATTAAATATAATATATATAGATATACCTAATTAACTAATTATATTATTTTAAAAATAAAATATTTAATATTTAAATACATTAAACAAATCTAGAACACATAGAATAACGAATTCATCATAAAAATTTGTATTCTTATAATAAAAAATTATTATTGAAATTTATCAATTTTTATTTATAAAATTAAAAATTTATTCTTATTTATTTATTTATATATTATCAAATATAGTTTTATTTAATTTAATTATATAATTATTTTAAATTTTACATTGAAATTAATATATTTGATATATAATAATAATAATAATGAATTTAAATTAATACCTACTAATTATATGTGAATAAATAATTTTTTATTCATCATTTTTTAATTATATATTTTAGATTAATAAAATTTTCAACTTATAGATAAATAATTTTTTCAAAAATTTTTTTAAATATAATATAATATAATGAATTCAATAAAAAAAATTAATTCAAAGATATATTTTTTTAGAGAAATAATTTCTCTAATTTGATTTAATATAGTCTAATAAAATTTTTAAATAAATAATTATATTAATGAGGAAATAAATATCATTAAAATAATCGATTTTAGCATCTTGACCTTTTTTATTTTTATCGATTACATTACAATATTCCAAAAAATTTAATTAATTTATCATTATAACACCAAATATATATAAATATATAAAATTTATACTAATAGTTTAATGAATAAATTACCCATATTATACTCTATAAATATATTCATTCTTAAATTTTATATCAAAACACTCATTCATATAATTTTAGATTGGGGATTTTTCATAAAAATCACTCAAAATTTATGATTTTTTATACTTATTGTGGGTTTGATTTTGATGAGTCATTATTATCAAGGGGGATATGATCTAGTATAATACATAGTAGAAAAAATGTTATTCACAAGAAGTAATTATTAGAATATATTTTATTCCACAATAATATATGCAATCACTGATATAATTTAACAATTAATCGAATATAAAATATTTTTTTATGTATTGTAGCTATAATATTCTTGTATTAAAGAATAAAATGATGTTAGTTTTTTTCTTTTATAGATTTAATTAATGTTTCCCCATAATAATTATTTAATAATAAAATATAATTTTTTATGATTGGTGATTATATTTTTTATTTAAATATAATGGTTTTTAAATATAATTGTTTTACATTCTATCCCATTATATAAATCACATCATTAAATTATGCTTTAAATTAATGTGAAAATAAAATATTATTATTCATTATAATATTATATTTATCAACAATTTATCTTATGAAGTTATTAATGATTGATTTTAAAATATATTTTTTGTTGATTCTATAAAATTGAATACTATTCCATAAAATACCTAATTTTTTTACTTTTATTATCCATGTGATTTTCTTATACAATGATATGAATAAATTCCAACCATAATTGAAATTCGAAAATAATTAGGTGTTTTGATAAAAAAATCATGGAATAACTATTTCATACATGTACTATATAAAAACATATAAAATAATTCACGATTTTTAGTTTGATAATTGTTTGGTGAAATTTATATCTAAAACATCCATTTATAAATAGAATGGAATAGGATTCTCAAGTGTCACCTTTAATTCATTTATAGAGAGAAAATTAGGGCTTCAAATTATTATTCATTTTTAAATTATTTATAACATCACCCTATGAAATTTTAAGATTGAGTGTGACAAGAATGTTAAGTTATAATAATACGATTGAAAAAATATTTCAATCCTCTTTGATACTGATATATTGAAGATATTATGATATGATTTAGATTTACATTAATATAAATTTAATATTGTAAAATGATTAAAATCAATTTGAATAGAAGACATAATCCTAATAAAAATCATTTATTTTATAATTTAAGTAATTTTGAATAATAACTCTAGGTGAGATGATTAATTTTTATCAAATACCAAGAAAATAATTATTATATAACTAAATGAGTCAATTTATGAGATGTTATTATACTCTAATAACATACTATTAAGAGTATTTAGACGTGTTTTCAATTAAGAAATTGAATAAATTGATAAATTCATTATGGAAATACAATAAGACATAAAATATTTATATGTTGTGTCAATTGAAAAGTAATATGGATTATTTATTTAAAAACCATGAAATCAATTAAATGTGATTATTAATTAATGAATCCATCTATTGGGTGGTCATCGCAGTAACCTAGATTGATAATTGTGTATTTAAATAGACTGTTAGTTTCCCTTTCCATACATGAAGTGCCTATACATAAAATAATATATACAAAAATCATCGAAAACTAAAATATTCCATCACTCTAACCCCTATATTTGATTCATAACCCATGAATTTCAACATCACCTATATGGAAATAGAATTATATATTGAACTAGAATCCATTTGACACATTGGTTTGGAATGTTTACATCAATACTCTTGGTAATGATTATTATTTCAGTGAGAAGCATATATTTTGGAACTAGAAAACATGGATATTTTATACATAATACCTTACAAAAATATTTCCAAATATAAAACAATAAAACTTTAATCTCAAATAATAAAACATATAATGGGATGTATTACATTACATGATTGGAAATAACAAGGGGATCTCTTTGAAAAATAAGTTATAATATTTTTTTATATACCATGAAGAATCTTTATATTTTTATACAAATAACCAATGTTAGTACTCACAAAATATAGGTAGTACTATATGAATATAAAAATACATCATACTTCATTAAATTTATTCAAAAATGATATGTATCTTGGGATGTGATCATTTTTGTGGTGATAAAAAACACCATCATATGATTAGTGAAATACGGAATTATAGATATTTATTATTGTTTTTTTACAAAATTAATTTCTGGAAAAATAAATAAAACTAATGATGATTGATTATTGATCAGAATAGATAAATAAAATAAAAAAATAGTTTGTTAAATTATTTTTAGATTTCATTATATTGTGAATTTATGGAAATATACAATAATTTTATTGACTATAAAACACCAACCTTATAAAATCACAACATAAAATAGATAAATTATAAGATGGTATCATATTAATATAAATACCCCCAATGAAAATATTTGTACATTTTGTTCATCTAATTTTAACCATAATAGTCAAAAAACATAATCATAAGTCGAAAAATATTATTTTAAATAAATATTAAACTTTTTTTACCATCAAACTTATGTTTTTTACAATTATAAATAATTTTTTTAATAAAATTCTCTTTACCATCAAAATAAAAATAAATATAAATATCTCCACCTCTATAAAAATATTTTATAATCAATAGAATTACTTTTCATATTTTTAATTCCTAAAATAAATCATAGAAAATTAAAAAAACTATTTTGTACGTGGTCGAAGATATTAAAAAATAAGTATTATTATTTGATAAATCCCAAATTAAAATGAATATAATGTAAAAATAAGAAAGTAGAGAAACATAATATTTCTATATGTGAAAATGATGTGAATATTCAACCTTTCATATGTTATTTTTTTATAAATGTGAGTAATCATATTCATATGATAATGTTTTTAGAGATGCATAATTTTTTTTCTATCAACCATATCATGAAAACTATAATCAAATTTAAATTGGATATAAGTTGGTATAGTTCAAAGAGTTTTATAAATTTTTTATATAACTCAAATAAGAAGATAATAATAGTAATTGAGAATAACCAAAAAATAAATAGAATATGATATTATCTATGAAATAGAGAAAAAATGATTAAGAGTAAATATGGATAATTTAATATACGGGTATATATATATAATAGTATATATAAATCAAGGAAATATTTATCAGAGGTCATATAGAATTTCTAGAAATAAAAAGTCTTTAAATATTTTTTAAAATATTAATATCATAGTAAAATGGGTTTTAACATTCATTTTAAATTTAAAATGAATATACATTTAATTTAAGGAATACTCATTGAAATTATATTTATAAAAAACTATATCAATATTATGCATTAAAATTTCTAAAAAAATAATTTTCACGTCCATTTTAATGACTGGAAATATTCTGAGATAGTTAGAACTGGGATTAAAGGTTATGATCACTTAATATTGATCATTCCTATTTTTATACTAAAATATGAAAACCAATTGTAATTTTTATTCTTAGTAAAGATATATCTAAGAATGTGATCATTTTATATATATATATATAACACCACCTCCCAAATCTACCATCTTGTGCTCGAGTGCTATATGATCTCATGCACATCACCCTATTTGAAATATATTGTCGAGTAACATTGAGGGTTTAAAAAATATTAATCGGAAGACCATCCCATTATTATACATGTTCAAAAATCTAATAATTAGAAATGATTAAACAATAATCACAAAAATAAAAACAAATAATATTATTACTAAAATAGATGTCACGGAAAGTATCTCATGTGATACATATATTACAGTACACACCCCCAATGTGGTCGGTGCTAAAATGTACAATCAAATATATTAACTAAAATAATTACATATTGGAATGTTATTGGTCACAATCCTGTTACTAATTCCACACACCATGTTTTTCCCCCTCAACTCCCTATCATATGTATCATTCCCTTTCTTTATCCTTGATCCTGAAGCCTGCAATCACAGTAGGATTCTTATACAGTGTGTGACTATAAACCATTTATGAGACAACTAGAGAGACCATAACATTAATTTACCAATATAATAGCTGTATTATGTGATAATAATGTAGTGAATACTTATTCAACAACCAACCATGTCTCTATAAATCCTTTTCCAACCAAGACACCATGTTCACAAGCCACAACAAATATATTTGTATTCTGGATATAAAATCTTTAAGGATATCCTGAACTAGGGTAAAAAAAATCACACCATGTTTATCTCTGAGAAGACAAAATACTAATGAATCGTGGTTTATTAAATATTAAATTCAATTCATGTCACTATCATAGTATTATGTAAAAACAATGACTAACACCTTTCAAGACCATTGTTCAGGTCACATGGCCATCATTTCATGGAACTTCCTCTAGTAAAGAAATAATTTCATTATATCCCTACAATTTTTTTTTTCTACTGTCTTCACCATCATATATCTCACATGGTCCCCTTACAAGGATAAAAATGTCTATTATGACCCATGTATCACTTACTATCAGATGTAAATCATTTAACTTATATACATCCATCCATAAAATTTAAGTACATATATATGAAAAAATTACAATACAAAATGATATCAATGATTTTATGCATTTAAAAATTTGATAAATAGAATTTATGGGTCTTAAGGGATGAACAAGAAAACACCTAAGGTGAAATAAAATTATAGGACTAAAGGGAAACACACACACAAAAACATTACGAAACTCAATCATGGGTGTTAGTTTAAAATTATAAACTGCAATATCATACATTAAAACATATTCAAGTGATATATATTGTATTGAATATCAATCCATAATGTTTCAATGTCAACATCAATATTTTAATTAGTAGTTGATAACCAATCACACCTATTCAGCAAATCAAATAAAATCTCATGAAAAGGGTCCCTTAAACAGAATATTGTTTAAAAAAACAAGGGTTTTAGAATGTGTCGGTTAATGAAAATGAATAATTTAGTTTAAAACCTTATCGAATACCCAATTCCAACCACTTTCTATACAGGATATTATACGTGTATAAAAAATTATTTCCCCAAGAATAGTTACTAGAGAAGATAAAATTATATCACCATGAGGTCATATTAACATGAATAAAACCATAATGTAATAGATAACCCCTCACCATAAATCAATAAATGTGGATCTTCTAATGATTTACCCTCATTTACTCCAAAAAATTCTACATATCCTTCAATCATAAGAGAAGTTGCGTGAATTAATTAATAGATGTAAATAAATAATAAGGTCATTAATATTTTTTCTAATGAATATATCATGTGATTCTTAGTCATAATTACTTGATCTAATGAATTTTAGTGGCTTAATTAGAATATAAGGATTTTGGAATAGGTCTCCAAAGTGGATTAAAACCTTCAAATATCCCCATGGAATACATGATCATGATATTCCTAGTAAATCAACAATGTAAATTCAGTATTTTGAATTTGAAAATTATATCCTTTTTGGAAATAATAATACTATTTTCCATTCCCATCCATGGTCATTTTTCCATTCCCTTTTCACACAGGAACTTTTAAAGCATTATAATACCCACACCCTGAAATTTTCATTATATTGGTGTAATATAATATAGTAGAAAACCATAATTAAGGCCATAAAACTCTAATTATTCATGTTTAAATGTTAATTGATCACAATCATGATGATTAAATGTGATTTAAAATTCTGGACGGAAAAGAATGTCCCCTATTAAAGAATCACATCTGTGAGATGTGTCTCTAGTAGTTTATATCAAACTACACAAAATATGGGTTTTAAAAGAATTTTTTGTCTCTAACTAAATAGAGAAATGAAGTTGGGATTTCATAAAATCATTTTCTATAACATTTTTAGAATTAATGAGTGAACATTTTTTTTACTGTTATATTAATATGTTCATGAATATACATATTATATATAAATGAGTGGAGTTATAAAAAAAAATTCATATAATTTACACTAATTGAAATTCAAGAGTAAAAAATCATTAAAAATGTTATTTTCATGTAATCCATTGAAAAAACAATAACATTGATGTTATAATCAATAAATGAATGAATTATGTGGGTCAAATTTATATCCAAATAATGAATTTAGAAATTAAATAACATAAACTGAAAAATAATTACCCCAATTATCATAAAATATCTAATAAAAAGCGGTGTGGGTTTTTATTTCTAAAGATATTCCACCAAGACAAACTATAGGTGTTCACTAAAAGGGTGTTGAAGTAGATACTCCAAAGCTGGTGAGACCTGATCCATTAGTGATACTTGTATAATGGTAACCTATATAACCTCAAGTTATCTCATATGTGCTAAATAACTTCACATTTCATCTGGTGTTTATAATGCTTGTTTGGACAATATATAGAGCTATGTGACATGCCCCATCTATGGGAGGTCATTCACATGGATTTTAGAAGCATCACCCGCCTAGGAAATCTAGGTATGATCACCTAAGGATTAATATTTATGTATTAATATAGTTGTGTAAATTTTAGATAATATATTGACACCTCGTAGGAGTAGAGTGTGGCTCACTGCATGTATTATTCATGGATCTTCCAAACATTTGTGGGATATATTGCCAAGGATTTTCAATGTCAGGATGTAATTTGAATTGATTTACAATATATCTTCTATGACTATTTGTTAACAAATTCCATAAGAAATGATAACGATATGTATTTCATGAACCTATAAATGGGATCTATTTTAGTGTTCGAAAACATATCTATTCTAACTAAGATTATGTCCTTCCTTGTAATACATACTACCTTTGAGGGGGGAAAGTGATATGATTTATGGATGGACTAAGGCACCATATTAAATCTGAGGCGAATATTTTTAAGCTAAATAAAATTTCAGTTATTATATAATATTCCATCATCATAATTAAAAACCTGATAGAATAAAATAGTGTAAATTAAAATAGTTTGGAATCCTGATATATTATTGGTTCGACTTTCAATTGAAAGAGATGGTTTGGGACAATATGCATGAGAAATAAATACTTGGAGACTCCCACATACAATAATATTTTTTTAATAGTGTGAGAATCCAATTAATAATATTCATCTGTTTCTTAAATAATCATTTGAGTGAAAATACTATTGAAAATATACGCACCGTTAGTTTTTTTAGGATCGTCCCCTCTATGAAAAGTGGGAGTGGATCTTTATCAACTCCTCCATCAAAAGAATGATGATGAGTTACTCATCATGTTTGTAGTAAGATTATATATATATATATATATATTAGAATATGAGGATTTCATGGGTATGGTAGCAATTCTTTTGACATATAACACTAAAAGTGTAGACCCACTGAACGTAGTCAAGTTGCTTCAAAGGCTGATTGATAATGAATGATTTATTTAGTGGATCCTATATAAAAGGATAAGGGTGTGGTTCCATCCGCTATTTCTGGTAATATTATTTTATAATATTCTATTATTACTTATTTATTAGATATGGGTTATTCTCACTCATTTATCTATGTTGAAACAGTGGAATACCATGGGCTTGATATTCAGTACCCTTGTAAAATTATGTCACTTAACACCCCTTGGGGGTTTCATTCATAGAGTGATTAATAGTATAATGAATTACCCATTTTTTTATAGAAAATCAATTTTAATGGTACCCCTTCATCCTTGATATGATTTAATTTTACTTTAATCTCATGATTTATTAGTCGGTCCCCTATAATGACTACATGTATTGTTATCATCTGAGGGTGTCGTTCACATCAGAAGAAGGAGGTAATTATATTTGAAAGGGAGTGTGGTATGTAAAAGACGGTAGAGGTGGAATAGATAATATATGTCTAGGTGGTATTACCACCATACATTATATTATTTTATGGATGATTTTGGATAACATTAGGATACATTATGTGATATAGTCAATCTTTCTATGGTGGTTTTCCCTAATTATATTTAGTACTACATTTTAAGAGTGTTGTATAATTTACACAGATTCTTACAATGATATATTTAATATATTTATATGATATTTTTAATATTATTAAACATTTTTAAATTTTAAATTCTAAATATTAAATCAAATAAAACATCACATTCTAAAATTATAAGTAGTTATTATTTTGTTTAGTTTTACCTCATATAAAGACACTATTTTATGTTTATGTACTTTAATATTATGTAATGATAAATACTCATATGATTGTACAATAATTATGAATTTATAATTCTTTTTTTAAAAGATACTGTAATATATATATATTCATATTTTTTATTAAATAAAATATTTCTTCATAATATAAAATTAGGTAATGGTATTTTATAATTTCTTTATGAAACACCACTAAAAGATCACAATATATCCATGATTTTTTAGAACCATATTATATATATAAATATATATAATCATTAGAAAATTGTATATGATTTGAAACCATTACCCTTTTGTCGTGACCACATCCGAAAAATTAAATTGTGTATAGGATTTGATGAATATAACACACATATATTGAATTTGATGAATAATATATTTATATTATTATAGAAAAAAATTATTATTTTTTGGAATATGGGTAAAAAAATAATTTGTATTCAAACATTTGTATAAAAGTGAATTTTGATTTATAAAATATTGAATTTATTGGAATTTTGATAATGTTAATGTCCATAGTAAGTGATTTTTTCATTATTATTGTGTTCATAATGATTTAAAAAACAATAATTACATGATGATATTATTTTAAATTATTATATAATAATCTCCATTAATCTAGAATATAATTATTACTTTCATTTTAAAAATATTTGAATCTCATAAAAATTTCTTAAAATAGAACCATTTATCATTTCCATAATGATCATTGTTATTTTCATATAAATGTTTCAAATGAATTTATTTTTGTTTTTTGTCGATTATTTTATTTTTATACAAAAAAATATTAATTAGTATAAAAATTTCAAAATAAATATACAAATAAATTCCAGTAGAATATAAATCCAAAAGTTATTATCATATTTTGTTTAAATATTTTAAAATTATAAGTTACTTTATTTTGATTTTATGAGAAAATAATATATATTTTTATTGGATTCAATGCCAATTTTTATGATATTAAAGATGGAAATCCATGATTATATGTATTTTAATCATATAAAACTTATTTAATGTGATATATAATGATTTATGGGTTCATAATAGACCTTCAATTAATTAAGAAAAAATATTTTTTTTAGATGAGTAGTCATGATAGAATAATCTAGGGAAACTATTTAATTTTATGAGTTTTTAATGGTCATTGTAATTATAATTCCCTAAGAGAAATATATTGATTTAATATATTCCCAATTTAAATATTTTGATTAAATTATTTTATGAAAATGTGTGTATGAATTAAATATAATTAAGGAACTCATGAATTTGTGTTAATAAAACAATATGTTTTTAAGGAAAATTGATTCATTTTGGAGGGAGATACCAATGAAATATATCAGTTTTAATAATTCTATAATATAGTTTACCATAAAGTTACTTAAAATTTATAAAAAAATTATCCTTTCTATAAAAATAATAATATTTTTCCATTTATGTATGGTTTATCACACCTGGTATCACTAAAAACAAATAAAGAGTATGTTTTAGCTCTAGATTTGGCTATTTCTATTTGGGAAATCATAAATATTGATAATTCTATAATAGGATTCATAATATTGATCATACATTTTATTCATAATCATAATATATCATGTAATATATATTGAATTTATTAATAAATACCACAATTAATTGATCTTTATAAATAAATGACATAAAATAAATGGGTCTTGTAAACACAATCACCACATTAATTAAACCAATAGAAATCACAAAAAAACCATGTATCCCAAAAAATTAGAATGAATTATTACGGATGTCATCATTATTCAATCAAATATAATTATATGTTTAGTGTTTATCAATCATTGGGAACAAATTAGAAACCAACTTCTAAAAAAATAATTTAGAAATCCATGGTAAAGGATATAAATGCTACATTTTTCATGAAATTTGGTTAATATAATCAACACATAAGATAATAATGAAAAACATCATTTAAAAAATTTAATATACATATAAAATAAGACCCATGTGTTAGATAATATGAATTTTTAGAAGATCAATATGAATCTACATATCCTCATATTTGGTTGCTCTATTTTCTATAGATACATTGATATGTGACTAAAACAAGAGAATTACATTATACCACACTTAATACCAGCTTGAGGGGGTAGTTCCACAACCTATTCAATAAAAATAACATGGTTCAAATATATATCCATCTTAAATAGAATCATCCAATTATGAAATGAACTCAATATCATTAAAATAATTAAATATGAAATGGATATGAAGTTCCTCCAACCCTTATAAGGTAATCTACCCCAAAAATCATGATATTCTTGAAATCATCAACATAGAGTTTAATTAATATACTAATGAAATAATTATTATCATGTACTAAATATATCATGTAAATAAATAATATTATGTTTATTGGGTTATATTTTTAGAAACAGATAAAGTCATTTAAAATATTCCATTCAATTTCCTCAATTTTTCTACAATTTTAGACAATATAAATCCATTTATAGATATTTTATTGAACAATAATATAATTGAATGTTGTTACACCCTAGGTATCTGATGATGAATATGGGAAAGTTTAATATAGGTATCTATAGGTCATAAATGAAACATATTATTCTTACAATTGTAATTTAATAATATAATACATCACACAAATTATTTCTACCCTTCCACTAATATCACTAATGAATAAATATGACCATGCCAAACATAATTGAATATTTGGTTTAGATAGTGATATCTTATATTGTCTCACTATACATATTCTACACAAGGACGAGGACAATCACAATGTTCACCAATTCCAATATCATCATGTACATACTAGTAAATGATAAAGAATCTTATTTCTCATTCAATGAAGGATTATACGATAATAGTTAATATTGACGTAGGTTGCCAATAAATTAAAGAGTGGAATGATTATTGGTAGTTAAATGATTATTTGTCCAAAACCATTATATGTAAAACAAATCAGTAAAGATTTATTTTTGGTGGTCTGTGAAATACAAGACCCATATAATTGGGTTAATGGTGATGATCAAAATATTTATTGTATGATATGTATACATCACTAGAATCTGAGAATTTTTTTCCACACAATGATCTATATTGAAATTTGATGAATCAAAACTATTAAAATCTGGTTATTTCGAGCACTCCCTCCATAATTCCCCATCATATACCATGATATCTATCAGAATTATTACACTCTGAGTGTTTATGGACCTTTTGTGGAATTAGTTAACAATTAATATATGTCTTGAAATTCAATACGTCAAACATTCATATCACATCGAATATACAATATGTAGGTTAAAAAGAACATCGTCTTCGAATATGTAACATGGAACACCTTCTTAGAACACCTAACCCACAACAACTATGTTTACACAAAAAAATGTGTTACTGTTACAATTATTTGAATGATAAAATTATAAACGACAAATTTAAATTATAAAAATGAACTATAATATCTAATTTTCATGGATTTCTTACAGTTGTTTTATATAAATTAAACTTATTGATAATGAACGATATGATTTTTTGTTAATGTCCATATATGCTTGAAAATACTGTTAACTAGAAAGAACTACATTTAAGGTTATTCTATGAAATAAAAAATTAATATTAATATTATAAACATTTAAAAATTGAGTTTGAAAAAAAAAATCCATTATTTATTTACAATTTCTAAATTAAAATTATTATAATTTCATATATTTTTTGAGAAACTCCACTTTATGATGAATATAGAATATAATAAATTTTAATTCAAAATCACTTTTTCAACTAATTTATTAATAAGGATAAGCGATATTTTAATTAAGTTTAAAAGACAAATTACATAATAATTTTATCCATTAATCCAATTTATGTCATTAGAACAAATTGCACATTGTAATTGGATATATAAACATTGAAAACATTTTATCATTTTTATTTTAAAAACCTGCATTATCGACCAAAATATAAGATTAAATTTAATTTAATTTATGACTCTAATATGATTGTAATTTTGATAAATTTATTCCATGTTATGAATCATCATTATTTATATCCTTTAATGTGGTCAAATTATTTTTTTGACAAAAAATGTTTTTTAATGTAATTATAATTAATTACATCGCTTAAGGATAAATAACCATAACTAAGGAATAAGACATAAATATAAGACTCAAAACAACCTAAATACTGGTCCAAGAGCCATTAGATTGAAATAGTTCTACCATTTACTCCCTTTTGTCTAATTTTTATCATCATTTTATCTCATATCAACATGAGACATGTGGGTGGAATTCAATCATCCCATATTTACAAGAGTGTCGCCCATATATCCTCAGTAAAGGCTACCAACTATCTATCTTATTCACACCACTCAAACCAATTATTATGGCATAATACCTAGCTATATTGTTAAAAAATCATTATCATAATTTTTTAATTACTAATTTGGAATAAATAATTCAAAGTAATACTTCTGTGCAAACCAAAAGGAGTTACTCGATTAAGATGTAACACCTACCCTCAATATCCTGTCATTTATTTTCCTTCTCTACCCATTCCTATATATTAATTCCATGATTTTATAAAATAATAAGAATATTAATAAGAATATTATTTTTATACTCATTTCTTCAACTCGCACATATACACACCTTCATCTAATGGGTAATGAACATGATGTTTATGCATACTATAAACATGTGGCTCACAAAACAATGATTTTTCAATGTTCCTTACTTCATCCCATAGTAGAAATTATGTATAAAATATTATATATGTATATATATATATATTATATTATATTTATTATATCGTTAATCTTTTCTACTACTTTTAAATCAAAGTTCCATTTTAACATTCCAATTGGTGTAAATATTTGAGTTTCATTTGAGGATGTGTGGACTACCACCACTCTCAATGTGATGTGATTCATTCAAAAACAATATGAGAAGTAATAAATATGGTGTTAGTAAAATTATTTGATATATATAACATTATATTTATATGATATTAATATTAGATACATATATACATATAGGCCATTTTCATTATTTCATTCAATATGATAATAAAAAACAGAATCGAAGTTTACGCATACGTACGACTAACCATTTCCATGAATTATATTTTCTACTCCGTAATTATATACCCTATAGATAATTATTACACATATATAATAAATATATATTATATTAATAACATTTTTGACATTATTTAATCATGATATATGTATAAGGACCAGAAATATAACAAATTGAGACACATATGAAGAATAAATGAGATACTATCTGAAGTTTGTCAATAACATAAGATTGTTTATAAGAAGTTAATATCGTGTTATAATAAGAACATATGGGGTGTTTTATATAAGAATTCATATATCTGAAATATTAATAATAAATTTATATTTATTATACATTTGGTTTGAATAATTCTGATGAGATTCATGACACATAGTTTGGGTATTCTATCGTACTTTTTATTTTTGTGAGATACATGCAAGTTTCACCTGTCATTCCATATTTTGGTTTTTTTAATTACCATGATTTTAATATATTTATATTAATATTAGATTTATGTACTTTTATGTATCTATTTTGTGATATTTATTTAATGGGGTTTATGTTTCAATAGTTAACATGTTTGTATAATAGTTTCTTTATCAATTTCTCTTATTTGAGAATCGTATTTTGTTTTGAACCTAAATTATTATTTTTAGGTGTATAAACATCCATTTTACATGTTATATTATGAATTGAATTATTTTAATTATATTTTAATATTCATGTAATTTATTTTTATTATATAGAGAGTATGATCCCATGATACCAAGTTATAACAGTTTATTAGAACAATGTCATCTCTTTTTGAGATTGGTTTTGATTATGATTCCTTTGATTAAATATTATGATCATATATAAATAATAGTCATTATATTCCTCCAACTATATTTATTCAACTATTAGTACCATTTATAAAATCTATGGTAATTAGGATACGGTTTTTTGTGAAATATTATTATCCCCCTCTACGCTCAGAAATATATTGCTCTTATAAACATTTTAAAAAACATGTTTTTAAAAATACTTTTGAATGTAATTTTAACGGAAATTGGTTTTTAAAAATGTTTCATGGAGTTCAATGATTCCAATATATTATTCCAAATATATTTTTGAAGAATATTTTTAAAAAAACATTTAATTTTTTCCAAATAATGTTCAAGGTAGAATGTATATTTTCTAAAATAACCGTTATTAAAAAATCAATCCAAATTATTTAATTTTAAATATTACATACATTGGTGTAACACAACACATTCGAGGAATTTTTTCAACATTTCCATTCAATATTATTTATATAAATAGATTATTTTTATTTTGTCATGATATTTAGGAAACTCATTTCTCATTCATTTGTTATATTCTTTTGAAACTATATTTTTTTAATGGGTTTTGATTATAATAAATTGATTATGAAACCTATATTTTTACATAGGTTATGATATATATACATGATTACAATACCAATTTCATTTCATGGGTTATCATAAAAATATTTATGATCTTGTGGGACATGAATGTATGATTTCATTTTCTGATCGGTAGGACCTATATCTCCATATAATGAATTGGGTATAGATATATTTCTCATGAGATTGACTAATTTGTTCTTGGGAATGATCCTTGACTACTAATATAGCCATGGTTGTGAACAATGACAACCAATATGGTAATAAGAGTAAACCCATACAACAAAGAAGGTCTTGGCAACATTTCCTTGGATATTATGTAAATCATATTATATGATTATGAGGCTATCACAATTCCATGTTTTATTACTATGTTATACAATCAAATATTATGTTCTTTATTTCCTTATTAATAATTAATTATGAAATATGATTCAAAATTTCCTATTTAATTATTAAATTAATTATTGTGAATTTCATGTTCTTCAATTTTCAGGTTCATGATCTGTCACCCTTATTCCAACGATTATCCTTACATGTCTCACTTTTTATCCTTACTAAGAATTTGAGATAACCCCATTCTATGTTGTCATACCCATTTTATGAATATATATATATATTATTTATTTATGGGTATTATAATGGTTCTAGTCAAGAAGAACTTTTTTTATAGAATATAACTCACTTATGTATCAGTTTTTAAGTTTCCCTGTTTCCAAAGGCTCTAGACTAGTACTGTTTGTGGGAGTCTATTTGTATAATGTTTTAGGTATTCCAAAACTATTGTATAATGTTAATTTATTATAATATTGGGTCTCAATAGTTGGAATAATAGTAATGGATTTGATAAATTCCAAAAATCGAGGTTGAGAAAACCACAGGGTAACCCCAAGTACATGTCGAAGAATAAGTCTATGGATTTGAAAAACAATTGTAAAATGACCAACTATTTTGTCAAAGGATAGAGTGTGTGATTTTCTATAAATAAATATCAATCTGGATACTACATGTTATTGTGGCTCTAGCATAGTGTACCTAGGGTTAATAACTCTGATATATTTTTTTGGTCCAAATAAAGGGAAATCGGGTATATGAAAATGGTCCTTTTTCAACACCTAGTTTGACACTCATAGAGGATATGATTTGGAAATTTTCAAACACGTCATGAATCATTATAAGGGATTTAAATAAATATACCATTTTAATAAAATAGTATAATCCTATGACGTCTTAGATTATGGAAGGTATCGTGATTTATACATCCTATATGTGACATTTCATAATTTTGTGGTTCCTCACTAAGATATATGCTTCCAAAACAATGTCCTTCTTTGTTAAATTCAATGGATTGTAACTAAAGGAACAATTATCCTGGTGATTGAGATGAAAAATGAAATGATTTTCCTCCTAAAATATATAATTATATTAGATCTAGAATGAAAATCCCTTTGGTTTTGATATTATACCTTTCTAATAATATGAATCATGATGGAAATACTAATGAGAAAATTATGAGGAGAATTGTATTGAGTAATTCGGGAGGAAATTTCCACCATCATGAAAAGGGTATTCTAATTCACTTGTTTCAGAATAATGGATCAGTACAGCAATGAATATATACTCAGTTATCTACTATTTAGAGTACGATAAAGTCATTCTGGTTGTTTGTTAGTAAGAACGTAATGTATACCAATGGGGGAATATAATAAAGAATAAGATCACTAAATATGATATTGAATCCATGTATTGGTAATGAGATAAATATCATATTATTAAATAATAACTTTCATTTTATTCTTTATACGTTTATGGAGAAACAGTTACATGATTTAAAGAAAAATGGTGATGAAGCATTATGTACCTGTGAGTATAATTTCATGATTCTTGTGAGGTATGATTCTAGAATAATCATCCCATTTAAAATTAATGTTCATAGGTTATTAATTGGTAGATTTTTTAGTCTTTTAATGGATTTTTTCATATGATAATTTAGTATATATTTGATGATCTTGAATTGTTTGGTTATTGTTGAAAAATATTTTGGATTCACGTATCAATCTGATGTTTTTGGAAAGAAGAGGAAGATGATGTTTAATAGAAAATATAAAATCCTCGAAGGGAAGATGTTGAGTGTCCTTTTATGATCTATGGGTGGGACGAATCGTCGATGAAATTCACTTAAGTGATTAAATTAATGTTTAATGTGTGTAATGGAAGGCCACCAGGAATTTGATTATAGAAGTGACATGAAGAAGTTTGCTAATGTCGTCAATAGGGAAAATCCACCATAGTATTAACCTACTATGATTCAGTGATATAAGTGTATGGATAATAGAAATTATGCTAAACACAACCCTATCCCAGGGGATAGTTATGATGATGGAATCAATAACCTCTTTTGCTGATGGACTATAGGAAACCCATTCTATAACTGTTTTTGATGAGGGGTGAGATAATGAAATGATGAATGGCACACAGAACATCCACTCTAGAGAAGATAATTTCATATTTGACTATATATCTACCTAATAAATCATATCTAAATAATTTACAAATATTATTATGATTCTACTAGTACAATTAGTTATGGAATTAGTAGTGAAAACACCTAATGGTACTATGATTTCATCTCAGTCATATTATTCCTCTCTAATTAGTGTTCATGGTAATGTGATTCTTGATAATCTTTTCATTCATCCACTGGTTAAATTTGATGTCATCATATGAATGGATTTGATTTGTCCCCATAAAAGAACAACATTTTTTGAGGAAGGGAAGTTATATTCGATATTTCAGACCCTCAAATTATCATCCATCCATGTGATTATAATAATGGACTACAGAATGATACTAAATCTATTGTTTGGGTCATAATATGCATTGAAAAGGTTTATTTATCACAAATTATTGACCGGATAATTTAAATTGATGATTTTCCTATTGTTTGAGATTTTATGGATGTCTTTACAAAAGAGTATTATAACCTTCCTCCATAACCTAATGTTGAGTTCCCAATAGAACTTATTAATATTTCCACAAAAATTTTAAATAATCCCTATAGACATGAAATAACTTATTTATATGAATTGAAGATGAAACTCAAATAAAACATCGATAATTTGTCTCACCTTTGGGTGCACTAATTATTTTCGTAAAAAAATAAAGATGGATCAATGTGACTATGCATTGCTTAATGGGATTTGAACAACATCATGATCAAGATTAATTACCCTCTTCCTCATATTAATGACATTTTTTATTAACTGTGAATTTCTGAACACTTTTCCAGGATTGACCATAGTTTTGGGTTTCATTAATTGATAGTCACGAAAGTGTAAAATCTAATGATAGCCTTTAAAACATGTTATAGATTGAATTAATATATTTTGATTACTTTTTATCTTACTAGTTTCCATATAATGTTAATGGATTTAATGAATTGAATCTTAATAGATTACCTCAATTAATTTGTGGTAGTCTTTGTAAATGAAATTCTTATCTACTCAAGGAAAAATTAAGAGCATGAAAATAACTTCAGAATTGTACTAAAGATCCTAAGAAAGGTGAATCTACATGAATTATGTACAAAGTATGAATTTTTCCTACAAAAAGATTCATTTCATGGTAACATAATTTCATGAGATGGTTTAGGAGTAGATCTATCATTGAAGTAGGCTAATGAATGTTTTCCTAGACCAGCCACAATGACTGAGATCCGTAGCCTTATAGGTTTAGCTATATATTATTGACTGTTAGTGAAGAATTTCACTTGAATATCTAAAACAATGACCAAGATAAATCATAGGCGTTTCATGTTTATCATGTTAGAAAAATGATATAAAATTTCCTTGGATGTGAAGAGAAGGGAAGTCAATGCACTTGTTCATGGATTACTATTTAGTGGAGAAGGGTTTGTAATCTATTGCAATGCATACAAGAATGTATTGGGGTGTGCTATTATTGAGTATAAAATGGTAATCACTTATTCCATATGAGATCTAATGAATATTTGGTAAAATTTTCCAACTCATGATTTGGATTTAGCAGTAGTAATTTTTTAATTAATTATAAGGATTCATTACTTTTATGAAGAAAGGTGTTTTAATTATAGTGATTATAAAATAATGAAATTAATATTGACCCGGATGTTTTTGATGAGTTATTTGAAAAGGTGGTTGTTTTTTATCGAGGATTATGACTGCTCAAAACATTACCATCATGGGATATAAAAATAGGTGACTGATGCATTGAGTCTGAAGGATCGTGCTAGCTAATCCTTTATAAGGATAATAAATGATATATTATTTCAATATTTGTAAAGGATAGATCTATAAATCGTTAATGAAGGGAAAATTATTATCTTTTCCAAATTAATGTTCGAAATTATATCCAGGTGAAGAGTTATTAAGAATAAAATAAATATTATGAGTTAGAAAAGAATGTCTAAAATGATAATGAGTTCAACCGTGATCAAGATGGAAAGATAAGTTTTATGAAAAGTGTATCTGGTCCTTCTGTACCAGATTCGAAAAAGTATCTATTAGAGGATACATATAGTTATTATTTTTATATTCATCTTATAATTACGAAGATGTTTCGGGACATGAATGAATAGTTCTGGTGTAATTGAATTAAGAGAGATATCAAAAAAAATTTGACTTAGTGGTTGGTATTCCAACAAGTTTGTGTTGAAGTGAAAAAAATTGAAGGTGATGTTGGATCCATTACCTATATTATAATGACAATTTTAGAAAATCACTATGGATTTTATCACCAGACTACCATTAACTGATATTATATTTAATTCTATATGGGTGGTAGTCGATCACCTTACTATGTCAGCACACTTCATCACTGTCTGATAAGATTTATCTCCAATATCCTCTTTCTTTGATATACATTAACTAAGTGGTAAAGATTCATGGATTACCCCATTATATTATATTATATTGGGACCTGAGGATTACCTCAATGTTCTGGTGAAGTCTTCATCAAGCACTTGGTAAAGAATATAGTTTGAAAAATTCTTGTAATCATCAAACACATGGTCAATCTAAATGAAAAAATCTACCCCAAGAGAACATTTTGGTGTCTTTCCCTATGTATTTCAAAGGATATTTGGATCAAAAATTTCATTTATTTTAGGTTTCTTAAAATAATAAATTTTACTCAAGAATTAATATGGAATATTATTAATCCCTTTATGGGAAGCAATATATAGCTCCATTATGTTTGGATGATGTTGGAGAAAGAAAGGTATTGGGACATGACATTTCTGATAAAATGGTCAACAAGGTTAGAACCATTCTATATCATATCATGGAATCAAAAATTATACAGAACATTTATGCTAGAAACCATCAACACAATCTAGAACATTGATATGATGAAAAGGTGATTCTAATAATATCACCATAGAATTAGGCGATGAGATTCAGGAATAAAGGGAAGGTAATCCCTATGTATATCGATCCCTTTGGCAATCTCATTCACATCAGGATGATTTCCTATTTATTGGAACTCCCTCCAAATATAATTCAAGTCCATGATATGTTATATGTATCTCCCATGAAGAATTAAATACACGACCCATCACATTTTTTGAACTCACGGTTCATACTACAAGAGCATTATCTTTTTAAGAATGAAAATGTTTTTTAAATTATAGATATATTATAGAATGTTCTATGAAACACAACCAATCACATGGTCAATGTTTTGTTGAGAAAATCACCAGTTATAGAAAGAGTTATGTTAATCTTAGGATATAATGAAGTATATTTATCCTCATTTATTTTACCAAAGTTATGATTTTTTTTGATGGAATTCATTTTAATGGGAGATGATGTTAACCCTTGACTATTTATGGACTATTTTTTTGAATAAATTTAATTCTTATTTTTGTTTTTCAATTCATTAAGTAAAAAAATTTCATTCACATATAAAAAAATTCTCATATATTATAATGATCTTCTACTTGGCATACATTACATGGAACATCGAATGGGTGAGGATTTCATGCAACACTGATGATTCTACGAAACATTATTTCATTGTTATAAATACATAAATGAGCTATTTGTAAACAATCCATTAAAATTTCTAATACAAATATTAATAACTACATTTCAAAATTAATTGGAATTTTTTTTATAAATGAACCATATTGATATTAAATAACGTGATTTTGGGTAATGTCCTACTATGTATAAAAATGATGTTTTCTTGAATAAACTGTTTTTAATGTCATTATGAGATAAATAATTAAAATTTACCATATACTGATTTATAAATATAATTCAATAAAATTTCCATTATATTTGGATTTATAATGTCTGAAATATCTTTGGATGATTTTTTTTTATTTTTTGAGAGACATCATATTTGGATTAATAGTGAAAAATACAGAATTTTAATTCAAAACTGCTTTAAATTTATTTATATATAAGGATAAATAATATTTTAATTTGTTTTAAAAGATAAATTAGAAAATAAATTATCAATAAAACTAATTTATTTAATAGTAACCAATTTAACATTTTAATTGGATATAAAAACAATGTAAATTATAGAATGTTTTTACATTAATAACCCACGTTATCGACCTGACTGCTAGAATAAATTTAAATGAATTTCTACAAAATCTTTGATAAAAATTTAGAATAATGGATTCTATATTTAAAAATATCATAATATATAGTTTAAATTAAGTTTAACATAGTTTTCTGACAAACAATATTAGTGAATGTGATTATAATAAATTACATCTCTTAAGGAAACATAATGTTTTTAAATAGACTAAACATTAAATTTAAAACTCATAACGATTGAGAAAATTATCCAATAGACATTTTATAGACATAATTTTACCATATTCCCATTGGAACGACATGTGATCATTATTGGATGAGCATTCAAGATGAAAAATGTGGGGGTAATTAACTATTCAAATATTTACTAGATTGCCACACCTCCTTCCCTATAAAAGGCCACCACCTCTCCCTAATCTTAATATATATAAAACCACATAGGTTTGAGGAATATATAATCAAGACACATAAAAATATCCAACCCATACTCATTGAATCTCACCTTTTGTAATATATTATTATAACTATTCCTTTAGGAAAAAACTAAAAGGAGTTTCTTGATTAAGAGGTAACACCTTCTCTCCAGCTCCTTTCATTCATTTTCCATTTCTAGAAATTAAAATATATTCATACAATGCTTTTATAAAAAAAACAATATCCAATTTAGTAATAATTTTTTATGATAATTGTTCAACATACATACACATACACACACCATGATATAATGGGTAACGAACATACTGTTTATTTGTATATTGAACATCCACCTCACAAAAAGATGATTGTTCCATTTTCCATACTGCCTCTCGTGGTCAAAAATATGATGGACAATATATTTTTTATATGATATATTATATGTAGTATGAATATAATCTTCTCTATTTCTTTTAAAAATCATATTTCTTATCTTTTCAATTGGTGTAAATAAGATAATTTTAGTTGAGGAAGTGTCGACTACCTCCCCTTCAATGCGATGTGATTTTTTCTCAAACCAAACATATTTTAATAAGGGTGGGATTGGTAATATTATTTTATATAAAAATAAATATAATTATATAGAAATAATTTTATATTCATATATATATGTCATTTTTTTCATTCTTTGAATTGGACAATAAAAACGAAAATAGATTTCATGCATACGAATGACTTACCATGTCCGTGAACGATGTGTTCCTTTTAGTAATTATATATCATATAGATTATTATAACAAAATATACACTATATATATTATTTTAATAAGATTTTTTACATTATGGAATCATGATATATGTATAAGGACATAATATATAATAAATTAAGACACATGTGAATAACAAAGTGAATATTATCTAAAGTGAATCCTTAATGTATGTAATTTAACAAGAAGTTAATATAATGTAGTAAGAAAACAAAATATGGTGTTATTTATGAAAATATGGTTATTTAAAAAATTTATCATAAATTTATATTTCTTGCACAGGATTTTTGAACGTCTATGACAAGAGTCACGACACACAATAAGGTGGATTCATCTCAATTTTTATTTCAATGAGATACTATGATAAAAAATCAATCATTTTTGTGTGTGTATATACATAAATATATTTTATTGTACGTATTTTATACATAGGTTTATGTATATTAACATTTCCATTTTATTATCATTCATTCATTGGGTTTATGTTTCAAAATTTACCAAATAGGTAAAATAGTTTTGTCCGAAATTTCCATTATAGAGACTCATATTATGTTATAAAACAAAATTATTTTTCAAGGTGTATACAAATACTTTTGACATGAAATATATTGAATTTTGTTTTTTTAGTGACATATTTTTCTTCAGGTAATTTCCATTTCTTATAAGGTTATTATGATCTAAAGTTAAATTGTTATAATTTTTTATTAAAACAATATCAGCACTTTTATAGAATGTTTATATCTATTACTACATTGATGAAATATTATGATCAAACTCTGAAGTATAATATTGTGTTTCCTTATCCTATGTTTACTCATTAATTAGAACCAATGTCCACTCTATGAAACTTAATATAATGTATTATGTGAAATATATCATTCCATTTTTCTTGTTGGACATATATTTTATTGAAAATATTTTTTTTAAAATAAAATTATATTTGAGTCCAATTTCAAAGAAAAAGGATTGTAAAACATTTTATGGTTTCAAATGAATATTGTATATGTTTTTAAAGCTATTATCAATGAAGAAGGTTTTGAAAAGAATTTGTTTTTTTAAATTGTTTTCAATGTAGAAACGAATATTTTCCATAATAAAAGTTATTAAAAGATCGTTCAAAATTATTTTTCATCTATGATAACATATTTCGGTGCTAATATTGCATTTTTGGGAGAATTTATCCATTTTTTCCATTCATATTATTTCTCAAAATGGTTTATGATTTAATGGCTTGATTTTTTAAAAACCATTATGTATTTCCTGGATTATATTCTTTTGAATCATCTTTTTATTAACGGGTTTTGATTATGATGAAATGATTATGAATCCTATCCAATCAATATATTATGATATGATTTCATATTTATAATTACTATTTTTATTTAAAGGGTAATGATGTAATATTTTATGATCTTGTGACATGTGTACGTATGATATCATTATGAGATAAGTGGGGCTGAAATATCACTAAAATTCAATGGGAAATGATTTATATCTCATGGGACAGACTCTGATAGTCTATGGAATTAACCTTGACTACTAAGATGGACAAGGGAGTCATCCATGAAAACCAAGATGGTATGAGTAGTGGGATCATGCTATCATGATTGACATGGGAGTGATCCATGACTACAATGATGGTATGGGAAGTGAAACCATACTACCAAGTTAGAATTGGATGTGATTCATTAGCTACTATGGAAATAATATTATATTATTATCTGTCATCCAAAATTCCATGTTTCCTTCCTATGTTATTCATTCATAGATTATGTTATTTACATCCATTTGATTCATGTAATATGTACTACAATAAATTATTCCATCATTCATTTATATGATCTTTTATATATGGGTTATGAACATTTATTGTTTTGATCATGTTCTCAAACACTTATTCTCATGATTATTCTTACATATTTCCATTATTTTCCCTGAAAATAATTTTATCTCACCGATTATTTTATTCCATCGAAATTTTATGATGATATGTATTGTGTCTGATGTGTATAATAAGGACACTAGTAAAAAAGAACTTAGTGGGAGATAATGTAGCTCAATTATGTGTTTTTGTTGATGTTACCACATTTCCAAATGTACTAGACTATTACGGTCTTTGGGTTCTTGTTTGAATAATGTTTTTGTGTTCCAAAAATGTTATTTAATGTTATTGTATGAAAATTGAGGGTCTCCATGAGAAATTTTAATTGCATGACCCAAAACATGATATATTAATTAATAGTAAGAAATAAATTGATTTATCTAGAATCCTCATTGGAAAAATATACAAAACAAATATGTATAATGGTTTAATACTAAGAAAACAACCACACATTAGAACATCTATAGGAGAGAGTGAGAATCTAATAGAAATTTGAAACCATATCAATTAATGGTTGATACACATCTTGAAACTGATATAGAATCATATCTCATTAATCAAATAACTCCTAATGATATTTTTGGGAATAGAAAAAACAATATAAAACATTTAATTTTTTATAGTTGCATCGAATGGTGCCTATTTACAATTCCGAGAATGGGTTTACCAGAAATTATTTTTAAACTCATACATCAAATCATTGGTTTCTTGATATAATGAAGAGTGCTAAAAAATAAATATATAATTTCAATAAAAGTCATAGTTTTTCATATAATAAGAATAATATTTTACAATTTCTATAGTAAGTATGTTATTTAGGACATCATATTTATCATCTCCAAAAATATGATGATTATTCCAATTTGAAGTCATATGATAAATATAATGAACATTTTGGGATTCGTAAACCTATAATATTGGACATTATTTATATAATTTTTATTCATTCGAATTGAGATTTTATTATCAATTCAAACAAATAATTTGACATGCATGATGTATTAATATTTTAATTTTATCATTCCCAAAATATGGTTATATTTGATTTACACACTATTTATTCATAGTGAATTTGTGTTGGACCGCACAGGGGAAAAATATTAAATTCTCGATGATATATATTACATACCTCACAATATACATTAAAATAATATTTTATCCCAACATTCTCATGAAATAATCCATAATTTATCTATCCAACATATATATGATATCCCAGAAATGGTATTTTATCATTATATAATATGCCCTTATACACCACTAAAACTCCAAGTGTCTTGACAGGGATTAATTGTAACATCTGAAGTAATAAAAAAATAATAAATTTTCTATTATATAAATATTTATGAATTATTTATTAATTTTAGATTAAAATAATTTCATAGTGTTATTGTGTTCCCAACATGAAACAATGAGTTTCCGTAAAATCTTATTTTACATATAAGATTTAGATATACTAAAAAATATTACATTATTAATATTATTATTTTAAATGGTTGTTAACGAGTAGTCATAGTATTTTATGGAATAAAAAAACAGACTATATTATCTTTAAAATGTTCAATAATTTATTTTACTTTATTTGAATAAATTTTAGAGGCTTAAAATGAGAATAAATCAAGTTTTAATCATGAAACTCTAATATTTTTTAAATTTATTTTTACCTCATTTTTAAGGAGAACCCTTTTTAAATATTATTTTTATAACATTATTATGTAATATTTGATAGAATAAACTTATTCTATAGAGAAATGACTTCAAAAATAACATTGGTTTTTTTGGGTGAAATAAATTTATTAATGAATAGTGTAAAAATACTATATTTTAATTCAAAACTAAACTTACATCTTATTTAATTTTTTAGATATATTATAATTTTTTGTGGGTTTAAAGTATAATTAATTTTTTTTTCATTTAGTACAATATTATTCAATGGATGTTATATCAAATTGAAATTAGATATAATCAAATGTCAATATTTTGATGGTTTTTACATTTAAAAAATTAATTTTCTCATTTTGAAAATGAGGATTGATTTTAAATTCATTACTGCACCTTCTGTGATTTTTTGTTCGAAAAAATTATTCCTTATTTGTAATATTAATGTCAAAATTACTTAAATATGTCCTTTTTTAATTTTTTGGTCATTCTGAATTATTATATTAGTAATTATTTCATTTATCATGGTTAAAGGTAAATCACATATTTAAATGTAAAAATATAATTATAATAATATAAAACTACCATAACAATCATCCTTATTTAATTACATGAGTGTATCACAACCACGATCGTCCTTGGGTCATTTTAGGACAATATTGAGACACTTGGATGACATTAATGCTTTTATAATATTATATCAAATGAATATTCCTTTTTGATACACTTTTGTTTTTAAGAAAGCATAATATTTTAAGATGGAATTATACAAGATTTCTCCTTGTATATAAAAAGACTCTATAATTATAAGAACATTAACTACATCATGGTAATATATTTATTAATTATTTAAAATAAATAATTTAATTTTACAATGTCATAATGATAATGCAATAATAGATATATTAATTATGGAATCAAATAATTGATAAAAAATTATTACAATATTTTTTATTTTACATGATTTCTTTCATCTATGAAATTTCTAGTTGACTCTGACCCGTTATAAGTCAGTGAAATGTTTTTTCAAATTTATCTCTCTATTGGAATATTATTTCAATAAAATGAAAAGAATAATGTAAAATTTTCAATTACTGATATTTTATAAAAAATTAATTTATTATATTATTTAAATATAATAAAAATATAGTAAAATGAAAAATTCACTATGATAAGGTTTAAAGTTCATTAAGTACCCAATTATGTGAAATTTACTCCACATAATTATAATTTATAGTCTCTTAATATTTAAATTACTGTGAAGACAATTAAAATCTATTGAGAATATATAATGGTAAATTGAAAAGATAAAAATTAAAATAAAATCAGTACAAGGAAATAATTTATTTAAGGTCATTATTTCAAACAATCCTCATCTTATATTCTATATATCTCATGTTATAGTGTCTATGAATAAATAATTAATTTATATTAATTTAGTATTTTAAGAGTTTCCATAGGTGCCCATACCCTCTCTTATAAAAAGATACCCACTATTCCCTAATAATAGCCCTTGAAGAAACATTTTTTCCTTCCATGATCTATACATACCCCTTTATAGTATCCCTCCCAACATTCTTGGGGCCTTATTTTTTGTAGGACACCCTGCTTTATTGGATTGAACAAGTTCTTTAATTGTGACCAACCGAAGAAGAGGAAACACTATTTAAGTTCCCCTATTTTATTTCTTCATCAACATACATTAAATATTATTATTCTAGGATGAAATAAATCTCATATCTCATATATATACAAATATTTTTTTAAATATAATAACCTAAATCCATATCCAATTTCAAAAATGGTAAAAGAATAATTTTGTCGTGTGTATGGATGAATACTACCTCAGGAACATATATTATCTGTTTTTCATTACAGTCAATCAAAATATTTTATTATGATGAAATTAATTTTTATATATGATATTCATGAAATATTTATCAATTTAAAATAATTATATTTTACTTATTTTTTATCTTTCATTCCAATACTAATGATAATGATGTTCATGTGTACGTGGAAACTATCACCTACACGAAGCGATTTGAATCATTTTTATTAATCAAATAACATGTATACTATATATAAGTATATTTAAATGACTATTATGATGTTAATAATATTATGACCAATCTGTAATGATAAAATAACAATTACCATATTTCCATTTTGATCAATGAAAAATGGAAAATGAGACTCATGCGTACGTACAATCTATCATCTCTATGATTATAACATTGATCATTTTTCATAACCATTATTAACACATTGATTTAAAAAGTATTATCTATTACTAAATTTATTAATTATGTCATGAATACTATTTTTTAGTTGATATACATATGACCATATAAAGAATTTACTTCATTATAAGTTCATTTTTGACTCAAGTAGTGAATATAAAAAAACTGTCTAATATAAACATAAATAATTAGTAATGTTTTAAATTAATATAAAAATGGTTATCAATAAATTTTAAATTAAAATAATGGTTGACCTAACCTGTTTTTATAATCTCAATCATGTATTCATATGTGTTGAAAATCCCAATTATGTTTTCATTCTCTATGATATTTTTAAGTATCATTGATCTATACTTTAATTCTTTCAAATATGCGATCAAACCAATAATAATTTGTAAAATAGTCTTTGGAATATGTTAATCCTCATTTATCCATGTTCATACAAGTTATAAATTAATTCTAACACAATCGGATGTGTTCTGCATAAAACAGATAAGTAATCTGTCTATAGCTACTGATAAAGAGCTACCGGTACCCAGTCTACCGATAGACTTAACACAGAGCTACCGATAGACTTAACACAGAGCTACCGATATACTTAACACAGAGCTACCGATGTGCTTATAAATGTAAGCTACTTACAGACAGCTACCGATACAAATATAGAGTTACCAGTGTAAGTATAAATAGCTACCGATGGAATAAGGGTCACCGATGGACGAAGCTACTGACAGACTCACAGCTACCGATACAAGCATAGAGCTACCGACGCATAGAGCTACCGACGCTTAGAGCTACCGGCGCATAGAGCTACCGATCCATGGAGCTACCGACGCATGGAGCTACCGATAAACAAAGTCTCCAATACAAGCATGTACCAACTGACGCATAGAGCCACCGATAGAGTCAAAGCAACTAATGACATTGAGCTATCGATGTTCACGCTACCGATGCTGATTACCTACCGATCACTCGACTCAATGTTTGAATTTATTTATTTCCTATATTTAATCTATCTAACGGTCATATCATGTACATTTTAATGATTTGTCAAATATCTGATAAAGGTTGCCGGATGTCAGGAACCCGTACCTCGTACCTGCTGAAAAGAAATCTTTTCTGTCCCCTGTTGGGAGATAAATACGAGAAGACTACACTGCCCAAGACACACATCAATGAACAACAACAAGAAGCAAACTAGAGAAGTGCGTGGTGGATGATATATACCAGAAACACAAGAAGAGAAAAACGAGTTCCATCAAGAACACAGAGAAGCTCATAGACAATCAAGCATACTCGAGAAGTGTTCTGTGCATATAAGAAGAACACTGAAGAACTTCAACTACGACATTTTCACTGTCTGTGAACCTGGAGCATACGACACTCTGTTTCTCAAACAGAAATGAGAAGAGGACTCAGACTCACTTCTGATCGAATCAAAAGGAGTCCAGAGCTACACTGAAATCACCAGAACCATCTCTAAACTCTACATCTCTTGTTCTGTGATTTATTATCATTCATTTCGAGGAGTGTGTGTTATCTGCTGTATCTAACACATACACTGTCTCTTGTACTCAAACTGAAGGATTTGTAAATCCTTACCAAACTCTTTCATTCTTTCTTTCCCACGAATAACAGTGGTAGAGGTCGTGTGTGACCTGGACAGCCGGTTGCTGTTGTACTGTTTCCCACGAAGAACAGTTTTAGAGGTCTTGGACCTGGACAGTTGTAAACTGTTGAACCCCGATCCAGGGTGTGGATCATTTTTATATAAACTTTTGAGAGGACTATGTCTCGGCTTGAGACTGAACCTCTTGGTTACATTGTTGTGTCATCTCTTTCAATGTTTTATTCCGCTGCTAATCACTTTAAAACCAATACTATTTTTAAAGTTACTTTGATAATTAAATTAACAAGTGTTTATGTTAAGTGTAGATTAGTAAGTTAGTTTCAAAAGATAAGCACACACTCCTGTGTTGATTAACTGGGAATTAATCAATCCCTTGAGAATCTGACAGAACCTCTACTCTAATATAAATTCACTACAGTTTAATTTATTATTTTATTTGGGGGTCTTTAAGACAGTGTTTTTAAATACAGAAATTTTAATTGGTACTCAATTCACCCCCCTCTTGAGTAAACCACTCCGACCAACACTTGGTATCAAAGGATTGAAAATACTTTCTAAAAGTACTCTGCTTTTGAACTGTGATTTTAGTTGTATTTTAAAGTTCTTAAAATTTCTGTTATATCTAAATTTTTATCTCTTTAAAATTTTCACATCATGGACAATAGACTTGAGGGTGCTGCTACTAACCGGCCACCTTTCTTCAATGGAACTAATTATGCTCAGTGGAAACTGAAAATGAAAATTCATCTAGAAAGCATAGGTTTTGATATTTGGACTTCTATTGAATCAGAATACAAAATTCCCACTACTGCTAGATCTACTTGGGATGAACCTATAAAGAGTGCTTACAATAACAACTGTAAAGCTATGAATGCCTTGTACTGTGCTCTAGGAGATGAAGAGTTTAATAGAATTTCTGCTTGTAAAACTACATATGAAATTTGGGATACCTTAGCTGTTTCTCATGAAGGAACAACGAATGTTAAAGAAATGAGATTGAACACTTATACTATCAAGTATGATAATTTTAAAATGAAGCCTGACGAACCCATTTCTGACATGTATCTCAGGTTCAATGAAATTGTCAATACAATGATATCGCTGGGAAAAGATGTCTCATCGAAGGAACAAATTATGAGAATTTTGAGATGTCTACCTGATAGATGGAGAGGCACATCTGTCTCAATCAGAGAATCATGTGACATTGCTGCTCTACCTGTGAAGGAACTAATTGGCAAGCTGATGATGTATGAATAATAGCATAAAGTGAATAAAGAGGAAGAAAATGAACCTCCAAGAAAGTCTGTCGCTTTCAAATCTTCAACTTCAAAGAATAAGGACAAAGAAAAGCATCAAGCTATAGTTGAGAGTTCAAGCTGTGAAGACAGTGAAAGTGATTCTGACAGTGATGCTGAGATGGCTCACATTGCTAGAAGATTTAAAAAATTTTATAGGAAAAAGAAGTTCTTCAGAAAAACAAATTATAAGGGTAAGTATGGTCACCAAGGTAAATGGAAAAAGGATTGGAAGAAGAATGAAAAATCAGATGATGTTGTCTGCTATGAGTGCAAGAGAAAAGGACACATTAAAGCCGACTGTCCAAAGCTGAAGTATAAAAAGAAACATGAATATAAGAACAATAAGTTTAAGAAAGCCATGAATGCTACTTGGAGTGCTTCAGAAGACAACACAAGTGAAGCTGAATCTTCAGACTCTGAAAGGAATCGAGCCAACATGTGTTTTATGACAAACACTTCTGAGGTAACATCAGAAACTCCTGCTTCAAATTCATATTATTCTAGAGATGATTCTGAAGGTGATAACATGTCTAAATCTGAACTGTTTGAATATTGTGATATGCTGGAAGAAACCTGTAATGAACTTAAGGATAAATACAAGTCATTAAAGAAACAGCATGCTCTCACCACTACAGTTAAAACCGAACTCACTATTGAAAAAGAGAAAAATGCTCAACTGCTAAAAGAAAACACTGAACTGAAACTATCTAATGAGCAACTCAAGAAAGACTTAGAGAAGTTCACCAATGGCAAAAATACACTAACACAGATGCTAGGAAAGAAAATAGCACCTAAATATACTACTGGTATAGGATACCAACCTGGACAATGGAAATTGCCATAACTAGATTCATTTCTAAATCTGGACAGAATGAAGGTAATTCTGGAACTTCATATGCTTCAACCATTTATATACATAGCTATGGATCTAATAAAGTTTATCTTTAAAATCATGTCAATTCTACAAATTATATGAGACCCATTAGACAAATATGGGTACCTAAAGTGTTATTGGATAACCTGTCTGGACCCAAGAAAATCTGGGTACCAAAATCATCTCCCATCTAAATCTGTTTTGTAGGAGACCTTCTTGAAGAGCTGTCACAAGAAGATATGGTATTTAGAGAGTGGGTGCTCAAGGCACATGACTGGAGATTATTCTTGTTTCAATAGTTTAATACAAGTTGATGGAAGCTTTGTCACCTTTGGTGAAAATTCAAAAGGAAAAATCATCGTCCTAGGCCAGATTGGTAACACTGATTCAGTTTTTATTTCTAATGTTTTATTTGTTGATGGCCTCAAATACATTTTATTAAGTATTTATCAGTTATGTGATGATGGTTTTCATGTTAAATTTGAAAATGATTCTTGCAAAATTTTTAATTCTAAGAATGTTTTGGTATTTTCTGCCTTAAGAAATGAAAATGTTTATGCTGTTAATCTGAATTCTTTAGCTAAGAAGAATATTACTTGTTTGAATGATTTTCATAAAGAATCTTGGCTATGGAACAGAAGATTGGGACATTGCAACATTCACTCACTTAGAAAACTCTCTAGAAAAAACCTAGTTAGAGACCTACCTAAATTAGAATTCCCAAATGATAGAGTGTGTAACCCCTGTCAAAAGGGAAAACAACACAAAGTTTCTTTTAAATCAAAGAAATAAGTTTCGACTTCTCAACCACTTGAATTGGTTCACATGGATTTGTTTGGACCATCAAGAGTTTCTAGTTTAAATGGGAAGCACTGTGTTTATGTTCTTGTAGATGGCTTTTCTAGATATACTTGGGTATATTTTCTAGCTCACAAAAGTGAAGCATGTTCTTCTTTTGTTAAATACTCTAAATCTATAGAGAACCTTAGTGGAATTAAGATTAAAACTTTGAGAAGTGATCATGGTCGTGAGTTTGAAAATCAAGATTTTGAATCTTATTGCTCACACAATGGCTATACTCATAACTTTTCTGCCCCTAGAACACCCCAACAGAATGGTGTAGTAGAAAGAAGAAACCGAACCCTTCAAGAAATTGCTAAAACCATGCTCAATGAATATGATCTGCCTATTTATTTTTGGGCTGAAGCTTTAAATACAACTTTCTATGTCATTAATAGAGTCCTAATCAGACCTGTTCTTAAGAAAACCCCTTATGAATTGTGGAACAATAGAAAGCCTAAGGTTAATTACTTTAATGTTTTTAGTTGAAAAGTATTTATTCTGAATACTAAAGATAATATGGATAAGTTTGCTTCAAAAAGTGATGAAGGAAATTTTCTGGGTTACTCTATTTTAAGTAAAGCCTATAGAGTATTCAATAAGAAAACCAAATGTGTGGAAGAATCTGTTCACATCATGCTTGATGAAACTAATCCACATGAGTCTAAAACCTCTCTTGAGAATCTTGAAGAAGACTTATCTGTTCTGGACATTAATGATAAATCTAAAGAACCTGTTATCAAAACATCCATTTCTGGACTTTTTCCAGAATCTGCTTCTGTTGAACCCGAACCTATAGATGAACCTGAAATTTCTAGTCCAACCTTTACCGGATCAACCAGGATTCTAAATAATCATCCTTTAGAAGCTGTTGTTGGTAATCTTGATAGAGGAACACAAACTAGAGCTTCTCTAAGAAACCAGGTTGAACATCAAGCTTTTCTTTCACAGCTAGAACCCAAAAATATCAATGATGCTATCAATGATGAATTCTGGGTAATAGCTATGCAGGAAGAATTAAATCAGTTTGAAAGAAACAAAGTCTGGGAATTAGTTGACAGACCTAAGGACACTTTGACAATAGGCACAAAATGGGTTTTTAGAAATAAAGTAGATGAATCTAGAAATATAGTTAGAAACAAAGATAGACTAGTTGCACAAGGATATAGTCAAGAAGAAGGTATAGACTATGAGGAAACTTTTGAACCTGTAGCTAGACTAGAAGCCATTAGGATCTTACTTGCATATGCTGCACATCTGGATTTCAAGTTATATCAAATGGATGTAAAAAGTGCATTTCAAAATGGTTTTATAATTGAAGATGTTTTTGAAGAACAACCACCCGGATTTACTAACCCCCATTTTCCAAATCAAGTTTTTAAACTTTCTAAAGCTTTGTATGGTTTAAAACAAGCTCCAAGAGCTTGGTATGATAGACTTAGCAATTTCCTTATCTCAAATGGTTTTACTAAAGGGATTGCTGATCCAACTCTTTTCATTAAAAGAATTTCTAAAGATGTTTTAGTTGTACAAATATATGTTGATGATATTATTTTTGGATATTCTAAACACTCTTTATGTACTGATTTTTCAAAAAGTATGCAAAATGAATATAAAACGAGCTTAATGGGAGAGATTAAGTACTTTCTTGGATTTCAAGTATTTCAAAATGAAAATGGTATTATTTTGAATCAAAGTAAATATACAAAGTATCTTTTAAAACGTTTTGGTCTGGATAGCATCAAGGAAAGTGAAACTCCTATGAGTACTACCTATAAATTGGATGCAGATGAAACTGGGAAACCAGTTGATCAAACAAATTACAGAGGTATGATTGGTAGTTTACTTTATCTTACTTCTAGTCGACCTGATATTATGTTTAGTGTGTGTATGTGTGCTAGATTTCAAGCTAATCCAAAATAATCTCATTTGCTTGCTGTTAAAAGAATTTTTAAATATCTCAAACACACGGTTAACTTAGGTTTGTTTTACCCAAAAGGACAATCCTTTGACTTAATGAGTTATTCAGATGCTGAATTTGCTGGTTGTAAGTTAGATAGAAAAAGCACATCAGGAACATGTCATTTGCTTGGAAAATCTTTAGTTTCTTGGTGTAGTAAGAAACAGAACTCAGTTGCATTATCGACTGCCATAGCAGAATATATAGTTGCTGGTAGTTGCTGTGCACAAATTCTGTAGATGAAACACACTCTTCTGGACTATGGATATGTTTTTAAACATGTTACAATCAAGTGTGATAACACCAGTGCAATAAACATCTCTATGAATCCTGTATCTCACTCTAGAACCAAACATATAGATGTAAGACACCATTTCCTAAGTGATCACTATCAAAAAGGTTATATTTCTCTTGAATATATTGGCACTGAACATCAATTGGCTGATATTTTCACTAAAACTTTAAGTTCGGATAGGCTAAGTTACATAAGACACGAATTGGGAATGTTTAATCACAACCGGTGTGAAAATTCTCAATGATGTGAAAATCCTCACCGATGTGAAAATTCTCACCGACGTGAAATTCTCACCGATGTGAAAATTCTCACCGACGTGAAATTCTCACCGATGTGGAAATTCTCACCGACGTGAAATTCTCACCGATGTGGAAATTCTCACCGACGTGAAATTCTCACCGATGTGGAAATTCTCATCGACGTGAAATTCTCACTGATGTGGAAATTCTCACCGATGTAAAATTCTCACTGATGTGAAAATTCTCACCGATGTGAAAATTCTCACCGATGTACAATTCTCACCGATTTTTTTTTCTCACCGATGATTAACTCACACCGATTCAATGTTTTCTAAAACATCTGTCTGCCGCCAAGAATATGAATCGTGTTATTTTATTTTATCTTACTCTATTTTAGTCGTTTATTTGGAATTCCTAAATGATAAAACTAAGTCTAAGCCACCTCTTACCTCACCGAGCTCAAAATCTCTCACCTTCGAACCTTATCTCCCAAATCGACCAAGAACCCTAAACCCGCGATGGCAAAAACTAAGCTTCCTATCGTCAGAGATGAATGTGTGGAACCAAACTCTAAGAAGCAGAAGACACATCATAAAGCCAGTGTTAGTGAAGTCAGAACTAGATCGGGAAGGCGACCAGTGAATCCTCACTTGCAGAATAGAGACATAGTAATCGAGAAGGAACTGTGCATGGAATGGCTACTGCCTAGAAAATCGTTACTACCCGAGATTTTGGAGGACCAAAAATGGGTGGATTGTTTCTCGAATAACAATGGACCATACTACCCGAAGATGGTAAAACAGTTCTACAAGTCTGTAACCTTCGAGAAGTCTGAAAATGAGAATCGGGTAAGCTCTTTTTTAAATGGAAAAGAGATGTCTTTTTCTTCAGTAGAGTGGGCTGAGTATTTAAAAGTACCACATGAAGGTGTCTCTGGGTATGTATCAAGAGAAATGCCACCTAGCAGTGACATCTTTGACTATGAAACCGCCTTAAAAGAACTGACTGGTAATGGGAATCAAAGGCAAGTGGTTGCTGCTGAAATGGATGGAGAGAATCTACTGCTCTTCAAGTTTGTCCAGCATGTGTTGATACCGAGGTGAGGAGATTTTGCAAATCTGAGATATCAAGATATCTATCTTCTTCATTTGCTAAGACATGGTATACAATTCAATCTGTGCAGACTGTTAATGCTTCAAATGGAAGACATGATTAGACCAAAGTCAAAGACTAATGCTTTATTCTTTGCCAAGCTGATTTCAGTAATGATAAAAGTGAAAGGAATAGCTGAGTCTCAGGATGATATAGTTGTAGTCAAGAACAATTTCTGCATCACCTCGACTATTTGTAAGTACATGAAAATTAACTGGAACCCATGGAAGGGAGAATGGGTCAGTGATGATCAGAAGATATATGATAGGTTTAATCCTGTGGATCATCCCTCAAGACCAAAGGATATGAGAGTTCCGAATCTGAGACCTGATGAAGAGGAACCTGTTTATAGTGATGAAACAGAAGAAGAAGAAGAAGAAACTCCTATGGATGTTGGAGGAGATCCAGACTTGCCCCCAAGTCCTGTTGCAGAATTGGTTTATTCTAGGAATGGAAAGGTAGAGGAAATTTTGTCTACTTATGAGGAAGACCAGTCTGTACCTCACCAAGAAGAAGAGGAAAAGGAGAATGTATCTGAATCGCCTGCTTCTAGTAGTTTAAGTATGAGTCCTTTGATTGGAAGCTCAGCTATGCCGACTGCTGAAGTAGAAAGAGATACAGAAGAATCTGTACCTATATCAGAAGATCTTCTAGATGTTGCACCGGTGGAACTTGTAGTAGAAGATTCTGATGAAGAGAATCCTGCACTGAATGCTGTTGTGATACATGAGAATGCACCCATTGAGGGGGATCATCAATCTGTTCTTGGAAATGTTACAGTAGCTGTAGAGCATGGAGACTGGGTAGAAGACCCAGGGTTTATAGTCTGTGGATTGGATTATCCGGATTCAGATAATGAGATGTCTGTGAATAGACTGAAGACCAATTATGATCTTGCTTCTGAGTTGTTGCCAGATGATGTGGTCAGATTTCATGATCTGAATAAGCTGAAAGAGGACCTCAAAACCATTTTTGTTGAAGATGTGAAGTTAATGGAAACCTCCCTTGCATCCTCAATTAATTCAATAATGACTGATTCTGTAGTTAGTTTGGCCTCAGCAAGAGGATCTGCTGCAGCTGTCTCAAATGATTTTGTCTCTAAATCTGATCTTGAATCCATGAAGAATGAGCTGAAAGAATCATTCAGTGCATCAGTTGCTGAGATAAAGCAAAGTTTTTATGAAGAAATGAAAATGTTAGAGAGATCCTTTGAGCTATCTCTGGCTTGTAATCTATACTCTTTTGTGTCTGAGCTTATGGAAGAAGTGAAAGAGTGCCAGACTTAGTCTTCTAGGATCGAAGCAGATCTTGAAGCTCTCAAGACAACATTTGTTGCTTTGGATTCTTTTATGAGCTCCAAGTCTCAAGCTGACAAGGACCTAACTTATGTGAAGAGTGTAGTAAGCCAGTTTGTCTCGGTGTTTGAAAGTTTCAAAACCTCGGTGAAGGATCATGTTCAATTACAAGACTCTCAAGTTCAAAGCCTAATCAGTGGTTTGTCTAAGAGTTTCAAAGAAACTGTTTCCTTCTCTCTTGGCCCTCTCACATCCTAACTATTAGTTGACCTAAATCAAGTTCGAGCAATGTTGAAGGAGGAGATTAGTTCTATTTCAACAAGTGGCTCTGTGGACTCATCAGAGTTGAGCCGAGTGGTGCTTTCTACAAGAGATTCTGCCAGAGAAATAATGAAGATTGTTCAAGATTATATGAGAGAAGCATCTGCCTCTCAGGAAGCCATAAATAGCAAAGTGGACTACTACTTCACCAAAATTTTCACCAAGCATCAACTCGAACACCACTTCAAGCTGATGTTGGAAAACATGAAGCTACCACCAGTCACTCAAGCTTTCAGAGAACAAGTGAGCAAGCTACGAGAATTGAATCCTGCCTTAGAAAAATTCATGGAGAACAAAGTTGATTTCATCTCTACTATGGAAAGAGGAGGAGGAATTATTATGGATTTTAGAAATCTGCTGCTGCCCTTCTTGCATGTTGATGCCAGACCAGTCATCATACCTCCTGCTTTGCCTTCTTCTGCCTCAGCTGCTTCCACATTCCAGCTGACTCCTGCTCAAGCTATTCGAAGCCTCACACCAATGATCACCCAAAGATCTTCAACCTACAGGTCTGACTCTGTGTCAGTGGCCCAACCTCCTTTAATCTTTTCTGGCATTCCAAAACCTTCACCTGAATCCTCACCATCCGAACCTTCTTCTGATCCCAAAGGAAAATCTCACGTGGAAGATGTGGATTGATCCAGTGGCCAGGATTTTTAATACGAATTCCTTTGTATTCTGTTTTTGTACTTTCTACCTGCTCTAATACAGAAGAACTCTTTTTACTTCTCATGTTTTATTTGTCTCCTATCTATGCTTTCCCACTTTTTGATTATCACAAAGGGGGAGAAACATTTTATTAGAATAATAAGGGGGAGAACAATAAGCGGGGGAGAACAAAATGAGAGAATGAGAAATATTTTCTATGAAGTAAAATAAGGAATAAGGGGAGACACATTACCCTTATTTTCATTTTTACCTCTGATACCTTATGTCTATATAGTACCTTATGATTTTTACCTCTGATAACTTATGACTATATCATACTATTTCTATTATCTCTGATGCTGTTTTCTTTGAGAAAATTGAATTCAATATTATACTCTTTACTATTATATTTTCACTATGTTAAATGCCCATATCATAAATTGTGATTATCAAAAAGGGGGAGATTGTTGACCTCACCTGTTTTGATAATCTCAATCATGTATTCATATGTGTTGGAAATCCGAATTATGTTTTCATTCTCTATGATATTTTTAAGTATCATTGATCTATACTTTAATTCTTTCAAATCTGTGATCAAACCAATAATAATTTGTAAAATAGTCTTTGGAATATGTTAATCCTCATTTATCCATGTTCATATAAGTTATAAATTAATTCTAACACAATCGGATGTGTTCTGCATAAAACAAATAAGTAATCTGTCTATAGCTACTGATAAAGAGCTACCGGTACCCAGTCTACCGATAGACTTAACACAGAGCTACCGATAGACTTAACACAGAGCTACCGATATACTTAACACAGAGCTACCGATGTGCTTATAAATGTAAGCTACTTACAGACAGCTACCGATACAAATATAGAGCTACCGGTGTAAGTATAAATAGATACCGATGGAATAAGGGTCACCGATGGACGAAGCTACTGACAGACTCACAGCTACCGATAGAAGCATAGAGCTACCGACGCATAGAGCTACCGACGCATAGAGCTACCGACGCATAGAGATACCGATGCATGGAGCTACCGACGCATGGAATACCGATAAACAAAGTCACTGATACAAGCATGTACCAACTGACGCATAGAGCCACCGATAGAGTCAAAGCAACTAATGACATTGAGCTACCGATGTTCAAGCTACCGATGCTGATTACCTACTTATCACTCGACTCACTGTTTGAATTTCTTTATTTCCTATATTTAATCTATCTAACGGTCATATCATGTACATTTTAATGATTTTTCAAATATCTGATAAAGGTTGTCGGATTTCAGGAACCCGTACCTCGTACCTGCTGAAAACAAATCTTTTATGTCCCCTGTTGGGAGATAAATACGAGAAGACTACACTGCCCAAGACACACATCAACGAACAACAACAAGAAGCGAACTAGAGAAGTGCGTGGTGGATGATATATACCAGAAACACATGAAGAGAAAAACGAGTTCCATCAAGAACACAGAGAAGCTCATAGACAATCAAGCATACTCAAGAAGTGTTCTGTGCATATAAGAAGAACACTGAAGAACTTCAACTACGACATTTTCACTGTCTGTGAACCTGGAGCATACGACACTCTGTTTCTCAAACAGAAATGAGAAGAGGACTCAGACTCACTTCTGATCGAATCAAAAGGAGTCTAGAGCTACACTGAAATCACCAGAACCATCTCTAAACTCTACATCTCTTGTTCTGTGATTTATTATCATTCGTTTAGAGCAGTGTGTGTTATCTGCTGTATCTAACACATACATTGTCTCCTGTACTCAAACTGAAGGATTTGTAAATCCTTACCAAACTCTTTCATTATTTCTTTCCCACGAATAACAGTGGTAGAGGTCGTGTGTGACCTGGACAGCTGGTTGCTATTGTACTGTTTCCCACGAAGAACAGTGGTAGAGGTCTTGGACCTGGAAAGTTGTAAACTGTTGAACCCCGATCTAGGGTGTGGATCATTTTTATATAAACTTTTGAGAGGACTAAGTCTCGGCTTGAGACTGAACCTCTTGGTCACATTGTTGTGCCATATCTTTCAATGTTTTATTCCGCTACTAATCACTTTAAAACCGATACTGTTTTTAAAGTTACATTGATAATTAAATTAGCAAGTGTTAATGTTAAGTGTATATTAGTAAGTTAGTTTCAAAAGATAATCACACACTCCTGTGTTGATTAACTGGGAATTAATCAATCCCTTGAGAATCTGGCAGAACCTCTACTTTAATATAAATTCACTACAGTTTAATTTATTATTTTATTTCGGGGTCTTTAAGACAGTGTTTTTAAATACAAAAATTTTAATTGCTACTCAATTCACCCCCCTCTTGATTAAACCACTCCGACCAACAATAATTTTATTATTCAGTAATATAACAATTTTTATGATGTTTTAGACACGATGGAAAGGATTTTGTCTCAATCTCCATTCATTGTGGGAAATTTTATCATTACACAACACCTTAGTTTATATGGTATATAATAATCCCAATTTTATTTTAATTTCATTCTAATTTTTTAAAAATAAATGATTTTATAAAATGATTTTTACTAAATGACAAATGAATTTTTTATCTTATGTGGTTTTAAGGACATTTCAATCATTGTCACCATAATTTGATATTTACCTTCCTCTATAAGTCAAATTTTTTTTAAAGAAATGTAAATTCAATATTACCTTTTTAAGGATTTTTTTGAATGGAAAATTGTTTTGAGAATAGATTAGTTATATCAATATCTTGAAATGATAGTAAATGATTTTAATTTCAAATAGTTATATTTCCTTTATCATTGTAAATGTGTTACGATTATGTTAGGGTTATTGGGAATTTCGTATGTATACATGTGGTTTTGTCATACACCATGGGAGGGTGAGCTTGTGATAGCTCTCCAAATTCATTACGTAATTACATGAAGTTAAACTTCTGGGTTTTTCTTAGTGATTTTGGGAATATACTATGATGGATTTTCCAATGAAAACATTGAAGGTTAGACCCTATGTAGTTGTGAAATCTACAATGTAAGTATGATATAAATTGATCATGTTAACGTTATGATTTGTTAATTCTATAATTTTTTTAATGATTCATTTGATTTCACATGTTTATAAATATTAATTTTTTAATGTTTAATTTCCATATTTTATTTCCCTTAATGTGATTATTCTTCCCATATCATGTTTCAAAATTTTTGAACAAAGTATAAGGATGGGTAATAGAAAGTAAGACTCAAGGATGAAAGATATGTATATTTTTATCCTGAAAAATAAAATAGGTTTTATTTTAAGATGTTTCTTTTTGTGAAAAATGGATAGCGAGTAGAATTTTCTACTTTTTAATATTTGATTTTAATTTACTACTAATTGAAAAATACTCTAAAAATATATACCTAAAATGATCCTCAATGTTATTTCATTATTTATTTAAATATTTTTCAATGTTAAAGTCAAGGACCATATTGTTTGTATTAGAATACATTTAGGAAAACATTAAGGATTAGGATATTGTTAATAGGATAATAATAAATTGTTTTTAATTTATGGTCAAATTTAAATTAAATATATTTGGAATATTATCATGTTTCTTTGTCTAATATATGTTTGTTTAGAATGGTTTTATGAAAAGTAAATAGGGCAGCTATGATGGGATAACATCAATTGGAAAACAACCTTCCAAATCAGCAACATGAGATGTTTGGAATTGAAAATGAATAGTTTTTTACAATGATGGTGTAGTTGCTCAGGAGAGAAATGTATGTGGTATACATCTAAGAGATATTCCAGATCAACCATAGAGGAACATATTGTTAGTGTATCCTTTCATGAAGAAACATCACCCTTAATTTATAGGATCATATATCCATGACTGAGTATAAGGGTGAATTAAAGCACTATAAAATATTATTGATGTCATGGGGTGTTCAGAAAATCAAAAGGTTAGTCTTGATGTTTTCCATTATGAAGGTCAAGTCGATCAGTGGTGGTCAATGGTTAATAACATTATAAATTGTAAAGATATTTATTTAATATAATGGAATTAATTTATGAAAACATTTCATGATAACTATTTGATAGATGTAGTTTGACTTATGATGGAAATTTAATTTTAAGAATTGAGGTGGGAGAATGACATTGTAGTTTAATATGAATAAAAATTTATTTGACTATAAATGTACAATCCAAATTCCATTAAGTATATTTAATGAAAAATAAATACTTTCTAAACACTATTAAATCCAATGTATCATATTTAATTTCCTATTACTGAGTAGAAAAGTGTTGGAAAACGTGTTCGATGTTGACAATATTATTTTGTATTACTTAATTCATTCTCACATTTCTTCTAATCAATATTTATTGATAAATTAAATTAAAATATTTTCTCAAGATCATATATTTAACAATAAATGTTATTAGTCATCAAATTCAATTTTACATGACTGAAAGAAATATATTATGAGGCATGTTATTTGAATAATATAGAGTGATCAATGTTTAGAATATTATAATCTTTTTATTATGATATTTATGGGGTCATTATCAAATGATGAAAATGAAATTCATTGATAATAGATATACCTATAAAAACAAAATTTATGAAGGAAGGAATCAAATAGATCAATAAAAATTTGATTTAATATAACTAAAATCTCCATAGAATCAATGATATAAATTGATGCTAATTAGTAAATAAGATGATTCTATAAAAATAAAAAATAGTAAAATTATTTTCTTTGAGGAAATATCATATCATGGTGACACTAAGGGTTTAAAATTTAATGATTAATGGATCATTCACATGTTATTTACAAATTATACAAAAAAGAAATGAATAAAATGGAAAAATGGAGAGCTCTCTTGTAGAAAATGTTAAATGTCAGAAGATATATTTATGAAATTATAATATAAGATAATTGAAAAAGATAGATTATAAATAAAATGGAAAAAATTAAAATTCACAAAATTTTTGTACATTCTAACGAAATTACCTATAATTAATTTTTTTAAACAATTTTTCAAAAATATCAAACTGTAAGAAGGATTCAAAATGAGTAAAATGTACAGTGTTATTTTGACATGATGATAAAAATTTATTAAAATATGTTTAACTAGGGAGTATTCCTAAAATTAATATTAATATATTTATAGGTCTTATGATAAAATCATTAGTGGGGGAGACATTATTAGGGGTTGATATAATGTTGAATTGGAAGACAACATGGGAATGATTTAATGTCATAGTGGATTTTATAATTTATAAAAAATCCATTGATTTTGATATTCAGGTGTTATTTATCTACTTATGGAATAATTTATATAAACATATTGTATAAAATAATTTTGAAAATATTTAAAGAAAATGAAATAATTCATCTAAGGTGTTTTATCACTCACATGGTGTGAATAATTTTAATGTATAGTTTTAGTCAATTCAAAATACCCAATTGTTGGGTGAGACTTATTATGTTATGATGAATATGATATTGTATTTATAAATTGATTTCATTGATATATTTTTCAAATATATGTATTTCTATTTATCATGAAAACTCAAAAATAATTATTAAATAACCCTAACATCATTTATTGTAGAAGTAACACATTTACTAAATGTCAAGAAAATTTTAACAAATATTAAATAATATGATTTTTATTAAATTAATTTTCAAGAATTGTGGTTTAGAAATATTATGGTTGTGATAGTATTAGAGGTTAATTTGTTTAATATTTTTATATTAATTGGGAATAATTATAAATTGTTATCATTCAAATCATATAAAATAAAAATAATTTATGATAGGTTGCTATACTGTGTTTTATGAAAAAATAATCCTGAGAGTCAATGTTTAATAGAGATCCTAATTCACAATTTTAAATATTTTCTTATAGAGGAAGGAAGGGTCGCAAGCTAATAACATAGGCAAATAACAAAACTGAGAATCCAACAGACAATAGTCTCGGGACCATGGCCAAAAAACCAACAACCGTCACTAATTTAATAATAAAACTAAGACCGGCATTTCACAATTTCCATTAATAGCTTCTAGTAGGATCAGATGCCATAGCTGGCCCTTTCTCCACTCACTCCACCGCCTCCTCCAGTATTATCACTACCAAAATCACCATAACATTCAACATCAGCACTACCATCATTTATTTTGTTACTTCCACAACTATCACTATCTGGTCTACCATATTTTCTTCTATTAAATGTGTATAATAATTAAAAAAATAATATTTTTATTCATTTATTTATTTAATATAAGAATAATATAAAAAAATAGTATTCTTGAATTGGGAAATGACAATTTTTTATGTTTTCATTTCACACGCTATGTAATTCATTTTTATATATGAAGATAGACATAACATAGTAGTAGAGAACATGCTAATTTTTTTACAATCATTTAGAGTTTAATGATTAAAATATTCTATGTGAACAATTATGTTTTATCAAATTCTATGAATATGAGGTCAAAATCATATATCCTCATTAAAATAAAGAATATATATATATATATGAATAAAAAATGAGAGACACAATTTTATAGGAGAAATATTGGATTGAAAGACCAATTAAATATAAAAATAAAGAAGTGAGATGTTAATATAATATTGAGTTTAAACATCATATAAATATATCTTAATTTGAGATATTTATTATTCAATTTTTATTATGTTATAATAAGGGAGAAAATAAATATATAATTATTGTTATTTCATTAAAAAAATTCATCAATTATTTCATGTGATTTACTTACTAAAGTATTCAAAAATATATTATTGGATGAAATTTTTAATTGATATATTTTTTGTGTTTCATAAATCGTAATTCAATGGAATATTTTTTATGGTGTTGATAAAAGCTTCTTGGGTTGTAATATTAGGACAAACACGAATTAATTATAATTGTAATATTTTTTAACAAACCTAAGGATGGGTATAAGGATAATTGTGAAACAAGTATATTATATTGAAATTTCTATGTTCTAATATTTATATTGAAATTATAGTTCGATATATATATATATATATTATAATTAATATATTCAATGAAATAAATGTAATTGGTTTGGGGATGGTTTGATATATAATTATGAGTCTTAAAGAGGTATAGTAATTAATGAACATGGGTACAATATATAATGGACTTGTAAATAAAGATAATACATCCATAGGAATTTTTTACTATATCATTTTGAGAAATATAATCAATGTTCAATTAATTATTTACTTCATTAAAGAGTTAATAAGGCTACATGTTACATAATTTGATGAATCATGTGTATGTTCTAATGTAAAATTTAATTTGTACAATATGAATAATTATATATCATTTTTTCTACTGATAATGTGGTAAACCATTTTATAGATTTAATATATGTCATATCAAATTTAATTGGATATTTAATATCCTGTATATGTATTCTTAAATTCCATATATTGTATAATATTTATTTAAATATATAATATTTGGAAAAGTGTTAATTGTTTTAAAATCATTAGAAGTTTATGTTCTATATAAAAGTTAAATTTTGATAAATGGATTGATATGATGAACACCTAAAAATAGATTATAAATTATGTTGTGTTTTTTGAAACATAATGTGATACAATTGATTAAAAATATTTTTTTAATAAATATATAATATTATATGAATAGAAGAGAACATTATATAAGTGTAATGTGGGTCTATGAAAGACATATTAGAATAATAACGAGTTTAGATAATATATGTGATACTAAATTAAAATTTTCATAGTATCTTAAATGTAAAATAAATATTACTATTTTTAAAATAAATTATTTTTTTTCCAATGTAACTATGTTAGAGTAACATATCAGTATACATCCTAAGAATAATCAATGACTACTAAATATGAATAAAAAATTGAATTCTTAAATGCTAATTTAGATTAATAAATAGTCAAAATATGAATAATAATAATAGAATAATGGTATACTAGTAATAAAAATGATCTATTTATCATTAAACTTGTTTTTTGATGGTGAAATATTAATAAATTAAAATGAATATAATATTAATCAATAATGTATCAGCACTTTGTAAGTTTATAGAACATAAAATTTATAATATTTATGATTATTGAAATATTTATTATGATAAATAATTTTATTTATTAGAATTAATATGTTTTATATGAAAAATATTAATAAGGATATATGAATGTAAGGTTTGTTAAGTGGTGAAAACTATCATGGGAATTAATTCAATAATTATCGGATAATATTATTAGAGATATTAATAAAATAAATCATTAAATATAGTTAGTGATATTGTACATTACTTCAAAAGGAGTAAATATAATTTGTGAAATCAATTTTTCATTAATGTATGTTTCAGTTCTGTTGACGATTAAAATTCCTTTTTTGGAAAAAAATTAAATGTAAAAATCATTTTTGAAATAAATTCATTATTTTGGGAATTAATGTAAGAAAATTAATGAGATTTAAAATGAAATTTATTCAGGATATCATGTAAAATTAATATATATATTATTATAATGATTCTATTATTGATATTTATATATTTTAAAAGATGAATTTTAATGAATAATCTGAAATTATTTTTCATAGATGTTTTTTGTAAATATTCTCAAATTTTTAATGGGGAAATAAGAAGGTAAATTTAAATAGTGAAAAATGGTTGATGAAATAAAAAATTACAAATATAATATATGAAATAACTAATTTTATTAGATTATTTGAAATTTTATATCTGGATTTAGAGTTAATATAAATATTTTTCATCTCGAGAATGCATATAAAAAAATACAATATATTATTACTTCTAATTTAGAAAAAATTGGGCTTTAAGAATAATTAGAATTGATTATTACAAATTTTTTTAAATGAGGAATAAGGTTAGGAAAATAATGGATATCATTTATGAAATAATATTATTATATATAATATAAATTTCATTGGTTATACTGATTGTTATAAAATCCCATATTTAGTGTTCAATAACATCGTGATTTTAAAGAAAACTATTTTATTCTATAAAAAATAATGTGATATCACATTGATTATGTAGAATAATGTACTAAATATGTGACCTATAAAAAATAAAATTTATAGTCATGGATTAATATGTTTTGAATACATATCGGATTCCTAATAGAGTCTATCCTGCAAATAAATTTTTGAAGAGACATTAATGTCCATAAAAATAAAATTTTCTCCATGAAATAGTTTGTGAAATATAAACAGGTGGGTTTCCACTACTTTGAGAAGTGAGTATTTCATAAATATTTTATGGTTACTATTCTTTAGTGTGATGTGATTGTAAAAATAATTTATCCAATGATGGTTACTTTAGTGATTGGAAAACATAGAAATATTATTGAGTGTTAGTATTTTATGTATACATGTTCATGTAAACCCTGTAAATTTTTTCCCTTTTTTATTTTATTTTTTTATATTGATAACGAATTCATCCATTTATAGGGAATAAAAGATATAATGAAAGGGAAACATGATATTGGTAATAACAATTTATTATTATATAAATATAATTTTAATTATATATCTTATTCTAATAATAAATGAATTTAGGAATCTTAGGATTTAAAATGTACTCATATAAATAAAATTATTATAGATTTCCAGAACTACATATATAAAACATCATCCATTTAGAATTATTACATTTCAATTAATTAACCACTTCCTAAAAATTACATAAAAAATGTTTCAAAAAATTTTCAATCCCTACGATCATATGAAGAAATGGGGTTGACAGCTGATTATTTATTTTCATCCTTTATTTCTATAAAAATTTAGATCTCAGTTTTTTCAAGGAGTTTTGGTTGAGGATGAATTGAATATTGAGATGTTATTTTTTATATAATTATTCCAAAGTTTATTCATTATCTTCCAATTTCATTTTTTGGTGATAATTATATATTATTTAGTTCACGTGATGGGGCATATGGTTGGTGCTTGATTTTCTTTCTCTGTACCATTATCCAAGAAACTATGTGGCCTATGATAGTTTTTAAGCAGTGGCTAATAAGATGGTTATCATATGTTCTATAAATATTAAAAAATAACTATTTTATCTATTCATATTACATATTAAGTGGTGTAATTTTGACCAATATTTTGGAAAACCACATGGGTAAATGCTATGACTAGTCCTAGTTACTGAAAATCATAAAATTCCCTTATTTCACAATCTGTATTTAACCCAAAACACCTCACATACATCTCATTTGGGATTTTAATCCATGGTATCTCCCTCCAATCATCCTTGTACCAAATGGGATTCAATATTTTTGTGGTTTTAGGCATGATTATTTTTGGAAACTTCATGTAAGTGTTTTCCATCATGGTTTTTTCCCACTTCCTAGGCTATTCTTCCCCATTTCATTGGTTCTATTTTTTCCAACTAGTTATTTTACCTATGTGTTAAAATCTTATTTCATTGGGTGGGATCAATAATTTTAGTGTTTTATCTTGATTTAATAAGGTCTTGTGGTTTCCCAGTTGAGGTTTCATCCAAATTTTTGGCTTTATCCAAACTTAACAAATGTGGTTTTAGGTGGTAAAATTTATAGATTGATTTAATTCGAACGTTTTTTTTATTTAATGATATTATATAGTTCAATTGTGTGGTGAAAAATATATTTTTGAATGTTTTTTGGAATGAAATCATGAGGAAGTATTATTATCTAGAGGGAAAAGTTTTTTATGTGTATGTTTTATTTCAATACTTCATAAAAATAGGTTTTATGCTTTATGTGGAATTTTTAAAACAGGATTTCAAATTTATTAAAGTTGAAAATTGTTTTTCTAAATGAAATAAGAATTGTTTATTTATTTTTTCAATGTTTTGAACCTTTTTTATGAATTTTAAATTGTTTAAATGATGGGAATTATGTTTTAGAAATAAACCTTCTTTATAAGTATAATTTAATGGGGTCGTATCCCATGGAACCTGTTAATAAATTATAAATATTTCACGTTATTTTTTAAATTGGGAATTATTAAATACAATACTGGTGGTAAATATTTATGAATTTGGTTTTGATATTTGTAAAATAGAATGTGGTCTGATTTATAAAAAATGGTGATATACTTTTATATTTTGTTGATTGGAAATTTTATATAAAAAAAGTGATTTGTCTCACATATGAAGTAAAAAATATGAGAAAATTTTAATCCTAATTATATAGGTGGCATGACCATATGTAGTATTGTAGTTATGTCAAAATTAACATTCCCATTTTCACTTAGCTGGATTGGCAATTACAACACTAAATAAACATGTAAGATGATAAGAAACCACTAGGTGAAAGGGTTATCTCATCCTATTGAAATGTGCATTATAAACTGTATGCTCATGGTTACTATATGTCCTTTCACCATGATATGAGGATCTATTGTCTCTCTTGAGCTATATTAGCCCTACAGATTTACCCATGGGTCTCTCATGAGATATAAGAATTATTTTACTTGGTTCTATCTATTATTATAAGGTTGACCGTGAGTGATTCTCTATTGAAATAATTTTTGTCTTATTAAATTTTTTTTCATGAAATGTTACATTTAAAAGTGTAATGTAAAAAATATTTTGGTGAAGCAAAACTTTTTAATTGATATGTTCTCTTGAAAATGGTAGTACAATATGGAATTTCTTGAAAATTTTATAATGTTGTTCTTAACAAGAATTTATTTTAATTTAATTTTTATTTTATATCATTGAATAAATATGTGAGTGGAATCATACTGGGTTTTGGATCACACTGTTGTTACACCTTTGGGGTAATGTAGAATCTATTTGAATGACTCGGGTAATAGTACAATGTTTTGTGATTGTAAATCTAGTTTCTAATTTCCATTTCTCTAGGAGTTAGTCATAGTGGAGTAATGGTGATATCCCATATATGGAACAATTTATAGGGTATTTTCTTTTAGTTTTCCTTTTTGGTTTTGTATTTCATTTTTTTGTTAAAGTTGTAAATCCTGGATTCTAAAAATTATTGACCCTTGTTTGGAATCAGTTATTTATTATCATGATGTTTATTATCGTTTTTAATTTATTTTGTGTAGAAAAATGGGTAATATAATTCCCATATAACGTTTTTTATACTCATGCACTTGTTTCCATACCTTGGGGACCAAGAATAAACTTTAGGCCATTCCATTGGTTGGGTCAGGTGTTATAATGGATGGAACCATAACAATGTTTAGAAAATATGGTATCATACCTGATAACATGTTTTTGGTTTATCTAATTTGCGTAAGTGTATACATATAAAAGATATAATACTATCGGTTCTTGATTTTTGGGCTGTGAGAAGTTTGTTTGGAATTTACACCTCATTATGGGACTTGGGATTCAATGCTATGTTAGGTTTCATTATTATTCTTTATTCAATAGTTATTTTTTATTTTGGAAGTAAAAAAGAGTGTTAGATCAATCTTATCAGTGGGATCATAGGGCCTAGGAATCCATTTTGAGGTATATATATAGACTATTAATACTCTCAATGACTATGGTGTGATTGATCTATATCTTCCAACCATATAGAAAAGTCACCCATTGATACTATTTTCTCATTGGGAACTGATGTGTGTCTTCTTGGGTTCTATAAATTAGTTTTCAAACCTATTGTTTAATAATGTAAAAAAACAATCATTTAAGATTTAATGATATAATATTTAGAAATGGTAAAATGGATTTTCAAAATTAATATTCCAAAAGATATTAGAAAAAATAAATTTTTAGGAAGTGACATTTTCAGTAAAATGGGATTCACTTAGTGGGGATAAATTTTTAACATCAAGATATGGAGAATGATTTAATAAATTTCTTATAAATCAAAAGACAATTTAATGAGGGTTTCATATTTCTTTTTAGCAAAAGGATTTTTTATAGGATTGGATTTTCTGAACTGGTGAAAATATTTCAAATGGGAAGAGTTGAGTTTTAAATAAAAACTAGGGGATTTTTATTTATAAATGAAGTGGATGAGATTGTTGAGGGGATCTTCAAAAATATTTTCTATTTTCATGATTATCAACATTTGAAATGTTTTATTTAATTTTGAAATAGGAAGTAAAATTGAGATGTTTAAATTGTGGGGAAAATGTTAAGTAAAAAAAACATGATATTTTTTGTTTCAATCATTATTATTTCCATTAGTGACCATATAAATGATAAATATGGAAAATGTGGATGATAAACTATGTGAGATGAAAGGTTCCTAGTTTTCCATGAGAATATGCATGTGTAAGACTCCATGGAAAACCATTGGTGAGTGTGAAATTCTCTAATCATGTTTTAATTTTAAAATTGAATTTAAACAGTGATGTTATTATTTGGAAAATGGTAGTTTTGTGGTGTGTACAGTTATGATTTGAGAATGGTGACTTTAATGTTTTATGATTCTGAACACTAATTTTGTAAGATTTATGTTTCATGTTTTTATTTCTATCACCAAGTTAGTTTTGTGATGTTGGATAGATGGTTCTTAAAAAAATATTTCAATAATCATTTCGATTAGTTCCTTTTTTATGTTCGTTGTTTTTAAGGGTATGTTTTTACAAGTGGGTTTGTTTGGTTGGGTTCTCAATTTTTTTGATAGTTTATTCCGCAAAAAAGAATAATGTATGTTTGAATTTCATCCCTAGATGATTCACTATTGGAATACAATCCAGTGGTTCAACCCATAAATTATCTTCTTGAGTATTATAAATTAAATAAATCTCTCTATTTTGGATTGGTAGATCCTCTATATACAAAATAGTGGATAAAAATTATTAAAAAGAAACCTTACTTTCCTTCAGTTTCCTATGTCATCAATGGTGAATATTTTCGCCTTTATGGTTGATGGTCCTACCATCTAGAAATGAAGGAAATTAAAGTATGGGTAACTAAATGTAGGCTAAATATGTAGGTAATGGACTTGATGTACAAATGTCTAATGGAATCATTTGAAAACAACCTTAAAAAAAGAAGTGTGTTTTAATTTAGTACATTTTTAATTAAAATATTTCAAATAAATGCTTTTTCCTTGGGTTATTTTTCCATTGTTATTCATTCAATTTAAAAGAGGGATGATTCATTAGAATGTTCTAAGAACATGTCTCGGTGGTGTGGCATGCTAATGTGACGTCAGTTCCATGGTACATTATGTACATTCAGTTCTTCCTAGGATGTTGTGCGGTAACTCATAGAATAATTACAAGCATTACAATCAGGGATACTCAACTCTTGATCGTGAGGTATGAGATGATTCAAACATCATGGCTCTACGAATAGGCCCCTGTGCAATGTAAACAAGTAGTTAGGAACCTGAAGGGTGAAATATACCATTGTCATGATTTTTTTCCTACTGCAGAAAATGGAGAATGTTTAGGAATCATTCCGAGAAGTTTCATATTGAATGGTCCTATTTAGGTGTAATATTAATAGGAATCATTTGCTCACAATTTCTGATGTGATTTGAATGCTCCCCCTTGATCAAGAAGTGGTGGGGTGGTGTCATTTCATTGATAATTTAGTGGTTTTACTTTTAAAGGTGCATATTTATGTTGTCTTTCTTGTTTGTTCAGCCTTGTAAATAAGTTTGAATTTAGTTTTTTCTATCATATTAGTGGCTGAGTCCTGTGGGATTTGTAAATTGTATAGTTAATTTTTTTTTTGGTTTGGAGGTTTTTTATTGACCCCGTGTGGTGGGGATTTTTTCTATGCATGAATTTCAAATGATATACCATGTTAGTTCTACATTCATTCTATTCTAATTGGTTAAGATAGTTGGTTCACCTATTGGGGAGACACACGAATTTTCCTGTTTAAATTTCATATTGTGAAAATTGATGCTATCAAATTTCAAATTGTGGGGAGTCCATTTGGGCCTCCCCATGTAGAATATCTTATTTACTATTCATAGTATCTTATAGTCAAAAAGTATTTTTAGGGTTGTTGGCTCGGATTATACCTTCCAGGAAAAAAGGGGTCATTATAGAATATTCCTAATTGTATTTTCAGAATCGATATTTTTAAAATACATGGTTCAAATTTTTCGATGTTGAACGATAAGTGTTTTGGGTTTTTTATATTAATTTTATGAAACATGTATGGGTTTTGTTTGGTAGTGAATTATGTTTTATTGGATAGTAATGTATTATTTTGTAATTTATTGTTCATCTTTAGGGGTATTGGCATTCTATGTGATGAATTTATATAGTGAGGAGTCCATTCTGGACACCTAAGTAAAATATTCTTAATCTATGTTTCTATTTGTGGTGTTCTCGCCGTCTTCATGTTTTATGTTTTTTAAGGATATCCTTGAGCTGGGACACAATATTAGGTTTATTGGATTAATTTATATTTTTTATTTCAATATTTAAAAATTATTATGATGTGGAGAATTATCACACATGGTTTCTTATTTTCATCCATTGTTCAAGTTCAATTTTTGAACATGGGTTATCAAATATTTTACGGGGGTGATAGGTTTGAATTTTGCAGTGATAAATTTTTATCATTTTTTTCCAAGGTAATTCATAAGTTTCAACTTATATTTTTGGTAAAAAAATGTAGGTTTTTGTGTTGATTACATAGGAAACATGGTTGGTGCACAGTTTGTCAAACCATGTGCCCTTCTCTATGAAATTGTGCCAACTATGTCCATTTTTGGTAGGGGATAACCACAGAATTAGAACAGGGCTTGTAAACCATGTTGTATAACCATGTGGTATTTTCCTCTATAATGTTGAGGTGGTACAACATATAAATAGTTTGAAAAAAGATTTAAAAAAACCTCATGACTTGTCTAGATTTTTTAAAAGAAAAAATTTCCATTTCTATCTTCTTTGGATCTAACCCAAAACCCATCCCATTAACATCACATGGTATTTTCAGCCGTGGGATATCCCTAAAGTATTCCATGGACCTCTTGTTCTTCAATTATTGTATGGTTTAGGTCCTGATTCATTAGGGAAACATCTTGTAATTTGTTTGTCTCTTGTCCACATCCCTCATCAAAAGGGGTTATTCTCTCCTTCCTGGGTCAATTTTTTCAACGAGGTGTCTGACCTAGGAATGTTTAAATCGTGTGTCTTTGAGTAGGATCACTGAAATTTTGTGGTTGATAATCACTTTCAAGGGTCTTTTTGTAATGGGTTTATGGTTTCAAACCAATTTTAGGATGCTTCCAGGCATGAGGTAGGTTATTCCTTTCCAAAACATTGTTAGATTATCTTATGTAGCTTGATTATATATTTAATCATGTTTTATGGTTACATTTTATGGTAAAAAATATAATTTTGGACGTTTTTTAGAATGATTTATTAGTGAAGGATAATTATTTAGGGTTAATGTTTATGTTTCTGTATGTTTTATTATTATTTATGTTAAAAATTTTTGTTTTTATTTCCGTGGTAATTTATTAATATAATTTCATGTGGATAAAAGGTTGAAATGTGTTTTATATATTATATATGAATTGCTGAATATGTTTTTATTTGTCTTGCACCTTTTGTATAAAATCTATTTTTTAAAAAATATGATAGGTATGTTTTAAAAACAATCATTTTTTATCTATGGAATAGAAAGGATACTTGGCCCTTCGAATTGATTCATCTATTATGTTATTTTCTTATGTTTTCATTATAAGGAATTGTAAAATTAATTAGTGATAGTAAAAAAAATTAATGTGGTTTTACTATGGGTAAAACGGAAAGAGTTTTTGTTTATATAAATTATTGATTTCAAGATATATTTATAATTCTTTTCATTTGTATGTGAAAATTTTTTTCATTGCGGTACATGTGAAATGAGAATTTAATTACAAGAGAATCTTGTGTATCTTGATGGGATTACTAAATACAATATGACAGTGATATAAAGGTGGAAATTCAAGGTTTCTCTTATATGTATTTATTACTACATAAATAATAAAAAATGTTTCATGATTGGATACCACCTGGCCTCTAGGGTGTGCCCTCCTACATCACAAACATGTGAAAGCTGATAGTCATGGATACTAGACCACCTTTAATGAATGTATAATGTTTTAATGTCTTATCGATCTAGATTACTCATAGGTATTTACCCATAGTGCCCTTCTATGACATGAGAATTATGTTATGTAGTACCATCCATCAGCATATAGTTGACCGTGAGTGAATTTCATTATAAATAATGTTTATCTTCATAAAAGATTTATTTTTAAATTACTCCTTCTAAAATTTATGTGCTGAAAATATTTCATAAATGAAATGGGTTTCATTGGAAGTGTTCACTAGAAAATGGTTTTACATTAAAAACAAATTTCATGAAAATGTTCCATAGGATTTTATATAAATAATAAATAATAATTTTATTTTAGTGTAATTTAATGGAATCTCTTTTTGTGTGCAATTCTATTAGGATTTGGATCACACCATACATTCACCATTGGATGTACATCGAATCAGTTTTAATTACTCAAGTAATGGAAAGGGGTGGCGTGGTAGTTGATCTGATCTCTAGTGTTCAAGGTTGAAGGTGTTATTGTTGGTTTCATTGGGGTGATGTACCTCTTGGGGAAGGGAGGGTTCGGGACATTGTATTGTCTCCATTTTTGTTTTAATATTTCCAATATTAAGTTAATGTTGTAAACCATTAATTAATAAAAAATTATCCATTTTTGGCATTCGTTATTCATTATTATGATGTTTATTTTATTTGGTTATTTATAATTATAAAAATTTCTTAAATCATTCCCTAAAAAATTTATTGATACCCAAACACTAGTTTTCAGATCGTGGGAATCAAAAACACCCTTAGAGACATGCTACAGGCCGGTTCGGGTGTCTGATTAGTTGAAACTATGGCTTGGTTATGATGAAGGGCTGAATTATAAATTTATAAATATAAAAACTATATATGGGTTAATAAAATATTAATGATTTATAAATGAATTATAAATATATGACAATAATTTGTGAGACATGGACATTAAATGAATGGGATAATCAATTGATTTCAAACATTAAAAAATAATATAATAATCAAGAATATTATAATAATAAGAGAACATGGCATAAAATATAAAATATATTATCCCAAAAAATTACATATTACATGTAATATATATATATATATAATCATATGAAAATAATCCTGAACCATGATCACAAAACATAATAATGTGACACATGAAAAATAAATGAAATATTTCCATATGTTATGCCTCTCTTTCAATATATTATATGATTGTCGAGAATTTTGAACCATATCATCTTCATATATTAAATAGTGTAAAATTATAATCACATTATTACCAAACATAAAATATGAAAATAGAGAACTACATATTGTGAAAAAATTTATTAAATTTCAAATATAACCATATTATTTATATGAAAAATGTTTCTATCTCATGACATATATATAATTACATAGTTTATTATTGGAATATATAATTATATGACAATTTATTATATATTAATATGTCCATAATAATGTTGGCAATAATAATATTTTTTAAATCATAGATCATTAAAAATAATTTATTTCTCTACTAAAAAAGAGTATAAGGAAATATATATTTTTACTATATATACAAAAATAAATCATTATAAAGTTTAATGTGTTGTTAAATCTATATTGAAAATATGGTTTATTAAAATATTCTCAAAATATTACACAATCATTCCAACGGTTTCTGTATCCATAAAACACATCAAAATAAATGGATTGATGTATAGGGTAGTAAAGATAATGATTTTATATAATAAATGGAATATTTATATAATAATGATGATAATGAAATATAAATTATATAATGGTCTATTTCTATCATTTATAGTTTACTTCTCTAATAACACATATAATATAAAATTTCAATAATTGATTTTAGAACTATTTCACAATATTAAAACTCATGATGGGGTATAATGTGAGAGAAAATAGCATAAGAATCCATAATAAAGTAGAATTTAAAAGGTAAATGACATATAAAAATTGTATATTAAATGATATTTTGATATATAATAATTTTTATAATATTATTTATTTTCATTCCACACATTTTAGAACATTATATTGAAAATAAAAAAACCAGTAAAATATTCTCAAATTAGAATAATTTTATATGAATAGAACATTTAATGGTGAAAATGAATAATGAATATAAATAACATATTTGATAAAAGATATTAATTTCAACCATTTTTATGGAATATTTTGAAATATCTATTTATAGTTTTATAAAACTATAGTTAAAATAATATTTCATGAATATATATATTTGAAAAAGGTAATGAAATCAAATAATTATGACTGATATTTAAATGTTAAAAAAATAATTTCTGAAATTGGAATGGAAGGAACATTGATATGGTTGAAAATGATAAATTCAAAATAAAGAGTATGCATTATAGATAATATAATCTTGAAAAAAATAATGGGTATAAAAAAGATTAAAAAAATATACCATAATATATAATCCATTAACTATGGAAAATAAATATTTACTATATTAATAATATTAAATCAGTTGTTTCATGTCTGAATTTATCTTGTAAGTCATCATCCAAAGTACACCTCTACAAGGATTGGTGCTTGTGACCTATAATATGTTTTTTTTAGTGCATGGTACGAATCAACTCAATCTATAACTATTAATATACTATCAATAATAATATATTGTAATATATATATATATGGAACATAAAGTCATCATGGAATAAAAGGAGTATGTATGAAAGACATTTCCACTAAATGAATGAGATAAAATATAACCATTAGAGTAAAGGTAAATATATTAAAATGAAACAAAAGTATATAATTGATATAATGGTTATAAAATATATATATTTATATTTTCTATGTTTGTGTGTGTTTATGTAGGTAATATCCCTATATATTAATGTTATGAGGGTGACCACCATGTTGATATATATTCCACATCTGGTCCAAATCCTATCACCTATGAAGGACCCATAGTCATCCATCCAAAACTACACTAGATCCTCATGGAATATAGGGAAAAAATCATCAAACTACATACATTGGGTTGACTATAAAAATTTCTAATATGTCATTCTAATGTAGTGTAATAAAAAAATCTACTAGAAATATTCAAAAAAGGCATTTATTTTTATGCAGTGGTCACAACATCGATCATAAAAAACTAAGATCAAATAATAATAATTCCATATGACACCAACCATATCTCACATCCATTGTTATCTCCAAGTATCAATTAATACATATAAATTATAACATATAATATAAAAATATCACTGAATTCATAATAGATTTACACTTGGGTAATTCAATATAAGAATGAAAATTTTCATATTATAGTGGAGATAAATTTTTATCCAATCTTTGTTGATTTAACAAAAAATTAAATCTATATTATAAAATATGGGATAATATAAATAAACATCAAAATCATGGAGAAATGTACTACATTAATTATAGATGAATATTTTAACAACCCATATAATGATATATATTGTAAAACCCATTTTATGATTTTATATTTATTTAATATATTTTATTAGGAAAAATATTAGAAAAAATATATCATCATGCTTAAAAATGATCTTGTTTGAAATCATTTCTACTTCCTTTTAAAGGAATACTTACCTTAAATAATATTTTGGGTAACTTTTGTTGTATATATTTACAAAAAAACTTTTTCTAATGATGTATAATATCGACAGTAAAATTTGAATAATTTTTAGTATTTTTCTAACATGATTCATTTTTTGATGAAGAGTGCAAAAAATATATAATTTTAATTGAAAAAAACTTAACCATAATAACATTATATTGTAAAATTTTTATTTTATATGTTTCAAATTGTAATTTGATCATGTTGTTATAATTTAATCCCAATTTATTAATTAAAACTAGTTTTGAATGAAAATTTGATAACAATTATTATGATCATTGGAACAATTTTAGATTAAAAACATATTGTTTCATCCCATATACAATATTAAATTTTTATTAAATTTTTCAAATTATGTGATTTTAATTGTGAAAAATGGATTCCATTTTGGGATTCATAACATCCAAATTATGTAAATATGACCCTTTTATTTTTTAAAAATATGATTAGAAATAGTAGTAACTTTTTACTCATGGTTATAAGTAAATTTGGTAATTGATGGTAAGAATAAAATTATAAATATTATAAAATTAACATAACACATATCTGAACTTTGTTTCATGAGTGTTTCTTGACCAAAATCATGATTGGTTTGAAATAATGAGCATTGGGTTCCACGTGAATAAAATACCAAAATTTCCTAAGTGATTATTATGATATATATATTATAGTATTTATAAAATTATTATTATATTTTTAATATTATTATCAATATCATTCGTAAAAATAATAATTACCTTCTTTCCATAATTATCATTGAAAAATGGGAATGTTACTCATGCGCATGTACAACCTATTGTATCCCTGATTATATTGTTGTTAATTTTTAAAAAAATAAATAAATTGTTTGATTTAAAAGTAAAATTGATGTATAAATATTTTTATTATTTCATTAATATTATTATAGAGATTATGTAATTTTGACCATTTAGACTTTTCACATCACACAAAATTCTTTTTAGACTCATGTACCGAATATCAATAAAACATCTGACATGATCTTAAATATTTAAATAATTTTCATAAAAAGATAAAATGTTATAAAAATGTAATAATCAACATTTAAATATTTTTAAATAAATTAAATAATTAACATATGTTAAATATTTAGGGAGATATTGATTTTATGGGATGATTCAAACTCAATGTAAGGGGATTTACATTAAAAACAACTATTTAATGTTACTATTTCAAGTATTTATAAAAATAATCTATTTTAAACTATATAGAATAAATATAATTTCAATATTTTATATTCCATTAATTTTTTTATGATTCCTTTACTATTTAACAATATTGTTATTAAAATAAATTTTTTTATTTAGGAGTCCATGACATTGTAAAAATGAAACTTGATTTCAATGTGGAAATGCTATTTTTTCTATTATGCATGACTTATATGATGTGATAAAATTTTTGTTCATAGAAATTTTATAAGACAGTGGATGGATCCAAGATTAAATATGGGAAGGTAAGCTCATAAAATCTCTCAAATTCATTAGGTAATCATACTGAGTTTAAAATTATTTTTTCTCCTATAAGATTAAGGTAACACACTATGCTGGGAATTCAAAATGATACCATGAAGTTAACACCCTATGTAAATATAAAATATACTATAATAGATAAATGGAATTAATTCCACAATATTCTCTTAGTATTTTTGTTTTATATGATGTTTTATAGGAATCATATGATTTCATATGGTATGAATAATATATTTTGTTTTATGTATGAAATGTATGTCATAGAGAAAATATTTTCATGGGTCTCAATTATTAATGGTCTAATAGTTTCATTCTTTATTTTATGTTCTTTTCTATGGTTTTTTCTCATCCTATGTTTTCTAAAAATTTCATATGATGCAAATATGAGTTATAGAAAATATAAAGTCAGGATGAATGATATGAATATTTTTCAAGAAAAAAAATCATGTTTTGATGTATAGTTATTATATTATGGGAAAATGGAATCCTTTTTAGTTGAATCCACTTTTTATGATTTTTAAAAGTTATGTATGAATTATGACTATATTCTCTATAACTACAACCTTTAATGGATCGTCAATTTTAATGAAATTAATTTCTCTACAAAAACCTTAGATTATGTAATGTCAATTGATGGGTCATTATAGTTGGTATCATAGGTTGTTGTTGATAACTCTATAGGATGTGGTATTTTTAATAGAATACAAATAAATGTCTTTAACATTAAATTATTGTTGAAAATATAGACTAGAAAGAATATTTCACGATTACTTCATCTAATACATGTATGTTTACAATATTTTATCACATAGGAAACAATGTATCAATGCTGGAGATACCTCATGAGGGAAATATTCGTTAAAATAAGCAACATGATATGGTTAGAATTAGAACTAATCTATCATTTAGAGTAATTTATCATTTTAAACATTCTATAATAGTTGGTGGAATACATACATGAGATCATCTAGATCAACCGCAGAGGAAGATGTCGATAATGGATCATTTTATATAGAAAAAAAATTACATTTATTACTGTATATTTTGGCTGAGTTTTAGGTAAAGGGTGTATTAAAATCCAAGAGAATATTTTTTATTACATGAGATGTTCAGAAAATAAAATGGTTCTTATTTCTATTTACCATTTAGAAGGTGAGTCTCATCAATGGTGGAATATTGTTGTCAATAATAGGGATAATGGTGAGATTGATTCCTTAGAGAAGGATGAATTTAAAAAAATCATGAAAAATGATATTCTATAGAGGATTGACATGGAATGGAATAATGACTATTGGAATTGAGGAAAGAGATGGATTATTGGGATACATATAAGGAATAATTTACTTGACATGAAAGGTATTCTCAATATTTTCTTATAGATCATGATAGTAATTTCAATCATTTTTTCTCAGGATAAAATTCAAAAGATCTAAGTTTGTTGGCTTCTCATGGTTTCAAGAGTTACGAAAAAAAAGGTCAATGTGTAGAGAACATGTAAATGGAGTTTTTAGATGTTTATTTTTTCATTTTTAACTAGAAACAATAATATGTCAGTATTGAAGCTGGTATTGAAGAATTCCTCAATGAATTCTGATGGTATAAAAATTAAGTTCATATTTTTTGATAATTTTGGTAAAAACAAAATTGGGGATTCCTATTAAATTCTAGCAAGTGATTATAAGGTGGTAAAATGTGACATAAGTCCCATAACTATAATGAAAATTTTCTTCAATGTTTTTTTAAAAAATATATGATATACACTTAGTATAACAACCCAATATTTTTTAAAATAAAACACTATAGGACTAAAATAACTATTTAGTACAATGTGGAATTTATAATATTTCCATTAAACAAAAATGTTCTTCTTCTCTATTTTTTATTTAGAAAAACATACATACTTTGTTGAGGCCTGTATGTTATTTGTAGTTTCATAGGACAATAATAATTTTTGGTGATTTGAAACATAACCTTTTGAATAGTACTGTACCCCTACTAATAGTAATATGACCCTTAATAATATTAAATATCCCAAATGAATATTAATCTCTCTATGAATGTATAATTAAAATAATTGTATATTATAAGTGACAGTATGATCATATTATAAGTGTTGTATTTTCTTCAAGAAATAATTATTTAAATAATATATTATGGATAATTAAATAATTTACATGAAAAAATAAATTAATAAAATATAAACATAAATTATAATATTATTTTTAAATAATTATCAGATAAATTTTTGAGACCCTGATAAAATTTTCAAGGTTTTATAAAATGACTTATGGTTTTCAAAATTTTATTATGGTAATTAATTATGATTTTGATTAAAAATTAAACTGTCACATTTAGAAACATATTTTTAAAAAATAAAGTATATTTTTAGTTCTAAATGTTGAAAAAAATTAGGTTTTAGTGGTTGGAATTTTTTTAAATACATAAATTTTTGTTGAATAGTAAAAAATACATTTTTTTAAAATACGTTATTTTTTTTATGAAATCTTGAAGACATGATTATAATTTAAAATCTATTGAATTTAATGAATAACTATATTATGATTATGTAATGGTACTATTTTGTATAAATAATTCATTACAATATTTTTATTATTTATTTCCTGATATGTATAAAAATTAATGTTAGTGTCGATGTAGTGCCTACGTAGCATTGGAAATATAAATTTTGTGTTTTTATATGTAATAATTTAGTGCTAAAAATTAATTTCAAGACTATTTTATTAATTATTAATTATTAATTATTTTTTTATATTTATTTCGAATTAACTGATATATAACAATTATCTTATCCAAATGCCCCTACCACTGTTGTGCAGGGAAACAAAATACAAACAAAAAATTTAAGAAGCTATTTTGACATGTAAAATAATGAATATTAATTATTTATGAGTATATAATTTAATTTTAAACAATATTTATTTATTTTTATGATATTATTTTTTTAAAATTATATATATATATATAATATTAACATTAGTTCATGTGCAACACTCGTTCATTGTTTGTCCAAGCATTATAAAAATAAATATAATGATTTAATAAAATTATAAGTTTTATTAAACTACCAAAATTTTGGATAATACTTTTCAAATAATAAACTATCGACCCTTATCATTGTATTTCTTGTAATTGGAACATTTTAGAATCACATGGATCACAATAGTCCCTTTGTGTTATTTTATTAAAAAAACTCAACTAGTTTACATTATACATTTCAATAAGTATAATATTTTAATATGATTATTTCAAAAATATAATTTCAAACATGAATAGCCTCTGAGAGGACTAAAATATTATATTATTCATATAATTTAGTTTTTTAATATTTAGATAATAAATATTTACACTAATGGGTTTAAAAGTACTAATGTAGTATATATTTAATTAAAGAATAATTCAAATAAATGATTATAATGATAGTAAACTAGATATAATATATATTTTATGTCCATTCAAGACTTATATAGGTAATTATAATATATGTGATATATTATAAAAATTAAATTTGTTACATGGAACTTTTTTCGATGTGTTTAGTATCTTAATTGTAAATAGTTTGTGTTTTTATAAATTCATTATTCCATGAATAATTTTTTTATTAAATTATTTAAAAGTTAAAAATAATCATGATCGTGGATAAAAATGAATAAATTTTTTCAAAATTCGGATATAATATAATTTTCAGTCATTTCTAAAATCGTAAACCATATATTAAAATTATTATATTTTAATAATTTCAATAATTCCAATGTTTCCCCTCACTGCAATTATAAATGGAAGATTCATCTTTCACATAGCTTCATCACCTCTAGATATCTCATTCCACTATAATCTACCAAATTACCTCATACCCATTTTTTTGCACATTATTGAGCTCTATGATTCTTTGAAATAAAAATTCCATGATCCTAAAAGAGGTTCTCAAGGAGGATAATTAAAAAAGTATGGTTAACTTTTCTTCTCTTTTAAGTACTATTTCACTTATAGTATATCCCACACGTTCCCAATGTATTGTGAATAATAACGTATAAAATATAATCTGGAGTTTTTCTTTATGTTTATGGTATATTCTTCATAAAATCACTGATTATCTCTTTTTTTAATAATGAAATCTCTATACAAGAATGATGAATTTTCGTTACCCTTATACTGAAATAATGTTAACTATAATTTAAAATTTAATGGTTTAGAATTGCCTATATATATATATATTGACTTAAAGAATATTAATTCATTTTTAAATATAAGACCATAACAATTTGACAATTGAATATTTGAATAGAACACACCCAAAACAATGGAAATAAACAAATATTGGAAACAAATTGGTGGAAAATGTTCTTAGAAGATTATGAAAGGTCATATAAACATGAGTTTAGTTTTTTAATTTATTAATAACACTATTTAAATCATTATGAATGAGGTTTTAACACATTTTAAAAAAATTCAAGCACTGGGTATGAGAGTCATTAACAAAAACATTATTTTATATGTTTTATCAACTTATTAAACTAAATAATTATATTTTATAAATATATATTCAATATAATTAATATGAGTGTATCTATATGGTTATTAGTGTTCTAATTAATTAGAACTCATCCTAGAGGGTTCTATGTTGTTACTACCTGAAACCCACCTCTGGCAGGGAAGGAGATGGAGACTAGCACAGAGTAGGTATTTCCCCTAAATGGGAGGTATATTCCATAGTATATATAGAAACACAGACACATATATTGACCCAAAATGATGAAATATAACAACACAGGGTAAATAATTCACGTATAAACTATGACACAAACCATATAGTAGGTCAGTAAGAAAACATGAAAGTAAACAAGGATATAATACAATCCTGCCAAAAGAAAATTCTTCCAAAAGTGAATACACATTCTCTTGAGACTCAACCATAGAAAACCCTATATGAATAATACATGTAAGAAATTTGTCTGAAGCGAAAAAAGAACACCAAATTTCTTTAATCACACTAAGGATCAACTATTCCTAATCCACCGAGGACTTCATCAAAGCATCGATCAACTTCACAAGACACAACTCGTGAAGGAAAAGAACATGTAAAGGCGAGTTAAATAATTATTTGTAGTACACCTAGAAATTAAAAAGGTAATTACCACTAATAAATAAATTATGTAGACCAAAACGAAAAATAGGATGTTAATTACAATGGAAACACACAAATTACATCATTATTGAAACACATTAAGTAAACCAAAAAGCAAACATAAGAATTACGCCACAATAGAAAGACAAGAGCCATAGTCTATACGGTCATCTCATAGAGGTATATTTATACATCACAAAGAGTAGTATTTCTAGTTGTAATCCAAATATCTCCTAGTTTCCATTACACTAGAAGTGTCAACAACATAGAGATCATCGTTACACACTAATCATTGATGGCGCACTGAGCATCAATGGTGCATCAAGTGTCAATGGTGTATCAAGAATCGGTGGTGTAAGGATTTTCAGTGGAACATAGAGTGTTAGTGGTGCACAATGATTTGATGTATCATGGAGCATCGGTGGTGCACAACGCATAAAGAGCGCATGAAGCATCAGTGGCTTCAATACAAGAGGCAGTGCTGAGGCCGTCAAGGGAAAATTATGCATCAATGGTGTATGAATAATCGATGTCCATAGAGAGTTGATGGTGCATGGAGCATGAAGGGGTCATGTAGCCACCAAGTATCATTGTCAGAATGATCACAAAGTAACAAAGATCACATATTCATAGCCAATAAAAATATTCATTCATGTAATGTTCCTATTTAGGGAGAACCAACACTTCAATCCTTAACGTCATATTCCAAATTCTTTAAAAAACACTTAGAGTATATCAAAATTACCCTCTAATTGAAAGATTTCCAGCACTACAAATGCATTTTAAAATAGTCAAACAATTTTAATGGTATGAAAAAATTAATACAAAGGGTCGGGTCTAGTATGTGTCTGTGTACAAGGCTGAAGCGACTAGGTCAGTCTACCATGACCAGACCAGACCCTATCGGTATGGAAAATCCCAAACTAGGAAAGAGTAATGGTCTACCAGGATGCATCATCTAGCCCATACGACCACAAGAGTGGCCTGGTTCTCTAGCCTGGCCTACATCATGCTGGTTGTCCTTGTTCCACGAAACATATCCCAAAATGGCCACATCTCTCTGGTGAATGTGGTATCCCAACCACATGGCCATCGGAATCCACTAGTAAACAATGAACTAAAATTCATCTCCCATGGTCAAACTCAATCGTCTTCCTAAACCAGTGATCCCACCGCAGCGGTGGCCTCCTATCACAACCATTGGTCACCTCCAATGGCTTCCCCCACCACAGGCCCTATGTGTACCGGCCACACAACCTGCATTATCCAGATGACGCTACCTTCCCCTATAGTTGCAGTAGGTGGGGATCCACATCTTGTACACCCTTGTAATTCCATGACCATGTTCCACTAGGTTCTGCCATGTGCTGTTGGCATACTTGGTTTCATAAGACGCCCCCATTGCTCGGGTGATATGTTTTTCGAAACAGATCCATATCCATAACCCTCTGGTGTACATCTTAACTACATTTATCATTATTGGGATTCCTATCAAACTGGGGGTCTGATCATGCTCAAAACCACATATAAATATCAATCATGTAACTATAGTGTTACAACAACAAAAAATGTGTAGAATGAAGGGATAAATGAACATAGAAATGTTAAATCATATTTAGCCAATATTTCTTGGCCATTTATCTAAATTGTTTGAATTTTGTTTAGAAAATTATTAGATCCAATCCCGCTAACCTGAAAAATATTCCCTCCTAAAACATATCTTCGATTTGTTAGATAATATGTTTGAGGACTACTATGCAATCATTATTGAAATAAAGAATGGGATAAGAGGGAATCACCTAGATATTAATATCCTACATCAAGGTTAGAAGAGTATTTGAAAAATTATGAGGTTTCATGTGATCATTGAATCTCAATCTGTTGGTGTTCATCGTCATTCATTAAAGAGATTTTCATCTTCTTGCCATATATGAATTTCTAGCATAATGGAGATAACTCGAGAATTGTTGACAATATTCCTTATCTAAAAGAAACCAATAAAATATAATATAATTATTTCTCCCTAAAATATTTTAATAAATGTTATGTCTAATTTCTATCATTCATATATGACCCACACCGGGCAATGATACCCCTACATAAGGTTAAAACGCTTCTCTAAACTTAACATTAACATTAGATTTCCGATCTAAGGAACAATTTAGATATTATTCCTATTTAATGAAGAACATTCATACATATTATGTTAAAAACATAAAAATTCTTCCCATACCATTCCATATACACTGGACTTATAATCTCAATCCTTTACAACAACACTTCTTGGAATTTTCCCAATTGATTTATTTAAATAAAAAATGGAGAAAATATGGTCCATTAAATTCTCCCAACCTTAGAGTTTTATATCCCCAAAATCAAATACCATAGCTACTAGATAAAATATTAGGGAATAACACACAAATCATAGCCCCCGGCTCCCATGTGGTCTTCTATAGATTATTGTGTTTCCACTAAATTCCCAGTCAAGTAATCAGCCATACACGAATATTCACTCCAGTCAATCTTCAATCATCACTGGGTACATCAAAAAATTCACTTCATTTTCAATGTCTAGCTCACCATAGTCGATTATATGAAATGAACCATGCACATACATCCTCATCTATGATACTCAGAAGAAATAATTCACCCAATGTAACTATAGTGGTAGAGCTAGGTGGTACACCACCTCACCAACTCTACTCATAATCTGAATAGGTCCATTGTATCTCAGTTATAACTTGTCTCCCGGATCAAAATACATTAATCCTCATCGAGGTGGTAAAGTAAAGAACACATGGTCTCTATTGCCTAACTCCAAAGTCCCCTACCAACAATCATCATTGGACATATAATGGATCTGTGAAATACTCATCCGCTCCTAGATGACTAACACATTCTTTTTAGTTTCTTTCCCCATGTTTGGGACTGTGATTTCTAACCAAAATGGGATTGTCTTGCAATGTGGAGACTCATAGGGTCATCGGTACAAGGCCTCGAATGGTTCCATATCAATTATGGAGTGATATATATTGATGTATGAGAAATCCACCACAGGTAAGTGTTACTCCCAGTAGTTTAAGAATTCTAGGATGCAGGCACATAGATTGTCCATAAGAACATAGATGTTTTTCTCCTTTTAGTCATCTATCTGAGGATCAAAAAATGTTCTCAAATGCAGTTGAGTTCCAAATTCCTCCTATAATAAATTCCGTTATAATGATGTAAAGAGAGAATCATGATCGGATACTATCTTTAATGGGACTCTATGGAGTCAAACTATATCTTGCAAGTAGATGCATCCCAATCTCTATACTAATCTCCACTCACATATCGATTGGAAGTGGGATAACTTGGTGAGTCATTAAACAATCACCCAAATTGTATCATGTCCCTTGGATATTCATGGTAAACCCTCAATGAAGGTGATTGATATTCCATCCCACTTCAACCAACTAATCTCAAGTGGTTGGGTCAAGCGTGCTAAAACATGGTGCTCTTCCTTCACTTGCAGACATGTGAGAAACAAAGAAACAAACACTCCCACCACCTTAATACTCCCTAGGCACAATAACTAACATTAGGATGTCCTGATATATAATTCCACTACAAGATTTACTAACAAATGGGATGTATGAAACTACCTTAATACTTCCTCCACCACTTCAATGGTATTATGGTGCATCCTTTGATGTGAATGATGTGCCCCCACCATTTTAATATCCATCAGGGGATGCCTTTTAGACATCTAATCATGTATTCTCTCACAGCCGTTATCTCAGAGAGTTGTCTCCCTCACTCAATGTAAAATTAGAGGATTATTTACCCTCAATAAAAGATAATATAATCCATATCCACCCATAATGGATATCATCAATAAGGAAAACTAATCGAACTTATTATTCAGTATATGCGAACATAATATCCGGATGAGAGAATATTCCGCACACATCCCCCTTCCAATAATTATAAAACATCTTGATGTCATAGTCCTAGAGGAACACTATCCAATTACTTTGTCGAAAGTTCAAATCCTTCTAAGAGAATATATAATGTAGACTTTTCTTGTTTTAGTATATGATAAATCAGTTTCCCATAAGAATATTTCACAAAATCATTAATGAGAATCATACCACTGGTAACTCATGATGGTGGGTCACATAGTAATTCTCATGCGGCCTCAACAGGTTTAAACTATAGGTAATCACATCTTCCCCTTCATCAAGACATCACACATCCTGACCACTGATGCATCATTGAGCACCGCGTATTTAACACCCTCATCCTATAATCTTGATATGGGTGTGCTCTCCAGTCTCTGCTTCACCTCTTGAAAGAATTTTTGGCACATGTTTGTCCACAATAATGATTTTCCCTTCAATTTTTGTTCTGTAAAGCACTATACTAATGTGTAAATGTTGGGTACAAACATTTGATAGTACCCGACCAACCCAAGGAAACTGTAAACCTTAATAAAATTATTGGGTGGCTCCAAATAAATAATTAATTCAATATTTTTTGATATACATCCACTCTATACTCTAAAATGATGTGTCCCTGTAAGTGGACCTCCCAAATCTAGAACTTACAGTTTGGGAGATCCACATTAAACTAGTTTTCTCAGAGTGTGTCTATAAACATCTTCAAGTTTACCATGTGTTCGACATTGGTTGCTTAGTACACTATGATTACATAAATTAAGTCTACGTAGAACTAGTCTTTGTATGGATGGAAGATAATATTAATGCATCCATTGAACATTGTTGGGTCATTTTTCAAGAGAAAGGACCCCACTAAGTACATACAGTGGTTGTACCGACACATAATGTCTTTCTTCAGTACACCGTCATCTCATACACAAGGGTACTGATATAAATATCTAAGGTCTATCTTTGAGAACCACCTATATCCCTTCTACTGATCAAATTGGTCTTCAATCCATTGTAGTGGATACATATTCTTCATCATCACCGAGTTTAGTTTCCAAATGTCAATGCATAACCTCATGTTATTGTCTTCCATCTTGGGAAATAACATTGGGGATACCCTGTGTGAATCTGTAGGCAGCATGAAGCCCTTACACTACAAGTGTTTCAAATATCCCCTCAGCTCATGAATCCTTATAGGGCCATATGATATACAATTTCCGATATTAGTGTTGTTTTAGGGTATAAATCAGTGCATAAAATCCCCCTCCCTGTTAGGAGTAAATCCTATAACATTTTTCGAAAAGACGCCATTGTAGTCCAATAGTACAATAGAAAATTGAGGACTCATCAAATCTACTATGACAAGGGTTAGGCTATCCATATGATGAGTAATATGATGCACCCTCTAATGAGTACGTCCATCTTTTGATGAATGTGTTTCCCTTTCACCAAAAATGGAAACTACGTCCCACCTCTAAGGACACACCCTACTATGCACATAAAATTTTTAACATGTTCATGAACTTCAGATAAACAGTACATACCGATAATGACGATGTCTTTCCTCGACATTTCCAAAAAGATATCCCAAATAAAACTATCACACCTAGAGCAATAGAACATCGTCAGCACCATTGTGTGTGATCAACGAATCCCCCATATAATATTCTAAAAATAATGATCGAGTAAATGGTTCCAAGGGAATCTCAATGTCCTGAACAGTGGTTAGGGTTGGAAAAAGGGGATTGGAAACTATTTCTATCAAAACTTCTGTTTGGGTAGAAAATACACATATTGTAACTCTAATCATCTCTAGATAACTTTGGACGCATGTCTTCATTATCGAATACTAGCCTCATCATCGCCCACAAGCTCCCTGAGATCGTGGTGGACCACCTAAGGGTGGTGGTTGTAGTAACTTGATCCTCCAACCACCTCATTCTGGTCATCTAGCTTTCATTCCACATATAATACACGGAGGAACTCCCCTTTCCTTCCTTTACCTCTACCATGATTGTTCCTTGTATATCTTATAATCGGTCGTATGATCTATCCAAAAATCTCTAGCCAGATGACTCAGACCACCACGTGAGTAAGAAATCATGTCGTTCAGTTGAATTTCACTTCCCTGGGAGCCTCACACTATCGACCCCATGTCCATGGTTTATACACTGGAGTGTTTCACTTACTAGGGTCCCATAGTTTTTTATCGGCAAACAACCACTGATGAATCAACTTCATGGTTCTTACTAGTGTCTCCCACTACATACGTATGCTTCTACAAAAATCTATCCACTAGAGGGGCTCACTCTATTACCCCAACATGAGTCAGAATGCAGAGGGATATCATTGATGCCTTCATATCCTGGATTTTTTTTCTTATAGAAGGTATGAGCCTTGAATAATGGGTCTCAGACCATATCTTTTTTTAGTGATAATGATCTATTAATCACACTGAGTACTTCACTGTTGTCTGTTTGCGCTACAACTGATTCAGTGGATCTTGTAAATTCAAGGAGATTACCGTTGCTAGGAATATATTCTCCATGATGAGTTACATGAATTCTATAGTTTTTAGGGTCATTTACCCTTGTTTATATATCTGTAAGTTCCACCAACTCCCCACTAATCATTTTAGAAGACTCGAGGGAAGGTTTGACATCATGTCAAGAGGTATTATCACTAGTGAATAGACTCACGCAAACCCCTCCAACCAATTCTCAGCTATCTGGGGGTGTCTAGATAACTATTGAAAATATGTGGTCGCTTCCTCTAGAACTCATACAATGCACTCATCCTATATGCATATGATAATAGTAGAACTATTAGTAACTACTATACTCTGGGTGGTGGTATAACTATTATACCACTTGGGGGTGATATCTCTAGTATTGGTCCATGTACTGATGCCTCATCACTAGACAAATCACCCTCGGGATCATGCATGAGAATTATAGTTTTATGCCTATGTGGAAGTATCCTCAAATATATCATGAGATACCACATTGAATATTGAATTCACAGTGATCTAACACTGACTCATGAAAAATATGATAACACAATAAAAATAATATATAATGAATGTTTTAATTATTCCCTCGAACAATTTTTTTAGGTACCAAGGCCGAGAATAGAATATAGACACTTGTTGTACGGATATGTCAGCTACTGCACCATCATTGGGGATCCTAGTATGAAATCAGAGGTCGATACATAAACAATTGTTTTCCCAAATAAATCTCTCAATCTCATTATTCATTATGTTGAAAGGAAATCCTTTAATACAACTATGGAACAACCCATACTATTGGGGTCCATGTAGTGACTAAACTAAACCCAATTATGATAGGCTAGGTGCTGGAAACTATAATTGAGTAAGCATATCATAAAAATGGAAGGCATTTTCCTATGTACTTGTATGGAAACACCCATCTTTAATCCCAAAATGCTAAAATGTTAAAACACTAAGTAAAAAAAAGCATGCATACACTAAGATTCTAGAAATATATTCAACTACTAAAAAAACAATAAATTAATGAGATCCTGAATACAAGAACACCAAAAGAAAAATCATCCATTGTGAATATACATGTTCCAGAAACTCAGCCGCAGAAAACCATACATTACGGTTTGATGTAGAACAGATACCTGAAGCCTTAGGATCACACTTTTAATGCCTGGTATCTCTAAGAATCACCTAGTCCATGTCCACCTAGGACACTGTCAATGTGTAGATCATTAGCACAAGAATTGACTTGTGCGGGAAAAGCATATATAGGGGTGAGTAAAACAATACTCAGTAGGACAACCCGAAACCAAAATGGTTAATAATACTAAGAAATAAATGAAGTATACCATAATAGAAATAGATTAAGTAAACCAAAAAGTAAACACATGATCTAGTCCCAAAAAAACATATAAATTACATCACAAAAAAACATGTGACAAACACCACAATGGAATGACATGAAGTAAATTGAATAAGATCTGCTCACATTTGAATAAGTCTACAGAATGAATAGAAGGATTTCTAGTTGTACTACATATATATATCATTTTCCATGACACTATAAGTGTTGATGGTGGAAAAGTAATCATTTGAGCTCGGAGCATCAATGGTGCATGAAGAGTTAGAGGAGCACAGAGCATAAATGGTGCACAGAGCATCGATGGCACTTCGATCAGAAATTATGTAGGGGGCATTGATGGAAAATGTAGGGTCAATGTCGCATTGAGAGTCGATGTAACACGAAGTTTCAATGAATCATAGAGTGTTGATGGCACATGGAGTGTATATAGTGTGTAGAGTTTCAATGGGGAATTCCTCCTGAGGTCATCTAGTCAATAACATAGTATAGTCAATAAGATTTCATAGCCACCACAATCTCATAGTCACAGCCCACGGTAGAATTATGAACGTAGTGTGCTTATTTCGAGAGAACCTATACCTAAATCTACCAGGTTTTATGAGAGAATATAAATAATTCACTTAGAGTTTCAAAATAGGACCTCCTAGTTTCAAGGGTCCCAACACCGCACACAGCTCATCAAATGGATGTAAAGTTTTAAAGACATGACCAATTTAGTAAAAATTTTATGGTATACTCCCAGGACTGACCCAACCTGTTTTATTAGACCCGACCAGACCCAATTAGTATGGTATACCACATGTTATACTGGCTGGCCATGCTCTTTAGAATGTGTCCCACCATGGCATCATCCATCCAGTCCATACGGTTGTTCGATCACGTTGTATGCCACCTTGCATGACCACATGGCTTGCCGGCTTTCCCAGTCAACAAGGGGTCGGATTATGTTTCATGAGGTCGACCCAACCCATCAGTCTGGTACTGAGACCCCACCACATCCATGAATTCCAAGTGATGTGGGTTTGAGTCACATTTTACCACCACCATAGTGTCCTAATGTCATGGCCCCTAGTAGATTCCCACAGCTTCAGCTACCATGAGCCCTCCACAGTCTAGCAGCACGGTCTGTGCCATTTGTCACCCACATCATCAGTTTTATTATACTCTTCCAATTCACTAGAGCTCCATTTTTTTAAAACTTCATATATGTGATCCTTGGTTTGCGATATTCACTACTTTGACCCAAGTCAGCCTTTCTTTTTCTTTGTGTGTCCGATTGTGCTCTAAAACAACAATAAATGTCGAGATGGGATCAATAGTGGTTCAATAGTGAAAACATGTAGCATGATAGGGGAAATACAGATAAAAATGGATTGACATCATTGAACAAGTATTCATGGCTGATGATAAATTTTTTGGAAATTTGGGTTAGAAACAGATTATATCTAGTCCCATTAACCCGAAATATATTTCCTCTCACAACATACTGTAGATCCGTGGGCTTATTTGTTCCTGGATTAGTCATAAAGTTTCAAAGAAATAATGAATAAGAATAATATAAATAAAAAACATATCTATATACTGTGTCGCTGTTGGAGCAGTCTTTTATGAATAATAGAGTAGAATGTCATTGATTATCCTCTAACTGTTGGTGTTCATCGTTGTTCGTCAGAGAGGATTCCATCACCTAGACATAGAGGACTTTCAAGGGTTGTAGTGACAACCTTGGATTCCTAAAAATAATCCATAATTAAAATAATGTAATGCACCTTTATATAAACAATTTTTATTAAAATATTTTAATGACAATTACATCAAATTTCTAATGTTCACCGTCGACCTGTGTTAGTCATTTTTTGGCCCCACCGAAGGTAAAGATGCTACTCTGAACATAATGTTTCCCTATGATTTATGATCACTGATCTTCTTTTGATTTTATCCCTTTTTAATTAATAAACCTCTCTTGCACTTTATTAAAAACATATCATCATCATCGTATTATTTTGAGAACACCATGACTTAGAATCTCATGCCATCTCAGCGTCTGGTCTCAGATTTTTACCTCTCAATTTTTAAAATTAAAACAGAAAAATTAACCTCATTACATAATCCCAATTTAGATTTTTAAAAATGTATCTTTTTCATTTTTATTATGGTTTCTTATTTTGAAATCATTTTTAAATGTATATTTTGCTAAAATTCCTAAAAAAAGTTATCTATTATATGAGAAATTGATCCATTTTTAAGGTCAATTTTATATACTAATTATTCATATATATATTTATTAATATTAATATATAAAATATTATTTTCTTATTATGTTTTTGGTTTAAATATATATATTTATTTGAAAAAGATTTTATTGTAAAATATGGTATTTTAATTTGTGAATGTGTTCTCCTCATGAGTTCAAATGAGATATCAAGTGATTTATTCATGAACTGTTCCTTGGAAATATATTATGTTGGGTTGACCACATTATATATCATGATATGATGGGTTGATCCCCATTATAGCTCAATATATGGTGGGATGAGCCCATTATTGTTCAATATAAGATGGGTGAGCCCCATTATATATCTCCAATGCATTGGGTACATCAGAGACAGATGTTCACTCATAGGTTATTCCTTGTGTAAGCGTGAATGTAAGAGTGTTATTGTAAATATTTTCCAAGGTGAATAAATTATGTCTCTATACATTCTTATGATTTTCCACAAAAAGTGATTTTAAATGGTTTTCATGTTTTTGATAGACTGATGATTTTTCATTATTTATGGCCCTTATTGATCTTTATATACACATCCCATTTTTTTTAAAATAAATTCACATTGTTACATAGAAGTTAAAATAAATTTTAAGGTGCTAATATAGATGAATCAAATTTCTTAATTAAATATTATTTATAAAAACTGTGATTCATTATATGTAAGATATTGTCCAATTCTCCAAAATCTAGTCCAGAAAAAGTCATCGAGTGTATAATGTTTGGTGTAATTATTATGTTTCTTTTTATTAAAAATTATATAATATAATTTAGTCATAAATCTAGAATACTAGGATCTGGGAATTTACAGTTGGTATTAGTGGAAATGTCTAGAAAACATTGGAAATATGAGGTGAATTTTTCAGAAACAAAATATATATAGTTTTTCTACTTTTGTAATTCTAGTTCATTAAATACACATATGAAAATTGGTTTTTCATAATAATAAATATTTAAATTCATTATTATAATTACATGGAAAAAATTGTGTGGTTTCAATTCATTTATGGGTCAGAATGTTACATCCTGATATTTTTTTAAAATAAAACAATATGTGATTAAATGAATTAATGGGTACTATGTGGAATTTATAATCTGGACATTGAACATAATTTTTCCACTTTGATTTTTTGAATTTTAAAAAATAGACATACACAATTGTGATTAGTATGTTATTTAGTGTTTGATTGGACAAACTTCATTTTTTTTGAATAGTAACTTTCCCTTATGAATAATAATGTACTCTAATGAATTGTAATATGAACCGTAGGGATAACAAATAATCTATATGAATAGTTACCTCAATATGAATGTGAGATCAAAATCCAGGATTCTTACAAATTACAATATGATAATCGTATTTTTTTTTGTTATTTTATGTAAGTCATAAATCAATAATTACAATTTTATAAATAATTAAATAATAATAAAAATTTATTTTAATAAAATTTAGGCAAACATTATTATTATATTTTCATATGGTTATAATATAATTTTATGATACCTTGATTATTTTTTCTTGTTGTTATAAAATGAGGTATAGTATTAAAATTATTATATTTTGAATAAATTTTGATTTTATATAAAAAATAAATTTATAATATTTAAATAGTTATTTTGGAAAAATAGGGTTCATTTTTTAATTTCTATATGTCAAAAAATGGTTAGGGTATCTCTTTTGGGATTTTTCTAATGTACATTAATTTTTTTTGAATAGTTAAAAATACATTCTTTATAAAATTTGTTTTTTTAAACTTTAAAAAATAATAATGATATAAAATCTAATAAATTTATTGAATAACTAAATTGAGATTTTATAAGTGTAATATTGTACATAAATGATTCAGAACATGTTAATAATAATTTTCTTCATTATTGGTATTAAAATATTTGTCAGTTTCGATTTAGTGCCGACGCAACACTGACAATGTCAATTATTGATATTAATAAATAATAATTGAGTGATAAAAACAAATTACAGGAATTATTTTTTAATTATTATCTATTATTAATTATTTGGGATATTATTTTCTAATTCTGTAGTTATATAACAATTATCATGTCCAACTACATGTACAATACTAACACAAGGAATGTAAAGAAAAACAATAAATTAAAGAAGTTATTTAGACATATATATGAATGAATATAAATAATGAAATTATATAGAAAATTTATTTGAACATAATTAAAATATTTTTATGATTGTAATTTATTTTAAATTTTTATATAATAAATAATTAACATTAATTCATGTGAAATGCTAGTGTAGTGCTTATTCAAGTATAAGCAAAATAAATAAAATATTTTTACTAAAATCATTAGGATTATTAAAAGACATAAATTTGAGAAAAATTTTATATGACAATATGTCGAAACTTATCATGTTTTAATTTTACGTTGACATGTTTTGGACCCACATTGATCACATTAGAATATTAATAATATTTTAGTAAAAATAAAAATAACATGTTCAAATTATAAATTTCAATAAGTATAATATTTTATTATGAGTATTTCAAAAATATTATTTCTAACATGAATAGTTTTTTGAAATATGAAAAAATATATATCTCATAATTTTTTATTTTTTATTTTTTAGTCAATAAATAATTAAATTAATTGCGTCACCAATATTGATGTATTAAATATTTAATTAAAAAATTAATGAAATTAAGGATTTTTTTAAATAAAAAATAAATACATTTTAATAATGTTATTTAATTTATATATTTGTATAAGTAATTATAATTTTTATAATATATAATGAAATACATAATTCGAATTACAATTGTTTTTTCATGTGTTTAAAATGTTAATTTTGAATAATATTTATTTTGTGAAAATCATTTTTTAATGAATAAAATATTTTATTAAATTATATAAAAATTATAGAAACCATAATAAAAGAAAAAAATTATTATATTAATTCTAAAATGGGATATAATAGTATTTTTAGGATTTTTGGGGTCTATTATCATATAATAAAATTATTATATTTTAAAATATTTTGTAATTCCTAGGTTACTCCTCACCGCAATTATAAAAAGGGGCTCCCTCTTTCACATATTATCATCACCCCAAGCCTTCATGATCATCTAAAATACATCAAATTACCACATCCTCGTCCCTTTACACATTAATTTGATCTTGTTCTAATACAAAGTCAACATCCAAGATACAAAAAGGGGTTCTCATGGAGAAACAATCAAGAAGGAAGGTCATTTTTCATTTCTTTTATCATCTTTTTCACTTATACCTTATCATCACATCTTGTCTAATGTTTCATTAAATCTCTATTATAAAATATATAATTTCTTTTTTTATTTATGGTTAATTTTTCTTAAAATTTATCATCTTATCATGTTTATCTTTAATATAAAAACATTGTCTGTGTGGTGAAAAATCATCGCCTTCATGGATAATGATATTTCGTTTCTCATTTATAGAAATAATTTCAAGTATAAATTAATATGTAATTTAATAAAATGATATATATTTATTTATATATATATATATATTATCACTTTAGGAAAAATATTTTATTTTTACAATAAAGAACATAATAATCCTACCTTGGATATCTTGAAAAGAACGTACCCAAAATAATGGAAATAACAAAAAAATTTAATAAATGGGTGAAAATTATAATATGAAGATTATGCATAATATATTAATCAAGATTTTAGATTATAATAAATTTATAACAACATTTAAACTGTTATATAGTGGGTTGGATAATATTTTATGGAATTCAAACCCAAGGTAAATGACTCATTAACTAAAACATTGTTTTAAATGATTAATGATTTATTTTTCTAAACATTTCCTTTTTATGTCTATGTCATAAAAATGGTTTTTATTAATGTCTCGATTTGGTTGTTTATGTTCTAATTACAGTAATTTATTTTTAATATGGATCTTTTTAAAATGTTTTGTAAGGTTTCTAATTTTGAAATCATTTTTAAATGTCACATTTGTGAAATTTCAACAAGAAAAGTTTTTCTATTTGGTGTGAGAGATATCTCCATTATTTAAAAAAAATTATAATATTATTATTAATTTATATGTTCTAATAGTAATCTATGATATATATTATTTCATTATTATGTTATCATATTTTAATTTTTTTTATAAATATTATTCTTATGGAAAAAGTGTATTTTGATATGTTAATATCTTTTTCTCATGTGATTGAATGAGTTATAAAGTTATTTATTCTTCATATGTTCCTTGGAAATATATTATTTCGGGTTGATCACAGTATAGCTCATGATATAATGGCTGAACCCCATTATAGACTTTTAATGCATTATTTATTCCATATATATAATTTGACCGAATGGTTATTCCATGTGTAATGGTGAATGTAAGAGTCTTATGGTAAATAAGTCCCAAGGAAAATACATTATGTTTTTATGCATGATTATGAGTTTTCATGAAAATTATTTCTAAAGGGATTTAATGTTTTCATAGGTGTAATGATTTTTCGTTATGTGTGTCCCTTACTATGATTTTTGTGATCATCCCATGTTCCTAAAATGTCTTTCACTTGATTCCTTATAATATTAAATGAATGTTAATGATAAAATACCGATGAATCCAACAATATAAAATGATATTATTTTGGTAAAATATGATTCAATGTATATAATTGTTTGTCTAATTCCCCAAAATAGTGACAACAAAAGGTCCTTGAATGTATTATGTAATGTGTAAATTTTTTGTCAATTTTTAAAACTAAAATTCACAACATATTTTAGTACTGGATATGGAAGAGCAGTTTCAGGGAATTTATAGTCAGTGGCCTATTATAAAGGTAATGAGATAGGCAATTATTCAAACAAGAGTCAAAATAAGAATCCAAATGATTGGATGTAGCAAAAAAAATATGTATAATGGTGTGAAAAAATACTTTGAGACAACATCAGCAAATATAGGTGCATAAAAATAAGTGGTATCAAATAAATTATGTTTTTCATATTATGAAAATGTGTTATTTCATATGGGTTCTACACATTCGTTCATTTTGTGGATTTTTTTGGAAAATGTGAATCGTCACCACATTATATTAATCTAGAATGTATGGATAAAACACACGGGTGAAATTTTAAATAAAATTATAAGAATCATCCTATCATTTTATGTAGAATGAATATCACATAAAACAGTGTTTTTTAATCTAGTATAGATATATTTTATATTGGGTATAGATTAGATTTCATGTATCAATTCAAACAAAGACTATAGAGCTAATGAAGATTCTTTTTTTAAAGATTTAAAATTGTTTTCATTAATGAACACATAACATTGATAACATAACAAGAAGCTGATAAACTGTTAAAAAATTTAAATGAATGTTATCATTAACATATTGTCAAAAATAGAGGAACAATTCAGATTAATGATATGCCATTGGTAAATGAGTGTCTTTTTGTTTTCTTTGATGAGTTTCCAGTTATTATATATGATATGTAAATCTAAATTAATATTGACATTAATCACAAGGCCATTTCAATTTCAAAACCCACTTATCAAATACATGGAGTGGAACATTATGAATTAAAAAATAATGTTTATGAATTATTAGATAAATTTTTCATCAAACCAATACCATCACTAAGGGTTGTTCCTATCATGAATGTCAAGAATAAAAATGGTTCAATTAGAATTCATATAGATTATAGAGCCTATAATAACATCACTATTAATAACATGTATACTTGGCCTTATATATATATATATATTTTGATAATATCTTGGGTGAATAATATTTTTTGACAGCTGACATGAGTTTGGGGTAACATTAATTGAATGTAAAAGAAGCATACATCAAGAAGACATCAATTCATATGAGATATGGCCAATATTAAATGGTTGTTATTCCTTATTAGTTGAATAATTCACTTTCTTTATTTATGACTCTTATTAAAATAATATTTGATGAGTTCTTAAATAAGAATATATCATTATTTATTATTGAATTTTTAGAATATTTTAAAACTAAATATGATCATTTAATAAATATATGAGTTGTTTTGAAAACCATAAAAGGATACAAACTATATGGTAAATTTAAAAGGATTGAATTTTTTGTTGCAATAAATTTCATTCTTCTATCACATTGTTTCGAAATATCGAATAATCATTGATCCTAGTAAAATCAATTTTTTTGGACAAAGAAACTGACCCACTAAAAAAACTGATATTCATAGTTTTATTGGTATAAAATGATATTACAATATAATTTTTTAAAATAGTTCACTATTATCCATACTACTAACAATGATTACATTAAAAAAAGTTAGGATCATATAGAAAAAACAATGTAATGATTCTATTTTTGGAATGAATAGTGGATTGGTGAATGATCCAGTTTTGGTTCCTCATGAAATGGTTACTTTTTCAACTATTTTGATATTTCATTAAAATAATTTGTATGTGTTCAAATGGATAATTATATGGTAATCTCTTAATCTTCACGTTAGTAAAATTCTCTTTAGTTAAATTTCCCTAAACATGATTTAAAATTAGATTATATTGTTTCACATTAAAATTTATGTGGCAACATTATTATGGGGTAAACTGTGAAATATATATTGGTCATTAATGTTTGAAGTCTATGTTCACTAAAAAATAATTTACCATGATACAGAGAAGATGGTTTAACTAAATAAAGCATTATTACTACATAATCCATTACTATGTTAGAGGATTAAATAAATTAGATGATTATTTTGTAGGAAAAATTATTCATCATAAATAATATTAAATTTGTGACATGTCTACTTGACTAATAATTTGATCATTTTTTTCGTAGATGTTGTTGGTGCCAGAAATTCTTAGGTTTTGTTTCAGCTCTAAATTCATTCATCTATTGCATGAATAATTAATAAATCATATAATGAAGACTACAAGTATTTTAAAAATGTAGCATTGGTAAAAAAATGTAAGAATCAAGAATTAATATTGTTAAAGATTATGTTTTGAGAATTGGGATGAGACTATGTTTATATTATCATTTACAATTGAATATAATGTTTTTATGAAAATTTCATAGTTCTCAGTTTAAAGTTCATATTAGTAGCACCATGATATTAAAAGGACAACACGAGTACTACTAGTAGGATACAATGATATGATATATTGTTGTTTATAAAATGAGATTTTTTAAATTTCAACTTGTTAAATAATAGTTTTAGTCACATAATTGGATGTTTCATGTAACGTCCCCGACCCGGAAGACACTAAACCAGTACTCTGAGCCGGGTGGTTACATGACCTTAAGCGCGCCTCCTCGTACGCCAAAGGCTGCCGACAAGCAATGGGGGTTGACGTAGTCAAGTTAGGAGACTGTACCACCTTTTTATCAGAGTAAGCCATAGTAGAGATAAACCAAATAGTGGAAACAATAACCAACAACGAGGAACATATACTACAACCTATTCCAGTAACAAAAAATATTCCATGTCATACTACAAGTGCAAAGTGAAGGAAATCCAAAATTAAAGGCAATGACCAAAATCCCCAAAATGGTCCAGTCTCCAAGTCTGGATCCACCACCAAGTGCTACCAATGTCCACTTAGCTTTCTAGAAAGTACTCATGCCCTTACCTTGACCTGCAATCATGAAATCTGCGCGGGTACCCAACGGGGCCCGAGTGCGGTGTGAGTACAACTCAGTAGGCCACCACAAACAGTGTCTACAAAATATCTAGTATAAACAAGAAGTGCATGAAAAAGGAAAATGAATGATAAATGCCAAGTAATTATTTGATGTTCCATTAACTAGTTTAGATCCAATCTATTTCCACACTCATTACCATCCATTTCACACCAATCAACATCACTTACCATTTCATCATACTTTCATTGGTTAATCACATTAATCATGTTACATGGGTCTAAGCCCAAAATTCATATGCAAGAGGGTAAACACATCATTATCATATCCCACTTGGATTAACTCCCTCATAGAAACCATACCTCACCTCAAATCCTCAGTTCGGGTGGATAACCATACCCTCACCTCGAAGCATCAGTCCGGGTGGATGCAACCGTTAGGAGAATGGAGCATCAGTCCTCATTCCTAACCCATGCATCTAGGGTGTAGTTTGGAGCCTCAGTCTTCACTCGATCTGTGGGCGTAGATCCTAAATTCAAACCCCACACTACCAAGCCATGTGCACATGCTTATATATATATGTAACCATCACCCTTTCAACCATTGTGTGTCGGAAAACATCGTTCACAACAACCCACATGGGAAACCACATCATGCCTTAACGCATTAACAAGTTACTATTTCACATCATTTAATGATTCAACTAATTCCCATGTGTTATTCTTATCTCAAAAATCATTCAATACTTGACCAATAATCCATCCCATTATGGTCTTTGAATTAGTTTACACATTAACCCATTTGACTTGATTATCATTCCCATGAATCAACCATTCATCCCATTCCAACAACCCCTTGGCTTGATACCAACTCTAGGTGCATCACCTGAATTCTAGTCCAAGTTCATCCAAACATGCCAACATGTTCATCAAGGATCTAAAATTCATTACAACAAGGTCACTTGTTCAATAACAATCCCCAAACCCGGGACAAATCGGCACATCCCATAGTTGGCCCTAAATTAAGACAAGTCATTCCCAACACATCCCACGGGGATCGTGAGGGTTCCCATTATGACATTTTAACCACAAGTACTACCAATCATGACAAGTCCATCAGAACATAACCATGGGAAAATAATAACACAAGTAAACATGTACAAATACCTAATTAACCATGTGATATAACTTTTAGACCACCTACCTCGAATCCGCGGTTAAACGCACCCGCAACCGAGTCCTTAGACATTAATTCGACCAACCCTTGGAGCAAAAACCTATAACTCACACAAAAGATAGGGTTTTAGGGTTTCAGAAGAAGAGAGGGAAAAGATACAAACCCTAACCAAGAAAAGAACCATGGATGGGGTTTGCCATACCCAAAGATTTGATCCGCAACCAACGACCCTCTAAACGGCCAAGAATCAAAGGAGTTTGATCTCGTGGAGTCCTTGGGAGGCTTGGTCTGCACCTAGGATGAAGAGTGAGGAAATGGAGGAAAATCCCGAGTTGGGGTTATAAAGCTCAGAGTGGTAATTTTGTAAGCTTTCCATCTTTAATTGGATACACGGTTTAGCCGCACGGTTTGGAAAACCGTGCGCATGCCACTGCCCGAAGGAGGACAATCCACACAGTTTAGGTGCACGGTTTAGAAAACCGTGTGCAAACCTTGCGCTATCTTTTGTCTAGAGGAGGGAGGATCTCACGGCTTAGTCTGGGAAGGCTGCACGGTTTGGCTGACCCTGCACAGGCCGTGCACCTTGGTCTGCTTTGCCCATACATCCCTTCTTCTGTGCCTCGAGCCCCCAGAACACCCCCATGGCCTCTCCCACGTTCAAGAAACATTTTAAATTCCCAAAATCAAAGGGATAAACCCAAACACAACAAATACATACCTTCCTAATATCCGGGATCTTACTACCTCCCCACCTTATAATGTCTCATCCTCGATCTGTGATTCCAAGCCTCATTGCTCCACCGAAGAGAAGCGTTTGGGCCACTAAGCCCACATATCCAATTCCTTCTCCCATGTTTCTTCCTGAACTTTTCCATGCTGCCATAGTACTCGCACTAATGGAACAACCTTGCCTCGCAAGTCCTTTTCACTATGATCCACCACCCAAACAAGATGCTCCTGAAAGGACGCATCATCCTCAACCTCCACATCCTCAACATCAACAATATGTGATGGGTCAGAGTGATACCTTCAAAGCTATGACACATGAAACACATCATACATCCCAACATACCACTTTGAAAGAGACAATCGATAATCCATTGTTCCAATCCTCTTCACAATCTCAAAATGTCCCACATACCTGGGCGCCAACATTCCCTAATTTTGAATCCGATGGTGACCCAATCTTGGCGACTCCCGATGGAACACTTTTTCCCCCACCCCAAACTCAAGAGGTCTATGCCTCCATTCTGCATATGAATTTTTCCTACTCTGAGTCGTAGCCATTCACTTCCTGATCAACTGGACTCACTCTAAAGTTTCCTGCACGAGACTTGGCCCCAACCACTCAGATTCACCAGCCTCTAACCATCACAATGTGGATCTCCACAGTCTCCCATAAAGTGCCTCAAACGGTGCCATCTGAATTGTAGCCTCAAAACTATTGTTGTAGGCAAACTCAACCAATGATAGGTGCCTCTCCCAAGAACGACCAAAGTCCAAGACACAAGCTCTCAACATGTCTCCCAACACTTGGATCGTACGTTCCGACTACCCGTCCTTCTACGGGTGGGAAGCCGTAATCAAAAACAATTGCGTACCTAGTGCCTTCTACAGCCCTTGACAAAAAAGAGACGTGAAATGCAGATCTCAGTCCGAAACTATTGTCCGCGACACCCCATGCAAACACACTATATCCTGAACGTACATCTCACCCAACTGGTCAACTGTGAAGGTCTCCAGAATCGGTAAAAAATGAGCCACTTTCATTAACTGATCCACAACTACCTAGATTGCATTATTCTTCCATGGCGTCCTCAGAAGTCCCATGACAAAATCCATTGTTACATCATCCCACTTCCATTCCGGAATGAGAAATGGATGCAACAAACCACCTAGAAGTTCATGCTTAGCCTTCACCTACTGGAAGGTAAGGCACCATGCCACAAAGCCCCCAACTTCCTTCTTTATTCCAGGCTACCAAAACTGCCTTCATAGATCACGGTACATCTTAGTCAAACCAAGATGAACTGCCCAATTTGATGCATGGAACTCATGCATCCAATCTTCCCACACACACTTTGGCACAAACACACGATCACGAACACGAGCCACACCGTCCACACCGACGGTACAACTAGAAGGTAGATCCCCACCTTTTTTCTTTTCCTTCATGCTAAATCACTCCCGATCACCAAGCTCACTTTCCTTAACCCGACTCAAAAGCATCAACTCCATCATTACAGAAGCAAGAGTGACCTTAAAATTCTCATCCTGCACCTCCAGGTGCATATCTGCAAACAAGGCCATCACCTTCCACTCGGTTCTAGACTCTTGAACCGCCTGATTTTGAACCTTCATGTTCAAAGAATCAGAAACACTATTTCCCTTTCCTGGTGTGTACATCAACTCATGGTCAAAAGACTGAATATATTCAACCCATCTTCACTGCCGAATATTCGGATCCTACTGTGAGAAGATGTACTTTAAAATCTTATGATCGTTGAACACGGTAAATCGTTCTCCCAACAGATAGTGCCTCCAGCACTTCAAGGCGTACACTACTGAAGCCAACTCAAGATCATGAGTGGGATAGTTCCACCCATGGGTTCCAAACTGCCTTGACCCATAATCCACAACCCTCTCATCCTGTATCAACACTGCCCCACGTCCGACTCTGGACGCATCACAAAACACGATGTACTTCTTACCGAGCTCAGGTAAGGTTAGGATAGGTGTGGTCGTCGACCACTTCTTCAACTCTTGAAAGGAATTCTCACAAGCCTCCGACCACCCAAACCTGATCACCTTCTTGTTTAAGCCTGGGAGTGGTGCTTCCAAGCGAGAGAAATCCTAGATGAACCTTCGGTAATACCCGGCCAAATCCAGAAAACTCCAAACATCAGAAACATTCCTGGGCTGCTCCCAAGATACAACTGCCTCCACTTTATCAAGATCCACTGAAACACCTTCCTTCGAGATGATGTGACCCAGAAAATGCACCTCACCTATCCATAGTTGACACTTTGATAGCATGGAATATAGCTGGTGCTCTCTCAGCATACCCAAGACGATGTCAAGATGTTGGTTATGATCGTCATGAGTTTTTGAGTACACTAAGATGTCATCAACAAAAAAAACCACAAACTGATCTAGATAGGGATAAAAGATCTGGTTCATCAAATCCATAAACACCGCCAGTGCATTGGTCAAGATGAAAGGCATTACTACAAACTCAAAAGACTTGTACTGACTTCAAAAAGATTTTTGCAGTATGTCGGAAGACGTCAACCTCAACTGGTGATAACCCGACCTCAGATCAATCTTAGAAAACACCAATGTTCCCCTCAATTGATCAAATAGGTCATCAATTCTAGGAAGAGGGTACCGATTTTTCACTTACATCTGATTCAACATCTGATAGTCAAAACACAACCTTAACAACCCATCGACCTTCTTGGCAAAAAGAACAAGAGATCCCGAAGGAGACGTACTAGGACGGATAAACCATTTACGATCCAACTCCTCAAGCTAAACCTTCAGTTCCTAGAGTTCTGCATGTGCCATTCGGTATGGCGGAATAGAATCTGGCTCTGCTCCAGGAATCATCTCAATCGTGAACTCGACATCCCTCTCAGGAGGTAACCCCAAGAAATCATCAGGAAACACATCCAAAAACTGATCCACTGTAACATCCGCAAATAATAAAGGGTTAAATGACTAAAAGACATGACTTATGTCAACAAGGTGCATCTTCTTTTTTGGGAGCCTGTCTGATTAGAACTCCATAGTTAAGCGTGCTTGGCCTGGAGTAGTGATGAGGATGGGTGACCTCCTGGGACGTTTCTCAGGGTGCGTGTGAGTGAGGACAAAGAAAACTGGAAAGGACATGTGTTGGCCTGTGGGGACTTTCATTAGTCAAATGACCCATTCCGGAATGTGGGTGGAACCTAGGGTGGGCCCCACGTATCTGCGGGGGCAACTGGTGGTACCTGGTAGGCCAGGACCCGACTGCCTTGTTAAAGAGAGGTGTATGTGCTGTCACTGGGACCCGGTTGTCACATTTGGTATCAGAGGAGGAACCCAGCCTTAGGTGCGCGGTGCACTGCCTGGGTTGAGATATAGGGCCCACAATGAGGGAATTATGATCTAAAGGGGGGCGGGGGGGGGGGGGTGATTGTAAAATCTCCATATGATAAAGGGTTAAATGACTAAATGATATGACTCATGTCAACAAGGTGGACCTTCCTTTTCGGGAGTCTGTCTGATTAGAAATCCATAGTTAAGCATGCTTGGCCTAGAGTAGTGATCAAGATGGGTGACCCTCTGGGAAGTTTCTCAGGGTGTGTGTGAGTGAGGACAAAGCACACTGGAAAAGACAATTGTTGGCCTGTGGGGAATATCATTAGTCAAATGACCTATTCAGGCATGTGGGTGGACCCTATGGTGGGCCCCACGTGTCTGTGGGGGAAACTGGTGGTACCTAGTAGGCCAGGACCCGACGGCCATGTTAAGGCGGGGTGTATGTGCTGTCACAGGGACCCGGTTGTCACATCCACCATAGGAGGAAAAGCAGGCAGCTTCCCTCTTTCATCATCACCAAGCATGAGACATGCCACTCTAGCTGTGAGTTCACTCATCCGTTGACCCAACAGTCCTGCACGACCTACTTGAACATCCCACTCGCCACGGTGGACATATGTGTCACCCTCAAGTGACCTGAATGATACCCTATGACGATAACAGTCGATGTGTTCTCAATACAACACCAACCAATCCATTCCCATTATTAGGTCAAAACCTGACATCTCGAGAATGAACAAGTCCCACAGAAAATGATACCCTCCAACTTCCAAGGCACATCCATTGCACTGCTTGATATCCTCAACCCGCACCCCCAACGGGGTGTCAATTGACATAACTTTGCACACCCTTTCCACAGGTAAACCCAACAAGACCACAAGTTGTGCAGATATAAAAGAGTGTGTGGCACCTGTGTCAAACAACGCACTAGAAAACATAGAATCTACAAGGACCGTACCTAGAACAGTCGATGGTCAGACCTCACCATCACCTGGAAAAAACTGAACTTCCTAGAGATGACTCACCCATATACCCTGGGCTCCAGCCTAAATGCCCTGCGCTGCACTACCCTGCTCTCATGAGTGATCTTGCCCTGGAGTTCCACGTCCACCGCCATTCCAGTACGACCCATGGACCTCCAACTGCCTACCTGATACGAGGAAACCGATCCTCTTCCCGTATCCTGAATCTTCTTTCCACCATCATGCTCCCCTGCCTGCCCAGGATTCTTGCAGAACCTCTGCACGTGTACCATCCAACCACACGAACGACACTCAACTGGAGGTTGAGGACAATGGCCACGCATATGCCCCGACCTACCACACTGATAGCAGAACAACGGATTCCCACTATGAGAGGCTGGCCCTCTCTTCTGATCACCTTGTTGGAAACATTCCAAACGACGCTTCCGACTTTCGGAAGATTCACCACATGTCCGCCCACTTGGAACGACAAGCATACCACCTGAAGCTCCCTTCTGGTACCCTTAAGATATGAGTGTCTGATCCATCACCTCTGCAATCCTCTTCAAGAGGAAGATATTCACTTGAGACCTGATCTCATGTCTCAACCCATCCTAAAAATGCCTTGCTATAATTGTCTAATCCTCGGATAACACTGGGATGAAGCGTCTCAAATTTATGAAGCGATTAGCATAGTCCATCGCCGATAGTGATCCCTAACTCAAGCTCATATACTCTGCAGCCCGTTGTTGCCTCAAAGTCACTGGGTAGAAATGCTCCAGAAACTTTTCCTAAAAAACCTTCCACGACATCCCATCAGCCTGCTCTGTCTGAGCCTCAATGTCCCCCAATGCCTTGCTTGGACCCACAATATATAAACGGACAGCATTACCCGATTTTCAACAGGGGTTTCCAGATGATCATGTATCATCTGGACAGACTCTTACCAGACCTCTACTGCCTCAGACCCACCCTCTCAGGTAGAATGTCGGAGGGTGCTACAACTGGAACTCCCTGGTCAGCTCAAACATACTTGGTGCAACCCGCCCTGGGTCCTGATCTATCATCTTCACTAGGGGAGCCAAGTTCTCCTAGAAATGATCTTCTCTAACATCATTGATCACCACATTATCTTTCTCTTCTACTGGTGGAGTGTTCTCAGCAACACCCTCTCGTTTCCCAACTGGAAACCGATGTTCTGGTGGCATCTATCTATAATGCCAAGCACAAGATTTAGAACGCATACCATAAAGCATTCATAACTTCCATAAAAAGATATTTACTAGCTACAAATACCCATTTTCAAATTCTAATTGAACAACATTAACACCTCAATTCACCACCCTGACCATCCCTATCGCAGGACATGGTCCATATAGTGTAAACAACCATGCACTAACACCAACACACACAACCTTTTTTACCAAACATCTCCACTTCATTTCAAACCCTTATATTTCGTTAAACATCATTTACCCGCTTGTTTTCATTTCTTTCTTCTCATTATTTCATAGTTTTATGAAATGCATAATGAACCCTACCTTCCTGCATCACACACCCTATCATGACCCCCTCCCACCAAAGATGCCCCTCCTGAGCTGGAAATGGTGAAAGGGAGATAATGACCCCCGAGTCCCACCTCCAGTAGGCCCCAGTGTGGCCACTAGCACCAAGGGTATGAGTTTTCACAAATATGGGTGGCATTACCCTTTTTATTATTTATGATCAGGAAATAGGATAAGTCGGCCACCATAATGGAAAAGAAAAAATGTATATAAATAAACCCAAACCAATCCTACATGCATGTTTAAATAGTTCTGAAACAATATATAAGTAAAAGAAAGACCAAAAGTACAATACCAAAAGAAACCAGAGTACAACAACAACAACAACTCCAACTGTCCCGACTAGTAGGGTCCCTCACGGCCCTGGTAGTCCTCCTGGAAACCTGAAAGTAAATGTAGGGTGAAAATACAAGTATACTTAGCAGGGAAACATAAATATATCATGCACAAGTGGGGAGACATCCTAATGTCCCGTGAGAACAATAGAAGAAACCTAGAAAGGAATTATATCCACCCAACCTCACCAGCCACACTCACCAAATACACAATCACAACCACTTATCCCGACCACACACACCTAGGCCTCACAACCACGTATCCTGGCAGCACACACCTGGGCCTCCCAACCATGTATCCCGCCGGCACACACCAGGGCCTCACAACCACGTATCCCGCCTGCAGACACTTGGTCCTCATCCCGAAGGTTCTTCGGAAATGTCGTACTAATATAACTCTCGCCTGAAGATACCTGGGCCTCATTCCAAATATTCTTGGAAAAAAAACATGTCCAAAGAGTCTTAGGACAAAACCACCCCAATCGAAACCTACCTGAAGGGTCTTAGGTGTATGGTCGCCTCAATCCATTATAGCCTATGGAAGAAGGAGCATGAAGGCGCTATAAAATAAAGGGAAAACGCCCTCTCCCATGAAATGGGAGTGTTCGGCACTAAATGATCAACATGGGTGGGGTGCGATAAAACCCAAAGTTACAAATATATATATACATATACATACCAAACACTCATCCCATCCTATGGCTTCTATTAAGAGAACTGAGCACGTGCCTCGGCACTGCTACTATGAAGCATGCATACAACAAACAACCCCAACCCCATTTAGGTTTTAATGTTTCAACAGAATCAGCTTATTAGTTCCTTAAATATGGGAAAATATACACAACCAACCATATCAATTGTTTATAATGCATATCCCTGCCATCCACAAATCATGTTAGGAAACATGAGCAACACAACCAAGTCCCTCTTATTAACCAACCAACCTCGTTGATTATTATTTCCATTCCATTACCAAGCCCCACCATTCATTAACTCTTCCACATTATATTTATTATTCACAACCCATATTTCATTCAAATTCAAGCCCATCCCTATATCCCCACTGCCAACCACCATAACCACAACCAAGCCAACCGCAGCCCTGCTTCTCACTTGATCCACAACAACCTACAAAAACACCCCCATCACATGCCACGTATCCGATCCAACACCAACATGTTCATTATTCCATTTTTTTCAACCAGGGTGATCACACAAGGGTTCCAGATTTTAAATCTTCCATCTTTACGTGATTAACCAAATACCACATTCAACAATGTTCCATTCACAAAAACGGTCTAGAAGGATAAGAAAACATTTAATTGCACCAGAAAAGTCCCCCAACGACTGTGGTTTTTATTAGGAATAATCCTATTCAATTCACAACATAATATCACCAGATATAAAGATAAACATAAAAACATCTCCATCCCCATTCTTTAACCAGTTATTATCTTCCTTTAATTGTTCAATCGTTTCTCAGGTAAACAAGAGGATACCCACCCCCGCATGATGCACAATCTAGAGAGATGAAGGTAAGATCCCTACTTCAACAGGTTCTGATCACAACGCTCCCACGAATCAATCTTTAGAAGATGTCCCTCGCCATCCATTTCTTGTGGAAAACCCGGAAAAACCTCCTCGGGTGGAAGCTAGAAAGGAAATTCCAAAAGGAAAGCAACAAATCTAAGTTCAGAAGTTCTGCCTCTTCGGTACGATCCCGTTGGTGCGGACGGATCGTAAATCAGAGCTCAGATGAAAAAGTTAGGATAGAAAATGAGCCTTCGAGTCTCTTAGGAGAGCTCTGCTCAGAGGAATGGGGAGGAGAGGAGTGAGTTAATAAGGAGGAGATTACCCCTCCTTTTATAGGTGTGAAGAAAAAAATTACAGGGCATGTAATTTATAGTACACGGCGTGTACTCGGCCATTTCACACGGTCACCACTCGGCTCTCAACATCGCCTTTAATGCGGCACGCGACCGTTGACTGGTCAACACACGGTTTTAAGGTAACACATATGCGGAGAGGGACTAAACGGTGTGTAGTATTGTCTACATGGCATGTAGTCATTTATTTCACACGGTAAGGACACGACTCCAACATGGCACGTAGCCGTTGACTAGTCAACACATGGTTTGAGGGTAATGCGTATGCGGGGAGGGACTACATGGCATGTAGTATGGGGTACACGGCGTGTACCCATTTATATCACATGGCAAGGTCACGGCCTTCAACACGGTGTATACCCGGCGATGGGTTACAAGGCATGTACTCACACTACACAGTGTGTAGTATCAAAATTCTGAAAAGTATGGGGAAAGTCCATTTTACCCTCCATAACACTTCATGACCCACTTTTTGACAAAGTAATGGGCCGGAGATGTCCGGGCCATTACATAAGATACCTCTTAAAACATTCTCATCCCAAAGAATTCAAAATCCAACCCAGATAAACCCAACAAGATACCTCTTAGGGCCCTCGTTATAACAGGAACCCATCCAACAACCCTAATCATATGTGTTAGGAATTCCTTCTCCTATGTCGAGATATTATCCACTTTAGGAAGCACTGACTTGCCTGCACAGTTTTAATCACATACTCATTAATGCGCCTCGATTAAGAATTGGTTCTTCCCACTTTCATACATTTGGATTTTCAACTTGCAGTACCCCCAACAACACACAACCAACACACTGCCTGAACATGTGGTTTGGGGAAATTCCATCTCCAATGTCGAGATACTATCTGCTTTAGGCGGCACTAACTTGCCCACACGGGTTCAATCGTATCCTCATTAATACGTCTCGATTAAGGATCAGGTTTTCCCCATTTTCCCACACATCCGGACATGATACACACTTCCAGAGAACAAGGAAACAAAAAGTCTCATAACCGACAAGCCAAGCATTCCATATATCAAAGGTAAAAAGTATAAAATCAAAACAATGTTCAGAAGAACAAGGGAAGACACAATTCAAAACAACTCCGGGTACTAAGCATGCATCTGAGCCTCCTACTCCCAAGTGATCTCCTCAAAGACGCCATGCCTCCACAACACACAAACTAATGTAATGGTTCATACACGGAGCACCTTCTCTTTACGATCCTCGATTCTGACTGATCGTTCTTCGAAGGTCACGTTGTCTCCCATAAATAACTCTCCCCAGTCGATAATGTGAGAGTCATCCTGTAAGTACCGACAATTCTAGGAGATGTGGAAGATGTCATGAACCTTCTCCACCCGAGGTGGCAGGGCCAGCTGATATGCCACCTCGCCAACTCACCTAAGAAACTCAAAAGGTTCGATGAACCTAGGGGGAGATTACTCCCCTTCCCGAATGTCTACTGCCCCCGTTGAGGGGACCATCAATAACACATGGTCTCCCACCTCGAACTCCAAAGGCCTCCTCCGACAGTCATCATAAGACTTCTGTCGGTCCTGAGCTTCTTTCAACCTCTCACGCACAAGCTGAACATTCTCTGTGGTGCTCTGTACAACCTCTCACCCAAGATCACCTATCTCACCAATCACTTCACAGCAAATGGTTGAACGAATTGGTCTTCCATACAAACCCTCAAACGGTGCCATGATAATAGTACAGTGGAAGATGTTGATTTAGAAAAACTCTACTAAAGGAAAGTGTCGTACCCCTGACCCTCCAAAATCCAGAACGCATGCTTACAGCATGTCCTCCAATGTCTGGATAGGCCTTTCTGTCTTCCCGTCGGTCTGGGGGTGGAATGTAGTGCTAAGGCATAGCTGACTTCCAAAAGCATGTTGTAACCCTCTCGAGACTCGTGACGTAAACCAAGTATCCCAGTCTGAGATGATAGTCTTCGGAACTCCATTCAAATTCCCCACATCGTCTATGTACCTATGTCCTAAGGTACTCATCAAGCCCGACTCCTTACCTGCTAAGAAGTGAGCCGTATTATTTAGACGATCCACCACTACCCAGGTAGCATCATAACCTCCCTGAGCTCAGTGTAGTCCTGTGATGAAGTCCGTCGAGATGACATCCCACTTTTACACGGAGAAATCTAATGGATGAATCAAACCACTGGGAACACATTGTTCAGCCATTACTTTCTGAAACACTAGACACTTATCCATAAACATCACCACTGCCCGTTTCACCCGGGGCCACCAAATCTGTTCCCTCAGGCCTCGGTACATTTTTGAAACTCCTGGATATACCGCCAAGGCTGATCAATGGAACTCATGAAGAACTCCCTCACACATCACCTCCGGAACAAACAACCTTTCATGGAAAAACATATTATGTCGGTTGTCCTATAACCATCCTTCAAGAGCGTTTCCATGATTGAAATGATCCCACATTACATCCGCCTTAGAGTCCCCCCAATGAGACTCTTCCACCTCCTACAACAAGGAGGAATGCACCGTCATCTAAAAAAACAGCTTCTAACTCCTTCTACCCTTTTATCCATGTGCAAGGAGACTAACTCTCCCCTCACTTTCCAAGCATAGGTGGATTCCTGAACCACTTCCTCATGCGACTTCCTGCTCAGGGCATCAGCCAAAACGTTTCCCATACCTTATGTGTAAGAGATCTCAAAGTCATAGTCTTGGAGGAACTCGACCCATATCCTCTTTCGTAAGTTCGGATAACGCTGAGAGAAGATATAATGCAGTCTCTTATGATCTGAGAAGACCACAAAGCACTCCCCAAAGAGTTAATGTTGCCAAAACTTCAGTGCGAACACTACTACTGAAAGATCTTGGTCATGGGTGGCATAGTTACACTCGTGAGGGCATTACTGCCTAGACCCATAACAGATCACTCCCTTATTCTACTTCATCACTCACCCTAGACCAAGGCTAGAAGAATCACAAAACAACTCATACAACAACCCTTCCTCTTGCAAACTGAATACATGAGCACTGACCAGCTTCTCCTTTAGGTAGTCGAATTATTTTTGGCACTGCTCGCTCCATAAGAAGACCTGGTTCTTCCTAGTCCAAGGTAACAATGGAGCAGCAACTCGAGAGATATCCGAAACGATCCTCCGATAGTAACCTATAAACCCCGGGAAACTATGAACTTCTACCACGCTCTTGGGTGCCACTGAAGAAACAACTTCCTCCACCTTAGATGGGTCCACTGACCCTCCATGATGAGACACTACGTTCCCAAGGAAGTGTATGTAACACCCGATACTTTTATGTTATATAAATCATCAAAGGAATCTTTTTCTACACAACACTTGCTTGGCTTGCTTTACACGCAATCGCGACCTTCCTCGATAGCTTGCGTCGTACGCAATACCGAGTTTCACTAAACAACAATATGCTATTAAAACTAGCCGTTATGAATAGTAATAACCACTTTTTGAAATTTTATAAATTTTATTTTTTCAAAATGGACTTCATTTTTGGACTCAGAATATCGAAATTATCCTAGGGTGAAATTTTGGTATTTTTCTGAAAACTTTCAATTTTTGATGAATAGTGAAACCACTAAGTGGTAGGTTAAAAAACTGAATTTTGCATAAAACATAATTTTACCACTTCTGTGAATGGAATTTAAAAAATCCGACAGACACGGTTGATATCAGTAAGTAAAATGTGGTTCAATGAGATAAAAATAATTTTTTGGTGAATAGTAACTTTTTACTATTTTTACCGCGGTTAATAGTAAATAGGGTAACTAAGGGTAAATATGATATTAATATTACCCTAACACATGTCCTAATTCTATTGGACAAGTGTAATTCGACCAAAAACAAACTTAGGAATAAAATATGACCATTTAGGCCCACTTGGATTAGATTAGGACATTTATTATTAATTTATTTAAAGAAGGGTTAAAATAGTTAAAATCAAAGTTTAATAAGTAAATCATTTTTAATATGGGGTTATACATAAGATAAATTCGATTGTAAATATTCATTAGAAAGATAAAAATATTTCCTACATGATGGTATTTTATTTGTAATTTTTAGACATCAAATAATATAATTTATTTATGAAACAAATATGATGAAGTAATTATCTTATTAATGAAATATTGACATAATTGATAATATAAAAACCAAAATAAATGTAATTTAAGACTTTTTATGAATTCCACTAATTTTCTAGGTTACTATGATATATTAGTGTTGATTTAATCAACATTGTTCGAACATATAATTCTATTATGAGTTTCACAAAAATGATATATCAAATAGTGTCAAAATTGACACAAAATAGTTTTTAAATCAAATATTATATTATTAATTGTTATTTTATTCCTAAAAATCTAAGGTTCGGCCAAATGACTTAGATAAGGATATATATATTAATAATAAACAATTTGGGGTTCGTTTGGCATGTTATAGTAAGTGTATTAACCATATAGTGAAAGAAAACAAAAAGACACGGTAAAAGTAAAATTATTTAACTTAGAGTTAAATCTAATTGATAAGGTTAAAATAATACCCTAAACTTGTCTAAATACTATTGGTTGATAGGATTTCGACCCATCCCCACTTTAGCTTCAAAATAAGACCCTTTGGAACCATTATAAACCGATTTTGACTTTAATATAAAATAATATTTTGAGATATTCCTAAGGTGCCCCTCTCCTCCCTTATAAAAGGGCACCTCCTCCCCCTCCTCCTCACACCAAATTGAGCACTCAAGCTCGGCCAACCCCTACCATTTTCTCCTATCCACTTCCCTGGAATAATCATAGAGGTCCTGGTCTTCTCCAAAGACCAATCTTAGTTCCTTAAGTGGAGGATTCAAAGAGGCGTTCCAAAGAAGAGGTAATCTCCATTACCGATCTTTTCAATTTCTTTCTTCTTCAACTTCTTCTTCTTTAGTTGTTTCATGATAAAGTAATAACATCAGTATTACTTACATACTTATATGTTATTATAAATATGAAACAACCCTAATTCACCTTCTATCCATCCTACGGAAAAATGAAATCACCGCGCGTGCGTACGTACGGAATACCGTCTCCACGCCGTGGTGTAATCTATTTTTCACCATCACCTTACAAGGATGGGTATAATGGTGTAATGAGTAACTATATATGATTATTATGAAGTAATATTGATACTGAAATAATATATATATACTCCAATACAATTCCACGATCATAGGAACGATATCATCACTCGTGCGTACGTACGGAATACCGTCTCCACGATGTGATGCGACTCGTTCTACATGATCTTCATTTCATAATGATTATATAAATGAATTTAATGAATGAATATGGAATATACTACACTAATACAATTCTGGAAATGAATTATCTATAACCTAAAGATAAGAATAAGGATTTATTCGACAAAACACGCATAAGAACAAAAAGTTATAAAGACCCGAGTAACAAGTAACAATGAAATATTACTAACAAGAAGCTAATAATATGACCATATATGATCTCATATCAATATGTATGATTATGGAATAAGTCAATAACATTATTTAAACCATTATACAGGAGCTTCGGACACGAACAAAGCAAATCGGACCTAAGGTAAAGGAAATATCACAATCTCATTTTTATCCGAGATTGTTTATTCATAAGTATTTACTGGGGTGTATTTTATCATCCACATCCATGTTTCATCAATATTTAATATTATTTCCATCCACCTACAATTGTTTAAATCCATTTTTACCCTTCGGTGAGTTTTTAGTAATATCTATGAAAGGAATCTTTTGTCATACGAGGTACTTTTTGACTTTTCCGACAAAAGTACGAAGAATGATTTTTTTTAACTTATACGGCATGAATGGATTTTTAAAAACATTGTTTCCAAGAAGCTTCCTTTACAAGTTTTCAAGTTTATTTTTAATCAACTTCTTTTATTTTAAAGTTGTATTACATGTTATGAAATGAAAAAAGTTTTTGAAGAAGAAAGGATATTTTCCTCAAGAATGGAGTTCAAGTGTTTTATCAAAATTATTTTCCATCTAAGATAATAAAGGGTTCTGTTTTTATCCCTATTATTAAATTGATTTGTTCATGTTGTGATGGAATTATTTTTATGAATTCCTTTATCTTATATGAATTTATTTATGATGTCATGATGTTTCAAGAATCCCATTTTTGTTACATGTGTTATGCGATGATGTATGTTTTATGATTATGTGGCTCACATAAGAAAGGATTCATTATAAGATGGGTGGGACCTATATCTCCCTCCAATGCATTGGGTAAAGATTTTATATCTCATGAGATAGACAGGGCTGGAACGGTAGGTTATACCGGTTCAGTGAAACAGGACTGAAACGAGGGTTACTCGATTCAGAAAGGGACTTTGTCCACTAAGATAGTCTTGGCAATGAGTCTTGACTAACAAGAAATGATTCTCTATGATTATTTGTGAATGCCACAAAGTTTCATGTTTTAAGTTATGATTATGGGGATCTCATTTTCACTTCTATGATTTGTTCCATGTTAAGATATTATGATCTCTTTTGCAGGTTATAATTTTCAAAAAGATATGATATGATTTTTATTTCCTTTATTTTCCCTTGCTGAGCATTTGAGCTCACCCTTTTATGTTTTCTTTTCCCCAGGTCAGGAAGATGGATATTAAGTAGAATATGCTAAAAGGGACCCTAGATATGATGAAATAAATGGGAGACACTGAAGAAGATTTATGAACCAGTTGTTTATGTTTCCCTGTTTCTAAAGACACTATACCTATACAGTCCTTTGTGGGTTTGTCATATGTTGTAATAAGTGTGATTCAATTTTGAAGTATTAACAATGTATGTAAAGTATGGGTCATTATAGTGTAATTCTTGTGTCAAGAACTTACACTTCGATAATTTCCTGTAAAGATGGTGGTGTCGAAGGACATCTAAGACTGCCCTGAGATGCTCAATGTGATCCTCCTCTGATCTTGAGTAGATCAAGATGTCATCGATAAAAACAATGATGAACCGGTCCAAAAACTCTTGGAAGATAAAGTTCATAAGTCCCATGAACATATCTGGTGCATTCATAACTCCAAACGACATCACTAAAAACTCGAAGTTCCCATACCTACACCTAAAAGCCATCTTCGAGATATCACTATCCTTCAACCTCAGCTGATGATATCCAGATCATAGATCAATCTTAAAAACCCAACCTACTCCCCTCAGCTGGTCAAAGAGATCATCTACCCTTGGAAGGGGGTAATGGTTCTTTGACCGTTACCTGATTCAACCTTTAGTAGTCTATGCATAACCTGAGACCACCATCTGCCTTCTTCGCAAACAAAACTGGAGCACCCCATGGAGACACACCGGGTCGAAAAAAACCCGTCTTGATCAGGTTGTCAATCTAGATCTGCAACTCCCGCAACTCCAAAGGTGCCATCTGATAAGGGTCCATCGAAATAGGACGAGCACTAGGTTGTATGTCTACCCCGAACTCAACGTCATGTCTGGGGGGGGGTAGAATCACAACCACCTCGGGAAAAACATTGAATAACTCCCTAATAACCTTTGGGATATCCACCATCTTTGTATCATCTGAAACCACTGATAACCCACCTAACAAGGAAAGGAGGGACTTCACATGCCAGCTTCTCACATGATAGCTCCTCTCGCCAACAAAAGATACATGCTGCCCGTCCACGTCAGAGAAGACGACTCTTCTCCAGAAGCTGTCGATAATGGAACTAACAGAAAACAACTAGTCGATGCCTATGATGAAATCGTATGGCTGCATCTGTAACAGAAGAAGGTACCCACTAGATCGATGTGGTCCCAACGTCAGCCCACATCCCCAGAAAACACAAGATACGCTAGTCTGCCCTCCAAACGGTGTACTTATCACCAGTGGTACGGAAAATCTCTCCTCATCTAGTCCCAAAGCATGGGCTAAAACAGGTGCAACAAAGGAGTGCAATGCTCCCAAATCGAACAAAGCAGAAATCAGAGTGCTGAACAAACATATCATAGCTTGCACCACCTCTGGTCCTGCTGGAGCGGCCAACTCTGCTGCGTGAAACTGTCCACGCCCATCTCCTCTACCTCTCTGATGTCGTCCACCTCCCCGACCATGCCCTGGTCGAGGTCCCTAAGGAGCACATTGAGGTTTACCTCCACCTGCAATGTCTGCCCTCTATGGAGCATGGTGTTGTTGTTGCAGGAAGGGCCTCGCTGGAAACAGATGCTGCTAAGGTGGGTGCTAAACCTGCCAACCTCCACCGTACTGAGCTCAGGTTGGGCACCGACACTGAATGTTCCTGAAACCTCCAAAAGAGAAACACTTAGGTCGTCGGATCATGAAAAAGGTATGGGGACCTGACGATCTGAACTGGAACTGCTAGGGCCTACTCCCAACTGGCCAGAACCTCGAATGTACTGTCGAAGGAGACCTGCTGCTGACAACCTTCCCCTTCGACGAACCTGGCTGGATCCCCTCATGTGGTTCACCTCCCTGCGAGTGCATCCTCTCTACAACCTCTTCCTTCTTCTGTACTTCCATGTATATCGGAAGGGTGAAGGGGGTGACAACATACTGGAGTGACAGACTAAGTTCCTCCTCTAATAGTCTCGCCCGAGACTCCTCATCCAGGAAGAGATCCGAAGCAAAGCGTAGGAGATCTTTCAACTTGACCCCTAACTCTCATACTGGCATACTTCTCTACTAAAGGGAGAGTAACTCCTTCCGCTTCTCTGCCTTGATCATGGAAGAAATGAATTCCTATCAGATTTCCTTCTCAAATTCAGCCCACGGATCCTCTGCCTCTATCCTCTCTCCAAGGTAGAGAATCCACCACTATCAGGCCGCACCTCTTAGCTGACTGACTACTAGGGGAACCCAGTAATACCTCGGAGCACAGATCAAGGTAAAATAAGTCCCTATCTCTTTAATCCACCCCTTTGTCTCTATATTTGAAGTACTACCCTCATACTTCTTGAGGGTATGTCACAGGAAAGAACGGAGATTCCTCTTCCACTTGTCGTCTTCTTCCTCTCGGTCAATCCTCAACTGATCGACTGCCTGAATCTACTGGGCCTCGTCCGTCTGAGTCACCCAGGGACGACGTCCAGGTTCCATAGTTATATGGTAAACAAGGATCGCCTAAGCCTAAGTAGCAAGAAATTTTACAAGGTTTCATTTATTCAATTTCATTCCCAGAACACCCAAATCTAGTAAAACACAATCATGATGATGCATGTACCATCCCTAGGGTCTCTACCCTACAATAAATGTAGTATCACTTGGTCGTTCGGTAGGATCAGATTCTTTACATCAGATCACAGGGGGCCCTAAAATCCTGTGTCCTAACTGGTCTTCCCGGGCCTATGTCACGCACCATGATCAGCCAACACTGTTTCCCTACAATCCCATGCAATCCTCACTGTTCATAACTCCAAACTCCATCCTATATCTCAACCATCACCTTTGATATAATTCTGTCATGACCCCATCCCACCAAAGATGCCCCTCCTGAGTTGGAAATGGTAAAAGGGAGATAATGACCCCCCGAGTCCCACCTCCAGTAGCCCCGAGGTGGGGACTAGCACCAAAGGTTGGAGTTTTCAACAATATGGGAGGCATTACCCTTTTTATTATTTATGATCCAGCAATAGGACAAGTCAACCACCAAAAAGGAAAAGAACAAGTGTATAGAAATAAACCCAATCCAATCCCACATGCATGTTTAAATAGATTTGAAACATGGTAAAAGTAAAAGAAAGCTCAAAAGTACAATACCAAAAGAAAAAAGAGTACAAAAACTCCAACTATCCCGACTAGAAGGGTCCCGCACGGCCCTGGTAGTCCTCATGGAAACCTGAAAGTAAATGTAGGGTGAGCATACAAGTATACTCAGTTGGGAAACCTAAAGCTCTCTGTGGACTAGTGGGGAGACATCCTAATGTCCCGTGAGAACAACAGAAGAAACCTATCAAGAAATTCTATCCACCAAACCTCACCAGCCATAATCACCAAAAACACAATCACAACATGTAGTAGTATATATAAGGTCAAGAGTATTGGGTAACCAACACCATTTTCCACCACTAGATAGTTTCTCTTCCTAACAGAGAATGTCCTGACGCTACCACACTCTTCCCACCCGCATACACCTCGGCCTCACAACCATGTATCCCACCCGCACACTCCTAGTCCTCACAACCACATATCCTGCCCACACAAACCTGGGCCTCACAACTAGGTCTCACGCCTTCACACACCTGGGACTCACAACCACGTATCCCGGTCGCACACACCTGGGCCTCATCCCAATGGTTTTTGGGAAAAGTAATAGTAATAGAACTCTCGCTTGAAGACACCTAGGCCTCATCCCTATGATTATTGGGAAAAAACATGCCCGAAGAGTCTTGGGCCAAAACCACCCCAATCGAAACCAACATTAAGGGTCTTAGGTGTAAGGTCGCCTCATGCCATAACAGCCTAGGGAAGAAGGAGGAGGAATGAGCTAGTAACTCAGGGGAAAACACCCTCTCCCATGAAATGAGAGTGTTTCGAAATAAGTACTCAACATGGTCGGGGTGCGATAAAAAACAAAGATACAGATATATATATATATATATACAAAACACTCAGCCCAACCTATGGCTTATAATCAGAGAACTGAGCACGTACCTCAGTAATACTACTACGAAGCATGCATACAACAAACAACCCTATTCCCATTTTGGTCTTCATGTTTCAACAGAATCAGCATATTAGTTCCTTAACTACTAGGAAACTATCCACAACCAACCATATCAATCGTTTGTAAAGCATATCCCTGCCATCCAGAAATCAAGTTAGGAAACACACGAAACACAACCAAGTCCATCTCATCAACCAACCAACCCCATTGATTATTATTTCCGTTCTATTACCATGCCCCACCATTAATTAACTCTTCCACATTTTACTTATTATTCACAACCCATAGTTCGTTCACATTCAAGCTCATCCCTACAGCCTCGCTACCAACCACCATAACCACAACCAAGCCAACCACAACCCCGCTGCTCACCCGATCCACAACAACACACAAAAACACCCCCATCACATGCCACGTATCCAAGCCAACACCCACATGTTCGTTATTCTATTTGTTCAACCGGGGTGATCACGCAAGGGATCCAGATTTTAAATTAGCCAAAATTATGTGATTAACCAAATTCCACATTCAAAAAAGTCCCATTCACAAAAACGGTCAAAAAGTATATTGAAACATTTAATTGCGCAAAAAAAGTCCCCCAACGACTGTGATTTTTAATATGTATTATCCTATTCAATTCAAAACATAATATCACATGATATAAAGATAAACATAACAACTTCCCCATCCCCGTTCTTTAACCAGTTATTATCTTCATTTAATGGTTCAACTGTTTCTCATGAAAACAAGTGGATACCTACCCCTCATGATGCACAATCTAGAGAGACAAAGGTAAGATCCCTACCTCAATAGGTTCTGATCACAACGCTCACTCGGATCAATCTTTAGAATATGTCCGTCAACGTCCGTTGCTTCTGGAAAAACTCGTAAAAACCTTCTCAGGTGGATGCTGGGAAGTAAAGGCCGAATGGAATGAAACAAATCCAATTTTATAAGTTCCTCCTCATTGTTACGATCCCGTGGCCGCTGACGGATCGTAAATCGGAGCTCGGACGAAGAAGTTATGGATGAAAAAGAGCCTTCGAGTCTCTTGGGAGAGCTATGCTCAAAGGAATGGGGAGGAGAGGAGTGAGTTGAAAAGGAGGAGAGGACCCATCCTTTTATAGGTGTGAAAAACAAAAGTACATGGAATATACTTTTTGGTACATGGCATGTACTCGACCATTTCACACGGTCACCACGCGGCTTCCAACACAGCCTTCAACGCAGCATGCGGTCGTTGACAGGTCAACACACGGTTTGAAGGTAACACATACGCGGGGAGGGAATACACAGCGTGTAGTATTGGCTACATATAATGTACTCATTTATTTCACACGTCGAGGAAAAAACTCCAACATGGCACACGTTCGTTGACTGGTCAACACATGGTTTGAGGGTAACACGTACACGGGGTGGGACTACACAATGTGTAGTATGGGGTACACGGTGTGTACCCATTTATTTCACACAGAAAGGGCACGTCCTTCAACACGGGGTATACCTGGCGAGGGGGTACACGGCGTGTACTCACACTACACGGCGTGTAGTTTCAGAATTCTGAAAAGTGTAGGAAAAGTCCATTTTACCCTCTAGAACACTTCATGACCAACTTTTTGACAAAGGAATGGGCCGGAGAGGTCCGTGCCATTAAACACCCATACCATGTGTGTTCCCAATACAATGCATGTCACATATCCTCCTAGGTGACTAAAATGATGCATGAATGAAAATCCTCGTGTCGTTAAGGCCATGAGACAAATATCATAAAACATCCACATCGAACAACCTGTTTATCACCCAACAATGAAATATCATCAATTACAACAACATACATCCAAGAACCTCAATTTCCCACCTAAGGTTACTTGGGTTTCCCCCATACCTAGTTTAGCTACTCCAAAGCACGAGATCATTACCAAGGCCCGACACATCTTAACCCCTGGATTCCAATCCCAAATAACAAGACCTCAGAGAAGGAGAAGAAAGACCTCCTCTAATACCACATTGTAACATCTCGGACCCGAAATCCACTAAACAGGTTCTCCGAGACGGGTGGTTAAATGAACTTCAGCGCGCCTCCTCGTACGCCATTAGCTTCCGACTAGCAGCGGGGGTCGATGTAGTCAAGTGGGGAGAATATACCCCTTTTTTATCAGAGTAATCCACAAGAGAGATAAACCAAATAGCAGAAAAAATAACCAACAACGAGGAACATGTACTACAACCCATTCCAATAACAATAAATATGCCATGCCATACTACAAGTGAAAAGTGAAAAAAAGCCCAAATTAAAGGAAATGACCAAAATCCCCAAAATGGTCCCAACTCCAAGTCCGGATCCTCCACAAAATGATACCCATGTCCACTCAGCTATCTAGCAAGGAAATTTTCCCTTGACTTGACCGTCAAACATGATGTCTGCTCGGGTACCCAACGGCAGCCCGAGAAGGGTGTGAGTACAACTATGTAGGCCACCACCAACGGTGTCTACAAAATATCCTTTATAAACATGAAGTGCATGCAAAAGGAAAATGAATTATAAATTCCAAGTACTTATTTGAGGTTCCATTAACTAGTTCAAATCCAAGACATTTCCACACTTATTACCATCCATTTCACACAAATAAACATCACTTACAATTTCATTACACTTCCATGGGTTAATCATATTCATAATGTTACATGGGTATAAGGCCAAAAATCATATGCAAGAGGTTAAAAAATCATTATCCGATCCCACTAGGATTAACTCCCTCATAGGAACCATACCTCACCTCAAAGCCTCAGTCCGGGTGGATAACCATACCCTCACCTCGAAGCATCAGTTCGGGTGCATGCAACCAATAGGGGAATAGAGCATCAGTCCTCATTCCTAACTCGTGCATCTTGGGTGGAGTTCGGAGCCTCAGTCTTCACTCGACCTGTGGGCATAGATCCTCAAGTCATAACCCACACTACCAAGCCATGGGCACATTCTTATATATATATATGTAACCATCAACCTTCCAACCATTGCCCGTCGGTAAACATCGTTCACAACAACCTACATGGGAAACCACATCATGCCTTAACCCATTAACACATTACCATTTCACATCATTTAACCATTCACCCAATTCCCATGTGTTATTCTTATCTCACTAAGAATTAAATACTTGACCCATAATCCATCCCATTATGTTCTTTGAATCAGTTTATACATTAACCCATTTAACCCGATTATCATTCCCATGAATCAGTCATTCATCTCATTCCATCAACCCCTTGGGGTTGTTACCATGTCTAGGTGAATCACCTAATTTCTAGTCCAAGTTAATCCAATCATTCCAACATGTTCATCAAGGCTCTAAAATTCATTAACAAATGGTCACTTGTTCAATAACAGTCCCCAAACTTAGGAAAAACCGACACATCCCATAGATGGACCTTAATTAAGTCAAGTCATTCCCAACACATCCCATGGGGATCGTGAGGGTTCCCATTATTACATTTTGACCACCAGTATTACAAATCATGCCAAGGCCATCAAAACATATCCATGAGAAAACAAGAACACAAGTAAACATGCACAAAACCCTAATTAACCATGGGATATAACATATAGACCACCTTCCTCGAATCTGCGGTTGAACGCACCCTCAACCGAGTCCTTAGACCTTGATTCGACCAACCCTTGAAATTAAACCTAGAAATCACCCAAAATATAGGGTTTTTGGGTTTCTAAACAAGTGAGGGAAATGATACAAACCCTAACCAAGAAAATAACCAAGGATGAGGTTAGCCTTACCCAGAGCTTCGATCCGCAACCAACGGCGCTATAAACGGCCATGAATCGATGGAGTTTGATATCTTGGATTCCTTGGGAGGCTTGGTCCGCACCTAGGATGAAGAGGGAAGAAATGGAGGAAAATCCTGAGTTGTGGTTATAAAGACCGGAGTGGCAATTTTGTAAATTTTCCAACATTAAGTGGTCGTATGGTTTAGTCGCACGGTTTGGCAAACCGTGCGCAACACACTTCCCGGAAAAGGAGGAGCGACACCGTTTAGCCGCACAGTTTTGAAAACCGTGCACAAACTGTGCGCTCTCTTGTGTCCAAAGAAGGAAGGGTCTTATGGCTTAGTCTGGGCAGGCGGCACGGTTTGGCTGACCATGCACATGCCTTGTTCCTTGGTCTACTTTTCCCCGACTTCCCTTCTTTCATGCCTCGAGCCCCCAGAACACCCCCATGGCCTCTCCCACATTCAAGAAACCTTTTAAAATCCCAAAAGCAAAGGGTTCAGACCAAACACAACAAAAACATACCTTTCCAAATCTGGGAACTTACATTTCACCATTTTAATGTGCTGTATTTGAAATTAGAAAAAATTTCACTAGAATTTGTAGTGGAATTATCAATGCCTTCTCAAGTAAATAGTGGTATATGGGTTATTGATGATCAATTTACTATGTGTAAAAAAATTTATTCCTATTTGAGAGATTATATCTCTATATAAACATTCATGGATGTATCTTAAAGAGATAGTTAGGATCCAGATATTTCCTCTCCCAATTGCATCTTATCATGATACGTGGTACACATATATCTTTTATAATGAAATTCCAATGTAAGTGGGTACTAAGTAAAATTTCAGCACAATTTTTAATCATCCATCATATGGGTAGTTAGAATGAACACATTATACCATAAAGGATATGCAAGGTGCTTGTTAAATGGATTAATAGGTATTTTGGGACAATCATATTTATTTGGTTGAGTATTCTGGTAAAAACAATTTTCATTATAGGATATTGATGGAATCATTTCAGTCATTATATGGAAAGTTGTGTTGAAATTCATCCATTGCTGATGTATTTAGTGAATATAAGTATATGGGGCCATAATTGGTATAGGAAATGTAAGATAATGTTCAATTTATTCAATAACACACGAGGAAGACTTATAGTAGGTATATAACTTATTCATATAATTAACGAATGGATCAATATTTCTAGTTAGAGGATCATATATTTATTAAAGTTTCACTTTTAAAAAATGTGATTCGTTTTGGTGTGAACTGGAAGATAAATCCATTGTTCAATGGACCCCATTGAATCTAATATAATATTTTATCGGTTGTATACTGAGTGAATTTTTCTCTAAGTTAATCATAGGTATAAAATGTAATTAATATTTCAATTGATGAAAATTATATTCCAAATCCATATCAAATTTTGGGCATACAAGTAGTTCAATTGGAAAAGAATCATTCTTATGTGGAACATACCATTTTGGTTTATAACCATTGAGAGTAGGTGTTGTGGAATAAATGGATTTTTCAAGTTAATTTATTGTGGAAAAACCAAACAGTTGGAGCGGCAACATGAGAATATGAAAATACCAATAGGTAAATATATCACCACATATATATTATGTCAGTAAAATTGAGAGGAAGATATTTCCAATGGGGTGAAATATATGAATATAAGTAATTATATATAAATTTTAAATTATTTTAGGATTTAAAAATCTTCCAATAGATTATATTTTTCATAATATAAAAATGAATACAGAATTATAATTATAAATTAATTTATTTAAATGGTAGTTTTTCCTCAAGTTGATGGAATGTGATTTTAAATATGGTTGTTTTAATTTTTATAAATTATATTTGAAATATAACATTTTTATTGGAATAATGAATATAAAAATTAACTTTTGTTTCATTTTATATAATATTATGATATGTTTCATGTTTCGATGAATTGTAAAAAAAATGCATGTTAATTCAAAACTAATTTTTCATCAAATATATTTTTAGTGTTGACTTATATATTTGATGGTTTGGAATGTATAATTACATCAAATTTTTATCATTTAATACAATTTTACTAAATTTAACCAAATCAAAAATAAAATTTTATATAAAAAAATTACGATCCAATGAATGATTTAACTTTAAAACCTCATTGTTTCATCACTTATACAGTATTAATTATAAATTAATTTAATCCAATTATGTGATTTGAGTATGGAAAAAATATTCCATATTTATAATCTGGGAGTCCAAATTTTGTATATAGGGCACTTATTTTTTTTGAAATGTGTGAAAAGTTACCTTAGAAAAAATATTATACGGTTAAAGACAAATTGGTTAATTATTCATTAAATAAACATTATAAATATTATAAATTTTCCACAATACATGTGTTAATTTTTTTATTAGTGTTTTTGGACAAATAGAATACATTTTCCAAAATTATTTCATTTGGAAGCCTCTTAGATAATAATATTACATTTGTAAAATTATATTATATGAGAGTTCCATTTTGGTATAATTTTGAATTTAAGAAGTGAAATATCATTAATATGGGGATATATAAGCGATATTTTAGAATGTAAATAGTATTTTTGAATTTGAAATTTTTATATTTAATATGATTATTTATTTCTAAATTTTAGGTAATAATTTTTTTAATTATTGGATTGTACAATTATGATACATTAATTGATTAATTAAAAGAAAAATCAAATAAATTATACTGTAGATACAAAAAAATATCAATTGAGATAGTTAATTTCATAAATATATTTTTTAGATGTACTTGATAAATTTCTTGATTTTTCATAAGTATTTGGTTTCTAATTTATCCTTCATTTTTTATATTTTAAAAAATAAATTCAATGGGTGGTGTCAAAATTGACATTGTTAGTATTTTTAAATAAATAATTTTGTATTAATTGATAAATAATTTCTAAATATACCAATTTTTGAAATATTATTTGAATATGTATAAAAAAAATTGTACTGAATAATTTATTCATTTTTTAAAGTATTTATATTAAATATCAAGGTGTAAATTTTATAATATCACTGTAATTGATAAAAAGGATATATAATGGATAAAATTGAAATATAGTGATTACAATTTTATTCAAAACATGTATTTTTATTATTTTATTTTATTTAGTCACATTCTCATTATTTATTCTAAATAAATTACTTTGGATTAATTTTTTAATTAGAAACATATTTTATATTAATATAATATTTTTAATAATTCCATGTGTTCCACTATCCTTTCATATAAAAGGGAACCCATTATTTTATATTATTCACAATTTATAAACATTTTTGTTTCTCCAAAATCTTCTAAAATATATTAATTTAATACCTTAAATCATTATATATAACTTATTTTAGGAAGTAAACCATCTCTTGAGAAGTTATGTTGTCAACTAATGGTGACTATTCGAAGTAGAGGTATCATTTTCAATTATTTATTTCTATTTTTTTCTTCTAAAACAACAGTAAAATCCTCTTAAATCATCAAGAAATAATAAATACATAATAAAAAATATAACTAAATTTCATTATGTCAATATTATCACCTAAATAAATCTATAGTTTTTTCAAATGAGTAATTATTTATTAGTTCATGTGTAAGGCAGACCACCACCATATGAGCTGATAAAATTCATTTTCCATCAACACCTCACAATATTGGTTATAATGAAGGAATTATTATTTATATATGATATTAATGACATATTTATTATTATTATAATTAAATATATCATTTATTTTCTTACCGTTGCAATCATAAGAAAATGTTAATATTGTTTGTGCATATGTGTGATCTATCACATCCACGAAGTGATGTGATTCCTTTTTCCTCAAAAAATAACATTTATGATATTTAAAAGTAAAATTAAATGATTAATTAAAAATTTATAATATTATAAACATTATTTAGGTAACAAATAATAATTACATTCTTTCTATAATGATTAGTGAAAATTGGAAACAATTGTCAAACCTATGTATGACCTACCATCTCTATGATTATAATATTGTTTATTTTTTTATAATCATATAATAATAATTTGATTTAAAAAGTATAATTTATAAAATTTAGTATAATTTCCTGATTATAACATTTTAAAATATATACTAATGAATTATTTAAATTGGTAAATCATACCAAATTCATTTTGGACTTCTGTAACGAATTTCTAAAGAACGTATGATATGAAGCTAAATAATTATGAAATTATTTTAAAATGATAATATGAAAAATAAAAATAATAATAATATTTTAAAAATTTCTAAATAGTGTAATAAAATATTCTATTTTCATCATTTAAGATGATACTTACTGTACATGATGAGTAAAACTCAAGGTAAGGGACATTAATTTTAAAATTCTTTTAATGTTACTCATTAACATATTTTTACAAAAACCAAAGGGAATTTTTTTGACATATATGGAATAAACATAATTTATCTATTTTTTTGTTTAATGTTTTTATTATTCCTTTATTTCAAAATAATATTGTTTTCAAATTAGACGTTTTCATTTATGAGTGCATGACTTGGAAAAAATGAAATGTTATTTCAATGTGGAAAGGTTATTTGTCTATTATGCATGATTTGTATAATATGAACATTGTTGATTCATTGGAAATTTTTATTATGAAATGTATATTAATTATAGTATTATGGAGGGAGATCCCGTTATAGCTCTCTATTGCATTTGGTGATGACACAGAGATAATCGGTGGGGTTTCATCTCAGAGATTAGGGGAATATACTACGGTGGGTATTCCAATTTTCAAAACAAATGTTACTACCTCTATATAAATTAAATATATTGTAATAGTGTAATGGAATTAATTCAAAATGTTACAATTTTTATTTATTCTTTCTTCTTAATTTTATAGTAATCATACGATTTCATGAGGTAAGATAAAGGTCTTATGGTTTGACAAAAAAGTATCACTTTGTGAAAATGTTTTCATATGGGTTCAAAGTGTTCCAGGATTAACTGGTTCTATAATTATTTTAGGTACCATTCGAATATTTTTTGTTCCATCACAAGTTTTAAAATGTTTTTATATGATATATTGATGGAATAGAGAAATGGTTATGTTCAAATTAATGTTAGGTAGATTTTTCATTAAAAATAATTTTTTTTCAAAGCTTAATATTTGAAAGAAATTAATTTCATTTTAGTTGAATCATATTTTAATGAATGTGAAATTTTAAGTATTAATTTTGAACTAATTTTATAAATATCAAAACCATAAATTATCCTCAATTTTATATAATTCAATTTCTTGGATAATAAGAGATACAGAAAACTTGAATCATATTGTTATATGTGTAATAAGGGATATAGAAAACTTGAATCATCATCCATATTAATACATACGTTTAGGAAAAGAACTAGTGTCAAAAATAAAGTCAAAAAACATCATCACATCTATATTTAAATATTTTTAAAAAAATCATCCATGATCCCAAATATAATATTCTAATATAATGTACAATCTATTTAATTCACCTCTCAATCTATCTCATATGATAGATATTTTCAAATATTTCATCTTCAATAATCATATAGAAATATCTCAGAAATATCATTGCAAAGCAGCGGGTGAGTAGAAAATAATAAATACATTTTTAATAATATGTATCTAATAAAATATATTATTGATAAAAATTCATAACCTACTGATGTATGTTTTTTACATTATTCACATAATTTAATGGTTTTTATCTCCCACATAATGTCAGAGTCATAAGACCTAAATGGTTTTGCAACTATAGAAACTATATTCATAAACATATTAATTAATATTAAGTATTATGTATATCACATATTCATATATAAATTAATATTTTATTAAACATATTCATGAATAAAATTTTTAAAAATAAGGAGAAAAAATTGGTTAGCTCATACTCTACATATGGGAAAATTTTTTATAACATAAAAATAAGGGAAATAAAGAGTGATGTAGAAATAAATTTTTTTAATAGTTTATGAAATAAAAATTGTTGTCCATATGTACAAATATGTGAGCTTAAAATCATAAATGAAATATATCATACGTCATTGCATAATAATTCTATATTATTTTTAAATAATCACTATTAATGGAACAAAACATGAGCATGAAGAATAACATAAAAATGTGGCATTATAATAATCATAGGAAATGATAACATCATTTACATTAATGAATGTAAATACTTATTTTAATTATTATTTGAACATATCTAAATACAATCATGTTGACAGATAATTTTTTTTGAATGTCAAACGTCTATAATAACAATTTTAATGAATATTACATCAGGATATATGAAAAATTTCCAATAAATTAATAACATATATAGGAATTAGAAAATCATATATTTTTATATTATAAATATTTATAAAACATGAATTTACTAATTCTTCATTTCATTATAAAATCAAATTAAATAAAATGTGTTTCCAAAAATATATCATAAAATGGCATAATGATGGGATAATAACATAATAAAAATAAATACCATATAAAATTTAAATAATTAAATTACAATGATAGTAATCATGATATTCAATCAATGTGTCATATAAGATTATGATATATAATTTAAAATTAATTAAAATTCATAAAAAACATTTCAAAAATTACATATATTATTATTAGAATAATCAATGGCTATAGTCACATTATAAAAACATTAATGAAACAAATATTATTTTCTTTCAGAAAAATTATTTTATGTTAAAATAAAATAATTGAACATCCATAATATATACTGATTTATTAAAAATATTATTATTTGAATATAAAAATAATCAAATCATAATTGGAGTACTATTATATGATTTTTACGTATTTTTAATTAAAACACAATATTAAATAACGATATGAAAATTATCCTTGAAAGAATATATATTTATATATCTTAAAATTACATTAAATAGTACATAATAAAATTATAATATATAAAAATATATATTAATGTTATGGATAATATGTAAACTGATGAGAAAAAATCCAAAAAAATAATTCGAATAATTCATCGCAACATTATATATTTATGAAGAATAAATGTTTTGATGAAAAATATTTTGATGAGAAAATATAAATTTAGTTATATTGAATGAAAAAATATCATATGTAATTTACGAATTGATGAATGTAATAATCATTAATGTATATAGTAAATTGATCTTGTTTCGAGTCAACAAGAATGAAAAATGATTTGGCATCTACCATAGAGACATTAGTAATATGATAATCTACAGGAAATGGAAGGGTACAATAAATTTTTGTTGAATAAAATAAATAAAAATTTGTCAAGGGAGATAATATATCTTTTTTTAAGTATTACTGCCTTCAAAAAATAGGTTCTCAACCTAAAATATATCTCAAAATATTTATGAAGATATGAGGAACCCTTACCTTGAATTCCTATAATTTTTTAAGGTTCAAATCTCATAAAAATAACAATTAATTATTTAAAATACTTTATTCTTAACATTTATCATGTCTATTTCATTTGTTGAGGACAATTTTTTAGCATATGAAAATAATATATTATTCTCTCATCAACCATTATGAGTTGTTTGATGATTTTATAAAAACTAAATCATTATGTTCATCATTTTCTAATGTGTAATAAAATACATCCAAAATATAACTAAATATATATTTATATATATATATATTTTGTGAAATTATATTAGAATAAAAAAATATATTTTAATTTATTTGGTGCAATATTTTAAAAATAAATATTATATTTGAATATTCTTATTTTGAGTTGTTAAAATCATTAAGAACATTTAATATTTATATGAATAGTATAATAGACGTTTTTTCATTAAAAGATATTAATATTCTCAGAATTATAAAAACAATTCATTGAAAATATTTGGAAACCATCCATATATGATGGTGAGGATAATGAAAAATATTTTCCATATAGAGATTTAGTCTCTTATAACATAATAAAAATTTTCATTATCGAATTGATTATCAGAGGGTTTCTGATTTTTAATCTATCAATAAAACAATGTTTTAATATATTTGTTATAATTATGTAATTATATAAATATGGGATAATATATATGGATGAGGTAGAAAAAAAAATTAATAGTATTAATGTTAGAATCTTATGTGGAGTTCTCACCTTCCTTTTAGAAGCCTTATCTTGGGATGAATGAAACTCAATGTATTCTTTTGGAAAAAAACTAAAATAATTATGAAATTTAGAGGTGGTTTGAATGTGTTTAACGATTGTCAAGACAAATGTTAAGTGGATTTAATATCACATTTTTTATTCATGTGAGATACATTATATGTTCCCCACTCTTTACTATTTCATGGTTTATAAAATTTCAATGATTATATTATATTTTTGTTATACCTGAATATATATTTATTAAAATATCGTTTTTATTAACATGAATTCATATATATAATGTATTAAAAGTATCAAAATCATTAAAACCATTTTACCTCAATTATCCTTACCTTAGTCTCATGTTTTTTTATCCACCCAAATTAATTTTATAGGTTTATATACATACTTTTTACATGTCTTATCATTAATCGAATTATTTTCATTATATTTTATGCTTTATGTAATTTCATCTTCTTGAAATGAGTGTATGATCCCATGATACCATGATATAAGATTTTTTTTAGAAAATCTCTACGGTTTTCTAGATTGTGTCCTGACCCGCCCCCCAGGGCCCGTATCGTGACTACCCCAAGACTACCTTCCATAGGACTCGGGCTGGTGACAAGACACAAAGGCGTAAAGTCCTAAACCGGGAAGGCATTGCCTTTATAACTGTAAACATACACATCGGAGTACACAACTTGTAGCAAAACACAATGTACAACTCTATAGAAAAGAATTGATGGAAAGTAAAAGGGGCCAGAAATACAAACCCAATAGGAAAGTAGAAGTATGACTGAAAGCAAGTACAACTAAAGATATGAAAAGCAGCTTTTGGCTCGTCCTCCAGGGATCTTACCTGAAGGGTAGGTACATATGGCATCCTTAGTAATCTCGTCCATCCACCTCCTCTGTCTACCATCACACCGAGTGGTCCACCTCCGAGTATCGTCCAGTCCTACTACTCTCTCCCTCAGTCAGTGTTGTCTTTCTTCTACAACCAACAAAATAAGGTGTGGGCATAACTGGTGTAGGGGTGAGTATAACGATACACAATAGGGACCCTGATACGCTCAATGTCTCACAAAATTCATAAAGGATAACAAAAAATTATGAAATCAACAGATAATCATTACTTAGGTATATGCCGATACATATACATATGTTATCTAATAACCCATCTCAATTATGAGGAAAACACAATAGTCAATGACTATGATGAAATAATGATTTTTTTATCGAAACCATTACTTATGGTGTACAGCTCTTCTATTGAGATAATGGGAATGCCGCATCACACAAAGGCGCTTCCCACTAACCTTATAATGCTGAGGTACTTCTTCTTTTGAGTACCGTGGGCTTCTAAACTCACACAAAGGCACTCCCCACCACAGGTCTGCCACGGTCACACAGAGGAGCTCCACCTAGTAGCCTGATTAGGTACTTCTCCTGTCGAGTTTCGTGAGTCTGTCGTGCCCACACAGAGGCACTCCCTGATGTAGTTCTGCCACACTCACTCATAGGCACTCCCCACTAGGCTAGTCGAGTAACTCCAAATTGAAAAGGTCAAGTAGTCGGCATGTCTCAGCCGGATGCTAGGTCATCGTACTCTATCCACTCACCTCTAGATGGATCCACACCACGAGCTAATGGTAGATAATTTAACTATCATGAATTTCTATGAGTAAGTATCTCAAAGGTCTGCCACATCGTAGGGGTATCAACGTAACATACGGCGCGACGATCAGACACCTGGTCTATGAGTTATTAGTCTTTTAGTCCAGAGGGCCCAGTTGGATATGTGTACGATCCAACCTGTACGTATCTCAACTGTACCCTGAACTCCAGTGGGGTATTCTCAAAGAGATGGCTTCACTCCAAGAATACATGCGCCCCTAACGATTCGTCAATCAGTCTTCCTATGCCAACGATAAGGCCCAAGAATGTATGGGGTGAGTAATGGGCATGGGCCGAGTCCGACCCGGTCATACCGTCTCGGCCAAGCCCAGACTAGGCCTCCCCGATGGGTCAGGCCCAGCTCGTTGGGTGGGTCATCCCGTTATGTTCGGCCTTGTCCACTGGGCCCGGCCCAGCAGACTGCGAGGGCAGTTCGGCACGGAGGTCGCCACATAGGTGACTTGGCCTGAAGGCCAGGGCTGGTTCACCAGAGCTGCGAGGGGCATGGCTCGGGCGACTCATCCTCTGATGAAGAGCCAGTCGAGAGGGAAATGGGCACACTACGTGGATAGCGGACATGCTGTGGGGGTGTCGGGCAGGCCGCGGGGGCACCGAGCAGGCTTCAGGGGTGCCGGGTAGGGCGCGATAGTGCGACGGATGGCCGCGGGCTGGTGGGCCGCATGCCAGGAAGCACACAGGTAGGCCTCGGGCTTGGGGGCCGCGCGCTGGGTAGGGCATCGGGAGGCCACCTGTAGGTGGGTTGGGAACCGATAGGGCCGGCGGGGATTTGCCAGAAGCATCGGTGCACCGCAGGGGCGGTGCGATTCGTAGAGGCCACAGGTAGCATGGTCTTCATCATTGCTGCCATTGTCATCTTCGACTCATCATTGTGCCGTAGAATGCCACAAAAAGAGATAAAATGATGGTGGGTGTTGGGCCATGTTAGGTTGGTCTTCACCCTTCACGTTTAGGAAGGAATCATTTGGATAATCATGAGAAGAAGATGATCAATAAAATTTGTCCGCATTAAAAACATTTTATCCATTGAAGAAGATAAGAAAAATGGTATAACATCATCAAGGATAAACACCCTACCACATTTTCATCTCTCGTTGTTGGAGTCATGGAAGGATGATGATGATGACCGTCATTCGTCGTGCCCACTGCACGTCCCCAATCCTGGGCTACGTTGGTCGTGGAAGACACTCCACATTAGTAGGATCCAAGGGAGGAAGTCTAAGAAGGTTGATAGTGTTCTTCATTCTTCATTGGATGACTAGGTTCCTCATTCTTCATTGGGAGCTTCTCATCGTAGATCTCATCATTCTATGTTCCACCAAATTGGATAATTCCAACAAAAACAATATATTGGGTATATATTATTCTGTTGAAATTGACTTAAATAAGGTAGAAATGTAATAATTGGCTCCATAAATTAATGTAGATTATTGGCATAAAAAAATCATTCATATTCCAATTAATTAAAAAAGAGGTGGAACCAATTAATGGTAGAGGATTTTAAGGGACTCCCCTCTCAGTAATGAGTGGAGTTGGAATATTTTCAACCTATTCATTAATTGGGTGGTTTTAGTCTCATGTGGTCCCCATGATGTAACCTCTCACGGTAGGTTATGTTTGGGTGGGTCCCACCACCATAACCTCTCATAAGAGGTTAGGGTGTGGTGGTCCCACCTTTAACTCCCAAGTGGAGGTTCTAACTAAAAACCACTCACACTCATGGTGGCTAAAAAGTAAAATAAAGTGTTGTACACTTTATTTTAATATTTATTTTATGAAAAGCCAAAAACTATCTTTTAATCTCGACCATCTTCCATCGTGGTGAAATTTATCCTAAGAAAAAATCAGCATTTTGAGTTCAACGGTGCCCTCAGATTTCAATTTCGAGCACCTGTTCAGAATCTATAAAAATCCGATCACACGTTTACTGAACGTACCCGAACAAAACATCATAAATTGATTCCGGGCACACCGGGCCTCGGAATCGAACCCCGTAAAAATTCACAGACTCACAATAATCCCATGTATTTTAAAAAATGGGCTCTCCAAGTCTTTACATTCTCCCCAAATTAGGTATTTCCATCCTCATAAGATACAACTCAATCAAAGGGATCAAATTGGGGTACTGAACATGAATCTGAGCCTCCCACTCCCATGTGCTCTCTTAGAGGTTCCCTTGCTGCCTGTGAACGAACACCAAAGGTATCGACCATCAACGCAAGACCTGCTTCTTTCTATACTCAATCACCACTACATCCTCCGTAAAAGTCACCCCATCCTCGACATCCATCTCTCCATGGTCGATTATGTGAGAAGGTTCGTGCACGTATCTCCTCAGTTGAGATATGTGGAAGACGTTGTGCACCCGGTGCAACTGAGGTGGAAGAGTCAGGTGGTAAGAAACCTTTCCTATTCTGATGAGGACCTGTAACATTCAGATGAATCTCGAAGATAACTTGTCTCCACCGCCAAAACTCAATAAACCTTGTCTGTGTGAGACTCATAGAAAGACATGGTGGCCATCCTCAAACATCAGAGGTATTCGTCTCCTGTCAGCATAAGCATTCTGCCATCTCTATGCAATCTACATCCAATCCCGGTGATCCGCACCTTCTATGTGGGAGCCCATACCATCTTTGGTCCCCCTAGTGATGTCTCCCCATGGTCTTTCCAGCACAAGGGTGATCTTCATGGTCGCCCATACTATGCCTCTAAAGGAGCCATCCATATGGTGGAGTGATGACTATTGTTGTAGAATTCTCAACCAAATGTATGTGATCCTCCCAGCTGCAACCAATGTCGAGGAAATAGAAACGTAGCATGTCCTCGAGGGTATGAATGGTCCACTTAGTCTTACCATATGTCTGAGGAAGGATGGTGGTGCTCAAGAGAAGCCATGTCCCGAAATCCTCATGCAACCCCCACCATAGACGGGAAGTAAATTGTGTGTCACGGTCAAAACAAATAGTGGAATACACTTCATGTTGTCGCACAATCTTCTGCACATAGAGGCATCCCATGCTCTCTACTGAACCCTACTATCTGATCAATAAGAAGTGGTCCGACTTGGTTAGTAGATCGACGGTCACCCAAATCAAATCTTGACCTCTGGATGTATGTGGAAGACTTGTCACGAAGTCCATGGATATCCCATCCTAGTTCCACTCTTTGAACTCTAACGAATGAACCAATCCTGCTGGTACATGGTGCTCTTCCTTCACATGTTGAGAGGTGAGGCACTGTGAGACAAACTATACTTCTTAATTCTTAATACCTGGCCACTAGTGCTATAGTCAAAGGTCCTTGTACATCATCGCCACTCCTAGATGTACCTCTATAAGAGATGTGTGGAAGACCCTAATGACTTCCTATTGAAGTTCCACTGGTACCATGATACGTCCTCTGAAAAGGATGACATGATCCCCACCTTCAGAACATTCATTAGGTTCCTGCCCCATGGATATCTGAGAACATCGTGTCTCGTAGTTAGCCTCCCCATGTTGTTCCTCCCTAACCCGATGAATAAGTGGGGGAGTGACTGTAAGAGACTGTAGAAACTCTGATCTGTCACTATCCACAAAGGATATCTGCAAAGCAGCTAGCTCCTTTGTCACCTCTCCTAGGTGTTGAATACAAGACCTCCTACTGAGTTCATCTGGAACAACATTCCCCTTACCATTAGTATATACTATCTCGAAGTCGTATTCCTGGAGGATCTCAAGCCATAAGTTCTTTTTTAGATTCAGTTCCTTCTAATAGAATATATAGCTGATACTCTTGTGATCAGAGTACACGGTAAAATTCTCGCCCATTAGATAGTGTCACCACATCATGAAGGTGAAGACCAATGTTGATACCTCTAAGTCATGGGTATCATAGTTTTGATCATGTTGTCTCAACTGCCGAGAACCATATTCAATCAGTAATCAATCCTACATCAGGACACACCCAAGTATGGTCCCTGATGCGTCGTAATAAACTACGTACCATACTCCTTCCTCTGGAATCCCAAAGATGGGGTCACTACTCAGCCAAGCCTCTTTTCATAAAAGATCTTCTTGTATCTCTCTGTCCACACAAAGGGTTTCTCGTTCTTCGTCAAGGCTGATAGTGGTTTTGTAACTCTGGAGAAGTCTGGAATGATCCTCCAATAGTATCCATCCAAACCCAGGTAACTCTGTACATCTGTTTCACTCCTGGGTGGCTCCCAAGAAAGTACTGCCTCGATCTTCACTAGATCCACTGCAACTACAGCTTCCATGATGGCGTGTCCCATGATCTGAACCTCTCAAATCCACATCTTGATCTTTGAGAGCTTACCATAAATCTGGTTCTCTCAGAGTGTTTCTAGTACTACCTGCAAATGGTAGGTATGCTCCTCCTCAATAATCGAGTAGATCAAATGTTGTCAATGAAGACTATGACAAAACGATCAAGGTATAGCTACAATATCCTATTGATGAGTACCATGAAAACTACTGTAGTGTTGGTTCTGCTGAAGGGAATAATCAAGAACTCGTTGTGGCCATAACGACAACTGAAGGTCGTCTTCTGCACATCCTTGTCTCGAAATATGAGCTGGGGATAGCCTAATCTGAGATTTATCTTCAATAACCACAGTTCTCCCTTTAGATGACGAAATATGTCATCAATCCATGAAAGTGGGTACTTTTTCTTCACGGTCACCTAGGTTAGGCGACAGTAGTCGACAAAAAGCCTCAAGTTCCCGTCCCCCTTCTTGGCGAACAGAATCGGGGCTACCCAGGGAGAAACACTAGGCCAGATGAATCCCTTCCCATGCAAGTCCTCCAGCTATACCTACAGATCATAAAGTTTAGAGGGATCCATCCTATATGCAGGAGTAGGTATTGGTGTCATCCCGAGGTACATGTCAATGTAGAATTACACCTCTCTTTGAGGAGATAGTCCGGGAACATCGTCAGGGAAAATATCCGCGTACTCGTCCACCAACACAGGATAGCTCAGACTCTACACATCTACTGCTCCGAGGGTAAGGCATGCCAACTATTGAGGGATCGGCTGCAACCTCCTCTGAGTATTTCCATCCTACGCTACGAAGGCTCCCTTATTTCCAGTGAAGGTGAAACTACTCCCATCAGTGTGGACACACAAAATTTTTTTCCTAATATAGTCGATCTAAGCATGGACTGAAGATAACCAGTCCACGCCCAAGATGACATCTTAAGGCCTCAAATTCAATACTCTGAGATCATATACAATGTTATCACCTCCTAGAGTAAGCATACACTCCCGGAACTAGTTCGTATTCATCGAGTCTGCTCTCGTAGAAGTATCTATCCATAAGGATCGAGCCAACGACCTCGTTAGAATATCCATCCTTCGAACGAGTGTCATGGAAATGAAAGAGTGACCGAAACATGTGTCTATAAGAATAGAATCTAAGGTGGAGTATACATAGATTATACGTCGAATCATCACTGGAGTGCCAAGGTCATATGCCTCAACTTCCAGGAGATGAGCTCTCTCACGTCCACCTACTCCATGTGGTTGGTGTGGGCCTCTTGGTGGTTGTGGCAGTAACACATTGTAACGTTGTCCACCACCAGCTGCACGTCCATATCATATGTCATGTCTGCCTCCTCCCTGTGGACTGCCTCATTCGAACCTCTGCCTCTATCTCGGTGGTTTTTTGACCCTCTGGTGATCATCTGAATGATAGGTCAGACCGTTATGAGCCATGTGACCCATCCCGCTGTATAAGTAACAATGACTACTACTCACATGTGTGTCTCTGCTCTATGTGCCTTGCACAAATGATCATGAGTGACGCAGTCGAACACTTGTAGGTCTGTTCTTCTTGGATCTCTGTGACATCTATCTACTACCTGTTGCAGAGGACTCTGCTACATGTCAGCGAGTAGTGGGTCTTGCTGCTGGTGACTGCTCATCAAGGAAACTCTCTACAATGAGGGCTCTCTCTAACACCAGCGTATGTGTCGGGATGCTGGGAGAGATCATCAATACTCTGATCTCTATCATAAGCCCCTGAGGCCCATATCGTGACTACTCAATCCAACCATACATAGTCATGGGGCTTGCGACCAGCTCCAAAGGTGTAAATCACTAAATTGGGAAGGAATTTCCTTTATAAATGTAAAAAATGCATTATATTACACAACTGAAAGAAAAAAAACTAAGTAAAACGGTATACAGAAGAATTTTTGGAATGTAAAAGTGGTCTGAAATAAAATCCCAACAATGAAGTAAAGTACAACTAAAATCAAGTACAAATGAAGAAAAGAAAAGAAGCTTCTGGGTCATTCATTGGGGTTCCTACCTGAAGGGTACGTATATATGGCCTCCTCAGCACAACCGTCTGTCGGACTCCTCCATGTATCATCACACCGAATGGTCCACCTCCGGGTACTGTCCAGTCCCGCTAGTCTCTACATTAGTCATCTCTCTCCACCATCTACAACCAACCGAAAGTGGTGTGGGCATAGCCCATGCAGGGGTGAGTATAATGATACTTATTAGGGATCCCGAGACCCTCAAGGTATCACAAAATCTAACAAGGATAACCAAAATGTATGAAATCAACGGTTCACTGTTACTTATGTATATTCCCATACATATACCTATGTTATCTAGTAACCCATCTCAATCATGAAGAAAACACAAAAGTCAATGACTTAGATCAAAGTAGGATTTTTGTTATCGAAATGACGGCAGGGGACATACTCCTCCTCTATGGAGTCTATTGGGCCTCTTGTGTAACACATAGGTGCTTCCCACTAACCTTATACTGCTTCAGTACTCCCCCTATCGTGTACCATGGGTCTTCTATGCTCACACAGAGGCGCTCCACACCATGGGTCTACCGTGCTCACACAGAGCTGTTCCCCCTAGTAGCTTGATGAGGTACTCTCCTATCGATAATAGTGGTTCTTTCGTGCTCACATAGAGGCTCTCCCAATCATGGTTCAGATTTTCATACACAAAGGCTCTCCCTAATGGGATAGTTGATTCACTCCAAGTTGAATCGGTCAAACAATCGTTATGTCTCATCCAGTTTCTAGGTCTCTGTACTCCATCTTCTGGCCTCTAAAAGGATCCACTCCACGAGCTTCTGTTTGATACATCAACATTCATTAAGTTCCATGAGTATGTATCTCAAAGGTCCTCTACATCATAAGGGTATCAACACAACAGACGGCGCGTCGATTGGACGCCCGTTTTATTATTTATTAGCCATTTATTATCGGGGGCTCAGTTACATTTTTGTATGTTCCAACCTGACCGTATCTCATCTATACCAAAAAATATAGTGGGGTATTCTCATAAGGAAGAATTCACTCCAAGAATACTTGTGCTGCTAACGGTTTTTCAAATGGGCATCAGATGTGAAAGACATGGCCCAAGAAAATATGGGGACAATAATGGGACTAGGCCCAATCCAACCCGGAATGAAAATCTCGGCCAAACCCAGACTAAGCTGACCCACTGGGTCTGACCCATCCCATTGAGATGGTTAGCCCATTACATTCGGCACGGTCCACCGGGCTTGGCCCAACGGACTGCGAGGGTGGTTGAGCCCAGAGGTCGCCACGTAGGCGACTCGGCCTGATGGTCGAGGCCGTTTTGGACAACATCGTGAGGGGAACGACTTGGGAAACTTGGCATGAGAGGGAAGGCCATTCGGGAGGCCAGCAGATAGTCCACGCAGAGTATGGGCATGTAGGCCAGTCGCCAGGCAGGCCGCACGGCCACCGGGATTGCTTCTGGCAGGCCGCGGGGGATCCCGACAGGGCGCGACATGGAGCCAAAGGGCCACGGGAAGGTGGGCCACATGCTGGGTATGGTGCTGTGAGGTAGCGGGCATGTGGGCCCGCACCGGTTAGGGTGCCTGGAGGCCATGGGTAGGCGGTTTAGGTGACGCTCGGGCTGGAAGGGGTCTACAGGAAGCATCAGTGCATCACAGGGGCGTCACGATTCGCGAAGACTGCGGGTAGCATTGTCTTTATCGTTGTCGCCTTCATCGTCGTCGCCTCATCCTCATGCCATAGAACACAAAAAAAGAATAGAGAAAACTACAGAGGATGTTGGTCTATGTTAGGATGGCTCGCAACCTTCACATTAAGGAAGGTATCATTTGGATCATCATGAGAAGAAGATGATAAATAAAATACGTCCGCATCAAACCCATTTTATCCTTTAAAGAATATAATAAAAAAGATATAACATCATAAACCCTAAACCCCCTACCTAATTTTCATCACTCGATGGTGGAGTCGCAGAAGGAAGATGATGAATATCATCGTTCATCGCGCCCATTGTACGTCCACAATCCCGGGCTGCGTCAGCCATGGAAGACACTCAACGTTGGTAGGATTCGAGGGAGGAAGTCGAAGAAGGTTGATCGAGTTCTTTGTTATCTATTGGAAGATGAGGTTCCTCGTTCTTCGAAGGAAGATTTTCTCCATAGCTCTCCTCTTTATTCGTTCTTCTAAAATGAATAATTCCATCAAAAATAATAGATTTTCTATCTATTATCCTGTTGCCATAGAATTCAAAAATGGAAAAATAAATTAATTGGATACATCAATTAATTTGGAGTATTGGCATAATAAATCACATGCTATCTAATTAATTAAAAAGGGAGGTGGAAACAATTAATGGTAGATGAGGTCAAGGGACTCCCCTCTCATTAATGAGGGGAGTTGGGAGATTTTCCACCCACCCATTAATTGGGGGGGTTTTAGTCTCGTGTGGTCCCGACGAAGTAACATTCACGAGAGGTTATGTTCGGGTGGACCCTAAAACCGTAACCTCTCATGGGAGGTTAGGGTGTGACGATCTCACCTCCAACACCCACGTGGAGGTTTTTCCACACAACCAATCAGACTCATGGTGGCTCAAAGATAAAATAAATTGTTCAACATCTTCTTTTAATATTTTTTTTATGAAAATCCAAAAACTAACATTTAATCTCAACCATCTGTCAACGAGGAGATAATATTATTAAGCGAAAACAAGCACTGTAAGTTCAATGGTGCCCTCATATATCAATTCTGAGCATCAGTTCAAATGTTCTAAAAACACGCTCATACGTTTACTGAACTTACGAGAACAAAAATTTAGAAATTGATTTTGGGAACTCAGGGGCTTGGAATAATTCTCTTTAAAAATTCACGGAATCGAAAAATTCCCATTTATTTAAAAAAAATTCCATGGGATTTTTGGGTCATTGAAAATTGTTTATGTTTATACTTCCTATGATGAATTCTAAATTTCCATCATTAAATAAATTCATTTATTCTTTTATCCTTTAGTTATTCATTATATATTCTAGCAGTGGATCCAATTTTTACTCTTTGGTACATAATGTTGTTTAGAATGTTTCCTTAAGAAATCCCAATATTACCCTTTATTTGGTCAGGAATAAATATCCCTTCAAACACATCTTTTATAAAATTTGATTCAATGAATATTCTACAAATATCCTATCATAAATAAGATACAATTTTACCATTTTTGGTCTTTTAATGATGTTTCAACGGAATATTCTTGTCTCTTTTCAAACAAGGAAACTATAGATCCTTTTACCATGAAATTTAATTACCTTTTTAACTCATAAGACTTGGACAGATTTATCTGCCATAAATCCTTTGATTCTTTCTTACCATGTTTAAAGATCATTTTTAGGATTTTTTTACAATATATTTTAATGATAAATGGTTTTCAAAATGTTTTCGATCTTATTTTATAAAAATAAAATCAAATAGGGATTTAGAACATTTTCATATATCATTTATATGTTTTAAATGGAAAATGTATTTTTTAATTTTTATAAGATTCATTTATATGATTTCTAGGAAAATTGATTTCATAATGTTTTATGAATTATTTATAATATTTGAAAGTATTTTCAAGGAATCAAATTTTACGAATCATTTCATGAAATACATAAGAGTTTTAAATTATTTTTAAAGAACTGATTTTCAATTCATTTTCATGATTTCATTGTTTTTTTGAATGTATTTTCAATTAAAATGCGTTTTTAAGAATTTTTTTTATATTAGTTTATATTTTTTCTATTAAAACTGTTTTCAAATGACTCGTAGTTTTCTTTATGTTTTAGTTTTTTATTAATTGAACATAATTATTAAATTGTTTTATGAATTAAAAATACATTGCAAAGAATAAAGGATATTTTCGACAATAAATTTTTTTGAAATATATTTCAAACATCTTTTCCATCAATGATGACATGTGTTAATGTTACTAATTTCATTCTATTTAATGATCTATAGGATCCATTAACATCCTTTCTATGAATTTTTTATGATTAACGTCATGGACTTTATGAAATGTTATTCTATTTCATTTGTATTATGTTTATGAAATCTATTTCTCTTTCAGGGGTAATATTTTTACGAAATTTTTTCTCATTCATGATTTATGCTTTTTATAAATTGATAATGAAACCATTATTTTTTTATGTTATGATATATTTACATGTTTTTTGATACCCATTTACATTAATGGGATATGAGATGATGTTTTTGATTTTGGGGGATATCTTTGTATGATTTTATTATTAGATGGGTGGGACCTATATATCCCCCCAATGTATTGGGTAAAGATTTATATTTCATGAGGTTGTCTAAGATGATATTGGGAGTTAACATTGACTACTATGATGGACATGGGAGTTAACCATGGCTACCCAGGTGGTATTAGGATTGAAATCATGCTACTAAGATGGACATGGGAGTAAACCAAGACTAACGAGATGGTATGAAGAGTGAAAAGATACTACAATGATGCAAATAGTAGTGAACCATGACTAAAAAGATGATATGAGATGTGAACTCATTCTACTAATATTGAAATGGGAGTGAATCGGGACTACAAATATGTTATGAGTAGTGATATCAGGCTACTAAGAAGTCCATGTATGTAAACCATGACTACCTAGTATGTACGGGGAGTAATGCAATACTACCTAGTTTACATGGGAAGGAATTATTTATATACTATAAAAATTATATTATATATTTATATGTATTCTACAATCCCATTCTTTATTCCATTGTTATGATTTCATTAATTATGTTCTTTATTTTTTTATTAATCATGTCTTATGAACAACCATGATTTATTCTTTGATTCATGTATATTATCATTAATATGAAGGGTATGATATTATGTTTTCATGATCATGTTCCCATAACCTTATTCTCATAATTATCATAACATATCTCCCTTATTTACCAGTAATGATCATTTGAGATCACAATTTTTAATGATTACATTGTGTAGGTTATGAAGAAAGGTTTTATGTTGGAATACTATAGGTGAATATAATTATAGGAGATTATGAAGATATTTTACTAGGATATATGGTTTTTTCCATTCTTCAAAAGGCCAAAAACTATAAAAATTCCCCAGTATGTATTTTTCTAATGTAGAGAATATTCATTTAAAATGATTTAATATATATGTATGATATGATTGGATCAATATAGTTTGTATCAAATGAAAGTGTTAAGTAGCTATTTTAAAGTAGTATAAGAAAACATTAATGATATCACCATGAATATTTCAATGTATTGGTCTTTGTATATCTCAATGGGTATAAGGATTATCCAATGTTTAGGAACATGTATTGAAATTTTTTTAAAAGGCAATGTCAGTAGATTCCATTAAATACATCCATGTCTTGATACTAAAAGCGGATGAGGGATTGAAATAGATTTATATAAGTTTAACATCTCCTAAAATATGATCCTAGCCAAACTTGGGGTAATTTGGTACATGCCAATGGGCCATGCTGCACATCTGGTTTGACACTCATGTGGGATATGGTTTGGAAATTCACAGACACTTTATGAAACATAATTAAGGATTCAGATATAAGTTAGCTATTAATAACATAGAATGGACCTATTGTGTCATATAGTAATGATGGTTTCCTGATTTATAAATACCATATGTTTATATTTTTTTATATAAGGGACTTTCTATGATATGAAATTATTACACTAAGATATGTATTTTTAAAAATGGTGGGAACTAGAAGGAACTGGATTAATGATGAATATGATGGTTGATTTTTTATTGAGCATTCTTGTGGGATTACCACTAGATGGAAATATGTTGTTATCATTCCCAATATTTTGTCATGGAACATGATTTACATCATGTACCAAAACCAACTATAGGACTGAAAAATGAATAGAAATATGACGTTTGATGAGATTTTCGGTAATTGGGATCATGAATGAAAAAATATTTGGTTTTAATTATGTCAATAATGTTGAAATAATAACCTAAATAAACGTCTAAGAGGAATTGGAAGACGTTTTGAGTGTGAAAAATGAGGACACAAAGGAATTGATTGTAAATGAAAGATGAAGAGTTTGGATAGTGAATGGATGTGAATAGTAGCCTCCCTAAAAAATCGTAAAATGTAATGTTTTTATGTGTGGAGTATATGAACAATATGAAACACAATGTCCCAAGAGGAAATCTCAAATTGAGGATCAGCATGGTGATGAATGTAATGGTTGCATTTTTGATGATGATGAGACTACAAGAAAAATATATTAGAAAAGAGGAATTGTCTGATAGGATAAGGTTTCCTTGATCATGGAATTAGGGTGTAGTGTAATAATAAATTTATATAAGTATTTGGATTAAAATATTAAGTTAAATTAACGATGAAATATACCAGCGTTCTTCTACTTTTATTTTTTCTAAGAATTTACATGTTTATGTTGAATGTTCATGGTGGACTGGAGGAGCAATTTAATTGGAAGGTGATATTTTTACAAAGGGATGGTAACCCTTAACATGTTCATAATGTTATAATATTGATTTTTAAAAAAATTATATTGGATGATATATATTACCATGTAACTAATTAAGGGATTATTAATTTTTGGGTCATGCAATCATTGATCACGTTTACATGATTTTTGGGATTTAATGAATATATATCAATGAAACATTAGAATAATGAATAATTTTTATTTTACAAAGGGATTTATATTAATTAATGATATTACCATGTTTGATGGGAATATACAATAATGTTATTCCAATGTTCAGAATTTAAAAAACAAGTGGTACTTTCAAATATATGGGGGATACATGTAATGCAGATTTCATGACTTTCATTTGAATGTTGTGTACTTCCATATTTTAATAGGGTTATAAGGTTAAAAAATCATTAAAATTTATTTTAATCTTTGGAGGACGTATTTTTGTATTGATTTTGTATTAAAACCCATAGATGAAAGGATACATAGTGATTAACCATATTTCAAGGATGTCCATCCTATTAATTTTTTAAATTATATTGGTTTTGTTTTAGAAAAAGTAATCACGTATGATGGGTGATAACCAATCATGTATATCAAGGCTGTAGGTCATGAACCCATGTCCATAGCATGATAAGGGTTTAACACCGACCACTATCCTACATGATTTCTTGGTTTATGTAAACTTATTTTAGATGAATAATTACTTATGATGAAACTGTAGGGTTACTTTTTATGATTAGATATTAATATATTAACCAAATGGATTTTTATAAATATTTACAGACAAATGTTATAATTTTAATAATTATATGGGCCTTAATATCATCTAAATGTTTAATTTAGTCCTTTAGAAAACAAATATAATTTATGTACATCCATTTCTTGAAGTAACTGATGAATTGGAAATATATAAAATCACAACCAATGATTGATATTTTATTTGTATTATTATTCAATAAAATAATTACTCAAGGATAGGATAATGATCAAAAATGTAAAATGGGTTGACCTAATACCTTAATTTTTTAAACTAGTGACCTTTTAAGTCATCTGAAATTTATGAATTTTAGCCAATAAACTTTTATTCGATCATTAAATTGTTTGTTATTTATGACCATAATAAACCCCTTTAAATATTTATTCATTTCCTCCATGTCTAATCATCACTACCATCATGTTTTCTCATATGAAGAAACCATGTTATACGTTAAATTGGGTAACTTATATGCATTCAAATGTCCCTTTTAATGGATGATTTAGTATTCAGTTTTACAATTTCATGTTTTATGAATAAAACTTTTTATTATTAAACCTTTGATAACCCAAAATAATTTCAAGTACGAAATTCATTATAAGGGTCCATAATGTTACAACATGAGTTTTTTTAAAATTAATTTATCAATTTTTATATTTTTAATTTCATTCAAAAATAACGATATATCATTTTATATTAAAGAATAATTTTTCCTTTGTGTAAAAAGAAACATCAAGTCAATAGTTCACTACTTGAATGATAATATTGAGGATACTCTATACAGAACACCATTGTTTACCAAACAATAGTAAATTATTATAATTTGATTATATAATATAATATTATAAAACATTTATGTTCAATTTGGCGTTATTGATATAAATATCTAATTTATAAAATTATATTGTTTATACAATGTAATCTGAACTAAAAGGATAAGTATTATTTAAAAATGTCTATTAAAACCAAATGAATAAAAAATAAAATATTATAATTGTCACAAATATATTTTACCCAAATATATTTATTTTTCATTTATTACATTCAATTTACTAATTTATCCATTCTTTCCACACCAAACATCGAGTTGGAGTACATTAAATGTAATACCAAGTTTCTAGAAAACAACTTTTTATTATTTAAATGAGCTATTTATAACCTAGACATTACAATGTAGTCATATGATAAGTAATAACTACAAATTAAATATTTTTTTAATGGTTTTTTATAAATAAATCATGCTGATAATGAAAATTATAATTTTCTGTAATGAATTTATATGTTTTAAAAATTCAATTTTCTCGAATGAATTACTTTTCATGTCCATATGTGAAAAAATAAAATTAATTATATAAACTTATTAAAGTATAATTTGATAAAATAAAAATCATTTTGGGCTTCCGAATATCTAAATTATCCAAGGAAAATTTTGTGATATTTTTCTGTAAAACTGTATATTTTGATGAATAGTGACAACTACTGTGTTTTAGTTTAAAACTGCATTTTGGTTTAAATAATTATTAATGATAAATATTAAACTAATTTATTTAAGGTCACATTAGATGAATTATAAATAAATTAATACAATTTAGTTAATAATAAACATCTAGACATTGAAATTTAATATAGAAACATAACAAACATTTAAACATTTTTTTAACTTTTAAAACATGTAATTTCGTCTAGTCTGCGGTATTTTCATTAATGATAGATTTTTATATTATGTAAATTGATTTAAAAGATCAAAAATATTCCATTAAAATAATTATAATATTTATATTCTAGTTATATCATGCCTATTTTTGGAAAAATTTGTAAAAGCAAAAAATAACCGTAATCAGGGACTAAACCAAGAAATAAAGGGCCCAAAACATCATGCCACATATAAGGATAGTGGTATAATTATTTTCAACCAATTGATGTTGAAAAATTTTCTAGTTCATTTGGTCCCTTATGTTTATGTTTTATTACCATAATAATCTTAACAATACCTTAATCACTGAAATCAATTTTAACTACATTCACTAATCCTATAGGTCAAAAAACTAAGTCTATACTACTAGAAATGATAAATAATTATTATTTCACTTATGTAATCCATTTTCCAAATTCCAATAATTTATGTTAGATTAATTAATTTAAATTTAATCACATAGACCAGAGGAAGATACATGTTTTTAAATTAAAAATGTCCACATATTTTATAATATTATTTATTTAATTTCAATTTTAAATTGATTCCAATGACCAAAATTATATTTATTGAAAAAAATTAATCTAAATAATCATTCAAAATAATTATAAAATATAAATTATCCCCACATAAATATTAGGTGAAAAATAATTTTTGAATTAAAATTTAGTTTGTTTTACAAATCATTAAAAAATAAAACCTAATAAAAAATACAAAAAATCACCAAAAGATATTTTTTATTTTATTAATTAAAATATGGAGTTTATTATGACTTATTATATTTAATGATGTAGAAAATTTTATATTTATGATAGTTTCACCATAAAAAATAGGTAAAACTACAATTTTAATAATATATGTGTTTATGTGTAAAATTGGGTTTGTTCTTATCTTATGATTGTCTAATATATTGGATTAATATCTAAAATATTTCATTGGGAATTTATATCATATAAATTTATTTAATATGACTCACTAGTAGTAATTAATGTAACTTATTATGATAAGTCATATTTTTTTCAAGATAAATAGTCTAATAAAATCATTCCCATTATATGAATTTGGTTTCTATATTCATTTCATATAAATAGGTATCCAATTAATTATACTATATATATATTGATAATATATTTAATCCTATAATTTTCAGATTAATATCTAGGTTAAATATTATTATATAATAATATTTTCAAATTTTATTATTGTTTGGTAACACTCGGTCATGCATGTTACAGAAGACATTGAGGAAAGTCATTCCATCATGTAATGTAACATAATAACGATGTTCTTGGTAGAGAAAGATACAAAAGTTATTAAATATCATGCATTCATGACTTGGTGTCATTTATTATTTAATCCCAAATTAATTTATTATTTTAAAATAAACTATTTTATGTTCTATATGAAATGAAAAATATCAATATGAATAACATAATTTGAAAAACATTCCTAAAATTTGGGCTATTAATGAATATCCTATTAAAATGAATGTAAAGACTCATAAATTTCAAAGAAATTTTTTTTCATATATACTTTGCAATTTTACAAATCTGCTGTTTCTGATGACACTTGATTCTGAGGCCCAGTGTGCCTGAAATGAATTTATAATGTTTTGTTTGGAAACATTCAGTATACATACGTGTGGGTTTTTCTATCTTTTGAACCGGTGTGCATAACTTAAATCTAAGGACACCGATGAAGTCGCAGCGCCGGTATTCACTTAATGGGACCTTTACCACAGTTTCATTTTATGCATGTTGAGAGTTAATTTTTGGATATTTAGAATAAAATAAATAAAATTGTAGCACACAATTATATATAATGATGTTTGTTATTTCCTACAATGGGGAGTTAGGGGTGGGTCCCACACCCACATAACCTCCCATGAGAATAAATAGTGTGGTCGGGCCTACACGATCCCTAATCCTTTCATATTCCTTTAACATCCTTTTAACACTCCCCTTTATTTAATTTTTTGACAACCCACTTTAAAACATTGGACTTCCACTTAAATGTGGAGCCTATCCTTCTCCCATCCATTAATTTTTCCTACTCTAATGCATTAATTAATTCTATTTACAGTTTGAATTAATATTAAAATACATGGGAATGTTATATTAAGGGAGGGCCTAATTATTATTTTGGTTGGAAAATATTTTTGGGAGAAGTCTTGAGAAATAAAAGAATAGGGTTTTTTTTCGAAGATGAACGGCTGAAGAATGATGATCGTATTCTTCGATCTTCGATGAATCCAATGTAGAAGGAACCACCTACAAGGAAGATAGGCGTCGTCTTCTACAAGGCCCATCTACCACGAACCTTATTTCGATGTAGGGGTCCTTATTGAAAAATTTAAATCCTCTTTCCTCATCTTTTATTGTGGTGCATTGTTAGCAGAATGTTATCATCTAACGTGGAGGGTGCAGACCAAAGAAAAAAGGCCCGACATCCCTCTGATGGTTCATAATGGATTGATGATGGTGGTGGTGCAACGACACCACTGTTAGGGAAAATCACAGAAGAAATCGGCAGCGTAATTGACATCGGGTCGTTGGAATTGTGAGAAGAACGGGGTTGCGGCCACCATGAGCCGTGACAATGCCCTAGGGGTGCGGTGTCATCTCACCATGCAAAAGGTAGAGGGCCACGGCTAGGAGGGCCACGACGGACAGATGGAAGCATGGCCCTATCAGGCAACACGATAGAGGGGCGCGGCCATGCAGCCTGTGGTGGTCGGAGATTGCGTGACGCCGTCACGCCACGCCTGTAAGGGAATTTGCAGCTGGGCCTCGGCAGATTGACAAGAGGGCGGCAAGATGAGCCACCCACCAGCGATGGTGCTCTAGGGTGGAACCAATCGGGTTCCATGGAGAAGAACCGAAATTTTCTTATTAATTTATGGGAGATAGGGGCAGAAAACTACCCCTAGGATTGATTTGGGTGGGCCCCGTAGGGCACCGCCCCCACCTGGTAACGCTAACCAGGCAGGCTTCACCACCCCAGCTATGCGGCTGGACCATCGCGTCACCTGGACCGGGCTGCCACGTCATGAGGATCGGGCCGACGTGTCACACGGACCAGGCCGCCATGCCCCACAGACCGGGCCGCAGCGCCCCACGGACCGAGATGCCGCGCCACGCGGACCGGGCAGCCGCGCCACGCGGGCCGGGCCACTGGGCCACGTGGGCCGGTCCGGATCCCTAGGCCTGGACAACATCCTGGGACGGACTGCCTGCTACCGGGGCGGATTCGGAACCAGGTCAGGTCGACCTAGTTTGGGCCGACCTATGGTGGGTTGGGTCTGGCCGGGCCGGGCCTAGACCCCCCTCTTCGGGCCATTTTCGGTAAATCACCCATAACATGAGATACATACCTCTGATTGATTCACCATCAGTTGCGTAGGATTCCTCTTATCAAGATGGTCGTTTCGGTATATTAAAATAAGTTATTGGCGACTTTTTTTATGGCCGGGTTGGTTCGAACTCGAAACCAATCGTGCTATAAGAGCGGAAATGATTATAACATAATAACTGGATGTCTGATTGATGTGTCGTCAACTTCGTTGGTTTCCTTTTGATGAGACGGTTATTTTGGTATACTCCACATGTGTTTTGGACGCATTTGGTGTGTGGTAGGGTTTATTTTAGCATAAAACCCACCGGTGCTCAGGAATGGAAAATCCAATAACTCACACACCGGGAGTCCAATTGATGCGTCATCTATTGCATTAAGACCCCAATGTTGTGGCAGACCTTTGAGATAATTCTTCTTGGGACTTAGTGATACTTGGAGTATCGACCTATAGTACGTGGAGCGTATGCTTCTAGAGATGAGCATACGAAGTACAGAGACCTACTTACTAGATTAGACCTGATGTCTGCTTGTCCGATTCATTAAAGAGTGACTTGACTAGCCCAGTGGGGAGCACTACTGTGTGAGGTGGAAGACCCATGGCGGAGAAGCTCCACTTTGTGTGGATGCAGACATGTGGTACTCGACAGAAGCAGTACCTCTGTAGGCTATCCGGGGGAGAGCTATTATGTGAGGTGGAAGACCCATATCGGGGAGCACTATTTTGTGAGGCGGCAGACCCGCAATACTCGAGAAAAGTACCTCAGGAGTCTAAGGTTAGTGAGTAGCACCTCGGAGTCGCGATAAGACTGTTGTGCTTGACAGAGGAGGAGTTCTCTAGTAGTCGTGGTTTCAACATCACGAATAAAATCTTGGTTTGAGCTGAGTCAATGGCCTTTGTGTTTTCCTCATGATTGAGCTGGGTTACATGATAACTTAGGTATATGTATGGACATATACCTATGTAATGGTTATTGGTTGAAATATTACTTTTTGGTTTATACTTGTGGGATTTTGTGAGACCATGAGGGTCTAGGGGTCCCTACTGAGTATCTTTATACTCACCCCTGCACAGGCTATGCCCACACTACATTGTGATGGATGTTGACGATGGACATCATTGATCAAGGTGGAGACTTGTAGAGCTGTATGGTACCCAGAGGTGGAACACATGACGAGACATACATGGAGTAGACAGACGAACCCGAGGTGCTGAGGAGACTATATGTACTCACCCTTGAGGTGGGATTTCTGGAGGATGACTCGGTGGTTGATGTTTTACTTTACTACAGTTGTACTTGCTTTTCATTTGTACTGTACCTACTGTTGGGCTTGTATTTCTGGACCCCTTTATTTTCAGCACCTACTTTTTGTATATAGTTCTGCTTAGTTCTTACTTCGGTTGCATACTCTATTGTGTTGTGTAACTTTTATAAATAAAATTCCTTCCCTATTATTGGAATTTAGGCCATTGGTGCTTGTCGCTAACCCCCGGCCTATGGAAGACGGGCTTGGGGTAGTCACGGTATGGGCCCTAGGGATGGTTCCTGACCAATTGTTTTCATAGGATTTGGTTCTACCATAGAACGTAGGACTCTGATATTTCCATTTTGTGAAGCAATAGTGTTAAGGATACCAAGGGTCGTTTTCAATTTAGGGAGTCCAGTGTTGGTGTAGCAGCCGACGTATCCATACATGAGGACCCTGACAACTGATTTCCGACTCAGTACACAAAAAAAAATTATGTGTGTGTCTTCAAAAGTTTTTTTTATGTCAGATCAACCAGGTCAGCTCACCAGTTATTGAATTTTTATAGTTTCACATCTGTTCAGAATACCTCCATGAAGATAGTCAGTTGGAGTTCTGAGAGAGTACCCGATGATGGCCCAACGAGCGACATGGTTCTGGAGCAATACCCTCTTTCTATGTTGGCATCTTCGGGTGGTGTACCAGCAGCACCACCACCTGTTGCACTGAAGATACCACCAGCCGCACCAGCGGGCGGTGCACGCTGAGTAAGCACGTTTCACGAGTTCCAATGGCATAAGCCTCTGAGGTTTTTAGGTGAGACAGATTCCAAGGCAGTAGAGGACTGGATGGAGGTGATTGCTATAGTTTTTTTCCTAGTTGAGACACTAGTAGAGAATATGGTGATCTTAGCTACTAGACTTTTTCTATGCATGACCAAGAGGTTGGTCCACATAGTGATGAGGCTTCAGTAGGTGGACTGATGGCTAAGATAGTATATTCGGGTAGTGTGACCTCTATATCACTACATTTTGATCAGTAGTTACCACCAGCAGTACCGGTAGAGGACACTTATTGGATTAGTGCCTTACATGTTTTCAACATCAGATACCCCTTTGGTTCTGAGGACAGCCCGACTCACATGTGGATGAGGACTGGCTTGAGGAGGAGGATGAGAGTTCTCTAGAACTTATATATCTTAGTTAGGATGAAAAGTTAGTAGCTGAGTATTCATCGAGACATACCGATCGTAAATGGTACATGATGAATATGATTCGATCAGTGCTTTGGGGATCGTACTACCGAATGAGGTGTGTTTAAGGATATCTGAGCCAACACTTTTCCTCTATTAATTCCTACATATGATAGGGTGCCAGAGAGAACCTTTATTGTTGAATGTTCCTTGGATGAACAGATACAGTTAGTGAATGTTAGTAGCGGGAAATCAGGGAACTAATGCCAGTCAATGAGACATTGGCGTGTAAAATTTTTTTAGAAGAGGAGGTGTTAAGGACAGAAGAATCTGCAGAGCATCAGACATGGAATTAGAGCTAGGAGGGCCGCATCTGTTGATGTACATTTCTACATGTTACAACCATTCACATTTGTTGTCCCTTCCATGCTCAGGGAGCAGGAGGGCATCGAAAGAGAGTAGCTGCATGCGGTCAAGGAGTGTGGCCCAAGGGCTCAAGAAATGATTCGAGTTATGGTCTGTGTCTAGTATTAGCTATTGTATCAATAGACATAAGAACCAATCATTACTTCCTACAACAGATATTTTCCCAGAAAAAGAGTTTTCGGTTAAAATGTTGGCATGACCCTCACGTCTGGAGATACCTTTGGGAGGAGACTCGATATCCACACTTACATCGATGGTGTGATCTTACCCTTGAGGCGAGAGTTTCCGTTGGAACGACTTGTTGGCAGCATCGAGCCCTTAAGACATTAGTTTGGCTATGGACTAGGCAAGCACAGTTCATACACAAATTGAATGATTAGTGGAAAAGGTTTTGGTTTACCTATAATGTTGGGATCGGTTTTCATTGGTTCGCTTAAAGGAAACTGCATGCAACACAGTATGGAATCATGCATAAGTGGGTGCAGTTGATCACTCATGAGTTGGACAAACATAGATTTGTGCAAGACTTATGCAGAGTTGATTCACCACATTCAGCATTGACGAAGAGGGGAAACCCTTTGCTTGGTCAGAGAAATGCCAGCAGAGCTTTCAGGAGCTGAGGAAGAGGTTGACCAGTGCACCCATCTTGAGGATACAAGAGAATATGAAGTTCATCCAGGAGTGGATGAAGAATGAAAATAGCCGACAAAATTTCTATGCTGATAGGAGATAGAGACCACTAGAGTTTGAGGATGGGGGCCACGTTTTCCAACCGTTATCAACTCGATGAGGTCGACAGAGATTTGCCCGGGGCGGCAAGTTATATCTACAATTCTTCGTACCTTTCTAGGTCCTCAGTAGAGTAGGTGATGTGGCATACCACCTGGAACTTCTACCTCAGTGGTACAGGGTGCATGAATTCTTCCATGTATCTCAGCTGAGGAGATACGTGCATGACCCAACCAACATCATCGAGCATGGGGAGCTGGACATCGATGATGGGGGACATTCACGGAGGTACCACTGGAGATCGAGGACTGATATGAGCGGATCGTACGTGGACGGTCGATTCCTCTAGTGTGCATTCACTAGTAGCACAGGAACCTCCATGAGAGCTCATGAGAGTTGGAGGCTCAGATGCCTGCTCAGTACCCTCATTTGTTTCCCTAGTGTATGTTGTAGCTTTACAGGGACGTAATGCCCTAAGGTTGGATAAATGTAAATACTCGTAAATTTCAATGATGTTTTTTTCATAAATACTTTTGAATTTTACGAGTCTGTGGTTTTTCACGGCACATGATTCCAAGGCCCAGTGTGCCCGAAATCAATTTCTGATGTTTTTTTGGGTACTTTCAGTAAACGTACGTGAAGTTTTTTCAATCTTTTGAACCGGTTCTTGGAATTGATATCTGAGGACATCGATGAACTCGCAATGCCAGTATTCGCTTAAGGTTACCTTTACCACAGTTTCATTTTATGAGGGATGAGAGTTAATTTTAGGGGAATTAGAATAAAATAAATAAAATTGTAGCAAAAAATTTTATTTAAAGATGTTGGTTAATTCCTACAATGGGGAGTTAGGGGTGAGGCCCACACCCACATAACCTTCTATGAGAGAAATTAGTGTGTTGGATCCCACACGATCCCTAATCCTTTAATCTTCCTTTTCATTAACACTCCCTTTTATTTAATTTTTTGACAACCAACTATAAACCTTTGGACTTACACTTATATGTGGAGCCTCTCTATCTCCCATCCATTAATGTTTCAAACTATAATGCCTTAATTAATTAAATTTACATTTTTAATTAATTTAAAAATATTTGGGTATGTTATATTAACGAAGGGCCATATTATTATTTTGGTTTGAAAATATTTTGGGGAGAAATCTTGATAAATAAAAGAATATGGTTCTTATTCCGACGAAGAACCGCCGAAGAACTATGACCATCTCCTTAGATCATCAGCGTAGCCAAAGTGGAAGGATCCACCTACATGGAACGCCGCCGACACACCATCCTCAGCTCCTTCTTCCCTAAAGTCAATGAGTTGACGTCGTCACTCCATCACACTGCCTTCCACGACATCCGTCTACCACGAACCTTATTTAGATATAAGGGTTGTTATTGATTAATTTAAATCCCCATACCTCATATTTTATTGTGGTACATTTTTTGCCGAATTTTATCATCTAACACGGAGGGCGCGTGCCAAACAAACATGGCCTGACATCCCTCTGATGGTTCTTAGTGTATTGACGATGGCGGTGGCACAAAGATTCCACTAGTAAAGAAAGCCGCAGAAGAAATCGGCAGTGCATTTGACATCGGGATTCCAGAATTGTGCGAATAACGGTGCCGCTACCACCACGGGCTGCGGCAATGCCCGGGGCATATGGTGCCATCGCACCGCGCCAGAGGAAGAGGGCCATAGACAGGATGTCTGCATCGGTTAGATGTAAGCGCAGCGGCGTCGCGCCGCGGGGTAGAGGGGTGAGACCATGAGGCTCAAGACGGTCGGAGATAGTGCGGTGCCGTCGCACCACGCCAGTAGGGGAAGCCGCAACATATAAGAAGGAGAGCGGCCGGCTGAGTAGGCTGCCAACAAGGGTGCGCCAGGACGGAATCCAGCGGGTTCCGCAGAGATGAACCGGCGTTTTCCAGTTCCATTATAGGAGACATGGGGGTGAAAAATCACCCCTATAATTTATTAGGGCGGGCCCCACAGGGCACCGTTGTCGCCTGGTCATGCTAACCAGGCGGGCTTCACCGCCCCAGCCACGCGACTGGGTCATCGCGTCCCGCGGACCGAGCCGTCGCGTCACACGGACCGGGCCGCCACGCCATGCAGACTGGTCGTCCGCGCCAGGTGGACTAGGCTTCCGCACCACGTGGACCAGGCTGCCCCCCAACGCAGGCCGAGCCGCCGCGCCACCCTGGTCGTGCCTGCGTGCCACGCAGACAGGGATGTCGTTCCACATGGGCAGGGCCGCCACGCCTCGTATGCCGGCCTTGTGCCCTTGGCCAGGAACACATCTTGGGTCGGTCCACGTGCTACCGGGCCATACTCGGACCCGGTTCGGGACGACCTGGTTTGGGCTGACCCTGGGTGTGTTTGGCCGGGTTGTGCCGGGCCCAGACCCCCCTCTTCAAACCATTTTTGGAAAATCTCCGATAACATGAGCTATAGACCTCCGATAGACGCACCATCATTACCGTAGGATTCCTTGGATTGAGATAGTTGTTTCGGTATATTAAAATCAATGATTTGGTAATGTTTGGGTACTTCAGGGTTGGTTCGAACCCAAAACCAACTGGGCCCTCAGATCAGAAATGCTTATAACTTAAGGGACGTACGTCCGATTGGTGTTCCATCAACAATGTTTGTTTCATTTTGATGAGATGGTTCTTTTGGCACACTCCACAGGAGGATTGGACACAGTTGGAGTATGGTCGAGTTGGTTTTTCATACAAACCAACCGGGCCCCTAGAACAGAAAATCCAATAACTCACAGACTGAGCGTACAATTGATGCGCCATCTATTGCATTGAGACCCCTATGTCATGGAGTATCATTGAGATAATTCTTCATGGGACTTAGTGGTAAATGGAGTATCTACTAGTAGCTCATAGAGTGGATCCTCCAAGAGATGAGCATACAAAGTATGGAGACCTAGTAGCTAGCTGAGACCTGATGACTTCTGGTCCGATTCGTTTCGATGTGACTTGACTCACCCAGTGGGGAGCACTGATATGTGAGGTGGAAGACCCATGGAGGAGGAGATATACCTTGTGAGGAATCAGCCCTTCGGTAATCGACAGAAGGAGTACCTCTTTAGGCTACTGGGGGAGCGCTACTATGTGAGGCGGCGGACCCATGGCAGGGAGTGCTACTGTGTGAGGCGGAAGACCTGCGATAATCAACAGGAGTAACTGAGCAGTTTAAGGTTATTGAGTAGATCCTCAGAGTCGCGATAGGACAACTATGCTCCATAGAGGAGGAGTTCTCCACCAACCGTGGTTTCGACATCACGAATAAAATCCTATTTTGAGTTGAGTCAATGACCATTGTGTTTTCCTCATGATTTAGATTGGTTACTTGATAACTTAGGTATATGTATGGTAATATACCTATGTAATGGTTATACATTGAAATATTACTTTTTTGATTATCCTTATTGGATTTTGTGAGACCTTGAGGGTCTCGGGGTCCCTACTGAGTATCGTTATACTCACCACTGCACGGGATACACCCTCACTACGTTGTCCTGGATGCAGATAACGAATAGCAGTGATCGAGGTGGTGACTTGTAGAGTTGAACGATACCCGGAGGTGGACCACATGATGAGATGTACATGGAGTAGACGGACGGACCCAAGGTGTTGAGGAGACCATCTGTACCCACCCTTCAGGTGGGATTCCCAGAGGATGAATCAGTTGTTGTTGTTTTACTTTAATTCAGTTGTACTAGCATTTCAATTGTATTGTACCTACTGTTGGGCATGTATTTCCGGCACCCATTCTTTTTGAGAACATACTTTTGTATACAGTTCATCTTAGTGCATACATCGGTTTCTTACTATGTTGTGTTGTTTACTTTTATAAAGACAATGCCTTCACTTTTATTTTGATTTACGCCTTTGGTGCTAGTCGCCCGCCCCTGACATATGGAAGGCGGGCTTGGGGTAGTCATGGAACGGTCCCCAAGGACTTGTCGTGACAATAAATTTTCCCCTGGAAATTAATCTTGGTTATCAATGGATTAAAATTTTAAAATTATATTCATAGATACTCACATCATAAAATTTAAATTAAAAATTTCTTTTAAATATAGATCTCTGGAATGGTAATGGTAACCAAATAAACTCATAACAATCATCCCACACATGAGAATATAGATGGAAAGTGACAATAATTGCTTAGAGGAAATTATTAAATACTCATAGGGTATCACTGATATCATATATCACAAAGAAGTAAATGATCACGTAAACATTTAGGTCCTCAATTTCATTAATATATATTGATTTAAAATGACATAATTTGAAAAACAAATAAGGAAACATGAAAATATATTTTTATTCATTTTCCTATCATTTTACTAATTATTTAATTAGCGAAAAATAAAAGAAAATTTAATTACAGGAAATATTTCTATAAAAAAATTTAATTATTTGGTTGTGCTTTTATCAATTTCTAATCAATACATTAGATAAGTCAGTGAGAGGTAAGACACCATTATCATCCTTCTTTGATGGGTTTAAGACCTATTACCTTAACAGACATGAATAGTGGTCATGAGACATAAATGATTTCCTTTTAAAAATTTACATTAATATAATCTCTGACATAATTATTATGGACATTCATGATATATTTTTAATCACTAAAATACATTTCTAACTATGGTATTAAATATTAACACAATACATAAATACTTCCTCTAAAAAATAACATAATCATTTCTTGAATCATTATCAATTTAACTCATCTGAAAAATGGATATCCAAAACCATAGATATAATGTTATGTCCCGTAAATTTCAAAGGAAATTTTTTCCTAATTTTTTTGGGATTTTATGAGTACGCAGTTTTTGACGGCACCTGATTCTCAGGCCTGGTGTGTCGGGAATCAATTTCTGATGTTTAGCTCGGGTACGTTCAGTGAACAAACGAGTGGGTTTTCATATCTTTTAAACCGCTACTTGGAATTGAAATCTGAGTGCACCGATGAAACCGCATCGCCGGTAATTTCTTAGGAACACCTTATCCGAAGGAGCGTTTTCTCGGGTGGTGATGTTAAAAAAATTGTAGAATAAAAATATAATTGTTTTATTTTTATTTCTTTACTATGTAGTTTTAGTGAAATTAAGTTGTGTCACAACTTAATTTCTCTCTCCTTTGTGGCCAAAATCCTTGTGAGGGAGTTGGGGTGGGGCCCACATGAGCCCCCACCTTTCAATTATTAACTCCCCATTATTCACCCTATTACTTTTATTTTGTGTAACACACCCGCACCACTTTTTATGACTTGTCAACTCAAGCAGTTTTTCTTCCACATTAAATACTTGCCAATAAAAAGCCTAATTAATTGGATAACGCGAATTAATTAATTTTATGAATTAATTTTGAATTTCAAATTAATGATGGCGTGTGTGTGGGTGTAAATTAAAAAATAAAACATCATATTTTATTGTGGTGATTCGCTGTGTGGAGGGGAGAACCCTCGATGATTTTCTTCTTCCTTCTTGCAGAAAGCGAAGAACACCGAAGCTTCAACAAAGAATGTCGTCTCATCTTTGCATCTTCTTCCTGTGTCGAAGGAAGTGAGACGCCGCAACCTTCATCAGGAGAACATCAACGATGTACGAATCCTCTTTCCACGACGCCGTCTTCTGCGATGCCGTTTCTCCGCGAAGATCCTTGTTCGACGACTTCTTCCAGGTAGGGGGGTTTTTGTATAATGTATATGGGAATTATCCCCTCGTGCATGTGTATTTTGATTTCATGGTGTTTGAAAAATTTACATTTAATAAAACATACCATCATCTAAATCATGTCATTTAATGTTTGCCTTTGAAAAACACCTAACACAGAGGGTACGGTCCGAACAAACATGGCCCGACAACCGTCCACAATTTTTTTATTGGTGTGGGGATCGACGAGCGACGATGAAGTAGGCTGAAAAGGCGTTTTGAACCTTTCACAGTAATCTATGGGTCTTGGGAGATCCACAGGCACAGACGATGGAAAAAACAGACCACCGGAGCGCGTCCGGTGTTCAGCGGAAGGCGCTGCCAGTGCGACGCCGGCAGGAGCCGCCGCCGCTGAAGCCGCGACAACGGTGTGATAACTGGATCCCACTGCCACGCAGGATCCGGGGAAGATGTGGTGACCAACGCCGCAACCACTGGCAATGGGAGGGACAACGTCCTCCCCACAGCTCGGCCACAGGCGGAGCCAGCGACCCCCCCACCCTCGGCTGTGCCGGGGCGGGTGGCGCGAACGAGGCCGGGTCACGCCAGGCCGGTCCGGGCTGGGCCGGGCCGCACCGGGCCGGGTCAGACCATGACCCGGGTCAGGTCGACCAGGTTCGGGCCGAACCGGGGGAGGGGGGGGGGGTTTGGCCGGGCCCATGCCCTCCATTTCGGACTGTTTTTTGTGTTTTGCCAATATCATGGGTTTTGGACCTCCGATCGATGCACCGTCAATTTAATTGGGATCCTTGGATTGAGATGGTCGTTTCGGTATATTACACACAAGGTTTCTGTGAGCATTGGGTATGGCCGGGTTGGTTCGAACATGAAACCAACCGGGCCCTCAGAGCAGATACACTTATAACATAAGCTCCGGATGTCCAATCGACATACCTTCGACATTGTTGGATTCATATTGGTGAGACGGACCATTTGGATTACTCCACCCTAGTTTTGGACATATTTGGTGTGCGGTCGGGTTAGTTTTGACTTAAAAACCAACCATGCCCCCGGAACGAAAAGCCCATAACTCTCAGATCGGGCGTCTGATTGACGCGTCGTCTGTCCCGTTGAGTTCTGATCATCCAGACGAAACATTGGGATACATCAAATCCTAACTACATGTCAGTTGATGTATCGACCCCCTTGGTTCGTGGAGCGGACCCTCCCGGAATCGAGCATGCTATGTGCGGGAACCATAGAACTGGCTGCGACTACGACAACGATGACGACTGCACTGAATTCCTCTGTGGGTTCGGCAGCGACGACGACTGCACTGAAATCCTTCATGGGTTTGGCAGTGATGATGACCGTACTGAAATACTTTGTGGGTTTTACGATGATGACTACTATTTTTGTATCCTACGTGGGTCCGACAGTACTACTGTTCTTGTATCCTACCTGGGTCCCACAGTGTTTGACTCTATACGTGTATCCTATGTGGGTCTGACAGAGTATCTAGTCTTGTATCCTATGTGGGTCCAACATCTTAGCTGGTTTAGTATCCTACGTGTGTCCCATCTTAGATGAATCAGTGGCTACATCTGATCATCTCTATCACCTTATGAAAAAGTATACATGTGTGAGATAAGTGTTGACTTTCAATCATTATCTTTGATATGATTAAATTTCTTACTATGTGGATTGTGTTGTGCTTTCTTGTGTGGATTGGGTTGTACTATCCTGTGTGGATGTGATTGAACTTGGGCTCGGCTGTTGGAGTCGAATTGGAATTGATGACTTAGGTATATGTATGGGAATATTCCTAAGTAGTGTTGGATGTTACTTCATTATTGTATCTTTATTTTGTGGATTATCCTTTATGGATTCTGAGAGAACTTCGGGGGTCTCAGGGTCCTACTGTGTAACGTATACTCACCCCTGCATGGGCTATGCCTGCACTACGTTGTGTTGGATACAGACGACGGACATCGCTGATCGTGGTTGAGGCTTGTGGAGAAGTCGGAACCTAGAGGTGGACCACTAGGTGGGACATACACAGAGTGGACGGATGGAACCATGGAGCTGATGAGGCTATCTGTACCCACCCTTCAGGTGGGACTTCCAGTGGATGACTCGACATTGCTGCTTTAATTTCAGTTGTTGTACATTCATTTCAGTTGTACTTTACTTTCAGTTTGGTATTTTATTCTGGCCCATTTACTTTCCGCACATACTATTGTACTCAGTTTACTTAGTGTCTACTTCTGCTGTATTACTCTATGGTGTTTGTTTACTATATAAAGGCAATGCCTTCCGTTTTTATCGGGATTTACGCCTTCGGTTCTAGTCTCGAGCCACTGGCCTATGGGAGGTGGGCTTGGGGTAGTCACGGAATGGGTCCCGATGATGGGCCCTGACAAATTTTTATTAGAGGAGTTTGGTTCTACCACAGAACTCCGGACTCTGATATTCCTTCTATATGAAGAAATAGTGATAAGGGTATTGAGTGTGGTTATCAGTCCAGGGAGTCCAGTGTTGGTGCAGCGACCGACATATCTGTACACCAGGACCCTGACTTCTGATTTCCGACTCAATGTACGAAAACATTGATTGCATGTGTGTTTCAAAGTTTTCTTTGTGATTACATTTTGTTAGCTCACGAGGTATACTATTTTGACCATGGAACACCTGTTTATTTTCAAGATGGCCCCACGATGGCAGCCGACTAGGTTTCGGATCCTTGTGCGAGACGAAAGCCCACCGAGTGACGAGGCCTCAGTGTAGGGCCCTCTTATAGTGGAGGCACCGACTGTACCTCTACCCACCAAGACATCGATGCCACCAGCCCCAGCTGTTGAGAGTGCACATCGCCTTAGTGCGCTGCACGAGTTTCAGTGTCAAAGACCGCCCAGGTTCCGCTGGGAGACAGACCCTTAGGTAGTTGAGGATTGGATGGAGGCTGTAGTTCGAGTTTTCAGGTAAGTTGGGACACTAGTTGACCTCATGGTGATCATTGCAGCGAGCCTCCTGCATGCAGCAGCAGGAAGATGGTGGATCTTGATACTCCAGGTGCATGACGAGGCATCCCTTCTGTGGGTAGACTTCGAGAGCCTATTCCTGGCATAGTTTGTACCAGCCACCCTTCGAGCGGTGTGCATTCAGAAGAAACTACAGTTACGACAGGGCAACATTACAGTCGCTCAGTACTTGGTGAGATTTACCGATCTCTCGTGATATTCGATGGACATGGTACGGGACCCATTATTCTGGGCCTGGACCTTCGAGCAGAGCCAGAGGCATGAGATCATGGAATTAATGATCTCCATTAGTATTCCAACAGTGGTAGGAGTACTGGAGTGGCCCTTCTCATATAGATCTTTTTTGTTGAGTCTACACCAGGAGAGAGACATACCGCATGGCGGTACGTAGCAGAGTCGTCTGCAGCTGGAAATCGACGGACGTCACAGGGGTCCAAGAAGACCAGACCATCAGGAAGACGACCTAAGGACAATGGCTCAGAGGTGTGGGGCACATGACAGAGAGCCAGCCTTCCGAGGAGAAGAGTGGGATACGCATGCGGCGGGCAGGGGCACATGTCTCTTAACTGCCCGACCCTTCGTGCAGAGGAGTTGCAGACGGTTGAGGAACCGCCCAGGCAGAGTCAGACGGTCGATCGTGGTGGTCAAAAAGGAGCAGGCAGACGAGGTAGAGGAGCTGTCCAGGCAGCAGGTGGTGGGAGAAACTTTGAGGCATTACCACCACCACCACTAAGAGGCCCACCCCGTCCACAGGGAGCTGGCAGGCAGAGACAGGCTCAGCATCCGGCAGCGGAGGCCTACAACCACGGTGCACCAGAGATGAGTCAAGGTACTATCTTTGTCTACTCCACCCTTACTGCAATTAGTATAGACACATGAGCGAGTCATTTTTTTGCTGCTGCCCTTGTTCGGAGCTTGGAGACTCCGACGGAGCCGTTGGCTCGATCCTTACGGATAGAGACTCCTACGGGAGAAGACTTGACGATTACGCACTGGTTCCGTCAGTGTGAGCATACTCTAGGAGGTGAGAACTTCGGCTGGTATATTCCTGTAGCGGCGTCGACGCCATATGACGTCATCATGGGCATGGATTGGTTATCTACAGTCCACGCTCAGATCGACTGTTTTAGGTGCAAGGTGCTGTGTGTTCGCACCAATGGGAGCATGTTCAACTTCACTGGTGAGAAGGGAGATTTTGCAGCAAAGGATGGACTCTCATAGAGGAGAGGTCACCTGATCACCCATTAGTTGGCTAGCCTCATCCTAGGAGCAGTGGATGTGCAGAGTCCGAGTTTTCCTGCAGTGGTGGATCAGTATGTAGACATTTTTCCTCATGATGTTCCAGGACTACCTCCTCGTAGAGAGGTATACTTTTATATTTACATGTACCCCGAGACAGCCCTGATATCCACTCCAACATATTGGATGGCCCCCGCTGAGCTTTGAGAGCTACATGTATAGTTGGAGGACTTGCAGGGCAAGGGATTTATCCGAACTAGTGTTTCACCTTGGGCTTCCCCAATTTTGTTCGCCAAGAAGACGGAAGGGAGCTTGGGACTGTGTGTCGACTATCGTCACCTGAACTAGATGACCGTGAGGAACATGTATCCACTATGACAACCTCTTCGATCAGCTCAAGGGAGCACAGTGGTTCTCAACGATAGAACTGAGGACATGCTATCATCAGCTCAGTGTTCGGGACGAGGACGTGCAGAAGACGACCTTCACATGTCAGTATGGCCACTATGAGTTCTTGGTGATGCCTTTAGGTGTGACCAATTCTCTAATAGTGTTCATGAGTCTCATGAACATGATCTTTCAGCCATACCTCGATCGATTTGTCGTTGTCTTAATCGACGACATATTGATATACTCGACCATTAAGGAGGAGCACACACACCACATGAGGGTTGTACAGGACACACTCCGAGACCACATGCTTTATGGTAAGATCTCAAAGTGTCAGTTCTGGTTACGTGAGGTCCACTTCTTGGGAAATGTCATCATTGAGGTGGGAGTTTTGGTGGATCCTTAGAAGATCGAGGCAGTGCTAGCTTGGGAGCCACCCAAGAGCGTGACAGAGGTGAGGAGTTTCTGGGGTATAGATGGGTACTACTGGAGATTCGTGACAGACTTCTCCAGAGTTGCGTCACCGCTCTCAGCTTTGACGAAGAAGGGGAAACTGTTCGTGTTGTCAGACAGATGTCAGCAGAGCTTCCAAAAGCTGCGAAGAGGTTGACCAATGCACCTATCTTGAGGTTACCGGAGGAGGGAGTGGGGTACGTTGTTTACTGCGATGCATCAGGGACCGGACTTGGATGTTTCCTGATGCAGGAGCGGGAATGGATCGCCTATGGATCCCATATGTTGAGGAAGCATGAGTAGGGCTATGAAACCCATGACCTGGATTTAGCAGTAGTGGTCTTTGCACTGAAGATGTGGTGACACTACTGATGGGAGAGCTCTTTACAGTCTATTCTGACCACCAGAGTTTGAGGTACATCTTCTCGTAGAAGGACCTGAACCTGAGACAACGGCGATGGCTCGAGTATTCCCGGACTATGACTTTGTCATTCCATTTCGTAATGGTTATGATAAGATTACTCTTGTGTGCAGCAAACAACCCCCCTCACGAGACCACAATATTAATTATCACTAATGATTTACATGGGTGGATTGAAGGATAAGATGAGATAATAAATTTGATATATATGATATAATTATGAAATTTATTTCTAATTTATATTTATTAAAATAAAATATATATTATTTATTTGATACTGTATCGTGCACTATGAAAAGAAAATGTCCTTTGTCTACATGTGGAGTATTTCATTCAAAAAGTTTTGTGGCATGATTTCATAACCAAACCACATTTATGATATATATATTTATATTTAAATATATAATATCTTATATATGATATTATTATCATTATTTAATGGTGTTATAATACTTAACTTTTCTCAATAATAATAAATGAAATATTAAAACCATAATCATATGTATGTATGTCCTACCATATTCATGATTGTATCTTAATTTATTTATGAAAAATATTCATATATTGTATTAAAATTATAATTGATGTAAATATTATGAGTATTTTTTGATAAATAATACTTTTTATATGTTTAAATATTGAACTATTTGACCATAGTCAACCGCCTAAATTAATTTTTGATATAGAATACAAAAATCAATAGATCATCCATTATAAAATTTTATGATTAAGTAATCATACATATAATGAAAACAAGTCAAAGAAGAGTTAAAATAAAATTGAAATTTTTTATTGATTAATTATATAAATAACATATATTTATTATCCAGAAATATATGTAATGTAAATTTAGATACTGACTTAAGGGTAGGTACATCATATCAATATACATTCATAGAGAATTATTTAGATGTTATGATACCATATTTATTTGATGTTTTTTGTACATACCATTTGACATGTTACATCATTAATTTATATATTGTCATCATATTTATTTTTTTTACCTTTAATCATTCATGGGTATTTTTATTAAAATAGTACTAAAATGATAATGAAATTTTCATTTACAAATTATAATTTATTAATTACCAATTAAATTGATTTTTAATAAATGTACATATTTTATAAAAAATAAATATATACCGGGCATAATTATAGAGGAAATTTATTTCTTTGATTCATTCTTTTTTAGTAAATATTTTTATAGAGTATGTGATATCACTCTATTTCTTTGTGTATTTATGTTGAACATTTATTAATTCCATTTGTATGAGTGATATGGATAATGATGTAGACAAATAATAATATTATTAACAAAATATTTCAATTTTATTTAATTATTAAATTTGATAAAAATGGTAAAAATTTATATAATGGTAAAAATTTCATGGGATTTTGGTTTTCAAAAGACTATTGAGTTATATTTATTTTAAATTACATAATTATAATATTATTCTTATAATATTTTTTCAATCTAAAAATATCATTGTTAAAGGATGGATATTGGAAAGGATGAATTCATGTTGAAAATTAAATGTAATTGAAACAAAAAAATTAATCATGGTGTATTATAATGGTTTCATATTGGGAAAAAATTAAATTTAATTAATAGTGTAAACATTGTATAATAAGGTTATAGTATGTATTTTATTTGGAGTACTTTTATAAAAATATAAATAGTATAATACATTTATTGTAAGATAATTAATAAATTACATAAAACTCAATATTATTTAATATTTACGGTCAGGTCCATATGTGTTAAAAAAATTCATCAAAGAAAACCCAATATAAATTAAATGTATTTCAAAAACGTTTATTCATTTCATCATACCAAAAACCATGGTAAAGTTTCATGTTTTATAAACATTTAATTCTTTTAAATATTGAATAAAAAGTGTAAAATTAATGTGTTTCGATAACAACATTCTATCCAAAATTTTACAATCCATAGATATAGTAAGTATGTAATCATATTATAATTATATAGTAAATATAAATTAGATCAATGTGTGTCATCTTAAATGGAAATTGAATTTAAAAATGACATTGACCATTTTTACTAGGAAATAACATTCCATATTGAAGTAAACACTTCTATATATAAATAATTATCAACTACTATTAAATTAAATTTCATTGGAATAAAATTAAAAAAAATGTAATGTGCGTTTCAGATAATTGGATTCCCATTATGGTAGATAACTCTGTTCATGTCATATATGTTATAAGAATGACTCATTTACCATTTTCTGGTAAACAAATAAAGAGTTACTCATAAAAAATGAAGAATCATTTTACCTTTTTGGAAAAAGCTAACAAAGGTAAAATGTATCGTTAAAATTTATTATAGAATAAAGATACATTCATTAAAACATATTTATAGAACATATATATGAATAAAAATAGATTGTGACAGGAGAAGGAATTAAATCCAATATTTCATTATAAATTATCATAGGTGAAATTGTGGATAAATAATTGAAAATTGATTGGATGTAATTTATTCTATAGTAAATATTATAGGATAACAAAATACATGAGTTTTTTCTTAGGTAGATAAAAAGATTCTATCATTAGAAGCATGATCATAAATAATACCCAAAATCATTTGGAATGTAATATATCAACCATTAACATAAATGTACCTTTGGAAAAATTAACCCATGTGTTAAAGAACCATATATGAATATGAAAATATAATTAACATTCATAATAATAAACATAATATACAATAATGTTTACTATATGCAGTAAAAAAATTCCAATGTTGTTAATATGGAATGTGCCTTAAATAAATAAAATTAAGATGAATGTACCTTACCACATTGGAAAAATTTGAAGTGTATGAACCATTTAATAAATAAATACAATAAAAATATTTATAAATTGTAAAATATGAATATTCATGATATAACATGTCATTGGGGAATTATATAAACCACATGAAAGAAACTACTTATAAATTTGTTATATGCCTCCCAGAAATAAAAGAGATACATGAAACTCTTACCTAGAGACATGAAATTATTTTTATATGTTAGGACCAAACTTATATTAAATAATTAATAACTATAAATATATTACTGAACCACAGAAATAAATTTCATTTCATATATTAATAACATATCTATTTTAACTAAAAATTTAATTAAAATCATATGTTAAAATTACATTTCATGAAATAAATACTTTATTTTCATGTATGTTTTGTTTTTTTATAATTGGTATATTCAAATTGACCATTCTTATGTAATATCTAGAGTTATAGAAATGATAGTAATATCATATATATATATATATATTATTTATTTATATTAATCCACTAATGTTTGTTATAAGAAAATAGGAACAATGATTATGTAGACAATAGGTTGAAAATATGCATAACAAGTATTTATATTTTCATGATGTAAGAAATCAATGGAAGTTAGATAATATTATATATATATATAGTAATTTTTAATGAATATATATAATATATATTAAAGTAATATTATCTTATTACCAAATTTTTAATCAAAAGTCAAAAATAATTAACATTGCTTCGTGAGCTATCACACCGTTGCACAGATGAGAAACATTATCATATAAGCATTAAATGAATACTAAGTAGGTATATGTTATATTTTAATTATAAAGAATAATAATCTTATTATTATTATATATACTGTTTAGAAATATTATTATATCCATTATTGAGAGGTGGGGATGGAAAAACATATTACATCTATCCGGGAGGCAATAGTCAACCACACACATGTCCTACAATTTAATTTCTCGTTTTAGATAAATAGTGGAAGATTTATGTTATTTAATTAACTAAATATAATCTACGTCTATGTTTTAACAATAATTTTATTATTTAATCATTGTTTAAAATATTTTTATGAGGTTATATAAAGTATAAAATAAAAATTATTTGTTAATAATACTACCTCTTCTTCGATAAATCCATTTACATTATCCCTATAAAATTAATATTAAGGATTATTAATGACAAAGAAATCTATATAATTTTTTTTGGAAATAACAACCATATTTTGGTAGTAATATTCCACTTCAAAATTTTTGTATATGTGTTATGAAGATAGGTGAGGTGGTACAATTATATATGTGGGATAATAGAAAATAATATAAATTTTAAAATTAAACGGTCTACCAAAAAATTAACCATTAAATAAAATTAAAAACATGAATCATTATAGAATAATATATGTAATAAGTAAAAAATATTTATAGAAAATTATTTTTTTATAGGTTTTTAGTTCATTATAAAACATATCATTCTAATTTAACCCCTCATAAACAGATTTTATCCACATAAGTAGTAATAAATGTTATTGATTTTGGTATTATTTTTTAAAAAATATTATTTAACATAATAGATTATATTAATTATAATTTTACAAAATATGGATTCCACTTTCAAATTTCAATTCATATAATATTATAAAAAAATTAACATTAAACTCGTAGATGTAAGGATATTTTGGTTTTGAAAATGGAAAATTTTAATATGTATAAAAAATTATTTAATTGAAAATTCAACATAAATTCGAATCCAAAAAAAGAAAATGGGTAAATTATAAAAATTGTACCAATTTACTAATATTATGGATATTCATATATATATATATATATATACTCGGAGATAAGTTTTTTTAATAAAACTAAATATTTTTTCACAATTTTATGAAAAATTATATACTAATAAATCGTGAATGGTGGCCCAATGAAATCATTTACTTATTGATTTTTCAAAAAAATTAAATTTTATAAAATAAATTATATTAATGTTTTATATATTAAATTTATTATATTTTATAATAAATAAATAATTATAATTTTTTAGATAACAATATTTTTCATCAAGAGAACAGTTTTCATAAAAATTAATTACTTATTTATCAAGATGATTAAATTATATAAAAACATTACACATATATTTTAAATTGTAATCATAAATATTAATTATTCCTGGTTTGATGTATAATTTATAATGATTTTGATTAAATAATAATATTAATATATTATCAGATTCCAATAACACTTTTTGAGGATTATAACACTTGATATTAAAGAAATTATATTAATTCAAAAGGTTATGTTTTAATATAAGTATGGGTGTCACATTCATCCCCAAAATTAAGTTTTTTTTCCTCCCTTATAATTATTCACTTTGCTAAGAAATGAGGAGGATACCCCTACAAAATCATTTCATCAGGTTCAAACATAGTTTCATCAAATTGGTAGCTTCAGTAGAAAACATTATCTTGGTGTGGGGTATTTTTATGTAACAATTTATCTCTTTGATCTAAAGTCTCCACTAGGTTATTAGAATATATAATAGATTCATTCAATTTTATAAAAATTGACTTCATAAAATGTGAATATTTTGGTATGAACGTCCTCTGTGATTATACATGGAACACATCAAAATCATTAGAGAGGATTGGTGGAGGTGTTATGTGATAAAAAACCAACATAATATATTTAATGATTTCCAAGTTATGGATATAGGTTGATTTTTTTTTTCAATACATAACAAGTCAAATTTAGTTATTTAATTGAATAATACATTGAATAACCTTCTCATCAACATCAAATTCTACATCATATTTTTGATTTTATATAAAACTGGTATACCAGTGTTTTTTCCAATTATGTTATGTTTAATGAATCTAAAATTAAAATATGTTCCTTGAAATTTTAGATGCACTCATTCATTTATAGGAAATTTGATTATTTATGAGTTAAATATTAATGTGGAGTATGTAGTCATGAGAATGTTTCTGCAAACAATCAATAATGTCACACCTTGAGATATTAAAAGGGGAAAATCATGATTAATAAAATATATAAAATAAAAGGACAATGTTATAAGAGAATGTAACACATTTAAACACACATACACATACATACATATATATATATATATATTAGATAAAATTGATCTCTTTGATATTTTTTGATGCACAAAACACTGGTTTTAAACAAGACACAATACATTATTATTATATTTTTATTTTATATATGATCATTATAAATTAGCGATTTTTATGATCGGTATTAATATTAATAATTAAATAATGAAATATATATGTTTTATAAATTTTTAAAATACTTATTTATTTATCAAAAATTTAATATTAATATAAGAATATTTATAAGGAAAAAATGTTTTGAACGAAAATAATTTTTTCCAGAAAGGTTATTTATTCATGCATTGAACAAAAAAATTAAAATGGATTATAACTGTATATATAAAAAATATTTTACTAAATTAATAAATATTTAAAGTAAATGTGAAAATTATGACTCAGTGATTTTTTAAATTTTTTATGAAATATTAATTTTTTTGCAGAATAGAAAAAAGTAATAATTATTAATAGAAAATCATAAATTAAAATTATTTATGAAGAAAAATTTATTTTAAATATATAATAATGTAAAATTAGTTAAATTATATTTAAATTTTAATATTTTATTTCATATATTTAAATATTATATTGATTTCTGATGTAAAAACATTATCTATGTATTAGTATTTTCTAATCGCAAACCCTATTTTTCATTGATTCTACAGTTGTAATTTCTAATATTTTTACTCACCTTATGTGAATTTAATTTTTAAAAATTGATACCATATTTTCAATAATAATAAAATATATTAAATAATAGAATCTATTCAATTTTTTACTATAATAAAAATTAAATTATGTAAAAATAAAATAAATCGATTTAGGTAAAAACATATTTACTAGGGGGGAATCAAAAAAGATTACAGTTATAAAAACTTTAAAATATTTATATAACCAATTACTAGATATTATTTTGAAATTATGAATAATTGGGGTCAATAATGTTGAATTTCGGAGGATTTTTTCATGATAATAAATTATGTGAAAATATATATTCTAAAAAAATCAATTTTGACCTCATTTCCACTTATAAAAGGCCACCCCAATCCTCCTAGATTCACACATCCAATGCCATTTGGAACATAAAATACATATCAAAATGACATCATTAATCTTAGACCAACATCTTAAATCCATTGGTTAGATCAAAAAAACTTTATGGAAGTCATTTATTAAAAACCTAATGTTGTATTCCAATGAAGATTTATCTTTCTAAAAAGATCATTATAATTTTATTTATTATTCCACATAATTCATATTTTATTCAATAAAAATGTTTTATAAAAAATTAATTTTTTATATACTAATCATTAATTATTTTAAGGGAAAAAAAGTTATACATTGACTGGGCTATAAAATGTGATGAAAATTCATTGATAATGTGTTTGGCATATTACTGAATTAAAAACCGATATAGCTTATTTTCAATCAACACATATCATAATTTTAATTATCATATATATATATATATTATATTTATGATATTATTATAAATTTTAATTTTTAATTTCAAACATTCTTCTTTAATTTAAATGACTTTTAAATTATGATATTATCATTCTTCCATACAATAGATTACCAGCTTTCAAAGAAAAGTGATTCAATTTTCACATATTCATTAAATGGAACATAATAATGATAAATTTAATAGAATATATGTCAACTAAATTATAAGATATTGATATGTAATATAAATATATAACCATCTTATGTACCCTTTATTCCATTAATGAAATGATAATATCCCTCAAACATATGAATAACCCATTAACTTCATAATATGATATCATACACTCCATGTCTAAAAAAATATTATTCTGAAATTTAATCTATTGAAATACAATATGTCTAAACTATTAATATAATTTTTTAAGAACATATATGTTTCTTATGAAAAATTACTAGACCATTCATGAATAACCAAACACGAGAAAAGAAGCCAGTTAACACCCAAAAATTGTAAATAACTAATAATTATTAATGATAAAATGATAAAATATAATAAATGGAAAATATTTTTTATTATAATGAATAATTTTTTTCTATAATAATTTATTATATTTATTAAAACCTGTATACAAGATTTAAAAACATGTTCAACCAAAATAAATCTTTATTTAAGGGATTTCGTCTTCATATCTCTTCATTGAGGTATATTGTTAATTTATACACCTAATTTATATTATTGAATGTATATAATTCCAATTTTTAAGTAATATTAAGATTAATTAATAATTAATTATAATGAACAATGCATTATGTATATCAATATTATAACTTATTAGATTAATATTCCTTAAATTTTTCAATTATTTTTCAGAGGATTGTAATATTTTAAATAATGAAGAGACATGAATCGAAATATCATAATTTGGATAAAGAACAAAAATGTAACCCAAATATACATTCCGATTTTTTACTCATACATAAAACAATTATTTATTACCAGGGGAAGAGAAATATAAGAAAAGGGTGATCTCAGATGATCATCGGTGGTAAACATGGATTATATATAAGTATACTATGAGCATAATGGTGTGAAATATGGATAATAATAGTGACAAAATAAAAAACAACATATAAAACATCATAATATATAAATATGGATTTAAATATTTTCAATTTAAAATACATGAATCATAAAAGTGTACAGAGCATAAACAATGATGGAATGAAATAGAAATAAGGAATGGAATTATGGATGAAACATAAACATGTAATTTATTTTTCTATTAGAATAGAATAATTTCAAAAAAAATGTGAGGGATATTCATGGGGGATTAACCAACTCGGAAGGCCAAACTACTATAACAATTTTATACTATTTCTATATAAATTAGTTGGTTTTCCCATCAAAAAATAGTGGATAATGCACGTCGATTAGTTTCCCATCATTATCTCAGAAGATTTCAATATTTTCAAATGAATTAGAGGTATATATATATATATACCAAAAGTCACATAATGAAAGTAATACATATCTATATCAAAATAGCATAATTCGTTCATCATATCAGAAAGAAAAATGAGAAAAGTGTTTTATTTATTTCAATCTCTCATAATATAACATATGAAAATCTGAGTTTCCAAAATATTATTCCATCATAAAAATAAACCATTAATCCGAATAATAGTGAAAATATACTAAAAAATATTCAAAATAAATCATTACTGATATCAAATAATGTTATCAAAAATGGAAAAAATATTTAGAGATCACTTGAAAATAATTGATGATGAAACTATCCTCTCTAAGTTGAAAATGATTTGTTCTCTGAAAATGGGACGAAATTTTAAAAGAAAACTATTAATTTAAAATAACATTATAATATTTAAATGTAATCCTAAAGGCATTAAGGATTCATAAAATTTTAATAATCAGTTCATTTAGTATAAGTTAAAAAACAGACATTTCACACATTTTATTAGAATACTCGTGAGGTACTTCATTCAGAAAATTACAAAAATATTCATTTTAAACCATTTATCAAAATTCAAACATAGTTAAAAATGACAAAAAAAATTATAGAATGATATTAAATATTTTTTAAAATATTTTTTACGAAACATTGGCATGAAAGATTATTATACCCTAGTATATACTAATGTTAAAAAAATCATTAATAATTGTGAAATAACCCTTATCACATTATAATTCGTCTAATCATATAACTCATGAAAAAATGAAAATTTTATGGGTATCAAAATATAATAATTTAAAAAATATGGCCCATAAAAATATTTATTATAAGTATATAATCTACAAAAATGAACCCCATAGTGTCTTATGCATGTTCCCCATAGAATTAAAAGTGAGACAAAAATACATTACCTTAATTATTGAGTTCTGTTGTATAAATTCAATGAACATTTATAACAAATAAAATTTGATTAGGAATATATCAAAAAATATTCATATATATATATATAATAATATATTCTTTACATATAGCCTTATATTTATCACATAATAAAAATTCATTGTTAAAGTAAAATATTGGGTAATAATGATTTGTTTTATATAATGTTATGAATTCTCACACTTAGTCCCCTTACAAATATCCTTATATTCTCACTTCTATAATAATATCCATTATATAAATATATTATATATTCATATATTATTTAGTTATTTTTATTCATAAATGTTAGAGACAGAAAATAAAATACATTATTCATAGAGACGGTTGGTCATATATACGCTTGAACGATGTTATCATTTTCTCATCATATTTAAATAAAGAAAATTAAATAATATATTATAATTTATAAATAATTTTAATGTTATCTATGTGATATTAATTAATAAAATTAATTGTTATTTCTTCAAATGTGAAACATAGATGAAAAATGTGTCACAATGCATTGTGGAGATAGTAAGCCATATATACACAGCAGATAAATTATTATTTCTCAAATGATTAGATGGTATAAAAGGTAAATATAATATTATAACTAAATATGTACAATTATGTAAACAATTTCATATATTTCAATTAAACCCATAATAATTCTTGACTCAAAATGAGGATGAGGGAAAATGAATTGTATAGTTATGTGGAGAAAATATATTGTATATACTCATAAGTGATACATTCATTTCACGTTTGATGGGAAAATGATTTAATACTAGTATCTTCATAATCATAATTAAATTCTAGTGTATTTTGTAATATTATGTTATAATGTAATGATATAAATCATATATTTATAATAAGTATAGAAGAGTTGAAGAAGATGTTTATCAGTTTGCGTGATTACTTGTTATTTGATACAAATCAATTTGATCTACACTAAAATACACTATTATTGGACTTTTTATTAGCCCATAACCTCTTTAATGTGGATTGGGAACGGTATAATTAATATTTTCATACATTGATAATTATATAAGGCCAAATGTGATGTGATTAAGTGAAAGAGGATATACCATTTGAAAATTGATGTAAAGGGAAAATTTGGAATTTATAAAATAATTAATTTATAAATAAAATATAAATAAACATAACCCAAAATGGAAATGGATTAAAATATAATATTATATAAGTTTATAATCTCATAAAACAATATTTTAACAAATTTGATTATTATTTTAATTATTATCATTCTTTATTAACCCTTATTTAATAATTATGATTATAAATAAGGTAACAATGTTTCCAATATTAAAAGGTTATAATTTTTTATATGATATAAATTGGCCCATAAATGAAAAATTATTAACATTTTGGGCAATATTATAATTAATTTGTATTTTTAAACATTATTTTTTATTTTTATATAAATCCATAAAATATTATTTTGGTAACATATAATTAGTTTAAAATTTGACACTATTTTTTATTTAAACATTAAGAATTTATTAATAAAATTATAATATAAAAAATAATTTCAAACATCCCTATGATGATAAGGTAATATATAAAACTCATTTATAAAATTATGTTTCCAAAATTATATTTTGTTTAGTATTTTTAGTAACATTTATTTGGTGGTTCCATTAATAAAATAATTACTTCAACAGAATTGTGTAATTGTTTAATATATATACTTATGATCTATAAAATAAAATTAAAATACCCTAAATAATATTAAAATTCTATATTTTAAAATTAGTTTTTGATTATAATATATATTTTTTATATACATATATTAAAAAGGATATATTATATTATACATGAATGTGAAGTCATTGTATTTTTATTAATTAAAGTATTATGATTACAATAAATATTCTAAGGGGACGAAATAGGCATTAATAAATTTAAATCATGAAAAATAGATTATTATTTTAAAAAATTGCATTAATATTCGTTTATAACATTCCCTTTCCCATAAGTAGAAATATAAATGATATTTAAGAAATGAAATCTGACATTTTTCATATTTCATAGATTTAGAAATTATATCAGTAAAATTAATGGAAAGTTTCCTATTATACAACTAAACATATATAATTACCGGTTATGGTTCTAATTATATTCATCTAATATAAATTTTTAGGAATTAGTGTCATTTAGTCGTAAATATAATTTTATCTATAACATGTGTTACATAATTTTTCATTTTTCATGGTAACAAAATATTACAAGGTTACTATTAATACAAATAAAGTAGACCAATTCACTCTTTATTATATTTGGAATATATATTTTTTTAATTTTTTATAATTCAAAACAAATAATATATATGTTTTTATTAAAAGTATAATTGATAAAATGACATGAAAAAAAATTCATTGAAATTATCATTTAAAATTTAAAATGTTATTATAGTAAATTCAAGTATAAAATCCTTTTCAAGAAAATAATTATATTATATTAAATTAATATATAAGAATTATATTCTTTAAACTCATCCAAAAAATAATTTCTGTTTGTAAATACATTTAAATAAAATAAAATTTTCAATAAAAATAAAATATTTCATTTTATTTTAAAAATAATTAATATGTTATGAAATCAATAAAAATTTTTTTAACAAAACGTTTACATAATGAATTGAAATAATTATATTCATATGTTCAAATCAATTTTATATATCTTTTAAAAATAAATATTTATACATAGAAATAAGAAATAATGTTTTTCATTTATTGAAATTTTTGATAAATAATGTAATATTAATATAAAAAATATGTCATCATTTTAAAAAAAAAATAATTCAGTTTGAGTTGGAAATTTATATTTATATCATAAATCAGTTGTTCATATTTATTCCAACTAATTTAACATCTATTTTATAATTTTCTTACTAGAATTATCATAATAATAAAATACTGAATCATTGAAACTCAGTTCTACGTGTCCTGATTTATGAACTGATGTTAAGTATAATAAATGATTAACATAGTTTAGTTTTATATGAAATATATTAAAAAAATTATATTATATTAAAATTTATTCCATAAAAATCCATGGGTGCCACATTCTACACCCCTTGACATGAATTTCACCCCAAAAATTCATTATAGTCATTAAATTTCAATACATGAATGTTCCTTTTGTAAAACCCACTTAGGAAAAAATGTAAAATAAAAAACCATTAAATAAGGGGATGTTTGTAACATAATGGTTTTCAATTTTAGTACATAATGAGGTTTCCACATATGATAACATTGGTGGAATGTGAAAAATTTCACATGAAAGAGAATTCTGACTCTCTTGTTTTAATGGAGAGTGATAGATATCGTATTAATGATAATGTAACAATGCTTTTTATTCTTTGGAATATAAGTTAATAGGTTAACATTTTTGGTTTCAATATATTTTTATAAAATATGAAAAGTTTTTCAGGATATGAACGATCTGAATGTTTTTATTATTTCTTATAAGCCAAATTTAGGAACTCAGACCTTCTTTTCTGGTATGTTTTTCCTTTTCTGGTTGTTTTTTAGAAAAAGAGGGAATTCATGAAATTATCTAAGTACACGCCATGTACATTATGACTACATGCTGTGTACTGCCATGCTGAAAGAGGTCGTGTGCTGGCCGTGTTATATCTATGCACACGGTCGTGTTTTTTCCACACACCCTCCTTCTGGAAATATTTATAACTACACACTATCTAATTTACTAGAACATAGTGTGTACATCCTTACTGGACGTGGTCGTGTGTCGGTCGTGTAGTCACCACACACACGGCTATGTGGGTCACACATGGAGGCCGCATAATGAGGAGTATGGAAAAAAAAGTACACATTTTGTACTCCAAATGTAGACGTCATGTATTTTGTTTTTTCCATTAAATGCACCAGGGTCCTGTTTGATGAATAGAACTGTCTTCATCTCAACCTAGTTCTCCCAAGATCGTTGATAATCAACAAATCTTGGACAATCCCTCAAGCCTCTGTCTTTCCACTGATTCGAACATCATTGATTTCATTGAAATCGAATTGGTGAGTTCTCTCTTCTCCTAGAGTATCATCTTTTGAATCATCTTCTTTTCCTAGTTTTTGTTGGTTGATAGTTTTATACGTGTTCTTATATTTATAATTTTCCAAAGAGATTCAAGCTTCTATTTTCAAATATATTTATCTCTTAACCCCAAGGAAGGTGGTTTCTGGCTTTTTGATGAATGTCTTTGAGTTTTATGTGAAAATTTTTCCAATACCCATGAATGGGGTATTGTGCGTTTAATGTTTTATCCCTATTGTTTTTCTGCATTGTTGGTATGGCTGAATAGAAGATTATTTATTGTGAATTGGGTGATTTTTTGTGTTTTGGATGTATTTCCCATCCATGTATTTCCTATTTTGAAATTTGGGTCTTGTTTTCCAGTTTGGATGTGGCTTACATTCCAATGCCTTGTACACTTGGATGAAATGATTGTTCCTATGTTATCCTGTTGTGTTGTAGAATTCATGCCAAGCAGTTCTTGACGTATACCATGGCTGTTACGCACTACCTCACTTACTAGACTTACACAGGGATGTGAGAACCTGGTGTATAGATTATATGGATAATGGATTATGAAGGATTCTCTGTAGTGTCATTATAATTTATGATGTGAGACCACAGAGGGAATTGACATTGAGTGCATCAACAGAGTGTCTATAGTTTATTGATGTGGGACACATGGGGAATGAGACGTTGAGTGCTTCCCCACAGTTCCTTTAGTAAGGATACACGACTATAGGGGGAATTTATTGTGAGTGCTTCCTCCGTGAGTCTATGATTAAGCTGAACCAGAGGGGTTAGACTGAGTGTACTGCCCACATGTTTGTTTGTACATGTTAGGTAGGACCAGAGGGGATAGGTTATGAGTACTTCCCATATGGTTACCTTGTGTTCAGCTGAATTCTTGTACTTGTTAGGTGGGTCCAGAGGGGATAGGTTGTGAGTACTTCTCAAGGGGTTAACTATTGTGTTATATGATGTGTTTAGTAATTGCATGTTGTATGCTGATTAGAATTCTTTAAATTGTGGATTGTTTATTTCATAGTTCTTTCCTATTTATTGTTTTCTTTACTTTTAACAACCATATACTCACATACTATTAGGCACATATCATCAGGTGGTTGCCTACTGGGATTTAATCTCACACCTAGATTCGGTCATTATTTTGGCCCCAATGAGATTATATTGTTGTAGGTATAGATAAACCCAAGTGCCCTTCTAATTCAGGTATTTGACTTGTTGTGGATCTTGAGATCATGGTACCAAGCTATAGCATGTGATACTGAGGAGTTTACATGATTTATTTTTCACATTTATTTATCACTATTGTATTCCACCATTGTGACTTCTTTGGCTGTTTTCCTATAGATATATATCATTCTTCATTTTATATATATGTGTTCCCGTTGTTTAGTATTTGAGTCTTCCACTATTGACTAGTTTTGGATATTTATTTCTTTTTCTATTTTATGTGTTGTTTACTTATGCATTGTAATCTGCCAATGAGGGCATAGTTTCCCCACTATCATACCCATGGCTCGTAATGATAGTCGGAAACCTCTGGCATTCGGGGAAATGCTCATGAGACCATGTGACCAATCGAGTATGGGGCGCCTGTGGGTGGCTTTGGGAACCGGGATGTTACAATGTGATATCATAGAATTTATTATCTATTAATTTACTATTTGGAGCCTTTATCTAGATATAGGACATAATTGGTACTTGGTAATAAGTTGTTCCTAGGAGTGGCTAACCCGTGTATGGGGAAAAACCAATCTACCTAGTCAATTGCGATTTTTCTGGTTCTGCAATTATTACAGTTGATCTGATTTCACCTTGAGTGATTCACGTGATTTGTGTTGTTTTTATTGATGATGTTTTTGAGGATCTAATTCTATTGCAACCCGATTACATTAGGTTATGCTAACTTTTTAATCATATAGGCACTTGCGATAAATCACAGGCAATTTATTTTTACCATTCCATTTATTAATCATTAGAGATTTCCTATTTTTTCAATAGGTGATGTGTAACATATGCATGTTGTTGAGATAGATTACTTGAATTAAATTACTACCGTTTGATATGGTTTTGATTTGTGTAGAAATTTTCTTGAATGAAAGCCTAACATTGGTTCTTGAGGTGTTATAGGGCTTCAAAGACCAGAAATTGGTGGATCATTTCCTTGTTTTCCATGTTATAATGTGTATAGGATTCCAAACATTGATTCCAAGGGAGTGTGAGACCTCACGAGTCAGAATTTGGCACTTTCAATGCTTTTTTAGTGTTTTCTATGTTCTGGAGTAGTTTTTGGGGCTTAATGTCTAGAAAAACCTATAATACATGCCGTGTAATATTAAGTACACACAGTGTATTCTTCTATTCAGGAAGAAAATTTTTTTTCTTAATTACATGCCATGTACTTTATGTACATTCCATGTAGTCTCTAATCGTGTCATAGGTCGTGTGGGCAGAGAGATGGGATGGGGAAAACCTCGAGTGGACACTCCATGTATCATTCATGCACGTCGTGTACTGTTGACCACGTTCCCACCCATGTCACTAACACCACAGGTTGGTCGAGTCGTGTCTAATACATGTTGTGTGTCCGCCACAAATACGTTGTGTAGGATGACCATGGTACCCGGCCGTGTCACGAACAACACAGGTTGGTGGTACCCTTTCACGTACACACCATTTCTACCATGAACATGCCATGTAGTCTGACCCAGGTACCCGAACGTGTCACAAACAACACAGGCTAGTGTTATTATTCATCATACATGTCGTGTACATTTGGAACACACCATGTAGTGTGAGTTGTGTTTTAGGCCATGTCACTAACAACACATCTAGGTGATTTTTATGTAGAACACGTCGTGTAGGAATTCTACAATCCGTGTAGTCTTGTATTAGCAGTGTATTATTGGTTAACCATGTAGAAGGACTCGGGCAGGGAAAGAGGATTCAAGTACACGCTGTGTGGTAAGACACTACGCCTTGTGTCTGGGGTCTTACACAACCAGTTTTGGTAGGACTATACACCATGTCAATGTCTTCAAGGAACATGCCATGTAGTTATTTTAAATGCCATGTAGTCACATTTTTTAAACATGAATGTTTAACTCTCTTATTATTTTTTTACACTTCCTTGTATCAGTTCCTATTAATTCTGATCTATGGTGGGCGCTTATCCTTGGAGAGTGATGCTACCAAGATGTCCTCATGTTGTGCCAATCTTAGAACCAGCCGTATTCTGGACACAGGTGTTGAGACAATGTTCTGAGAGTGGTTTATAAGGTTCACGCAGACCTTATGAGGAGTCGGGAAGCATATTCTAGAATCTAGGTGGTGTGATACCAGTGTAGGAGAAGTAGGCTTACATGGACACATTTCCCAAAAGACCTAGTGGAGTACCAATCTTGCGGCATGATGGGTCACCTTCAGTTCTTCTATTAGATCTTTTCTCCGACAGCTAGTGACAATGGTTCATCTATGACTCCTCGATCAGGATCAACACCACTAGTTTCTCACCTGTCTGGGAACTAGATTTATTTCAGCTGTTCGGGCCAAGGTGGAGTTAATGGGTGTGGTAACCAGTCACCACGTTTACAATGACATCATTGCGGATCACCTCAGAGTGGTTAGGCGGGGTTACAGGGCCATGGTATAGGCCAGACTTTTGCAGTGGAGAAGACCCTTCAGGAGCAAGATCCTAGAACTTCTACTGTATGAGGTATAATCTTAATAGCCTTAGTTTTAGCTTATTTTCTTTTGTGATACATGGGAATCCCATAGCTTTATATATGTTTCTGTCATAGAGAGCCTTGGGCTCTGCATATTTTCATCTTCTGATATCTTGACGCTGGACACTCCGTTGGGGACTAGAATGAATAGTGTACGTCAATGTAGAGAGTTCCCTCTATAGGTTGGTGGATGTCACTTATTATGGGACCACTATGTCATAGTGATTAAAAGCTATGATTTTCATTCTCAGGATGGAATAGTTAGTTACATTCCACGCAGTTGTCTACTGTTATCACCACTGGGTGAGTTTCTTATCACTAGAGGGTGGTTCCTTTGTTCGTAGGGGGGAGTGGGTTGTTATGGCAAGTACAGTGAGTCCAGAGCATCATAGGTTGGGAGGAGTTACAGTCCTGATTGCTAGTCTTTATCTGGATGACCAAGGGAATTCACATTTAGACATTCCTCCAATGGTGGATCGTGTCAAAGACGTCTTTCAAGAGGGGTTTTTAGGTTTTCCAATGGAGAGTGAGGTAGACTTCTTGACATAGCATGTTCCAAGAGCGGCACCGATGTAAATTCCTCCTTATAATATGGCTACAACGAAGTTTCAGGAGATCAATAAGCAGTTGGTGGAGTTGCAAGAAAAGAGTCCCATCTGACCCAGTACTTCTCCTTGGGGTTCACCTATCGTATTTGCGAAGAAGTAAGATGGTACCCTTAGGCTTTTTGGGGACTATCCGAAGTTGTACTAGTTGACGGTTAATAACTGATATTCCTTTCCAAGGATTGATGATCTCTTTGATTGGAGTCAAGGATCCCGTGTGTTCTCGATGATTTATTTGAGGTCTGGTTATCATAAGTTACATGTTTGACCATCATATGTACCTTTTACAGCCTTCAAGAGCAGGTATAGCCAATACAAGTACTTGGTTATGTTGTTTGGTCTCATGAACGCGACTGCAGTTTTCATGGCACTGATGAACCTAGTGTTCTTCCCCAACATGGAATCCTTTGTGGTGGTCTTCTTGGATGCTATATTGGTGTACTCTTACACTCGGCACGACCATGCTACCCATATTGAGATCATTTTGATTACACTGAGGGAGCATCATTTAAATTTTAAGCTCTCAATGTGCGATATTTGGATGGATCAGATTCACTTCATGGGTAAGTTTATATCAGAGGTAGAAGTATCAGTATACCTAGAAAATGTGAGAGCTGTTGTTTACTGGGAGAATTCGCTGAACGTCTTTGCGGTGTAGATTATTCTAGGGCTGGCTGGATGCTATAAACGTTTTATACAAGTCATTTTATGCTTAGAAACACCACTGATAGGTCTAACCAATAAGGGTGTGATGTTCATGTGGTCAGATTCTTGTGAGTCAGCCATTCAAGAGATGAAGGGGAGGATACATCAACACTGATACTAGTCTTTCCCTATCCAGTAATGATCTATACTATTTTCTATGGAACATCAGGTATTGGGCTCAGAGATGTACTTATGTAGGGAGATGGAGTCGTTGCGTACGGGTTTCTGCAGTTGAGGCAACATTAGAAGAATTACCCAATGCACGATCTATATTTGGTAGTTGTGGTTCATGAATCACATTGTTGGACACCTTATATTCTTGGAGATAATTTTGTGGTTTTGACAAACCACAAAATTCTCAAGTACATCTCCACACAGCGTGATCTGAATTTGAGACAACACGGGTGGGATGAGTACCTAGAGTCCTTTGACATGAATCTTTCCTATACACCTGGGAAAAGCAACGTAATGGTAGATGCATTGAGTAGGAGGACTCAGATACAAGAAGTTCAGGAGTCCAATACGGAGTGGCAGCTTATGGCTCTGTTCTTTGAGGTCATTTGGAGGACAATAATAATTAGGGGCATACGTATCATTCTTCTATAGCTATTACCTCTACTCTTCTGGATTGAGTTATAATTAAGAAGCTATCAGATTATGAAGGCCTAGTCTTTAAAAAAGTGTTTCAGGAGAGGACCCTATAGCGGGATGGACCATAGGCGAGGATGAGATCTTGTGTTTCCAATGGCACGTATGGGGGCCAGTAGACATATTCGAGGAGATGGTGCAGAATTTTAATTCCTCTGTTTGGAAGTTCATCCCGGTGTCACCCAGATGTATCGTGTTCTACATTGTCAGTATAGGTGGGCAGGTATTAAGAGAGACATTGCTGGTTTCATCATGAGGTGTTCCACTTGTCAAAATATAAAGGCGGAGCATCAATGACCAACATGTCTTTTACAGCAGTAACCCATTCCTGAGTGGAAGTGGAATGACGACGCGATAGACATCATTTGTGGTTTTCCGAGGTCTCCTCGAGGGAATAACGCAGTTTGGGTTGTCATTGACAGACTCACAATGGATGATCACTTCGTTCTGATCAAAGAGACCTTTAGTGTTGATGAGCTGGGATGGTTTTAAATATGAGATATTGTACATCTACATGGAGTTCCACATTCCATTGTTTCTGAAATGGATACACGTTTTTCTTCTCAGGTCTGGCAGGGGTTTCAGAAGGCTTTGGGAATACAAGTACTTTTGAGTACAACATAACATCCCCAGATAGATGGACAATCTATGTGCACAATTCAAGTGCTTTAGGATATGGTATGAGCATGCATTCTAAATTTTGGAGGATCATGAGATATGTATATACCTCCTGTGGAGTTTTCCAACAACAATAGTTTTCAAGAGACTATTCAGATGGTACTTTCTGAGGCTTGGTACTATAGGCCATGTCGATTTCCCTTACATTGGATAGAGGCAGGGAAGACATATTTGTAGGGACCTCGTCTTATTCAGGAGACCACAGAGCTGATAGAGTTGATTCAGAATAGGATGGCTACTACGCAGTCTCGATAAAAGTCTTATGCTGATCCATGGAGATGACCTCTGGAGATTGAGGCCGGGGATCAGGTTTTCATGCATATCACCTTGAGGTTGGAACATAAGAGGACTAGGAGATAGGGTACGCTTTCACTGAGGTATGTCAGGCCATTTGAGGTGTAGGAGAGAGTTTGTCTTATTGCCTATTGGTTGAAGTTACCTCAGAGGTACTGAGCTATGCACGACGTCTTCCACATTTCTCAGCTTCGACATTACTTTTTAGACCCATCTCACATCTTTCATCCTGAGGAAGTTGTGCTCAAAGTGGATGAGTTATTTGAAGAGAATTTTATCCGGATCATGGATCATAGTACAATCGTCCTCTTTTCCTGGTTTGTTCCACTAGTACGAGTGCTATGGTTGCACGGGAGGGTGCATGACCAGACTTGGGAGAGGGAGGCTAATGTTTGAGCATAATGGACAGAGCTGTTTGGGGTTTTTTCATCTACGTCATGCTGGGGAAAATCAAGGATGGATTTCATTAAGGGGGACTGTTTTTAAGAACGTGTTCATTCTTTTCAGGAATTGTTTTCCTTTTCCAGTCATTTTTGGGAAAAATAAGAAATTCTTGAAATTTTCTAAATACCCGACATGTACTTTATGAATACACGCTATGTACATCTTTTCCATAGGAGTTCATGTGCTGGTATTGTTGTAGCCACAGACATGGCCATGTAGTAGCTGGACACCATCATTATGGATATTTTTTTAAGTACACGTCATGTACTTCCTTGCTGGAGGTGGCATTGTGTTCGCCGTGTATTCACCACACACACGGCCGTGTGGGAGTGAGTATGAGTCCTCTTAATGCGGGTTACGGAAACAACAAGCATACACCGTGTACTCAAAATACACAATGTGTATTTTGTTTTTTATTTCATTAAATGTATTGGGGTCACGTATGATGGAAAAAACCATCTTCTTCTCAACCTAGTTCATCTTAGAGCGCTGAGAAGTTGCGGATCTTTGATGATCCCCAGATCCTTTGTCAATCCTCCAATTCGAACATCATTGATTTCATTTGAATTTCTTATGTGATTTCTCTCTTATACTAGAGTATCATCTTATGATTCCTCATCTTTTCCATGTTATCATGGGTTTAATGTTTTATACATTTTCATATATCTAGGACGTTCCAAGGATATTCAAGCTTCGATTTTCAAGTATATTGATCTCCTAACCCAATGGTAGGTGTTATTTTCGTTTCTGTTGCATGGATTTGAGTTTTATGTGAAATTATGCCCAATACCCATGAATAAGGAATTGCGAATTTACCGTTTTAGCCCAATTGTTTCTCTGCTATGCTTGTATTCCTGAGTAGATGATTATGAAATGTGAATATGATGAATTTTTGTGCTTTGGATGTATTGAACATGCATGTCTTTCTTGTTTTGACCTTTGGGTCTTGTTTTCCTGTTATGATCCTGCTAACATTCCCATGCCTAATATTGTAGGTTGGTGTGACTATTGCTCTATTATTCTGTTTTTATGTAGAATGTTATCCATGATGTTATTGATGTTGACCTTGGATGTTACGTTCTACTACACTTTCTTGAAATATAGAGGGCCATGAGAACCTGGTGTATAAACCATAGGGAGAATGGATGATGAGTGATTATCCAGAGTTCCATTATAATTTATAATGTGAGACCACATGGGGAATTAACATTGATTTCTTTCCTAGAGTGTTTGTAGTTCCTTGACCCTGGCCTCGGGTTGAATGAGACATTTAGTTCTTAACAAGAGTGTATTTAGTATTGATACAAGTCTATAGGGTGAATTAACCTGATTGCTTCCTCAGAGAGACGATGAATAAGCTTAACCAGAGGTGTTGGAATTAGTGTACTTCCCATAGGTTTGCTTGTACTTATTAGGTATGAATATAGGGGGTAGGATGTGAGTAGTTCTCAAAAGGTTACCTTGTGTTTAGCAGATCACTTGTACATGTTTGGTAGGACTAAAGGGGATAGGTTGTGGGTACATCCTAGTGGGTTACCTGTTTTGTTATCTATTCTATTTAGTTGTTTCATACTATGTGGTGATTTGAATGATTTAAACTGTGGATTGTTTACTGCTTAGTGCTTTCCGGTTAACTATTTTCCATACTATTACCTTTTATATACTCACTTAATATTAGGCACAGTTCTTCGGGGGGTTGCCTATTGGGATTTAGTCTCACATCCTATTTGGGTAATGATATTGGGCCAAAACATATTATGTTGTTTAATGAATAGATAAGACCAATCACCCTTCTGTATCATGTACGTGACATGATGTGGAGGCAGAGATCATGGGACAAAGCTATGGCCTGCGATGCTGAGGAGTTAATTTAAGTTCTTTTGCACATTGTTTAGCACTATTGTATTCCAACATTGTGACTTTTTAGGATACTTTCTTAGATATATATATCATGCATCATTTCAAATATATATGTGCTCCAATTGTTTTGTATTTCAATATGCCACTGTTTATTATTATTGGATATTTACTACATTCTCAATTGTATGTGTTTTTAGTTCTGGTGTGTACATTTCCAATGCGGGCATAGTTTCCCCAATATTACACCCAAGGCCCTCACTGCTAGTCGGTAGCCTCTTGCATTCATGAAAATGGGCGTGAGGCCATGTGACCTACCGTGTATGAGGCGCCTCTTGGTGGATTCCAGAACAAGGAAATTTCACCCAATATCATACTTTATTCATTCCTTGATTATGTTTAACTTCAAATATTTTTCCAAAAAATGAAGGTGATGTTTTCATTTGTAAATAATTAATAGAGCATGAGATCCATAAATAGAATTATATATTATTCCTTCTTTCTATAGTTAACATTTATAAAAAAGGTAACAAAAAATTATCCAATATGCATATATCATCATACAGATAGATAAGTGCATAGTCTCTAAAACCTCATTCTGTTTTTATTGTAACCATTTTCATAAAGGTTTACCTTTAAAATACATCCAAAATATTAAGAACCAAAAAATTTTAATGAAGAAGAATAAACTTTCAAAAACAAATTTTCATTAATCCCCCAGACAACAATATATATTTCATAAAATACACACACAAAGAATTTGAATATTGTTATCATGTATTCCTTAAAATTGGTAATAACATAAATATCATAAAACCTTAGTTAAAACATGCATTCATTAAAACAATTAATCATTTATAATTCCATAAATCCAAAAATTCTACAAAATCTTTCATAGATATCATAAACCACCTTATCATATTATCATCCCCATGGTCATAAATAATAGAAATTTTATTTTATCATAAACAATCGTATCAGTATTTCATTATCCAATCATCAAAAACATATTGAGGCTTAACCATTTTATAGTAATGTGTTTCCCAAAATATAACCTTTGTACCTCAATCACCTTTCAAGGTTATCATTTACATTTAGTGTATTTTCTCAAATCATTATGAAAAATCTATATTGTATCAATTCATAGATGTTTATCTATTCAATAGAAACATAAAATTACATCTATTTTGTAATTATTGAATTCAATTATATAAATACTCAATCATTCAACCACTTAGTTTTCATACACCACATCACCAATAGTGAAAGCATGATACTTCCCTTTTTCATTGGATTTAATTTTTTTTCTGAGGTCGATCAACATCGTTAACCATTAAACAATATAATTTATTAGAAAATGTAAAATTTCCATACACATAATGAATTGAGTTATTATGTGGTCCTTCAATGTAGCCTTCTCTCTATTTTCTTTATTATTTATCTTCTTCCTATTACATAGATATTTTATTACCTTCTGAACTACCTTTCCATACTAGAATCATTTACGAATCCACTTAAGATGATAACCGTGATTATTTCTTCATATTGAACATAGAGTAAAATTCATCATTTTTTTTGCCTATGGTTAATATATTATTCATTAACAAAAATCTTTATTTTCTTATCAGAAACATGAGATTAATACATACACAAACCCCCATTTTCACCTTGGTGTCACATCATATGAATTCTTAACATGTATTGATGTACCTTATAGAATACCCCATTTGAAGAAATGGTTTTAATCCACAAAAAAAATTGATCGTAATTTTTTTATACATAATGATAATGAGAGAAGCGCACGTCAGTATTCTGTAAATTTTTTCTTAATATGTTCAATCATATTCATTAGAATTTTTATTTAACTCAATGTATTATTTATCAATTTTGGTATGAAGAATATGAGTAATGTATAAATTTTAAAAATTAATATGGAACACTTCCAATTACATTGAGTCAATTTCATAATATTACCACATATTCTATATAAGATCATTAATTTTATATACATCACCTTTTTAATGATTGATATCCAAAATGAATTAATCATATTCTGAACCTTAAGGAGTTGAAATTTTTTACAGGTGTTAATACATTTTCCTAAAAAATAATAAATCAGAAGATTTAGTGAATGACGGTGGACACCTACTCATGATGGAATCAACATAATTTTGTTCCCTCCTTTTCTTATTTGGAATCTCAGAATGATTCATATCTCATTAATGTAGTGTGAGCATAGAAATAAGATTTTTTATTCCATCCCCCAATAACCTTATTTTTTCCACGAGGAAAAACATTACATTGACCATATGAGTAATCATTTACAAGTATACTCTAAGTTAAAAACATTGACTAGAACCAGAAAATATAGTGTAAGAAATTGTAACCATAGTCATAGAACCATATAATAAATGTAAATTTATAATAATAATTAAATAAATGAAAATTTATGTTTAATCCTATGGTATTCATTATTATTCCAATAACCATATGACTATAACATATTCATATAATTATCATTAGAGATATACCTTGGAATATCAATCATAACATCTCTATGGCTCTCAATAATGTTTTCTCATCCTTGTTTCTAGAGGTTGACAAAACCATTGCTCCAAAACAAACTATAATGACCGAACCTAAATGTACATGGATATTACATATTTTTAGAGTAAATTTTATTACATTACAGAAACAAATTCATGAGGCTCGTAATAGTTTAGTTCCATTGGAAACATGTAAAGCATTGTCATAATTTGATGAATGATCATCAACACCACCCATAAAAAACAACCCCATTATTTCTCATACACAAATCCATTTCTTACAAATTTCGGCATAGAAACATATGAAAATTATTAGCTCATATTCAAATTATGTGTGATAATTTAATATATATATATATAATCATATCATCAATATAAGGGTTTGAAAATAGGATTATATCAAATAATAAGAAAACCCCACAGATCAAATATCATAATCTGGAATAATATATTGAAATAATTTTCTATCAAAAGACATGAATCAAAAAGGATTAAAGAGAATAAATCATGAATGAATGAAAAAAATGGAATTGTGGAAGAAATATAAACATGTAATATAATTCCATATAATTAAAGGGAAATTTCCAAAACATATCAGGGAACATCAAAGGGATACACCTACTACGTGGGACACTCCTCCATCACCAGTTACAGTCCAATCCTTATAATAGATCTGGTTTCCTTTCTTCCCAGAGGCGATATAGCATATTTTCCTATATACCCACATTATCCCATGAAATGTATTTCATTACCAAATGAATTATATGGGTATATTGGTCCCAATACTTAGAAAATAGAAAACATACAATCGGAGCCCCAAGAACATAATTCATACATTATATCAGAACCCATAAAAAATAAATTGATTCATAAATAATATATCAAAAAAATATAACCCATGATAATGAAATTTGTTTCCTAAATATAATTCCATCATAAAGATAAACTAATAACAATAACAATAGGGATATTATCATTGAATGATACCACAAATAAATAAGAATTATTTTGAAATACTATTATTATAACAGATAAATAATTATAAGAGATCACATGAATGTAATACATGAGTGAAATATAATAACATCTTTTAAAATGATTTCAATTCTTAAAAAACGGTGAAATTTTAAAAGGAAAACATTTTATGGAAAATGAACATATATGTTTATAATAGAATAAATAAGTAATAAAATTATTGTTTAATTATAAAAATCTATTCATTCCATATGAGATATATAAATTCCATTAATACTTCTATCTAAAAAGTCACAAGTTACATCATTTGGAAAAAAACAAAATGAATTCATTAAAATAGATTATTATAAATTTAAAAATAAGAAAAAATTATTCTATATAATTCTCTAATAATAGAAAAAAATTCAAATTTTTTATGAACCATGGACATGGTAGAAAAATATTCTCAATAGATAGTAATGTATAAACAATCCTATATAGTTATGAAATTAACAATTATTTCATTATAATCAGCCAAATAGTATTCCATATGGATGAGAAATAATTATTTTAAAATGTAAATACCATAATATTTAGAATAATACTCATAAAAAAATTCCTTGATAGTATATATACTAAAAAAATGAAACATGTAGCGTATACTCCTTGTTTCCCAGCAAAATTAATGTTAGACACAAATGATGTATATTATGTCGATACGTCCTTCATATACATTCAAAAATACTTAATAATAAATATATGTTTATTATACATATACAATTGAAAATAATCAAATATATAATATGATATATTTTTTACATATGCCTTTATATTGTTGTATTATTAATGATTCGATGATATGTTATATTTCATGAAATAATAACTTATTTTAATTATCCTTGACTTGTTATTATAGGCCCACTTCCATAGATCATGATTTCATCATCTATAGAATCCTATCTAAGATTTTAATATCATATATATACATATTTACTATATATGTGTTCATGGTGATTCATATATTTTAGAGATATAAAATAAAATAATCTTATCATGGAGATGGTAGGTTATAGGAACACATGAAGAGCACATGAGCCTTAGCCCGGTTGGCAAGGTCTCTGATGGTGCATCCAAGTGACCAGGGATCAAAACCAGGCGGAGGTAGGATTTCCGGGTTACTATAGCAGTACTGTAGCGGTACTGTAGCAGGACTGTAGCAGGCACTATAGCGGTTACTGTAGCAGCCACTGTTTGGTACTGTAGCAGCCGGGAATATGCCCCTGTTTGGGCCTTCGGGCATCAGATTTGGTCCCCGAGTCCTTCATTGGCCTTCGAGCACCCAGGCCTTCTGGTCAGTTGGGCCTTCGGGCTATCCATATGGCCTTCGGGTCACCTGCAGATACAAAAAACCAGACCAAAAACTACATGGAACAAGCTCTACAAGGAGGATTGGAAAAAGAGCATTCACCATAGTAGGAGCTAATGGATTGCAAGAATGAGAGGGTATGGAACCTGTCATCGGGACAAGCTTGTGAATGCACGGGAATGCCTAGCCGAACAGCCATGAAGAGGTGAAGAGCTGATTTCAAAGATGAAGATGCTGGGGAGGAGCAAGTTCCAAGTTGTTTGTCTGGGTTGTATGGTATTTTTGTGCCTATGGGCTTTGGTTCCTAAAAATGGCCTACGGGAATGTAATAGGGTTCCACCTATTCCCTTGAAAGGTGGATTATCAATCAATAAAAAAATGAAGGCCTTCGGGCCATTGGAGGAGGAGGTACACATGAACACTAGATTCATTTTCTTGTATTATTATAAGAATGAAAATTATATGATTTATTATAATTCCATGATATTTTTTATGATATATATATTATTTATATAAATAATTTTAATTGTTATTACCATCCATGTGAATAACTAATCACATCACAACGTGGAGATGGTATGACATACGTATGCATGAGCGATGTTATCATTTCTCAAAAGAATATATGGTAAAAAAGATAAACATGATATTATGATCAACGAAGAAATTATGAAATAAATAAAATATATAAATTTTAAACCCATCATAACTCTCAAACAAAAAATATTTTAATGTAAAATGAATTGTATCGCTACGCGGAGAGGGTATGTCATATCTATGCATAAGTGATTATTTCATTTCACGTACAATATGAACGGAAATTTATGAATTTTTGTTCAAAATAATAATAAAATTTATGAATAGTAATGATTTTAAACATTTTATTTTATGATATATATCAATGATTTATTGTATTTATAGAACATTGGGAAGTGATAGAGATCGTTACGTGTGATAACATCTTTTTCAAAATGGATCCTTTTGATCTCATCTAAAAGACTCTAGTTTTATAAAAAAATTTAGAAAAAACTTATATAATGTGTATATGAAAGTTTATAATAGATCTCAGTATAATTAAGAAGATCTATAAGGCTCTGAGTGATATAAATATGTGAGGGAGTAGGTTCCCATTTCAATAATTGTTGAAGGGATATTTTAGAATATCTAAAAATCAGAATTTTTAATAAATTTAAGCTCAATAAAAATACCTCAAAAAGGAAAAAAATTCTATGCTATGATAACAAAGTATTTTAGAATAATTATCCAATATATTTTACATTTAATTTTTCATTTATTTAAACCATATAATTTTTTTATTAACCCATTGTGATCCCTTTATAATTTTCATTATGGTAACAAAATTTTCAATATTACAATGTTGTAAATTTTAACTTATATGTTCTAAATTAGTCCAAAATGAAGAATTTGTAAAATTTTGGATTAGTTTTTTATTAATTTTTATTTTTATATATTTTTATTTTTATGAAATAATTTAATAATATATGATTCTAATAAAATATCGATAGTGTCTATTTTGATAAAATTCTTTATTTGAACTTCTAATAATATCAAATAAAGAATTTAAATTCAAAAAATTATCTCAATAATATCATTAAACCATAAAGATAAAATATTAAATTATTTAATCAACATAAATATTAAAAAATATATTTATTTCAATCAATTAAATATCATTTATTTGGATTTTCCATTAATAAAATAATTAATGCATCAGCATTGTGTATCACTTAATATTATTATATTTTTAATAAATAATAAAAATAAAATACCATGGTGATGATAAATATTCTATATTTCAAAAAATATATTTGTAATGAAGTATATAAGTTTAGTAAATCTATATAAAAAACGATATGTTATTTAAAAAATAATTTGAGATATTTAGTTTTTTAAAATAAAATATTATAAAGAACATATTAGCATTTAAGTGGACCAAGAAGTCAAAAATAAAGATATATCATGAATAAATGTTTTTACATTCAAAAATTACAATGACAATCATTAATAAAAAATAATTTTTCCATGTGGACAAAAAATATATATTTAAGTAAAACAAAATGACATTTTTTATATTATTGTTATAAATATAATGTATGTAAATTTAGGTGAAATATTTTACATTGCAACCATTAATTATATCATTATGTGTTATTGGTAAATTTATTTTCATCTAATAGAATTTTCTCATATATTAGAGTAATTTTAGAATCTTTATTTTTTATTTCATACCAAATGTTCCAAATTTACAATTTACCCTCGTACCAAAAATTACCATGGTTACCATTCATATGATCCCAAAATAAAAAGGACACATTACCAAAATAATTAATTTAAGAATATCATATTTTTTTAAAAAAAAAATTCAAAACTAAAAACACATATGTTTTAGAATATAATTTAAAATAATTCAGATAATTTCAATGAAAAGAATCATTAAGAAAAAATAAAATTTCAAAAAATAAAATGTTTTTATACTATATTAATTTATAAAATATATTTAGAAAACAATAACATCATTAATATATATTAATATGGGATAAATTAAAAATAATTAATCCAAAATATAAATTTACATTATAATCACTTTAAATGAAAATACAATTTTCTTTTAGTAAAACTAGTATTTAAAAAATTCATTTTAAAAAATACATGTTGATTTTAAAATATAAAAAATTTAATTTCAAGATAGTATCTCCTTGATTAATTCACAAATAAAATATATTAATTTCCTCAAAATAATTTTTTATAACTTCTAGTAATTAATATATATTCAGAAATAGATTAAGAAATCAATTTTTTTTAAAAATTTTATTGAAGAATAATAAAACATTACTATACAAATATATAATCATTTTTAATAACCTTATAATACATTAATATAAAGATGTATAATTATATTTATTTCATAAATTAGTTTTTCCTATTTTTTATTTTAATTTATAAACTAGATTATAATTTTATTGTTTAAATATATAAAAAATTAAATTGATGTTTCATTGAGTCATAGGGATGCATGAAACCCAGGCTATGACAGTGTTGCATGTATCGCCTGATTAAAATTTTGTAGAATAATACGAATTATATTATTGAAATTGTATTATTTTAAAATATATTTTATAAAAATATCATGGTTCTTTATTCAAGTTATATTATTTCTCAATATGAATTATTTCATCCAAGTGGATTTGAAATGAAAATTTCCACGTTTTAATGTGTTTCAAATTTCAATTTTTCATTTTAATTTATTAATTCATATTTATATTATATTTTATAATATTATGTAATTATTTAATATTGACTATAATAAAGTTTATATAATTGTTTATTATTTTTATTCACTCTTAATAAAAACACGTGAATCTTTTGTTAATTTTTATATTTATATTTCTATTTTTATAAGGTTATATTTCATATAAACATTTTAATTATGATTATTCATGTCGAATATGTATTATAGGAAATTTTTTGATCAATTTATAAAAATCAAGTTTCATTCTATATTACTCTATTTATTCATTTATTGATGAATCAATATTAAAATATTTACATTCATTTGTTATTTTAATGATTGAGAAATTTATTTTAGTAAAATCCTTCATCATTTATCTCTCTGGTTAAAAATCCTTTTTTCTTAAAAAAAAATTTGATTTCAAATAATGGTTTCAAAAATAATTCAAAATTTTACTACTTATTTATTATATTAATTTTTACCATTTATTAAATTTTTTAAAAATACTTACAATTTAAATTGCATTTAATTTTCCAAATAGTGTTAGTCTCAATGTAATTAAAAATATGAAAAGAATATTTGTTTCAAAATGTATAAATTTTATAGAATTTCTCAATTCCATAACCACTCAATGGTTAAAATATCCCATTATATGTTTCAATTTTCATTTTAACCCAAAATCATATTTAAAATATTTTTTGAACATCTAACTATTATTTTTTTTCAAAATTAAATGTATGTTTTTACATGAATTTGTTAATGTAATTTGTTTCATATATTTATTCCGAAATTATAATAAACTATAACATTACAACTGAAAAACTATTTTTATGTTATATTAATTTAATAATTAGTCATTCTATAAATGCAGTATGAATATTTCTTCAAAGGACTATGTTGATATTAAATTTATTTATCCTTTATTGTATTCATTAACATTACCATTAAATATTCCAATTTTTATGGTTATTATACATTAAATTTACTCACAATATCTATATTATATTTCATGGATACTCTTATTGGTAGAAAAATAAATCCCATATAAATATATTATTGACATACAATTTTATTAACTACTTGGGAAAATTTGAAAAAGTTCTAATTATTACTCAATATAGATATTTGATGTTGAGGATTATTGATTAGTGAATTAATTTAATTATTTGATATATTATGAATGATTTTTACATGGGGATATGGATGGTTCATATTTATAGATATCCCTCTGATTCATTTATTATTATATAAGACAAATAATTTAGAAAACATCTGTTAAATATGGTTCGGTAGAACACAATCAATTAGTTTTAAATTGTCATGTGAGTGGTATTAAAACTATATGTATAATTATTACCAATATTTGGACATAAAAAACATATTAATTCCATTAATTTAGAATTTATTTATTGTTTTCCATGAAATACTTTTAGTGATATTATATCAATATGAATTTTCATTCCTTGTATATTAATTAAATGGTTTATGTGTTCAGTTATTATCATTTATATGTTAATTATTACATAACGATTTGGGGTAATCATGTTAATTAAATAGAATTTGTGTTCATTTATTTATCATTTGATATTAATTGTTCCATATCTAATCACGATAGTCGTGTTATTAATTAATTGTTATCTCTGTGGAAATAATTTCCCTTCTATATTAATTACACTTTTGGGATTATTCTATATTTAATAATAAAATCATTTTATTTACATACCTATTATTGAGAATATGAAGAAACCCCTATTTTCACTCTTATCAAAAAAATTTAAGATTTGGACTATGAATGATATGAAAGTATATTCTAGGCAGAATAATGATATTTTCTAAAAAAAATATTTTTTTTAGTATTCAAATTTATTTTTCAACTCATTTATGTATCAAGTGTACCAATATGACTAAAATATTCCATATTTTAGGATGTGATTTTTATATTATATGAATATTTACTAAAAGTAAAACTAAATTGGTATTACTTGTTTCAGGTTCATTACTATTGGTAGTAGTGACGTTTATGTAAACACCATGGGAACTGTATTTATCAAAATAATTAATGAACATATCCATATGATATACTATAAGGATATGTTTATATTAACATCCTACTATTTTAGAAATGTTGATATTGTGTTATTTTTTTAGGAAATATATCCCAATCATTATATTATAAGTGGCCATCATTATAAAAAAGATGTACCGAGGGGTAATTATCCAAAAATAGGAATTTAAGGCTTGATAGGAAAACTACATAGTACATGAAAATGAGCCTCACTATGAACCTTTATTTACACCCCTGAGGTATACAACATTGAAATTTAAAATTTTATTAATGAACTATTATGAATGATATGAGTAAACGATGGAATTGTATTACCATGGATATCCATATGGAATTTATGATTGAAAACACAGTTTAATGGTTTGAAAATCCAATAAAATATTTCTTTTCTATTATGATTATTGTACATTACAATATATTTATTTAGTCATTTATTGGAACCACAAAGAATCATGTTAACATTGAACATTATGGGAGATGTGGTGAATATAACGAAAAAAATGTAATAATTAAATTACTGAAATATTTCATGACTATTAATAATGAGTTATCCTAAAATATAAATAATAAACTATACCCTTACCAAATCTTTGACTCATTGATAAAGATAATGATGGTGCTTTCTATGTTCTCCAAGGGTGGAAGCCATAGAAGAAATAATGACTAAATTTTTTATGATATAAATGTGTGAAGAAACACCAATTAATGATTCTCAATAAATAATGAAGATGTTTTATATTTGGAAAATAATGGAATAAAAAAACTCGATGAAAATAATGGTGAATTATGGAGGATGGAAGTAATATTCATCTTAAGGATCTATTTATAATTATTTTTCATATATATGTGGAAATTGTTTGATATCATAATATTTTCCATATGTTAATGATTATAATTTAGACTGATGAATTACATATCTTAAAAAAATTAATGAAGTAGTTTTTTATTAGGGTTCAACATTTAAATTGTATATGAATTTTTATTAATGATATTATGGTATTAAGAATAAAAAATATATTTAATTTTTTAAATATTAGAATAATATATGGATTCAATAACATAAGAGTAATTGATACCATCATGGATTTATGATTTTATGGCTGATCAAAAGTTTAGATTCTTATATGTTCGATTTAAAATATTTAATGGTAGGAATATAACATGACTACATATAATTTTAGTAAAAAATTATAAGAATAAAACATATAGTTTTAGTATATGAAATTATTATTTGAAAACTAATTCCCATATATTTTTCATAAAATAATATTAAAAGTATATGTAAAATTTATGTATTTTCTTACCATTGTAGTTTTAGTAACTATGGGTGATCAAAATTTGTAATAATAAGAGGAATATTATTAATGTGGTATTTGAAAAATGTCAACCCATTACTTCCAGCAAAGGGTGTGGGGTGTGATCCTTGAACTTATGAATGAAAAGGGTTTACTAGCAACCACTTGAATGCATGATATTTTGGTTAATATATATTTGTTTTTTACTAAGAAAATGTTGTGAATAGATATTAATTATACCCAAAATAGTTAATATGGAATATTAGATATTAACATATTATAATTGATAATCAGTACTAAATATACCATTCTAATATGTTTTATCGATATATATGAGATGAATCTTTAATATTTTCTGTATTTTATGAATCATTTGATCATATTTTCAGCTAATCCTAATTAAATATATTATTTTTTGATATTTATTTGAATGTGTAATAGATGACATGGAAATTGATCCAGTATAAAATAAATGAATAAATTTATCTTATGAAATAGAAATATACATTGTGTTATATTTCCTTACAATCATAATCACGGTGTTAATGTACTTCTAAAAACATGTGAAAAGGCTTAAAAAAATTCTGTCTGGTTACCATTATATCAAATTATACCATTGTATTTTCAGTCATTAAAAATTTATTTTTTTTGTTCTTTACATTCTATAAATCATTTAAATTATTGTGATAAATTACATATATCAACTTATATCATTAATCGAGAATTACAGTTTTCTTTTTCTCCTATATCATTACATCCCACCTATGTTAGCTTACTTGCAATCCTTATTATTTGTTATTCTATATGACCATTACTATTTCACTTACCTAAATTTAATTGTATTTTTGGTTAATTATATTATGATTTATGTTTTTCAATAATGATATTATTCATAATTCAAACATTTCATTTTGACAACATTAAGATTAAATTATAAGGATATAACTTAATAAAGAAGAGATAATGTAACATTTGATGATTTTAATAGAAAAAAATTATATTTGATAGAGTGTATAACACACAACATTAACATAAGAAGATAATTTATCACCAAAAAAATCATGATACATTTTTTTGTATAAATTTAATATAACTGATTTCTTGTGACATACATAACAACGAGATTAAAATATACAAAATATGTTTCTAAAATATTATTATTAAAAATGTCACCATTATAAAATAGTAAAAAATTTTGGGGGATTGAATTATAATGACTAAATAGTGTAATATATATGGTTTCATATGTATAAATAAATTAATTTGTTATCGATTTATTAGTAATGATATGAAAAAATATAAAATAAAATGGATTGTTTGTAGAGAAAAATATAATTGTTAAAAATGTCAACATAGTCACCCATTTAATACATAATTTAGTGTTACATTTTAAAAAAACTAAAAAATATATCTCACAATTAATTTTCCATTTTTGAAATATAAATGTAAATCTGATCACTTGGTTAATTTTTTATAATTTTCAGAAGAATGTAATTTTTTCTTAAATTGTGAAGAATATTGATTTTTACTGACAAAAACCATTTCATAGAAATTATTTAAAATTTTATATTATATTATAAATTGGGTTAAATGTAAATTTAGTTCAATTATATCACATTTTATTTTAATTATTTCATTAGAATAACTTTCACAGTGAACATGGATATTAAAACATTATATAGTTATTCTTATGTTCTATTTAGAAACATACTAATTTGTTTCATCTGTGGGTATAATTTTATAATGGATTATATGGGTTAGATTTTTTTAATTTGGAATAATCGAATTTATATTCAGAATAATTATGATATATATTATCATATTTTTTAAAATTATATTTTGACCCTTATGAATGGAAATTGTAGAATATATTAATTACCATCATTTGGGTAAGAACTAATCTATGGGTGATGTTTTTAATTAAAATTAGGAAGATACAATGGACATAAAAACATGTGTGTAACCAATTTTTTGGAAATATATAGACTGTTTACCTATATAGGGTGATAATGTCCCATTATTGCAACATGTAGCGAGAAAAAATGTGTTTATAATTGATTATTTTACACAGTTTCATTTTTTTCTTCTCCCATAAATGAAATTACAACCACTATACTATCCTATTAATACATTAAAAAGAATTATTTTCTAATAGTCCTTCGAAATTAATTTTTTTATTATCCATACAATGTACTATATCACTTTTTGAACTAAAATAAATCATAGGAAGACTTTGTGGGAATCCTGAATGATGCTTTCTGAAGAAGAGGTAACATTCATAAATGATCATGTTTTTAATTTTTTTCCACATCTATAAGTAGTTACTAAAAAAATATAGTAAAATAAAACCATTATATAAATTATGATGAGACGTTATTATGGTAATTTCATTACATTTACCTAACTCCTCACCCATATAATGGTATGTGAAATTGTCAATCATCAGTATGGTGGGCTACCACCTTACAAGATGATATAAATAATTTTCAATTAAAACATATATTTATATTATATAATGTTTTATTTAATGATTATAAAAAATATTGGTGATATTAATATAAAAATCTAACTATAATATGGTTTATAAAAAATTATTATTAATTATGTTTAAATTTGGACAACGCCACTCAGGTGTATTGTAGACTAGATCCTCACAAGTATTGTGATTAATTTTTCCTATAAACATTACATGGAATGTAATAAGGATATATTTAATAAAATATGATATATATATATATATGATATGATATTGATTCTAAAAAATTAACAAATCCCTAGTTCCTAGCACTATCACCCATTATTGAAATGGTTATATCACTCATGTGTATGTATAACCTACGGTATTTATGAAGTAATGTTATCCATTCCCTATGCCCAAATATTAATCATGGTTAATAAGATTTATCTAATGAAATATATTAATATTGAAAACATTAATTTAAATATGTACATGATTTATCAATATCCTATTCACAATATGTGAAGCATTCCTAATAAAAAATACTATGGATGAAATGAAATTAACACCCAAAACATTGAAACCAAATAAGGATTATTAATTAAATAGTAATAATATGTTGTAATACTATCATAAATGATATAATAAATATGATTATGATTATTTTATAAATTTATAACATTATCAAAAAAAATTATAATATTTGTTAAACCATATTTAATGAAAATGAATCGTGAGGTAAAGGACTTCATATAAATATCCGTTAATTGAGGAATATTAAAATGTTATTCAATTAATTAAATTTATATTGTATATTTATAGAAATGTTTACATTTAATTTCATTTTCATTATTTATTAATTGAATTTACGATTTAATTGGAATTATTTCAATAAATATAATTTTAAATGAAAATTAGCATGTTATAATGAATTTTAGAGTGAAATATACTTTTGTTGGATTATATTACTTCTTCATTGTATTTGATAAAATATGATAATGTGTGTATTTACTATTGAATATATTATCTTCTATATCCTACTGATTATGTTGAATTAAACTTGATACACATAATCTACTGATTAGTTAATTCCCACATTGACATTATGATATTTGTAAGGGTTTGATTCATAATATCATTTTAAATGATATTTTTCATTCTTAAATACTAATTGAAGGAAATTATATTGTAAAGTTCAAAAAAATAATTTAATTTTATGACCCAAATATTATTCAATATGTTCTCGATTAATAGTACCTTTTCCATAGTTTTTTAATTTTTATTATTGATCATATTATTTATTAATATACCACATTCTATATCTCTTATGTAAAATTGTTTTTTTAATAAATCTGAAACCAAATTGGTATTACTGGTTCCAGGTTCATTACTATTGGTAGTAGTGAAATTTTTTTAGACACCAGGGGAACCGTATTTATAAAAATAATCAATGAACTTATCTATATTATATACTATAAGGATATGTTTATATGAACATCCTATTATTTTAGTAATTTTGATATTGTGTGATTTTTGAGGAAATATATCCCAATCATGATATTATATGTGGACATCATTATGAAAAAGATTTATCGAGGGGTAATGATCCAAAAAAAGGAATTTAAGGCTCGACTGGAAAATTACATAGTACATGAAAATGGGCCTCACTATGAACTTTGATTTACACACGAGGGGTATACCAGTTTAAATTTAAAATTTTATTAATGAACTATTATGAATGATATGAGTAAACGGTGGAATGGTATTACAATGGATATCTATATGGAAATTATGATTGAAAACACAGTTTAATGGTTTGAAAATCCAATAAAAATATTTTCTATTTTTTCTATTATGATTATTGTTCATTACACTATATTTATTTAGTCATTTATTGGAACACCAAATAATCATGTTAACATTGAACATGAATGGAAATGTGATGACTATAATGAACAAAATGTAATAATTAAATTACTAAAAGATTTCATGATTATTAATAAACTGTTATCCAGAAATATGAATAGAAAACTATACCATGACCAAATCCTTGACACAATGATAAAGATAATGATTTTGTTTTCTACGTTCTCCAATGTTGCAGACCACATAATAAAGAAGGACTAATATTTTTATGATATAAATTTTTGAATAGACACCAATTAAGCATTCTCAATATATCATGTTGATGTTTTAAATATGGAAAATAATGGAATAAAAAAAATTAATGAAAAATGGTGAATTATGGAGAATCAAAATAATATTAATCTTAAGGATATATTGATAAATCTGTTCCATATATATGTAGATATTGTGTGATATCAGAGTCTTTTCCCTCTATTAATTTTTATACTTTAGACTGATGAATTACAACTCTTAAAAAAATAAATGAAGTAATTTTTTATTAGGGTTCAACATTTAAATTGTATATGAATTTTTATTATTGATATTATGGTATTAAGAATCATAAAAATATATATAATTTATTAAATACTATAATAATATAAGTATTTTCTAACATAACAGTAATTGATACCATCATGGATTTATGATTTTATGGCTGATCAAAAGTTCAGATTCTTATACGTACGATTTAAAATATTTTATTGTAGTAATATAACATGATTACATATAATTTTGGAAAAAAATTATTGGATTAAAAACAAATTTTTGTATAGGAAATTATTATTTGAAAACTAATTCCCTTATATTTTTCAAGAAATAATATTAAAAGAATAAGTAACATTTATTTATGATCCAACCATTGTAGTTTTATTAATTATGGGTGATCAAAATTTGTAATAATTATAGGAATATTATTAATGTGGTATTACAAAAAGGTCAACCCATTACTTCTCGCGAAGGATGTTGGGCGTGATCCTAGAACTAATGGATGAAAAGGCTTTACCATCTACAACTAGAATGCATGACATTGTGGTTAATATGTCTTTGTTTTTTTACTAATAAAACATTGAGAATAAATAATAATGATACCCAAAAGAGTTAATATGGAATATTAGATATTAACTTATTATATTTGATAATCAGTACTAAATATATCAGTTTAATTAGTTTTTTTGATATAGATGAGATGATTTTTTAATATTTTCTTTATTTTATGATTAATTTTATCTTATTTTCAGTTAATTCAAATTAAATATATTATTTTTTGATATTTATTTTGACGGTGAAATAGATAACATTGTAATTGATCTAGTATAAAATAAATGAATAAATTTATCTTGTGAAATAGAAATATATGTTGTTTTATATTTCCTTACAATCATAATCATGGTGTTAATGTAATTCTAAAAATTTATGAAAATGTTTAAAAAATTATATCTGATTACCATTATATCAAATTAAACCATTGTATTTTCAGTCATCAAAAATTAATTTTTTTGGACATTACATTCTATTAATTATTTACATTATTGTGAAAAATTACATATATCAACCTCTATCATCATTTTAGAATTACAATTTTATTTTTTTTCTATATCTTCACATCCCACCAATGTTAGCTTACTTGAAATCCTTATTGTTGGTTATTCTATATGATCGTTACTTCTTCACTTACCTAAATTTAAGTTTATGTTTGGTTAATTATATTATGATGTATGTTTTTCAATAATTATATTTTCCATATTACAAACATTTTATTTTGACAACATTAATATTAAATTATAAGGATACAATTTAATAAAGTAATAGATAATGTAACATCTGATGATTTTAAAAGAGGAACATCATATTTGATAGAGTGTATAACACACAAAAACAATTTAAAAAGATAATTTATCACCAAAAAAATCATGAAACATTTTTTTGGATAAATTTATTCTAATTGACTCCTTATGACATACATAACACTGAGATTAAAAGATAAAAAATATGTTCATAAAATATTATTATTAAAAATGTGACCATTATAAACTAGGTAATAATTTTGGGTGTACGAATTATAATGACTAAATTATGTAATATATATGGTTTCAGATGTATAAATAAATTTATTTTTTATATATTTATTAGGAATAATATAATAAAATATAAAATAAAATGAAATTTTTGAGGTGAAAAATATAATTGTTCAAAATATCAGCATAGTCAAACATTTAATATATAATATAGTGTTACATTTTAAAAAAACTAAAAAATATATGTCACAAATTATTTTCCCTTTTAGAAATATTAATGTAAATATTATCACTTGGTTAATTTTTGAGAATTTTCAGAAGAATGTAATTTTTTCAAGAGTAGTGAAGCATATTGATATTTACTGACAACAAACATTTCCTCAAGATCTTTTAAAATTTTATTTTATATTATAAATTGGGTTAAATTTAAATTTAGTTCAATTATATCACATTTGATTTTATTTCTTTCATTAGAATAACTTTTACAATGAATTTTGATATTAAAACACTTTATATTTATTAGTATGTTCTATTTAGAAACATAAAAAAAAATTCATCTGTGGGTATAATTTTATAATGGATTATACATGTTAAATTTTTTTAATTTGGAATACTAGAATTTATATTCATAATAATTATGCTATATATTATCAAATTTGTTAAAATTAAATTTGGACCCTTATGAATGGAAATTGTAGAATATATTAATTACCATTGTTATGGTACTAACTAATCTACGGGAGACGGTATTAATTAAAATTATGATGATAAAAAAAAAATAAAAACATGCCCATAACAATTTTTTTGGAAATATATAGACTGTTTACCTATATATGGTGATAATGTCTGATTATTTCAGTATGTAGCAGAAACAAATGTGTTTATAATTGATTATTTTACAAAATTTCATTTTTGTATTCTCCCATAAATGAATGTACAACCACTATACTATCCTATTAATAAATTAAGAAGAAATTATTTTCTAAAATTAATTCCAAATTAATTTCATTACTATCCTTACAATGTACTATATCCCATTATGAACTAAAATCCATCATAGGAAGACTTTGTGGGAAACCTGAATGAAGCTGCCTGAAGAAGAGGTAACATTCATAAATGATCATATTTTTAAATTTTTTTCCACATATATAAGTAGCTACTAAATAATTATAGTATAGTAAAACCATTATATCAATTACGATGAGATGTTATTATGGTTATTTCATTACATTTATCTAACTCCTCTCCAATCAAATGGGATGTGAAATTTTCAATCATCAGTATGGCGGGCTAACGCCTCACAAGTCGATGTAAATAATTTTCAATTAAAACATATCATTATGTTATATAATGGTTTATTTAATTATTATAAATAATATTGATGATATTAATATAAAAATATAACTATAATATATTTTATACAATATTACTTTTAATTCTATTTTAATTTGGATAACATCACTCATGTGTATTGTAGACCAGTGCCTCACAAAGTATAGTGATTAATTTTTCTTATAAACATTACATGGAATGTAATAAGGATATATTTATGAAAATATATTATATATATATATATATGATATTTATTCTGAAAAATTAACAAATCCCTAGTTCCTTACACTATCACCCATTATTGAAATGGTTACATCACACATGTGTATGTATAACCTACGATCTCTATGAAGTGATGTTATCCATTCCCTATGCCAAAATATTAATCATGGTTAATAAAAAAATTTCGAGGAAAAATATTTATATTGAAAACATTAATATAAATATTTATATGATTTATCAATATCTTAATTAAAATATGTGGATTATTCCTAATAAAAATTACTTTGGATGAAATGAAATTAAAACCCAAAACATTGAGACTAATTAATTATTATTAATTAAATAGTGATAATATGTTTTAATACTATCATATATGATATAATAAATATTAATATGATTATTTTATAAATTTAAAACATTAATAAAAAAATTATAATAGTGGTTAAATCATATTTAATGAAAAGGAATCCTGAGGTAAAGGACTTCATCTAAATATCCATTAATTGAGTAATATTATAATGTTATTCACATAATAAAATTTATATTGTTTATTTATAAAAATATTTACATTTCATTTCATTGTTCATTATTTATTAATTGAATTATATGATTTAATTGGAATTATTTCAATAAAGAGGATTTTACATGAAAATTGCAATGTTTTAATGAATTTTAGAGTGAAATATATTTTCATTAGATTATATTACTTATTCATTGTATTTGATACACTATGTTAATGTTTGTAATTACTATTGAATATATTATCTTCTATATCTTATTGATTATGTTGAATTAAAATCAACACACAAAATCTATTCATTAGATAATTCACAACTCGTCCTTATGATCCTTGTAAGGGTTTATTTCATAATATCATTTTAAATGAGATTTTTTATGCTTAAATATTATTTTAAGGAAATTATATTGCAACTTTATAGAAAATCATTTAATTTTATAACCCAAATATTATTAAATGTGTTATCTATTAATAGTACCTATTCCATAGTTTTGAATTTAAATTATTGATCATATTATTTATAAATATACCACATTTATTATCTCTTTGGTCAAAAAAACTTTTTTATCCAAAATTTTTTTTAAAAAAAATTATCTTAATAATCATAAATAAATTTATTAAATATTTTTACCTATTTTTTATTTTTTTTAAAATTGAACATAATATTCATATAGTTTTCCAAAAAATGCTCGTTTAAATGTTACTAAAAAAGATATCAGAATCATTTATTAACATGTTTGGAATATACAAAATTTCACACCCTCATGACCTCTAAATATTTTTAGGATTATATTATTTGTTTAAAATCTTATTTTCAATGAAATTTATTTTTAATATATTTTATTTCTATTATATTTAAAAATAAAGTCAATGTTAAATGGAAATTTCTTCCCATAAAATTTTTAAAATTTTTTTTTGGTATTTTCATTCCTCATTGCCAAAAACCCTTTATTTTACTTATACTCCATCAGTAACATGTTATATTGATAATATCTTTTTTATATATGGGTGTTTATTATTATTATTTTTAACATATAATGTATTAATATTATCTATCTTGATTTATTTCTCTAGTCATTAATATTCCAATTAAATATTCACTTTATGATGTTCATTAGAAATTAATTTTTATCTAACTATAAATAATTTTTTCATTGATATACTTATAGACTGAATAATATATATTTATTAAAAATGGTTTTTTTGTGTAATGTTATTTTATTTTCTGAGATAATATTGATAAATATGTATCCTTCACACATAAAAGATATGTGATGATAAGGATTATAGATTTTTGTATTAAATTGATTATCTGATTAAAGGGGAATAATTTAGGCATGTTGATACATGTGGATATTAGAAATATATAAAAACCCAATACATTTGAAATATCATGAGGTGAATAAATTGGCTAGCCTTAGTTAAATGTGTTTCTCATAATTACCAACCCATCAGCTGTAACCAATCATTTGAAAGTTGATGATAATATACATATCATGATTACTATGCCCATTACATCTAATAATTAATCATATGGTTGATTAAGAATTTAGTTATTATAATTCAATATATTTTTTAATGATATTATATATGGATGAATGGTCATAATCATTTTATCAAATAAATAAACTATATTTTCAGTTATTTATTATGCCATATCGGTTATTCATTATCTATTAACAATATTCTTGTTATTTAAATTGAATTTAAATTCTTTTTTTGTATATTTATATTGATTATTCCTTATTTAATCTTAATATTCATGTTAATTATTAATGGTATGTTTTGTTCATATATTTGAGTTTCCATATTTAATATTAATTATTAATTATTTTATATTTCAACATGATATCATTCTCATTATGTAACTCATATTAAGAATTTGATTTCACCATTATTTTCCATCCATTCGTAGGATTCCATGATGTTTCCTAGGAATTATATGTAAAGATATTAATTTATTAAAAATAATATTTAAGAAATATGATATAATTTCTGTAATATAATGAAAAATGGGAATCATGATTTTATCTAGTTTTCCAAATTATTAATCTAATCAGTCCTTCGGGATGTGATTCATTGAATATAAAAAATTTATATTAATCAAAACACCCACTTTGGTTTCCTAGAGTTATTATCATTAATATAAACACCATCTAAAAAATAAATAAAAAATAAGATATCATTTATCATTTATTTTAAAAAAATATGTTCTATATCCATCATATTTAATGGACCCACCAATATAAAAGAATAATATATTTTATAAACCAATAATTAACACATTTTTAGCACAAAATAATACGTTGAGATTTTTTAAATAGTTTTTCCCTCTTATTGTTCATCCACACAATTCTCATGTAATCCCTATGAAATTACATTCCATTCAAATAGATAAAAATATCATTTATATAAACAATCAATGAACTGATCATGTTTATTTATATATATATATACTATTAATTAAATCCATGAAGTTAAAACTGGTACTTATAAAACCAAATTATAACAAAATATAATCATAATGCTTATACCTTGTAATAAAATTATTTTTTATATCCTCTATGAAACTAAAATGATGATATCCAATATGAATGTCATTAATATAAAAGTATTGAATTCAATAAAATTTTTCAAATTAGTCTACAATCTAGGATAAATGTTACTTAATATTTATTGAGAGCATTTTATGTACATGATAATCAATGAAGAGTTTCATCGATCACTCGATCTTCTTAATTAAAATAACATCTTCACCCCAACATATCCATGTTGGACTAATTAATCATTTTTCAAAGTACAAATTTTATTTTGACAATTCCTACAACTCTATTAGGTTATTTTATTAGGATCTATTTGAATATGTGAGGATCTTGGTGTGATTACAATTGAGAACTAAACATCATGATTCATTGTAAGACTAATAAATTCTTTTATAAATATAAAAACAAACTCCAGAAAAATAGGCACAACTTCGATGTTGAGTTTCTCCATAAGAAAATAATATAAAAACCACATTTAATTATAATAAATGTCATATAAAATGGATGGAATCAACAATGTATATTAATATCATTCATCAAACTAGTAGAAAATTATTGGTAGTTGGATAATTTTTTTAGACTGGGTGAAACTAAAATGGATTTGAATATTTAAATTTGGTGGATGATTGATTTTTTAAACTACAATTTTGAATGGAATTATGATATTTAAAAAAATAAAATTTATTATTTATACATGTTTTAAGTTCATAGGGTTCCCTTGGGTGTGTCATCATGATTTGGGAGAGTCCTATCCTAAAATACTATATTAAAGAGAAGTATTCATTAAACATGGTTTGATTGTAATTGTGATAACCATAGAAGAAACCATGCTGCCTGGTTCAATGGACCAGAAGGTGTCGCATGGTTTTATTTTACCATGAAGGAGAATTAAGGATGTGTTGTTTTTATATGGTTTATTTAATAGGCTTCACATAGCCTATGCTCATTTTTTTAAACTGTGTGGATAATCAAGCCCACATGTTTCCAATTTTTTAGTACATGTCTCTACGTGGAACATTATTGGCACAAAATTGGTTGAACAATATGGGAAAATCTTTTAGGTATCATTTCTTATCCAGTGGTGGCCACACTATTTGATATAGGTTAATTCAAACTATACAATCAATACATCCATACCCACCATTAAATGTGAAAATAATTGTTTCCCTTAATGACTCAAATATATTTTTCCCTTCCTTAAATCTCATTCTCCGCACACGTAACCCCTCCCTCTGAGGATCATCATTCAATCCACTTCTATGTTGTGAATGATCCTCCTCCAATTCACTCTGATTGATGTGTCTTCAAGTTCAATAGATAGGCCACAATATGTATACAACTCCTATTACATATTATAGTCATTTATATTCTCTCCTTCTATGTTATTTTTGTGTGACTTAATACATCCAATTTTTAGTGAGTTCTTAATTTTTTTAATTTTACTCAAACTGGACCTAATTATCCTACAATGTTTGATGAGTGAAGCATCCAAAGTCTATGGTAGGTGTTATACCTTCTATAGAAACATTTTAATTCTTTATATGCGTTGTTACACTAAATTATGTTCCTTAATCCTCTAAATATTCCTCAAAAATACTAAATAATTTAATTTTGAATTTTCATCTTATCGATAATTTCATTATCATACAATGAAACACATCCTCAAGGTTTCCACCTTGTTAGAAGATATACCATTGGTAATTCATACCATTAATGGCCTATTTTTAATTTCATAATATGTTAACAACCATGTATGTGTGTGTAATTTTCACTTCTAATAAATTCAATAATTAATGAAGTGGATATAGATAACAGGATGGTCATGATTTCTACTTTCTTCCCATGATGCATTCTATTGTTGAATACATTGATTTAAATTAATTTAATTAATATGGTTTAATGACTGATATTTAATTCATTACACATAATTATTATGTCTTATACCATTTCCATGGGATTATTCTTAATATCTCAAACATACTACATGTATCCAATACTATTTTCTATATATCTTGTGGAATTATATAAATTCATATGTGTTTTTCTTTATGAATTGAATAAAGATTTATACCAATAGCTTATGAATCATGTTTCATTGGTGAATGTGTGTCATTTATATTAAATTCCATGTATATTAGATTGTGTAAAATTATTTTGTTAATATAATTATAGTTTGGTACATAAAACTATCTTTTTCTATTATGTTTTTGAGAATTATAAGCCTCATCTACTTTCATCTTAGGATAGAACACAAATCCCTAATAAAGAAAATCATGGATGTACTCATCCTGGTTTCCTTGGTACAAATTTATAAACATGGTGGGATAATTTGATTGAACTGTTTGGGATCTTCAAGTTTATACTCTTTGGTGAAAATTGTTCCCTAATAGAACATATATGGATGAACTCATCAAAAATATGTAAACATAATTCCTTATGTGATACATGGTTCCCTATGTGAGATACCTAGAATGGACATGAAGTTTACCATGCCAATAGAGGTATAATGGATTTAATTACATATAACCTTATATAGACATTGTTGTATTCATTATATCATGGTCTTATTTTAAACCATTCAGATTCCATTATGGATTTCCTTTAAAAGGATCATGATTCCATTATTGGTTTTATGGAGTCTTTTATTGTATTAATTATTTACATTATTTTTTAATTATTACATTATAAGAGTACAATAATCTTGTCTTAGGGGTGTGGCATCCATGTAAATTAACAATCTTGGCATTGACCCACATATGTTTCCTCATATATGTTTCTATTTGTATACTATGTTACCTATTTAGGTCCACATATTTCAGACACTCGTCATAGGTCAATGTAGGGAGAGTTGATTGGGTATCTATTTAATAACCAAAACCAAAGTTTTATTAATTTATTGAATTATATCCACAAATTGTGGAACACTATTCACATTATAGTGAACAAAATGGATTGATATAGACACATTTGGTGGTGTCCTGCAAGGATTAAATATCAAACCCTTCTCATGACACCATTTAACATGGGTACTTGAGCATATCATCATTTTTAATGGCATATATATCATTTGTTAGTGTTGTGATGTGAACATGGTAACAAGGATTCACATTATTGAACAAGTACTTAGGATATCTACGGATTATCCAGTGAGATATTATTCATTTTATTATTTCATTTTAATTTTTATACCTATTTCTTTTATCGTGTAGAATCATTTAAACATGCATGAATTATTATAGATATTTATGTTTTCCTTTTAAATTTATTTCTTCCAAATATTTATCTTTATCTCTTTTTGACATAATATTATTACATCGGTTATTTTCTATTAATTTTAGCATTATATACCATGATTAGACTCTAGAAAAATTGGTATATTCTCCCTATATTTTCAATTAATTTAAACCTTATATACCATGATTAATCTCTGGACAAATTGTTATATTCACCGTATATTGTAATGTCTTGGAAATTCCACACAAAATGTTTTTATATGGAATTATTATAAGATCGTGAAATCTGACAGTGCATAATTATAGGGCCGAAAATTCCTAGAATGATCCATCGATGTTTTGTTAAGAATTAATTAGCGCGGATAAGCAGTTTTCTTGTAAAATTGGAATGACACGTAAATAGTTTCTCAAATAAAAAAATCCAATGGTTTTATTGCATTCAAGTAGGTGGGTTTACCCTAGGTGTTACATAAGTTTAGTTGGCGCAGGCCTCCGGTGAAAAAACCTAAAATGGAATAATTTTAAATAAAATAATTAATAACATTATTCTATTTTTCAAATACATATAACTCACCAATGCTATGTTGGATTAATAATAAAATACCACCGCTGATCTCATGAGGGTATTCTCTCTTTAGACAAATACTAACATTAGTCGTTGTAGTTAACTAGTGAATGTTATTTTTTTTCCATAAATAAAATAATTAAGTGACATTTATTTTATTTTAAAATTCCTAACATCTAAACGGTAACACATATTAAAAATCCAAGAGTACCGTTTCATTTTTTTGGGGTTTGTTTCAACTTGGAATGGACTTTCCTCGACCGATACTAGTTGAGGGTGACTATTAATAATTTATTGAACTTTTTTTCAGGTACGTTCAGTAAACGCATGAGTGGTATTTTCAAACATTTGAACTAGTGGTAAAATTAAAAATCCATGGGAAACGTTGAATCTGTATCACCTGGATTTACTTATGGTAGGCTCACTTCGACAACAATAGGTCTGGAGAAAACATAATATTTTAATTCTTTTAAAAGAATAAAAAAATAACATAGGTTTGTTATTTTTCATCTCATTTCTTCCAACGGACAAGTAGTAACGTGCGGCTTGCGGCGTGTCAAGCCAATTGATGGATTGACCTTTCATTCAATGTAACTGCACTGTTGGTGAATTAGTAATGTTTCAAGTTAATAGGACTCCATTAATTCCACTAATGATGCACACCCTCCCCCTCGTCTATTTTTATGGTGGTTGGGGAAAGGTTTCAACCCTACTTATCCATGAAACAAACTGATGAAAATGTATAGTGACGCCAAACCATTGGATGATTGACCCTGTTCTAGTGGTAGGTGAGGATCGACACCGAAATGCCTAACATGAGATCAAAGATCTAGGAACGTTGTTTGAGGGTAGTTGCGGGGGATGGATAACACTGAACCAATTCTACAAACACATTCTCATCATTGTTCTCGAGGTAGGGGATATTTTCGTTGTGCCTTTTTTATTCCCTTTTCTCCATTCTAGAAATTTCATGAAGAATGATAGTCAACCGACTAATGGGTAGACTAGAAATTCCTTCATCATTGCAAGATTTTAATGCAGGAGGCCATGTGGGATTTATATTGATGATTATTTTATTTGATACTGATCACCTAAAACCCTAATGTTTACATGCTAACATGGAGGTTGTGGGATTGACGAACCTTTCCCGAACACTCCTCTATCTTTCTTTCCTTGCGCAACCTTGGAATACCGCGACCACATCGATGCACGCCGCATTTGGAGGGTTTCAGCTCATTAGATAGGGTTAATGGAGGATATGTCCTGCATAATGGCCAGTTGTATGAAGGATGGCGGTGCGACCACCGTGCCACTGAAGAACGGAAGCTGCGACGGAGGCCCCACCCACCTCTGGCAGGTTCAATAGTGACTAAGTGGCTCCCATGCGGCTCTGACGCCTCTCCAACCAAATGGTATCTGGGATATTTGTGAATTTGGGTGACTGTGTGGTTACACACACCGTTTTAGACAAAACCAAGATGCCACCATCGAACCGGGTCGTCACCTTTTCACCGGGTCGTCGATCCCACACTAGGATGCTTCCCACAAGTCAGGGTGCCACCCTTGCATGGGGATGATTCCCTCAAGATGGGTCACAACACTCTGACAGGGCCACCATTTTCATAGTAGAACTCCACCCACATGTCAGGTTGTCGCCCTTGGATCGGGTCACCGCCCTCGAACCGGGCCGCCTCCCTTAAACTACATCTTCACCCTCACACAGGGTCACCGCCCTTGTGCTGGGCTACTACCCTCGAGTTGGGCTACCACCCTCGCCCGAGGATGCTACCCTCGAGCTGGGCCGCAACCGATTGACCGGGACACCACCCTCAAAGTAGAACGCCACCCTCAAGCTAGGTCGTCGCCCATGGATTGGGTCGCCGCCCCAGCAAGCCGCCGCCACAGGGTCGGGCCACTGCCCCAAGTAGGCTAGGCATCCCCTTTACAGGTCTCCCTTGTAGGCCGCACCCATTTTAGTCCATTACATAACTCAGCCTAGTGGGCTCAGTCTACCATGTCTTACCCCAGACTAGGTCGGGGCAGGGGGGGGTAAGTCCGACCGGTTCGGACCGGATCAGTGCCCCATTGTGCCCTAAATCATATAAAGGGCCATATCATGAGAACTGGACGTCAGTTTGAAGAACCATCTATGGTGTCAAGATCATTGGATAAAGGAAGTACTTTTTGGTTTACTCCTTGTATGTTTTGGATAATGTTAGGGTATAGATGGGTTGGATCTAACCCAACTCCAATCTGGGCCCTAGAGTTACAATACATAAAACTCACAAACCGGGTGTCTGATTGATGCACCGTCGCCGAGTCAGAACCCTTACATCATGGAAGTATTTTGGTTTACTCTACTGTGGATCTTAGTTTTGGTCGAGGTAAAATCAATATCTTGAGGGATGATTTAATGGAACTAGAGCGCAATGGGTGTGAGAAATATAGTGATAGGTAGCGAGACGGAGGTCGGAGAAAGATAATGTGGAGATCAGTGCTCAGCCATCCGATGCTTTTTAGTGCATGTCGATCCTATGTAGGTCATATCCTTTGTGTGTTAGCGCTCACATATCCTATGTGGTCAGCGCATACCAATCTCATGTGGGTTAGATCCTATCTAGGTCAGCGCTCAGTAATCCTTTCTAGGTCATTGCATAGTGATTATATGATGGTTAGATCCTGTGTGGGTTAGTGGGGGTTAGTTACCTAAAAAATCATGGTGGGTCGTATCCTATGTGGATCATTAATTGGTTTGTACCTACAGATCTAATGTGGGTCAAACATTTTATGATCAGAAGTAGTGCCTTTTGAGAGAATAATATTATCTAGCTTCAAGACTAATCATTTGTACATCTATACTTATCTGAAAATCTGGTTTAAACTAAGACTCTCTGAGATTTGTCATTACATTGTGCTTTTGGTTGAGGTTATGTCATGTCATACTATACCTGTGTGGTTAACTATCATCATGGTGTTACCTGTGTGGTTTTTTTACCTTCATCATGTTACATATGTGGTACTGCTACCATCGTGTTGTTATCTTCCTCATGTTACATGTGTGGTACTTCTATCTTCGTGGTATTACCTGTGTGGTACTACTATCATCGTGGTGTTACTAGTGTGGTACTTCTATCATTGTGGTGTTACCTGTGTGTTAGTTATTTCTTTGTGGTGTTACCTGTGTGGTACTTCTACCTTCGTGGTGTTACCATCAAGGTGTTATCTTTTTAGTGTAACCTCTATGGTAGTTCTACATATTTGGTGTTACCTATGTGGTACTTCTACCTCCATGGTGTTACCAGTGTGGTGCATCTACCTTGGGGGTGTTACCTTTGTGGTCTACATCCCTCTAGTGTGAGATGAGTCTGTCTTGATTACATAGGAATATGTTTGGGAATATACCTAAGTAGAGTTGTGGACTATTACATAATAATTTTTGGTTTTTCCATTGTGGAACTCTAGGAGTCCTCTGAGGGTCATAGGGACCCTACTGAGTAACGTTATACTCACCCCATCATGGGCTTTTATGGAACCTTTTGGTGTCTTTTGCAGACGACGTATAATGTTAATCAATTCTGAGGGAGCTTGGACTTGATGGTGCTCAGAGATAGGATTTGATGGTGCTTGGAGCTGGACCTTTTGGCGTGATGTGACATAGGTACTATTGATCATGGGTTCTACCTACCCTTCAGTTATGATCCTTGGAGAGAACGATCCAAGAGATGTGTTGTTTTTTTCAGTTGTATTTTTTCATTATAGTTTTACATGAACATTCCAGTTGGGATTTTATTCCGGCCCCTTTACATTTTGTACACCTCTGTTTACTATACAGTTTACTTTGTGCTCGTGTCATGTTGTGTGCTTGGTTGTGTGAGTTTTATGTTATAAATGTAATGCCTTATCTATTTTAGTGATATTCTATTCCGGTGCTAGTCTCCAGCCCCTGGCCTATGGATGGTGGGCTTGGGTTCTTCATGACATGGGCCCCGAGGGACGGTTCGTGACAAAGTGGTATCAGAGGAGTTCATTTCTACCGATGAACTAGAACTATGATCTTTTTGTATGCCAATAGTGGTAAGTGTTATGAGTGTGGTTTTCAGTTTGAAAGAATCCAGTGTTGTTGAAGCGGACAACATATCCACACATCAGGACCCTGAATATTGATTTCGGACTCAATGCATGGAAGCATTGATTACATGTGTTTTTGAAAATGTTTTTATTGTGATTTCTTGGAGTCAACTCATCAGGTATAACATAATAATCATCGCGCACGTATTCATTATCAGGATGCCTACGCGTAGATAACCAACCTAGATTCTCGATAGAGTACATGATGATGGTCCACTAATCAATGAGGCCTCGGTGCAGGTTCCTCATACACTGTTAGCACCTTCGGGTGGTTTACCAACAACACCACTACCCATTGGAATGTGGTTACCACCAGCTCTACCAGTAGAGGATGCACACTGACTGAGCACATTTCACAAGTACCAGCTACAGTGGCCTCTGACTTTTCGAGGTGATATATATACCGAGGCATATGAGGACTAGATGGAGGTTGTGGCTAGAGATATGTGACTATTTGAAACAATAATAGAGAAGAATGTGATCTCAGCTTCTAGTCTTTTAAAGTGATTGACAATGAGGATGGTCTCCATATTGATGAGGCATTGGTATGTGTAATTTTTCCTGAGATGGTACCTATGGGTAGTGTTCTAGCTATATCCCTACTCATTGGATAGTAGTAAAACCAATATTACTTGTCATGACACATGTAGTCTCAGTGCCTTACAAATGTTTCAGCATCCAATACCCCTCAGGATCCAAGGCGCACCCTAATCTTAGGTGGGTGTGGACTGCCTTGAATATGTAGAAGATAGTTACCTAAAACTTGTACAACTAGAACATGATGACATTTTCATAGTAGAGTAGTCATCGAGGCACAACGACCATCCCTGGTACCTGATGAATTCATTACAATCAGTGATCCAGGGCTCAGACCTTTGAGATATGTCGGTTTAGGGACATCCGAGGAAACACTTTTCCTCTATGCATTCCAATTAATGTTTGGTGGCAAGAGATAACATTTTTGGTTGAATGTTATTTGGCTAAGCAGATACTTCCAGTGAATGTTAGCAGTTGAACGATTGGAAATTGATGTCAGTATCAGAGAATCAGGCATGTAAAATGTTTCGGGAAGAGGAAGTGTTAGGGATTGATTAATATGTAGATAATTAGATGTGGATTTGGGGAATGTAGAGCAGCATGATCTGGTATACTATTCGACTTGTTACAACCACCACCTAAATGTGGTCCCCAATAGTCCTAGGGAGCTGGAGGACAAGGGAAGGACGTTGCAACATTCGGTCAATGAGTGTGACCCAAGGGATCCCAGAATAGATAGATTTATTGTTTGTGTTTATTAGTAGTTTTCAAATTAATAGACCTGTAAACTAATCATTCCTTCTTTCCACGGATCATGTTCAAGACATAGATTTTCCGGTAATGTTGTTGGCTTGACCCTCATGTCTGGAGATACCTTGGGGAGAAGACTTGATAATCACACTAATGTCGATGGTGTGATATAACCCTTGAAATGATAGTTTTGTTTGGAACCACATGGGGACAACATCAAGGCCTTGTGATGTTAGTTTGGATAGGACTGGACATCAACAGTTCATACTTTGATTGACTGTATTAGGCAAAACATTTGTGGTTTATCTACAACGTTGTGATAGGATTTTCCTGAGTCGTTGTAAAATGAAACCCAAGAAGCACATGAAAAACTTCTGTATCAGAGGGTGTAGCCAATCACTCTTACGTCAGGCAGCATTACACTCATAGAAGTAGGACTTCTATGTTTTCATTTCCCAAAAAGAGTGTGGGGACATATTTTCTAAAGGTATTTTTAGAGTCACCTCCCCGAATGGAGATGGAATTTTACTTTGGCTGGGTGCTACTGGAGTTTTGAACCAGACTTCTTCAGTGAAGCTCCACCCATTTCAGCATTAACGAAGAAGGGGTATCCCTTCCAATTGATGGAGAAGTGTCAATAGAGATTTCAATAGCTGAGAAAATGAATGTTTACAGAGTTCCTCCAGTAATGTGTCCTTTAAATAGTTTATATTGTTGGGATGTGAAACGTGGTAGAAAACACACTCAGGAGGAGCTCTGGTCTACTGCTATGAAGTGAGGCGTCAGAGTAGAAAGTCACGCTGCAGATATCCTTAATGGATAAAGATGAAGTTTCGTACCTCCATTTTATGACTATCACTCCCCCAATTCATCAGAAAATTCAAAAGGCATTGTTTAGGGACTTTGACTATGAGACTCGACATTCTATGATTTCCACAGGAACGGAACCTGAGGGATTATTTTGAAGGAGGGGAGCATTTCATCCTTTTCATTTCATGTACAATGGTGTCGATGAGGCTAGAGAAGGAATTTTTTAAAGAGTTCCATATGTCCCCTCTAGAGGTGCATCCTGGAGTGGCAGAGATGTACTTGGACCACCTATGCCAGTACTCGTGGCCATGGATGAAAATTCTATGGTAAAGTTTGTATAACGAAGTCTCACTTTTCATCAAGTGAAGACTACACAGAGTTGGAAGATTTCATTTGCCGATCGGATATAGAGACCCTTGGAGTTCCAGGAGGGGGACCATGTATTCGTGAAAGTCTCTTGTAGAAGGGGACTAAAAAGATTTTGGTGAGGTGGAAAGTTGTCACTGAGGATTATCGGTTCTTTTCTGATACATCATAGGATAAGTGAGGTATCATACTTCTTGAATCTTCCACCGCAACTATAGAGGGTTCACAAATTCTTCCACATATCATAGATAATGATATTCTTGCATGACCCATCTCACAACATCAACCATGACGAGATGGAATTTCATGATGGGGTTCAATTTATAGAGGTTCCATTGGAGATTGGGGATTGAGAGGATTGGTTCCTTCATGGGAAATTAATACCTCTGGTGCGCATACACTGGTAGTAGGAGAACCTCTTGGAGAGAAAATTGGAGTGGTAGGCTCAGATTCATGCTTAGTACCCACATTTAGATGACTTTCCTTTGTTTTGGATTTCGAGGAAATAATTTTTTAAGGTGGGGAGAATGTTGTGTTTCAAATATTCAGTATAAATTTTATTTATATCGAATTATTTTGAGACCACAAAAACTGACTGCGCATGATTCTGAGGCATGAAGTTCCTAGAATGATCCATCACAGTTTTTTTCATCTTTAATTAGTTCACAAAATTAGTTTCCATGTTAATGTGGAATAACTCTTAATAGGTATCTCTCATTAGAAATTTTAGGGCACCTTTGTGTTTAGGTTGGTAGGTTTACCCTAGGCATGACTTATGTTTAGTTGGCACATGCCTCCGGTAAATTCACCAAAAAATGGCATGATTAAATATAAAATGTAATGGCCCGGACCTCTCTGGTCCATTACATTTTGATAATGTAGTGTTGGAGGTGTTCCGGGAGGTCAAGGTGACTTATCCCCAACACTTTTCCAAATTTTCAGTTTTGTGAATAGTGATTCCAATTTTATGAACAGTATCGGTAGGTGAACAATGTTTCTATCGGTGAGGATTAGTGAACACTGTTTCTATCGGTGAGGTTCTATCGGTGGACTTCTATCGGTAGACACGAACAGTGTTTCTATCGAAGAGATTCTATAGGTGGACTTCTATCAGTATACATGATCAATGTTTCTATCGGTGAGCTTCTATAGGTGGACATCTATCGGTAGACTTGAACAGTGTTTCCAGAACTGTAACCTTCTAAGGGTGACCTTATAATGGTAGACTTGAACAATGTTTCCAGAATGGTAACCTTCTAACGGTGACCTTATAACAGTAGACATGAGCAGTGTTTCCAGAACGGTAACTTTCTAACGGTGACCTTATAACGGTAGACTTGAACAGTTTTTCAAGAATGGTAACCTTCTAATGGTGACCTTATAAGGGTAGACATGAACAGTGTTTCCAGAATGTTAACCTTCTAATGGTGACCTTATAACGGTAGACATGAACAGTGTTTCCAGAATGGTAACCTTCTAACTGTGACCGTATAACGGTAGACTTGAACAATGTTTCCATAACGATAATCTTCTAATGGTGACCTTCTAACCCCAGACTTGAACTGTCTTTCCAGCTTCCTACAGTTTCACCCCTTTGACATTTCCTTTGACATAAAATACATTTACATCCTATTTTATGGTTTCTTAGGTCCGATTCAAATGCCATAAGTCATATATTAATTATCCCTAAATCTCGGGATGTTTTTACTTGGTCAAATCGTGTGGGTTAATGCGATCCATTTTTAATGGAGAATTAACCGGATCCTAAACCGTCGCCCCATTAAATCTTCAAAAAGGAACCATAAATCATTCTCCCTTATTCTCCCCTTTGTTCTCAGCTAAGAGAGACTAGAACCTTTCAATCATTCCTGTAAGAGTTTCAGAATCTAACCCTAATCCTCTGATTTATACCGCTCTATTTTGGATGAAACAGAGCTGTGTTGGTCAATATTTTCAATAAGGTATGTTTTATCATCGTTCCTTTGGGGATCCTCTTCTCTTGTTTCTCCCCTCCAAATTGTACCATGTAATTTCCAAGATTATAATAGATTTTTCTTGGGGATGGTTAGTATTTTCATACCGTGGCATCCTCTGGTGGGTGCAGTTGTCCTGAGAGGAGGATTTTGACCCGTTGTGTAGATAAAGGACGTCAAGAACTCTTCGAGGTAGGGGATTCTTGGAATCTCTAATTATATATGTGAAATCGTAGAATTTTCATGATTTAGCCCTTTGTATCATAATGAAATTTACCTAACTAAATACTTGTACCAGATTAAAAGAATTGGTTGATCGCATGCTGTTGCTTTGTACCATGATAACGGTTTGCCTCATGTTTTGCTAGACAGAGTGCTATCTATAGTTTTTTGATTAGTTGTTCATTCATGATGGAAATTGATAATGAATGTAAAGCCAGAATTAATTGTTAATTAATTGGATAAATATAAGGATGCATGTAAATGAATCTGGTTGTTTCCGTTGTTGTAGTTGTTCTAATTTGAGGTTAATCAAATTTGGGAAGTAAGCATGGTTATTTAATTGTGATAGATTACTGATTAGGTCTCCCATAATTGGAACCTATGAATAACAAATCTTCTAATTCAATATGGATTATAGAACAGATTTTGTGAGAATTTCTTAAAGGGTTATGAGTTACCATTTTGATTGTTAAAGGGTCAAGAGCCCATTGATGTGATGTTATGTTTTCTTGCTTCTTGTGATGTGATGTGAGCCTGGATGGGTGTTGTGATATGTAGAGGCATGGGGACTTGTGGTTGTGGTAGTGGATGACACCTAGGGTGGCGGGATGCATCAACTTATGCATGTGGGTGTCGGGGAGGACACCAAGGATGATGGTATGGGATGGATGTGATGGATGGATTTTGGTGGTTTTGTTTGGTTGTTTATCTGCTTTACTTTTTCCCACTACTCAAGTCAGCTGGTCTTGCTTACCCTCCTTATGAAGGAATCAAAGACACGCTGGGTGTGCCACGTGCTTTCAGTGTTTAGCCTCTCGAGGGAGAATGGGTCTATGCTCTTGCTATAGGTGTAAAAGACTCGATGGGTAGTATATATACTCACCGTGTTGAGCCCCCTTTGTATTTAGTTTCATAGGATGCCTTTCTAGAATGTCTGGAAATATGGGAAAGTAATTCTGTAATGAAATTTTGATTAAATGGTGATAATCCATGGGGTGGGAGATACTGGAATTTAAAGGTGATGTGAATCTTAAAAGGAGCAGTTGATTTTTAGTGTGATGGTAATGAAGTTTAATGTTAAATTATTCATGGTTAATTAATGGTTAATAATTTAATTAACGTACAGTGGAATTGATAAAATGAGAATGGAGTAATCTAATAATGCTCTTCAAATGCTTGTGTGCTTATAGGACACCTATTCTTAGAAGTAGAATCCTAGAGTCCGAGAGACGTTAGCTGCATTTGTATCTAAGACTAGTTAATGCCCATAGTGTGGATGTGAGTAATATATATATTCTATAATTTTTGTGTTTCTATATGCTACTCCACCATGTCGGTAAGGGAAACTAACACCCCAGGGATTCTGAGCCCTGGGGGGTGGGGTGGTGTTTTCCCTCTGATGGGAGGTCGAATGGCTGAATACCCCGTTTGGCCCCGTTCTCTTCTCTTGGTAGATACATGTGAAAACATTCCCAACAGTTAGTTTCCCCATATATGTGTGTAGAAGGATGTAATGGATTGTGGTTATTTCAAACACATATATTCTAGATATAGTATCCTTTGGACTACTATAGGTGTAAGGTGTACATGATGTGATGGCTTGATGATCCCTACTCGGTGTATGGGCTATAATGTATTGAGGTATAATACCCGTTTTATAATGCACGTTATGCAGGATTTGGTGTCTCCCGGAACATACCTGGTTACTTTTGGTTTTGAGGATGGTGTGGTGCTTCGCCCAGGTGTCTGCGGGCAAGCCTTTGTGGTGCACAGGGTGCAGAATGTGGAGCTTAGCCCGGGTGTCTGCGGGCAAGCATTTTGAGAGAGATGCACAGGATGTATGTCATTGGGGAGAAGCGGAAAACCATTGGAGAAGTAGTAGTGGGGTACCATTGATATTTTTCATTATATGCTATATTATGGTATGGGTTAATTGGCGAGAGTGGCCATGGTGAGGTTGGGAACATAGTATACTTATTTAGGTGATGAGTTAGTTTCACTTATTGTTCACTAGGATTTATAATGATTTCATTACTTTTGCACGAGAGGCTTGGGGAGGATCCTACTGAGTAAAATATTATACTCACCCTACGTATATATACAGTGTTTTATTTCTGGTCACTTAGAGCAGGTTGGAGATATTGCTAGTTACTACTAGCTTGTGGTTGGAGGAGCTGTTTGGGCTTGTGGTCGTAGCCATTTTACTTTCTATTGGGTAGTTTTAGTTTTCCCTTTCAGATGTAGTACTTTTTCAGGACATTCCATATGTGAACTTGGGTTTTATTTTATATTTCTGTTCTGAGTTGGAGTTGGTTGGAGTCTATTCTATCTATCTCTTCTACATGTGTTCTCTTAGAGGGTAATGCCTCCCATTTGTGTGTTTATTATACCCTCGGTGCTAGTCGCCAACCCAGGGCCTACTGGAGGCAGGAATCAGGGGTGATTATCTATCTTCTCACATTTCCGGCCCAGGAGGGGTACACTTTTTGGGGAGTGTGTCATGACAGAGTGGTATGAGTGGTCTGGTTGAGGGATAGGATGGAGTTTGGAGTTAGGCACAGGTGAGGTTACGTGGGATGGTAGGGAAACGATGTCATTCATGTTTTGCAAGTGGGGTAAACACTGGAGCCCGACAGAGACATAGGCATTTAGGGCCCCCTATGATCTATTGAATAGACCATTATGTTTACGATGGCTACTAAACAAAGTGATACTGGTTACAGGGTAGAGACCTAGGAAAGGATCATGCATCTTTATTATTTGCGCCTGTGTTTGAATGGGTAGACCTTGGGATAGGTTAACCTAAAATTAATTAAAGAAAAAAATTAATTTATTAATGGCGAGTCTTCCATATTTCAGGATTAGGAGTTCTAACAGTTTTAATTTTACAGGTATGGCTCCAGGTCGATGTCCTCGTCAGGTTTACGCAGAAGGTGTCCAGCTGTCTGTTCCAGCAGATCACCGCCGGGTGGAGGTTGACGATGATGACACTTGGATGAAGACACTCCGAGAGTTTCAGCGCCAGATTCTACAGAAGTACAAGGGCTCCGTTTCAGATGCAGTCAAAGAATACCGGTTGGAGGAGGTCGGGACAGGCTTTAGTTCAATTCATGCTCGGAAGGAACACTGGGTGTCCTTGGTTGTGACGATGATGTGTGGAGCAGCAAGGTAGTGGTGGTTCATGTTCCTCGAGGATCTTTAGGAGTCAGTGATCTCATGGGAGGAGTTTTGAGACAGGTTTAGAGTTGATTTTAATTCATCAACTTCGAAGGCATGCAGTCTCCAGGAGCTTCTTACCCTTCGACAATGGAGCTCCAGTGTTTGAGAGTTTGGAATTCGTTTTAGGAACCTTTTACGATGTTCTTCAGACCTGTTACCAGATGAGGAGGCCATGGAGAGGAATCTTGAGGAGGCTTTGCATCCAGAGATCCAGCACCAGGTCACCCCATTTATGTGGAAGACATATCTTGAGGTGCTGGAAAGGGTAGAGGTTGTTGAGAGGACTTTGACCATGACCAGATTGTCATGAGAGGGGAATCGCCGTGATTCCTCACGGAGCAGAGCTGTGGTCCGGGGTTCCCGCTTTTTAGGGCAGAAGAGTTTTCTTTCTCCTGGTGGTAGGTCCTAGCCCTTCTCATCTCGTTTCTCTGTAGGTAGAAACTATCGGGACTATGCCAAGGGATCGGACGCTTGTTTTTTCTTGTGGTGGTCATGGTCATCAGCAGCGGGAGTGCCCGAATTTTCAGAGCAGTCATCGTGCACCAGGCGCTCCGCTTCAGGTTCCTCTATTGAGGCAGTTCCAGCCGAGGCAACAGCAGTAGTTTGCACCAGCATTATATCACTAGAGGTAGATGGAGAATGCAGAGGAAAACCCCTTGACGCTCCCCGTCCTCAGAGAGCAGAGCACAGCCATGGTGTTGGTCGTCATCAGGGTTAGGTAGGCCATGGAGGAGGTCGTGGTAAGCTTCATGCACTAGCGTTGCCAGCCCCAGGTGATCCAGATGTCGTTCGAGGTACCCTTTGGTTGTTTTCTACCTTGTTGTATGCCTTATTTGATTCAGGAGCAACACAGTCCTTCAAATCACCTACCCTTGTCCTTCCTTTGGGACTTGAGGTTGAGAGGCTTCTAGTGCCCTTGGTGTTGACTATGCCATTTAGAGGTCGAGCCGACTTGTTTGAAGTACGTAAGGACTATGAGCTAGTGTTGGGGCAACACTGCTCTTGCGGATATTTCTTATGTTTACAAAGACAACCATATGATGTCATACTCGGCATGGATTGGTTGTATTCGGTGCAAGCTATTGTGGATTGATACAGGAAGATGGTCATTTTATTTGATGTAGATGGAGAGAAACTAGTGTTTGTTGTGAGCGAGAACCTTGGATGGGTCATAGACGAGTTCGATCCTTATCATCCATGATGGTTGAGTTCTTCAGAGGTTTAGCAGATGGTGTTTCCTAGGGTCGTAGAGGAGTACCCTGATGTCTTTCCGGAAGAGGATGTAGCATTACCCCCTCGACGAGAGATCGAGTTTGGGATCGAGAAATATCCAGGAGAGTCTTCTATCTCTATGTCTCAGTATAGGATGGCCCCTTCTGAGTTACGAGAGCTATGTATACAGCTTGATGGTCTGTTGCAGTGCGGTTTTGTTCGGCCAGGTGTGTCACTGTGGGGTGCACCAGTTTTTTTGTGAAGAAGGCTGGAGGCAGTTTGTGGTTGTGCATTTATTATCGTTGATTAAACAAAGTGACAATAATGAACCTATATCCTCTCCCACAGATTGATTACTTATTCGATCAACTGAAGGGTGCAAGTTGGTTTTCAAAGATCGAATTGCGGTTAGGATATCAACAGATGCGTGTAAAGGATGGTTACATCCCAAAGACTGCTTTCTATTGTCGTCATGGGCATTATGAGTTTGTTGTAATGCCATTCGATGTGACGAATGCTCTACCTGTTTTCATGGGGTTGATGAATGCTGTGTTCCGTGAATTCCTGGACAAGTTTGTTTTGGTTTTCATCGATGACATCCTTGTGTACTCCACATCTATAGAGGATCATGCAGAGCATCTACGAGCCATTTTGGGAGTTCTTTTCCAACATCAGTTGTTTGGGAAGTAGCCGATGTGTGAGTTTTGGGCTCGAGAAGTTCGTTTCATTGGTCATGTTGTGTCCCAACAGGGAGAAGCTGTAGATCCGTCGAAGATAGAATCAGTGGTGTCTTGGGCCGCCCCCAAGACCGTGTCAGAGGTGCGAAGTTTCATTGGTCTCATAGGCTATTATATGTGGTTTGTAGCCAATTCCACCCGATTTTCGACTCCTCTGATAGCTTTGACTAGGATGGATCAAGCGTTCATATGGACTAATCAGTGTCTGATAGCTTTCGAGTTTCTAAAAGAGATTTTGGTAAGTGCTCCAATCCTTTATCTTCTAGTGGAGGGAGTCCAGTTTGATGTTTTTTGTGATGCTTCACATCTTGGGCTAGTCTGTGATATCATGAAGCAGAGGTCAGTTGTTTCTTATGGGTCTCAGCATTTGCGTCCCCATGAACACAACTATGCCACCCATGATCTTGAGTTCGCAGCCGTGGTGTTTTCTCTAAAGTTGTGGATACATTACCTCATTGGTGAGCACATTGTGGTTTTCACTGATCATAAGATTTTGAGGTATTCTTTCTCCCAAGGTGACATGAACATGCGGTAGCGTCGATGGATGGAGTTCTTGCAGGAATACGACTTTGAAATATCATATACACTTAGAAAAGGGAATGTTTCAGTTGATGCACTGAGCCGGAAGTCATGTAATGATGTTGTGCATGAATATGGTGATTCCTATAGAGTAATGTAGGAACTATCATCTATTCATCTAGATATGGAAGAGGTTAGAGGTAGAGGTTGTCTTTTCCAGATGAAGATGTAGTCACCCCTGATGTAGAAGGTTGAAGAGTCTCAGTTGGGTGATCTAGAGGTGTAAGTTTAGATAGACAGAGTTGATTGTGGTGAATCCACTAATGGTTGGTCGGAGGATGAACAACATCATGTGGTGTATAATGGAATGCTTTTTGTTCCCTTGGTGATGCGTGAGACGGTTCTCCGAGAGATCCATAGTTCGCCCTTGGCAGTACATCCTAGTTTGACAAAGATGTACTGATCCTTGAGAGTCAGATTTGCTGTCCTGGGCTGAAGCGTGCGGTTGCAAAGTGTGTGTCTCGATGTTTACTCTGCAAGCAGGTGAAGGCCGAACACCATGTTCTTGGTGGCCTTCTCCAGCAATTAGAGATTCCTCAGTGGATGTGAGAGGACATCCCAATGGACTTTGTTACAGGTTTACCTCGAGCTCTGGTAGGACATGATGCTATATGGGTGGTAGTGGATCGTTTAACAAAATTGGCCCAATTCATAGCGATCAATGAGTCGAGATTAATGGAACTTTTGTCGAGGCAATATCTGGAGGAGGTGGTGAGACTTCATGGAGTCCCTAGGATGATAATTTCTGATAGAGATCCACGTTTTGCCTCCAGGGTGTGGAGGGGTCTCCAACATGCTTTTGGTTCTCAACTATGCCTTAGCACAGCTTTCCATCCTCAAATAGATGGTCAAACAGAGCGAACCATCCAGACTCTTGAAGACCTATGGTGCTCTTGTGTTCTTGACTTTGTAGGTTCATGGATGAGGCACCTACCCTTGGTGGAGTTTTCTTACAATAATAGTTTTCACTCCACCATTGGTATGGTGCCATTTGAAGCCCTGTATGGTCGGCCATTCCATTCTCTGTTGTGTTGTACTAGTGTCGGGGAGTCAGCAATCCTCAGACCGGAAATAGTGCAGAATAAAACAAAGATGATTCAGGTGATTCGTGAGAGGATGAAGACTGCGCAAGATCATCAAAAATCATATGCTGATCAAAGAAAGAGACCCTTAGAGTTTAATGTTGGGATCATCTGTTTTTGAAGGTGACTCCCCGCCATGGGCAGCGAAGGTTTGGTCATGGAAGTAATATTTCTCCCCAGTTTGTTGGGCCTTTCGAGGTGTTCTCTCGTGTTGGAGCTGTGGCGTATCGAGTAGCACTTCCCACTCAGATGAGTCAGATACATGATGTTTTCCATGTATCACAGCTCCATCATTATCTTCATGATGAATCTCATGTTATCGATTGGGGATAGATCGATATTGATGTTGACATAAACTTCGATGAGCGACATGTGGAGATCCAAGACAGCAAGGAGAAGGTGTTTCGTGGGCATTCAATCCCCTAAGTTCGTGTCTTGTGGCGATACAATTGCATGGGGGATAGTACTTGGGAGCATGAGTCACAGATACGTGCTCAGTACCCAGAGTTGTTTAATGTTTAACTATTTTCATGTAATGATGTCTCCTTTGTGGTTAAACCATTCATGTTTTATTTATGAACTTATTTTTTTCCTTTTTGTTGCTTTCTCTCTTTTGAGAGGTATCTCGATCGGTGGTTGTTCGGGCCCTCTTTCTTTTATTTCCTCTTTAGGTTGTTTTTGAATTCTCGAGTATGAGAATGTTTTGAGAGGTATCTGATGTAATGGCCTGAACCACTCTGGTCCATTACATTGTGAAAATGTTTTGTTGGAGGTGTTCTGGGAGGTCAAGGTGACTTATCCCCTACACATTACTAAATTTCACATTTTGTGAATAGAGATTCCAGTTTTATGAATAGTATTGGTAGGTGAACAGTGTTTCTATCAATGAGGATCAGTGAACCGTGTTTCTATCGGTGTGGTTCTATCAGTGGAATTATATCTGTATACTTGAACAGTGTTTCAATCAGTGAGATTCTATCGGTGGACTTCTATCGGTAGACTTGAACAATGTTTCTATCGGTGGACTTCTATCTGTAGACTTGAAAAGTGTTTCCAGAATGGTGACCTTCTAATGGTGACCTAGTACCGGTTGACATGAACAGTGTTTCCAGAATGGTATACTTCTAACGGTGAAATTATAAGGGTAGACATGAACAGTGTTTCCAGAATGGTATCCTTCTAACGATGACCTTATAACGGTAGACTTGAACAGTGTTTCCAGAATGGTATCCTTCTAACGATGACCTTATAACGGTAGACTTGAACAGTGTTTCCAGAACAGAAACCTTCTAATGGTTACCTTATAACAGTAGACTTGAATAGTTTTTCCAGAATGGTAGGCTTCTAACAGTGACCTTATAATTTTAGACTTGAACAGTGTTTCCAGAACGGTAACCTTCTAACGGTGACCTTCTAACGATAAACTTGAACAGTGGTTCCCGCTTCCTACAGTTTCGCCCATTTGACATTTCTTTTGACGTAAAATACATTTAAATCCTTATTTTGAGGACTATTATTTCCGATTCAAATGCCATAAATCCTATGTTAATTATCCCTATAGCTCGGGATATTTTTACTTGGTCAAACCGCTTGGGTTAATGCGATCCGTTTTTAATAGAGAATTAACCGGATCTTAAACTGTCGCCTCATTAAATCTTCAAAAAGGAACCAGATATCATTCTCCCTGGTTCTTCCCCTTTGTTCTCATCGAAGAGACACTATAACCTTTAAATCATTCCCATAGGAGTTTCACAATGAAACCCTAATCCTCTGATTGCTTCTGCTCGATTTTGGATGCAACCAATCTGTTTCGGTCATTCTTCCCAATAAGGTATGTTTTAATGTCATTCCGTTGGGTATCATCTTCTATTGTTTCTCCCCTCCAAATTATACCATGTAATTTCCAAGATTCCAATGGGTGTTTCTTGGGGTTGGTTGGTACTGTCGTACCGTGGCATCCTCTTGTGGATGTAGTTGTCGTGAGAGGAGGATTGTGACCCATTGTGTAGATAAAGGACGTCAAGAACTCTTCGAGTTAGGGGATTCATGGATTCCCTAGTTGTATATGTGTAATCGTAGAATTCCCATGATTTAGCCCTTTGGATCACAATGAAATTGACCTAACTAAATACTTCAACCGGATTAAAAGAATTGGTTGATCGCATGTTATTGCTTTGTACCATGATAAAGGTTTGCCTCATGTTTTTCTAGATAGAGTGATATCTATGGTATCTTTGATTAGTTGTTCGTTATTGATGGAAATTGATAATGAATGTAAAGGCGGAATTAATTGTTAATTAATTGGATAATGATAATGAGGCATGTTAATGAATCTGGTTGTTGTCGTTGTTGTAGTTGTTTTAATTTGAGGTTAATCAAATTAGGGAAGTAAGCATGGTTATTTAATTGTGATAGCTTACTGATTATGTCTCCTGTAATTGGAACCTACGAATAACAAATCTACTAATTCAATATGGATTAAAGAACAAATTGTGTGAGAATTTCGCAAATGGTTCTGAGTTACCCTCATGATTGTTAAAGGTTCAAGAGCCCATTGATGTGATGTTGTGTTTTCTTGCTACTTGTGCTGTGATGTGAGCCTGGATGGTTGTTGTGATATGTGGAGACATTGGGACTTGTGGTTGTCGCATTGTATGACACCTTGGGTGGCGAGATGCATTTGCTTGTGCATGTGGGTGTCGGGGAGGACACCAATAATGATGGTATGGGATGGATGTGATGGCTGGATGTTGGTGGTTTTGTTTGTTTTTTTATCTTCTTTACTTTTCCCCACTACTCAAGGCAGCTAGTCTTGCTTACCCTCCATCCAAAGGAGGTGAAGACACGTGGGGTATTCCACATTCTTTCCCTGTTTAGCCCCTCAAGGGAGAATGGGTTTATGCTCTTTCTATAGGCGGCAAAGACTCGACGGTTAGTATATCTACTCACAGTGTTGAGCCCCCTTTGTGTTTAGTAGCATAGGATGCCTTTCTAGAATTCCTTGGAATATGGGAAAGTAATTCTGTAATCAATGAATGATTAAATGGTGATAATCCATGGGGAGGGAGATACTTGTATTTAAAGGTGATGTGAATCTTAAAAGGAGCAGTTGATTTTGGGTGTGATGCTAATGATGTTTAATGTTAAATTATTAATTGTTAATTAATGTTTAATGAATTAATTATTGTACAATGGAACTGATAAAATGAGAATGGAGTAATCTAATAAAGCTCTTCAAATTCTTGTGTGCTTATAGGACACCTATTCTTAGAAGTAGCATCCTGGAGTCTGAGAGACGTTAGCTGCAGTTGTATCTATGACTAGGTAATGCCCATAGTGTGGATGTGAGTTATATATATATTCTATACTTTTCATGTTTCTATATGCTACTCCACCCTGTTGTTATGGGCAACTGACACCCCAGGGATTCTAAGCCCTGGGGGGTGTTTTCCCCAACATTCTGATGGGAGGTCGAATGGCTGACTACCCCCTTTGGCCCCGCTCTATTCTCTTGGTAGATACATTTGCCAACACGCACAACAGTTAGTTTCCATATATATGAGTGTAGATGGCTGTTATTGCTTGTGGTTATTTCACACACATATATTCTATATATAGTATCCTTTGGACTACTATAGGTGTAACGAGTAAAGGCTCTGATGGCTTGAGTATCCCTACTCGGTGTATGGGCTATAATGGCTTGAGGTATAATACCCGATGTGTGATTCATGTTATGCAGGCTGTGGTGGCTCTCGGAACATACCTGGTTACTTTTGGTTGTGAGGATGGTGGTGCTTCACCTAGGTGTCTACGGGAAAGCCTTTGTGTTGCACGAGGTGCAGATTATGGATCTTAGCGCAGGTGTCTGCGGGCATGCCTTTAGAGAGAGATGCACAGGACGTATGTCGTTGGGGAAAAGAAGAAAAACAGTGGGGACTTAGTAGTGGGGTACCCTTGTATTTTTCATTATATTCTATATTCTTTAATGCGTTACATGGTGAGAGTGGCCATGGTGAGGTCAGGAACATAGTATACCTATTTAGGTGACGAGTTAGTTTCACTTGTTGTTCACTAGGCTTTAGTGTGATTTATTTACTTTTTTCACAAGAGGATTGGGGAGGATCCTACTGAGTATACTATTATACTCACCCTATGTATATATAAACTATTTTTTTTCAGGTCACTCGGAGTAGGTTGTAGATCAAGCTGGTTACTACGAGCTTGTGGTTGGAGGATCTGTTCGGGCTTGTGGTCGTTGTCGTTTTACTTTCTATTGAGAAATTTTGGTTTTCCCTTTCAGCTGTATTACTTTTGATTGACATTCCATATGTTCACTTGGGTTTTCTTTTATATTTCAGTTCTGATTTGGAGTTTTTTAGAGTCTTTCATATCTCTCTCTTCTGCATATGTTCTCTTAGTGGGTAATGCCTCCCATTTGTGTGTTAATTATACCCTCGGTGCTAGTCGCCAACCTGGGGCCTACTGGAGGCGGGACTCATGGGTCATTATCTCTCTTCCCACATTTCTTCCCCAGGAGGTCTACACTTTGTGGGTAGGGGTCATGAAATAAAATAATTAATGAAATTATTTTGTTTCTGAAAATATTATATCTAACGAATGGTAACTCGGGTTAAAAATACAAGACCACCGCTGAACTCATGAGGGCATGATATCTTTAGGAAGATACTAACATTGGCCGGTGTGAGCCACCAATTAATGTTAGTTTTTGACTGTAAATAAAATAATTTAGTGACAATTATTTTATTGTAAAATTTATAACATCGAAAAGGTAACTCAGATTAAAAATGTAAGAGTGATGTTGAGTTCATTAGGTCGTGTTTCCACGAATTAAAAATATGAAGGAACTATTGAATCTTCCACACCAAGATTTGTTTAAGGAATGCATCACTTCGACCACAGTACGTCTGGAGAAAAAGATAGATTTTATGTCTTTTAATATAATAATAAAAATAATTTATTTTTTTATTATCTTTATTTTCCTCTAACAGATAAGAGGAAACGTGGGACCAGGGACATTTCAAGCCAATCAATGAATTGACCTATCATTCTATGTAACGAAAAAATTGAGAAATTAGGATGTATTTTAATTAATGGGCCTCCATTAATTCAATGAATGTTTCACACCCTCCCCTTCTCATATTTATATAGATCTTGGGTAGAGGTGTTGGAACTGATTAACCAAGTAACGAAGTGGTGACAATGTGCAGTTATTCCAAACCCTTGGAGGTTGGAGCCAGTACCAGTGAGAGTTGACAAGAAACACCGAAACCCCAAACCAGAGATCAAAAATCGAGCGATGTAATTGGAGGCCTGTTTCGGTGGATGGAAAACACCGAATAGCTTCCACAAACACATGGTCATCATCATTCTTGAGGTAGGGGCTATTTTCATTGTACCTTTTTTATTCCCTTTTCCTAGTGCATGAAATTACATGAAGAGCGCGGGTCAACTGACTAACAGGTTGACCCATGATTCCTTTTTGTATGCAGGAGGTTATTGTGGAAATCCATGGGGGTTTATATTGAATAGTATTTCATTTATTATTAAATGAATAAAACCCTCATTTTTAATAGCTAATGTGGACGGTGTGGGCCTAAAAAACCCGTCTTGAACCATCCACAATCTAGTTATCCTTGCACCACCTTTGAAGAATGTGAGCACATCGACGCCCACCGCAAGAGGAGGGATGGGGATCATCAGCCATGGAGAATGGAGGAGGAGGCTGACACAATGGTCATCCATGAGAAGGAAGGCGGAGCGACCGCCACACCACCGATGAATGGAAGTTGCAGCGCAGGTTGAACGAGACCTTAACGGGTTCTGCGGTGATCGAGTGGTTCCCACGCATCGCTTCTGCCTCACCAACTGAATAGCCTCCAGGACATTTGGGAATTAGGGTGATAGGAGGGTTACACACCCCACGTCAGACAGTACCGGGCCGCCACTATTGAAATGGGTCGCTACCCTTGAACTGGGCCCTCACCCTCGCACTAGGCCGCCTCCCACATGCTGGGCTGCCACACTCGTGCAGGGCCACCACCCTTGATTCGGGCCCCACCATCAGACATAGATGCTTCCCTCGGAGAAGGCTTCCACACTCACATTAGGCCTTCACCCACAGATCTGGTCGCCACCCCAGCGGGCCGCCGCCCCCATGGCGGGCAGCCTCCACCCACATGTCGGGCCACGCCTTTATGGGTCGTCCTATTCTAGTCAAGCCACCATTGTGAGCCCCCCCCCCCATTGTGGGTAATCCTAGCCCTTGGCCCAGTGGGCTGAGTCAGCCACAGAATAGCCCAGATCGGGTTGGTCCGGGTCTGTCTCGGTGGGTCGGTCCAGATCTGGGCCCCACCAGGCCTAGAATCACATAAAGGCCATATCTAGAGAACTATAATTCCCTTTGACGAACCGTATAAGGCATTGTGATATTTGGACCGAGATAGTCATTTATGGTTTAATCCTATTGAGTTTTAGAGATAGTTGGGTTATGACTGGGTTGGATCGAACATGAATACAACAGGGCCCCCTGAGCTAAAACACTTATTACTCACGTGTCAGGCGTTTTATTGACACACAGTCTATCGCATTAGAACACATATGATATGGCAGTACACTGGGTTACTCCTTTGTTGTTATTAGTGATGGTTGAGGTACAACTGGTAACTATAAGGAAGATTCTACAGGACTCGAGTGCATCAGGATTGATGAATCTAGTTGCTCAAAGTGAGGCAAAGGTTGGAGGCAGATCATGCAGAGTTTAGTGCTAAGAGATCCTGTGTGGGTATGCTCTCAGTGATCATGTTTGGGTCAGCACATACCAATCCTGTGTGGGTAAGATCCTATGTGGATTTGCGGTGGTTAGTTACCTATACACTCTAGGTGGGTTGAATCCTGTGTGGATCATTTCGGGGGTTAGTACATATTGATCTTGTGTGGGTCAGACTTTGTATGGTCAGAAACAATACCTCTTGGTATAATAAGATGATCTAGCTTTACGAATAATCATATGTACTTATATACTTCCCTGAAAACTAGGATATATATGAGACTCGTTTTGAGTTATCTTTACATTGTGCTTTTTATTGAGGTTATTTTACGTGGTACAATACCAATGTGGAAAACTATATTCCTGGTGTGACATGTGTGGTACTTTTACCTTCTTGGTTTTACTTGTGTGTTACATATACCTTCGTGGTGCTATCTTCATGGGGTTAACTGTGTGGTACTCCTATCATCGTGGTATTACCTGTGTGGTACTATTATTGTTTTTGTGTTATGTGTGTGGAACTTCTATCCTTATGGTGTTACCTGTGTGTTATATCTATATTTTTGGTGTTTATATGTGGAACATATACCTTCATGGTTTTACCTTTGTGGTGTTATCTTCGTGGTGTTACATGGGTGGTACTTATACCTTCATGGATTCACCTATGTGGTACTTCTACATTCGTGGTGTTACATGTGTTGTACTTCTACCTTCAGGGTGTTACCTTTGTAGTTTTTTTCCTTGTAATGGAACAAAGTTTCATTAATAGAAAATCCCACTTGACCTAACTAAATGTATCATTATGTAAAATGTTTATATAAAATTTCAACTTCTTTGGTATTATGTTAAGAATTGTGACCGTTTCTTTTATAGCCATTCAACAGTGATCACATTATTAGTATAAATATAGGTCTTTAAGAAATCCAATTTACTCAAACAAAAGAAGAGATGGCCTCATCCAATAGAATTGCTTCGTGCGAATCCCATTTTCCGGAGCATAGAAATGATGTCGTGTATTTGGGTTTCTCTCTTGATCAAGCCCATGCTGAGCTTCAACATGTCAATCTAGAAAGGGACCGTCTACAGGAAAAGTGAAAGTTGATAGAAATTACCACTCGAGCGATGTTATCCGAGCCCACCACCCAAGAGTCTGTCACCATCTCACACCTTACCCTTAGGTCTTATGAGGGTGTTTTAAGGGGTTATGTAACGAATCGTTAGTAATATGTTCATGTGTATTATTTTTTTGTATATAAAAATGAATATACTTTCTTGTCATTATTGATACATTTTATAAAGTTTTCAAAGTGTAAATAGTGTTTTTTAGTTATTATTTAATTAAGAATTATATTTAATTAAATTATGAAATTTTTGAATTAAAATATATTTTAAAAAAATATTATTATTATTATTATTAAATTAATTTTTATTAAATATAAATGATTATATACTTTTATAATTCAATTACAATTTTTATTAAAGTTTGAAAGCCATTTCTGTCAAAACCCGTGAATTTTTTATAAATTTCGGTTTTTATATTAACAGGAAAAATTAAAATATTTAGAAAATTATTTAGATAAAATAAATGTTATTTCTGAAATCAAGAAATCAAAATTATCCAACGGTGAATTTTTCTTAATTTTCTGATATAGTCAAATTTTTGGGTAAAAATTAAATACAGTTTAAATATATAATGTGTTTTATGACATCATAATGACCCAATAGTGATGTAATAAAATACTATAAGCTTTATGTTCGGCCAATATATGTTTTACCATTAAAATAATGTGATTTTGGGTCAGTTTTGCCTACTTTTCAAATCATTAGTGGACCCCTCAAGACTTATTAAACATATTGTCTTTTTAAATTATTTTCCATGGGAGTGTGAATCACCTCTACCTAAGAAACCATATTATTTTAAAAAGTTAGGAATTTGGCCATATAAAGTAATGTTCAATCTTCCCTTTTCCAGAAACCATGGACAAAAACCATGGGATGGTTCGTGGTTTAGATTAAGTAAATATAAGGGGTCCCAAACCTAAATAATGAAGAATTCCCTCACCTTTTCTATATAAACCCACCCAAGCTCCAACTTCCTCCTCACTCAATTACATGGGAGTTCATCCAACCTCGTCTTGACTCTCTCTATAATCCTCCCAAGGTGCACCAAGCTCCCATGAAGCCTCTATCAAGCCTCTCTCAAGCCTTTGGAAGCACACTTCCAAGTAAGGGTTTTTCATCCATTCTCTTTTTTGTCCAATATTATTAATATTGTTATTCTCTTTTATATTCAATTATAAATGCTGGGGTATGGTTTAACACCTCCCCCATACTTCCCTATATATGTTTTAATGAAGGTAGATGTATAGAACCAAAGCTTAACGTACATGGATATTACATTACTTTTGCGGAATACTTAGTACATAACAAAAACACACACACAAGGACCGTAATAGTTTAGTGTCTTTGGAAGCTCAGAATATAATATTCTAATCGTAGTGAAAGATCTTCAAAATCTCCCATAAAGATCTTTCTTTTTTTTACCTGAAACCTTTCTTTATATCCTGGGGAAAAGAAAACATAAAAGGGTGAGCTCAAATGCTCAGTAAGGGTAAACAAAAGAAATATCAATCACATCATATTCATAAGAATATAACAATTTGGAAATCTTAACCTGAAAAAGAGATCATAATATCCTAACATGGGATAAATCATAGTAGTAAAATGTAATCCCAATAATCATTACATAAAACATGAAAAATTGTGGCATACACACATAATCATAGAGAATCATTTCTTATTAGTCAAGACTCATTACCAAGACTATCTTAGTGGACAAAGTCCATTTCTAATTAGAGTTCATTCCTTGTTTCACTCTGGCTTCAGTGAACCGGTTTATCCTTCTGTTCCAGCCATATCTATCTCATGTGATATAAAATCTTTACCCAATGCATTGGAGGGAGTTATAGGTCCCACCCATATCATAATGATACCATTCTTATGTGTGTCACAAAATAATAAATCATACATCATTGCATAACCCATGTAATAAAAATGGGATTCTTAAACATTGTGACATCATAAAACAATTTATATAAGATTAATGAATTCCTAAAAATAATTCCATCACATCATAATAAAATCAATGTAATAATAGGGATAGAAACAGAACCCTATATTATATCATTTGTAAAATAATTTTGATAAAACGCTTGAACTCCATTCTTGAGGAAAATATCCTTTCTACTTCAAAAACTATTTCCTTTCTTAACATGTCATAAAATTTTTATATAAAAGAAGTTGATTAAAAATAAACTTGAAAACTTGTAAAGGAAGATTCTTGAAAATAATGTTTAAAAAATCCATTCATGTCGTATAAGTTAAAAAAACATTTTTCTCGTACTTTTGTCGGAATAGTCAAAAAGTACCTCATACGAAAAACGACAAAATATTCCTTTCATATATTTTACTAAAAACTTACCGATGGGTAAAATTGGATTTAAACCATTGTAGGTGGATGTAAACAATATTACATATCGAGGAAACATGGAGGTGGATGATAAAATACACCCCAGTAAATACCAAAGTATAAACAATCTCGGATAAAATGAGATTGTGATATTTTCCCTTACCTTAGGTCTGATTTGCTTCATAAGTGTCCGAACCTCCTATATAATGATTTAAATAATGTTATTGACTTATTACAGAATCATAATTATTGTTATGATATCATATATGGTCATATTCTTAGCTTTTTATTAATAATATTTCATTACTACTTGTTATTCAGGTGTTTATTACTTTTTGTTCTTATGCGTGTTTGTCGAATAAATTCTTATACTTATTTTTAGGTTATAGATACCTCATTTCGAGAATTTTATTAGTGTAATATATATCATATTCATTCATTAAATCCATTTATATAATCATTATTCAATGAAGAACATGTAGAATGAGTAGCATCACATCGTGGAGACGGTATTCTGTACGTACGCACGAGCGATGATATCGTTCCCATGATCGTGGAATTGTATTGCAGTGTATGTATAATATTTTAGAATCAATATGAATTTACAATAATCATATATATTCATTATTTACACCATTATACACATCCAAGTAAGGTGGTGGTGGAAAATAGATTACACCATGGCGTGGAGACGGTATTCCATGCGTATGCACGCACGGTGATTTCATTTTCCGTAGGATGGATAGATGGTGTAATAGGTTTGTTTCATACTTATAATAACATATCAGTATATGAGTGATACAGAGTTTATTACTTCATAATGAAACAACAAAAGAAGAATAATTGTAAGAAGAAATAAAGATGAAAGAATCGGTAAGAGACATTACCTCTTCTTTGAAGCGTTTCTTTGAGACCTCCTTTTAGGGCACTAAAATTGGTATTTGAATAAGTCTAGGACCTCTAGGATATATCTAGGGAAGTGGAGAGAATAAATTGGAAGGGTTTGGATGATCTTGAAGGCTAAATGTGGTGTGAGGAAGAGAGGGAGGAGGTGCCCTTTTATAAGGGAGGAGAGGGGAACCTTTGGAATAACTAAAAATATTATTTTATTATAAATCCAAATTCGGATTTAAATAGCTCCAAATTGATTTATTTCGAAGATAAGATTTGGATGGGTCGAAATAATCTCATAGAATAGAATTTAGACATGTTTAGGTTCCTATTTTAACCTTATCATTTAGATTTAACATTAAGTTAAATAATTTTACTTTTACCGTGTCTTCTTGTGTTCTTACACTACAAGGTTGATAAACTTAATATAACAACCCAAAATAACTCCAAGTTGTTTATTATTAATATATAAAACTTTATCTAAGTCATTTTGCCGAACCTTAGATTTTTAGGAATAAACTAAAAATTAATAATATAATATTTGTTTTAAAAACTATTTTATGTCAATTTTGACACTATTTAGTAATTGATTTTTTTGAAAATTATAACAGAATTATTACTTCAAAAAATGTTACATAAATCAATAATAACATGTCATATTAACCTAGAAAATTAGTGTAATTGATAAAAATTATAAAAATATATTTATTTGGGTATTTATAATATATATTATTCTAATTTTTCACTACTATGGTAATTACTGCATCATCATTGTTTCATAAATAAATTAAATCATTTAATCTCTAAAAATTATAAATATAATATAATTTTGTAGGAAGTATTATTATATTTCTAATGAATATTTACAATCGAATTTATCATTTTTATAACCCTATATTAAAAATGTTTTAGTAAATAAACTCTGATTTTAACTATTTTTACTCTTATTTGAATTAAATAATAATAAATGTCCTAATATAATCCATGTGGGCCTAAATGGTCATATTTTATTCCTAAGTTTGTTTTCGGTCTAATTACACTTATCCAATAGAATTAGGACATGTGTTAGGGTAATAATAATATCAGTTTTACCCTTTATTACCCTATTTACTTTTAACCGTGGTAAAAAAAGTAAAAAGTTACTATTCACCAAAAATTATTTCCATATCATTGAACAACATTTTACTTACTGACATCAACCGTGTCTCCCGGATATTTGAAATTCCACTCACAGAAGCGGTAAAATTATGTTTTATGAAAAATTCATTTTTTTTAACTACCACTTAGTGTTTTCACTATTCACAAAAAAATGAAAGTTTCCAGAAAAATACCAAAAATTAGGCCTAAGCTATATTTAATATCATGAACTCAAAAATGATGTCTATTTTACCAAATTCAAAGAATATCAGTTTCATTATTTAATTTAAAAATTAATTCCCGTCGTCAAAACAAATAACGTGTTCTTAAGAGATAATATTTATCAAAAGATTGACACTTGTTTATATCTGGTTTAAATGTGAAATTACATCCAATGACCAAAATTGTATTAAATTGTAAAAAATATATTATAAATATACTTTAAAACCACTAAAATTAATAATTTATCACTATTCATTATTTCGATTAAAAAGGATGTTTTTAATTAAAATTTAGTAATTTTCACTATTCAGCAGAAAATGAATGTTATCCGAAAAGTACCAAAATTTAACCCTAAGATAATTTCAATATTTCGAATCCAAAAATGAAGTCCATTTTAAATGATAAAATTTATAAAATTTCAAAAAGAGGGTATTACTATTCATAATGGCTAGTTCATAATAATATTATAATAATATCTCTTTTAGTGAAACTCGGTATTGCGTACTACACATGCCATCGAGGAAGGTTGGCATTGCGTGTAATGCAAGGAAAGTCAAGGATTAGTGTTGTGCAAGCACTTTTTGGCGTAGCGTACAACACAAGACATTAATGAAATTAAAAAAAGAATATTTTTTCATAAAATCTCGGGGTGTTACATTCTACCCCCCTTAAAATGAATTTCGCCCTCAAAATTCCTCGGGGTTATAAATGGTTTACTAATCGAAAGTTTCTTTGATAGAAACCCATATCGTAAAAAGGAATATCAAAACCAATCTTTAAAAAAAAGTATGAATCGTAATGGTTACCCAAATAAACTAATCATTGGGTTTCCACATAGGTGAAAATATGGATATGGAAGAGAAATCTAACCATATTGTTCTGATGTAGAGTGGTAGAGAACATGGCTATGGAAAATCCAGCAATCACAAATCCATAAATTTGTGATGATATAAGGTACCATCTGATTCATCTGATATAAGTGCACTAGGACAACATTTTTGGTTTTCAAGATCGTTTCCCTAAAGTTGATGAAATTGGAATTAGAAGAAATACTTTCGTGATTTCGGTATAGTCTCACCGTTGGTCATTATTTGGACAATTTCCACATCATCTCTTAAAGAAATGAAGTTGAACTTTTCACTCGTAACATGTTAGCAGATCATGTGATTGAATGATGCATCATTCCAACTGTCTCAAACAAAATGTTAGAAAAGATATCAAAAAAATACATAAGTCCATCTATAGTGAGATTAATCATATATGGTTCCTAAAATGGACTTATACTTCATATATCATACTGCTTAATATAATAAAACTAGTTTCTACTAAACATTGAATTCCTGTAGGCCAGTGGTAAGCGCTAAAGGCCAGTCACACTTTGGTTGTGGGTTCGATTCCCATAGCCTTGTCCGACGTGATGGGATGTCGCCCATCCCGCAGGTTGTCCTTTTTCTAAAACTACATTACTATAACATCCCATAAATAATATTGAAAAAAACATCTATACATAAACAATACTAACTTATTTCCAACATAATCCATTCCAATCTTTAGTCTTATCCAAAATAATGATGTCTAATCTCATATTATAGTGAAAACGATTACCAAAGAGTTCATACAACTAGCATGTTAATACCATTGTTGATCCCCATATATCATGAGATATGTCTTTTTGGTCACATTAAAAACATTGAAAGGCCTTAATAATGTATTCTCTTGGTAAAAAATGAATACCCATTGAACCTTATTGAAAACATGAATGTTGTTAAATGTTAACTCTTTCCACATACCAAAATCCTCAAAATTTTATATAATCAAACCATGATATCACTTAGTCCTTATATCAATCAAGAGCTCAAGAATACTGTCAAACTCTTCATTTTTTTCCTTATCCCTTCATTATGCGCAAATCAACTTTTTTCCAAAAATATCTCAATCACTTTCCATGGTTACTGTAACACCCCGAGCATCCACGATACGCTTCTCATTCAATAATGCAATAACTTGCATTGTACGCAACTTCGAGTTCTAACACACCGCAACTAATCAAAGTAGTCATTATAAATAGTAATACCCACTTTTTAAAATTATTGAAATTTTATATTTCAAAGTGGACTTCATTTTTGTATTCGTAATATCGAAGTTATCCTAAGTTGAATTTTTTGTAATTTTCTGAGAGCTTCCAATTTTTTATGAATAGTGAAAAATACTTAAAAACATCTTTTTTAAACAAAATAATTTATAGTGATAAATTATACTATTGAGTGTTTGAAAATTATAATTAGAATTTATTTTTACCATTTTATCCAATGGTTTTCATTAGAATTAATTTCACTTTGAAATTGGACATAAACAATTGTCAATCTTTTGATTGATATTCTTTCATAAAACACGCTATTTGTTGTGACAGTGGGAATTAATTATAAAATTAATTATTACAACTTATATTTTTGGAATTTTTCAAAATAGAAATCCTTTTTTTATTCAGAATATCAATTATAGCTTAGGGTAATATTGTGGCACTATTCTAAAAAACATTAATTTTTGATGAATAGTGAAACCACTAAGTGGTAGTTAAATAACTGATTTTTTCAGTTAAATGATATATTACAACTTATGTGATTTAATTTTCAAAAATCCGACATACATGGTTGTTATTAGGAAGTAAAATGTGGTTCAATGATATTAAAATAATTTTTTGGCAAATAGTAACTTTTTTGTTTAATTAATCGCGATTAAAGGTAATTAGTGAGATTTAAGGTAAAAATAATATTATAAAAATATGAAATGACATTGAAACTTGTCGTAAACCTATTGGATGAGTCATGGCCGACCATGAAAATACATGGGTCAACTTGGGGACCCCATGGAGCCACTTTGTTATGAAAATGGCATAAATACCTTTTATTTAAAGTTAAAATAAAAATGTCACAAACATAAGTCGTTTTACTAAAATAATTTTTAAATTGGGTTATACAAGTCATATTTTTGACTATATATATTCATTAGAAATCTAAAAAGATTTTCTAAATCATGATAATTGATCTATAATTTTTAGTCATTAAATAAATTAAATTATTTATGACACCATGATGATTCCTCGATTACCTCAATAATTAACGATTTAAATAAAATGATAGGATAATATAAAATCTAAGGCTTAAACTTGTCAAAAACCTATTGGATGAGGAGATCTCGAACCCATATCACCTTATCATAAAAATATATCATTGTGGGACCTTTATAATACCAATATAATTTCTTAATAAAGTAACATTTCATGACAATCCAAGAGTGCCCCTCCTCTCCACTTATAAAAGGCCCCCACCACTACCACCTTACTCACACTTTCAAAGCCTTTTGGATCGGCCATCCTCTGCCCAAATACTCTCCAAACTTCCCTCCCTTACTCCTAGAAGCCTCCCATTGTGCATAATTCTTACCAAGGAAGCCTTTGGCTCAAATCAAAAGAGTTACCCGATTTTAAGGTAAGGTCTTCGCTTATGTTATTTTGTTTTATTTTGCTTATCCAACCCCCTAAACTCTTTTTATTCATTTCTTTTGTAACAACACCAATATCCTCATTATATTAGGATTTTTTATAAGAATTATTCGAGCTACAATTACACACACCTACATCTAATGGTTAAAGAACATACTGTTTCTGTGGATTGCGAATTTCTGCCTCACGAAACGATGATTTTTCAACACTCATATAACACCTTCAAAGGTGGCCATCAAGATTTAACTCTATTTATAAATAATATATAATATGTTTATGTCTTACTTAAGGTTATTTAATTTTCATTTATGGAATACCTTTATTGATTCCATTATGGGTAAAGGCGATATTTTCTTTTTAGGAAGTACGGACTACCACCCCCTCAAAGTGATTTGAATCGTTAATGCCATATGTGGGATGTATAAAGGATCGAGTAAATGGTATTATACATTATATTATACTGGAATTATATTATACCTTTATATAACTATTACTTCATTCCATTAAATACAAAATAGAAATGAAAGTAACGTTCATGCGTACGTACGGCTTACCGTCTCCATGAATGGAGCATTTCATTTCTTACCTCTATATGTTATGTAATATTATAAATGAATGTATATACTGGATATATATGATGTATATGATATATAAATCACGAATATAATTATGGATATAATGGATATATTACCACATGAACAAATTGTAATTATAAGAAGATTATTTTGGACTCAAGTACCTAAGATCGTCAAAACGACCGTTATTAACATAAATAATTACATAATGCTCATAACATGGTAATAAGTGATATAAAATGAATAATAAAAATGAATAAGGATCTTATGAAATTATAAATTTACTCTAGTTTATTATTCAGGAGATCAAAGAACAGTCGAGTGAATTCGGACAAGAGGTAAGGGGACTTCTTAACCAAATTTATATTCTTTGGGATAATATCCTACATTCAAATTATGTCATGATATTATTATGTCCTATCTTGTATTTGTACTTTATTTATATTTAATTATAGTGAATACACATAATATATCTATTTTATTTAAAAAATGATCTTTGTGAGGGTCTTCGTCTCAATCTCCTTTCATTGAGGTATATTTGGTTTTATACACAACTTTCCTTTATACGGTGTATAAACCCCGTTGACTTTTACGTTTATTCAAAAGGGATCTTTTTATACGAAGTGTTTTAGTAAACGACAAAAAGGAATGTTTTTCCTGTCTCACGTATGCGGCGACAATGACTTCTCCGCCGCCATGGCCATTATTTGGGTTTCGGCTTCCTCTACAAGCCATAACTTTTTTTTAAAATGAAAAATAAATATAAGGTTTTAATTTTCTCTTATTTTGGTATTAAAAATTGTTTTGAAAGTCTTTTTATTATATCAATGTGTTGTATTTATATCTTGTGATTGAAATTTGGAAATGTCATTCTTCCTTTATTCATATTTTATGTGATATGATTATGTTATGGTTTATGATATGTTTAAACCTATTCATATGAGGAATGCATTGGACATAATAAGTGACGGGTGGAGCCCCCTATAGATCCTTGATGCATCGGTAGGTCTCATGAGACAAACTAGTGTCTTTACACGAGGCCTTGACAAAATAATATTTGTATTCTTGGCACGAGGCCTTGGCTACGTGGTTATGATAGTCTGGCATTATGCATTCAATCAATATGAAATTGGTTATTGATATTGCATGTGATTATTCGACCAGTAGAATATCCATGTGAATAAGTAAATGGGATTATCTCATTTTACTTTTGCCATATTATGTTGAAGTTCTAGTTTAAAATGCTTTTTTTAGTCGTACATTGCCTTAAATGTTTATGTTTATTTATGAAAGCTTCCGCAATATTGTTATCCTTCCTGAGCATATGAGCTCACCCCTTTCAATGTTTTAATATTTTCCTGGATGTGAAGAAGTATTTTAGGAATGACCTGCAGGGATAGTCAGAAGAGGATATGAGTGTGGACTATGAAGACTTTGTTATTAGTTCATCGCTTTATGATATAATGTAACATTTATGAATGTTTCTAGTGTTTCCAAGGCTACAAATCTAATAGGTCTTTCGAGACTTGATCTTTTGTGATCATGCCAATGCTACGCAATAATGCTCTGACTCTGGGTAACTGGGGTCGGGGCATTACAGTTGGTATTAGAGGCAGTTTAGTACTAGCCTTGAAAGCTAGATTTAGATAAACTCTAATTAGATCACATAGACCGAAGATAGACTTTAAGGATTATTATAGAAGAACATCCTAGAATTTTGGTATTATAGAGATTTTGTAAGTTTTCCGAGTAATATATCCATGTCTGGATATGAGCAGGTAGAGGCGGCTCTGGCACAGATGTACCTAGGGGTAAAACCTGAAAACACCGCTTTGAGATAGACTCGAACGGGAATAGGTGCACGACAACGGACCTTGCTGCACTCTTGGTTACAACACTCCCGGGGGATATGCTTTGGATAATTCTCATTTTCTTTACAAACCACTATGAAGGGATATGAGTATATACTTTCTCAAAGAAAACATTTCCTTTTATGATTATGGATTATATCCATTAATTGTTCAATTTATGTTAAGTATTTTACAAGTATGGAATTATGTATTTTGATTCGTAAACTAATATTGTTTATGCCATTATTTAGAAATGGCGCCTAGTGGAAGGAATGGAAACTGTATCAATGCACGCACTCCGTGTAGGGATTTCCCTCCTACTCAAGATAATTATTGTGGAGTTGGAGATACAACTGGTGCTGATCAACTTATTACCATACTGGGACAACTCACTCAGGTTATGAATAATAACCTTACTCGTATGGATAACCCTGATCCGCAACATGGAGGAACAATGTTAGACCGCTTCATGAGGCAACAACGACAATCATTTAATGGGGGTACAAATCCATTAGTAGCTGAGAAATGGATAAACTCCTTAGAAAAAATATTTCACGCCTTGGGGAGTAGCGAAAGGGAGAAGGTTATCATGGAAGTTTACCACCTCACTAGAGATGTCGATCAATGGTGGTAATTGATTCAAAATACAAAGGAAGATGATGAAGTATCAAGTATTGAATGGAGAGAGTTCGAAGATATTTTCTTAGAAAAATAATTTCCACATGAAAATCGAGCAGATATGGAAAGGCAATTTCTGAGTCTGAGATAAAAGGAGGATGAGAATGTTGCAAAGTATGACGCTAACTTTACAAGTTTAGCGAGGCATGCAGCAGATTATATATGTAACCCAAGAAGTACGATTGACCGTTTCGTTGATGGGTTAAAACCATTTCTCCGTCGAGCATTAGTATCACAATCTTTCTCAACATACGAATATATTGTCTCATGTGCTATCAAGACAGAAAAGGAATTCTCTATGTCTTATGACAATTAAGTAAAGCAAGAGAAGAATAGAACGGTGGAACAAGAGACGAATAAAGGGAAAAAGGGAAAGAAGGTTTTTCCATTATGTGATAATTGTGGGAAGAATCACCCTGGTACTTGCCTAAAAGGAATGGTAGTTTGTTATAAATGTGCAGAAAAAGGTCACCAGGCGCGCGATTGCAAGGGAAAGAAAGTGGCTATCAATGTTGAATGCTACAATTGTAGAGAAATGGGGAATTATGCAAATGAATTTCATAAGAGTCAGGGAAACAGACCTCAGAAAAGGCCAAGGGATCAAGGCCAATCTTATTCTGTGACTACAGTTGAAGCGGAATACTTAATATATTGGCACTTTTGGACTCATGGATTATATTATGGTTATTAGAATAATGTTATATATATATATATATAAGGATTGTACTGTAGTACATGTTGATTTCATTAAGGTTTTAATATGATGAAGGTAATCATATTTTTGTATTTGACAATAAAATAAACTTTACCTTGTCTGAGGAATCTGATGATACAATTGATTTTGGAATTTAGGGACCTTTTATAGAAAGTCTGGACAGAGGTATTTTGGATAACTATAAAGGTTGGAATTGATTAATTTGAACTTTGGATAGTATTGTTTCAGGTTAAAACATTTCTGAAGATTACTTTTGGAATATTGTAATACTACATTTTTAGGAAAAGGACAACCTGCAGGTCGGGGGATAACCCGTCGCGTCAGACAAAGTTGTAGGAATCGAACCCACAACGATAGTGCGAGATGCCTTTATTACCTACCACAAGCCTACAGGAAGTCCCTGGTTATTAAAAAATATTTTTCCTAATCTAAATAGTATGTGGTAATATTTATAACCTTATACAATTAGGATAAATATAATATTTTTGAGTTCTGTTACCATTTGGAGTGAAATATGGGTTTGTGGTAAAAATTTATTAAAGAATGAAAGTATACATAACAAGTATGTATATTCCCTTATGTTCTTATTAAATCTCATAAATAAATTTCTCAACTTTATAAAAGGTAACTTAAAACAAAAACGTTTCCAGTTAACTTTTCCAACTGGGGATTCAATGGCCGTTTAACCAATCAAAAGTTTGTGATTTTCTTATGGTTAACTTTCTACTATTCTAATTTTCCACAACTCTCCATCAGACCTTGATGGTTTGTTTTTCTTCCATATCCATATTTTCATAGAACCCTAGTATGGTCTATCTCGGGTGACCTTTGTACTTCTCTTTCTTTCTTTTAATGTTATATTTTTATTAACCTTATTTCCTATGTGGGTTTTCCACAAAGGTATTTTCTATTTTCAACCATTTATTTTCAAAGAAAAATTTCAAATTTCGAGGACGCAATTTATTTAAGGAGGGGAGAATGTAACACCCCGAGCTTCCACGATACGCTTCTCATTCAATAATGCAATAGCTTGCATTGTACGCAACTTCGAGTTCTAACACACCGCGACTAATCAAAGTAGACGTTATGAATAGTAATACCCACTTTTTAAAATTATAGAAATTTTATATTTCAATGTGGACTTCATTTTTGTATTCTTAATATCGAAGTTATCCTAAGTTGATTTTTTTTGTAATTTTCTGAGATCTTCCATTTTTTTATGAATAGTGAAAAATACTTAAAAACAACTTTTTTAAACAAAATAATTTATAGTGATAAATTATACTATTGAGTGTTTTAAAATTATAATTAGAATATATTTTTACCATTTTATTCAATGGTGTTCATTAGAATTAATTTCACTTTGAAATTGGACATAAACAATTGTCAATCTTTTGATTGATATTCTTTCTTAAAACACATTATTTGTTGTGACGACGATAATTAATTAGAAAATTAATTAATGAAACTTATATGTTTGGAATTTTACAAAATAGACATCATTTTTGAATTCATAATATCAATTATATCTTAAGGTAAAATTTTGGCAGTATTCTGAAAAACATCAATTTCTGATGAATAGTGAAACCACTAAGTGGTAGTTAAATAACTGAATTTCTCAGATAAATGAAATATTACCACTTCTATGACTTAATTTTCAAAAATCTGACATACATGGTTATCATTAGGAAGTAAAATGTTGTTCAATGGGATTAAAATATTTTTTTGGTGAATAGTAACTTTTATGTTTAATTAATCACGATTAAAGGTAATTAGTGAAATTTAAGGTAAAAATGATATTATAAAAATATGAAATGACCTTGAAACATATCCTAAACCTAATGGATGAGTCATGGATGACAATTAAAATACATGGGTCAACTTGGAGACCCCATGGAGCCACTTTGGTAGGAAAATGACATAAATAACATTTATTTAAAGTTAAAATAAAAATGTCACAAACATAAGTCGTTTTACTAAAATAATTCTGAAATTGGGTTATACAAGTCATATTTTTGACTATAAATATTCATTACAAAGATAAAAATATTTCCTACATCATGATAATTTTTTATAATTTTTATACATTAAATAAATTTAATTATTTATGACACCATGATGATGTCGCGATTACCTCATTAATTAACGATTTAAATAAAATGAAAGGATAATGTAAAATATAAGGCATAATCTTGTCAAAAACCTATTGGATTAAGAGATTTAGAACCCTTATCACCTTATCCTTGAAATATATCATTGTGGGACCTTTAGAATCCGAAAAGCATTTCTTAATAAAGCAACATTTCATGACATTCCAAGAGTGCCCCTCCTCTCCACTTATAAAAGGCCCCCACCACTACTACCTTACTCACACTTTCAAAGCCTATTGGCTCGGCCATCCTCTGCCCAAATAATCTCCCAACTTACCTCCCTTACTCCTAGAATCCTCACTTTGTGCAGAATTCTTCCCAAGGAATCCTTTGGCTCAAATCAAAAGAGTTACCCGATTTTTAGGTAATGTCTTCGCTTATGTTATTTTGTTTTATTTTCCTTATCCAACCCCCTAAATTTTTTTATTAATTTATTTTGTAACAACACCAGTATCCTCAATATACTAGGATGTTGTTATATGAATTATTCTAGCTACACTTACACACACCTACATCTAATGGTTAATGAACATACTGTTTCTATGGATGGCAAATTTCTGCCTCACGAAACGATGATTGTTCAACACTCATATAACACCTTCAAAGGTGGACATCATGATGTCACTATGTTTATAAATAATATATAATATTTTTATGTTTTACTTACGTTTATTTATTTTTCATTTATGGCATACCTTTATTGTTTCCATTATGGGTAAACGCCATATTTTCATTTTAGAAAGTGCGGACTACCGCCCCCTCCAAGTGATTTGAATCGTTAATGACATATGTAGGATGTACAAAGGATGGAGTAAATGGTATTATACATTATATTATACTGGAATTATATTATAACTTTATATAATTATAACTTCATTCCATTAAATACGAAATATAAATGAATGGAGCGTTCATGCGTACGAACGGCTTACCGTCTCCATGAACAGTGCATTTCATTTCTTACCTCTAAATGTTATGTAATATTATAAATGAATGTATATGATAGATATATATGATTTATATGATATATACATCATGAATATAATTATGGATATAATGGATATATTACCACATGAACAAAGTGTAATTATAAAAAGTTTATTTTTGACTCTAGTACCTAAGATCGTCAAAACGATCGTTATTATCATAAATAATTACATAATGTTCATAACATGGTAATAAGTGATATAAAATTAATAATAAACTTTTAAAAGGTTCTTATGAAATTATAAATTAACTCTAGTTTATTATTCAGGAGGTCAAAGAACAGTCGAGTGAATTCGGACACGAGGTAAGGGAACTACTTTACCCAATTTCAATTCTTTGGGTTAATCTCCTACTTTCAAATTAGGTCATGATATTATTATGTCCTATCATTAATTTTTACTTTATTTATGTTTACTTATAGTTAATACACATAATAGATCTATTTTATTTAAAAATCAATGATCTTTGTGAGGGGCTTCATCTCAATATCTTTTCATTGAGGCATATTTGGTTTTATACAAAACTTTCCTTTATACGGTGTATAAACCCCTTTGACTTTTACGTTTATTCAAAAGTAATATTTTTATATAAAGTGTTTTACTATACTACAAAAAGGAATGTTTTTCTTGTCTCACGTATGCGGTGACAACAACTTCTCCACCGCCATGACCATTATTTGGGTTTCGACTTCCTCTACAAGCCATAACATTTTTTCAAATGAAAAATAAATATCAAGTTTTAATTTTCTTTTATTTTGGTATTGAAAATGGTTTTGAATGTCTTTTTATTATATCAATGTGTTTTATTTATATATTGTGATTTAAATGTGGAAATGTTATGTTTCCTTTAGGCATATTTTACGTGATATGATTTTTTTATGGTTTATGATATGTTTAAACCTATTCATATGAGGAATGAATTGGACATAATAAGTGACGGGTGGAGCCTGCTATAGCTCCTTGATGCATTGGTAGGTCTCATGAGACAAACTAGTGTCTTGGCACGAGGCCTTGACAAAATATTATTTGTAGTCTTGGCACGAGGCCTTGGATACGTGGTTATGATAGTCTGGAATTATGCATTCCATCATTATGAATGTGGTTATTGATATTGCATGTGATTATTCGACCAGTAGAATATCCATGTGAATAAGTAAATGGAATTATCTCATTTTACTTTTTCCATATTATGTTGAAGTTCAAGTTTAAAATGCTTTTGTTTTAGTTTTACATTGCCTTAAATGTTTATGTTTATTTATAAAAGCTTTCGCAATATTGTTATCCTTACTGAGCATCTCAGCTCACCCCTTTCAATGTTTTAATATTTTCCAGGATGTGAAGAAGTATTTTATGAATGACCTGCAGGGATAGTCAGAAGTGGTTATGAGTGTGGACTATGAAGACTTTGTTGTTAGTACATCACTTTATGATGTAATGTAACATTTATGAATGTATCTAGTGTTTCCAAGGCTACTAAACTAATCGGTCTTTCGAGACTTGATCTTTTGTGATCATGCCAATGCTACGCAATAATGCACCGACTCTAGGTAACTGGGGTCAGGGCGTTACAGTTACCAGTACCATATAATTATTGAAAATTTCAATAGACCAATACATAAATATTCCAATATTCCACGATACTATATAAAACTTTAATTTGGAATCCCATTACATAAACACTTAATCATTCCACCACATCGTAGTCATATTCAACATCGCCAATAGTGATCACATGTGACTTACCTTTGTCCTTTTTCTTAAGTGGTTTCTCATGTCGATCATCACTAACCCTTGGATTAGGGAATTTATTAGCATAATTCACCATTTCCTTGCACTTGAAGCATTGAAGTGTAGTAGGTTCATTTTGTGTATCCCTTACTTTTTTTGCATCATTAGACATCTTCTTCCCATCACTGCGGCATTAAAATTCCCGATGACCTTTCTTTCCACATTTGAAACATTTACATGTCCCATTAAGACAATCTCCACCATGCTTATTTCCACACTTTCAGCATAAGGAAACATTCATCTTCTTTTCACCATTATTATGAGATTTCTCCATGAACTCCATCTTTCGTTTCTTGTCAAAACTATGAGATGGATAAGTAACACCAACTTCCATTTATACCTGGATAGCACAACACACAATTTCTTCATAGATACTGAAGTCTCTTATAGCTAATTCCCTTCGAAGATTTGGTTTTAAGCCACTAAAGAATCGATCAACATTACTTTCAGGTTGGATGATAGATCCAAATGCATACCTTGCAAGCCTTCTAAAATTCGCTTTGTATATAACAACAGATTCATCATCCTTTTTCATTAGTTCAAGAAACTCCTTCTCCATCTTTGTTTGAAGAATATGAGGGATGTACTTATTGAAAAATAAGTTCTTGAACTCGTCCTATTCCATGGACTCAATATCATCTATTGGCCTCGTATTCTTGATAAGATTCCACCATTGATCAACATCACCTACCAAATGATACACTGTTAAGATGACTTTATCATGTTCAGAACATTGAAGAACAGAAAATATCTTTTCAGTAGTACTGATCCATTTTTCGACAACAAGTGGATCAGAAGACCCACTGAAAGAAGGTGGACATTGCCTCATGAAGGAATCAATAGAATATTGTTCCCTTCTATTCTTATTTGGAACTCTAGAATGATTCATATCTTGTGTAAGTATAGCAATAATAATTTTCACTCCATCTCTGATAACATTTGTTTTTTCAGGAGGACAATCATTGCATTGTCCATTACATTGATCAACATGGTTCCTTCGGGTTCCAGCCATCGTCTAAAACCCAAAAAGAATAGCGTGAGAGGAAAAACTCATGCTAGGTAAAACAACACAATAAAGGAGGAGTACCATCAATATCTATAATATTAGGTTAAATTGTAAGATCGTTACCATAGTTCCAGGACTATATCCTATACGTATACTTATCCTTAGCTACATCATTAGACATACCATAGAAATATCTCTACGGATCTCACTAACGTTTTTGCATCCTAGTTTCCAAAGGTTGACTAAACCTTTCCTCTGATACCAACTGTAGAGACCCAAATCTTAACGTACATGGACATTACATTACTTTTGCGGAATACATAGTACATAACAAAAACACACACACAAGGACCGTAATAGTTTAGTGTCTTTGGAAACATGGAATATAATCTTCTAATCATGGTGAAAGATCTTCAACATCTCCCATAAAAATATTCCTTTTTACCTAAAACCTATATTTATATCCTGGGGAATATAAAACATAAAAGGGTGAGCTCAAATGATCAATAATTGTAAACAAAAGAAATATCAATCACATCATATTCATAAGAACATAACATTTTGGAAATCATAACCTGAAAAAGAGATCATAATATCATAACATGGGATAAATCATAGCAGTGAAATGTAATCCCAATAATCATAACATAAAACATGAAACTTTGTGGAATACACACACAATCAAAGAGAATCATTTCTTATTAGTCAAGACTCATTTCCATGACTATCTTAGTGGACAAAGTTCATTTTTGAACCGAGTTCATTCCTCATTTCAGTCCTTCTTCACTGAACCGGTTTAACCTGCCGTTCCAGCCATGTATATCTCATGAGATATAAAATCATTACCCAATTCATTGGAGGGAAATATAGGTCCCACCAATCTCATAATGATACCATTCTTATGTGTGCCACAAAATCATAAATCATAAATCATTGCATAACCCATGTAATAAAAATGGGATTCTTAAACATTGTGACATCATAAAACAATTCGTATAAGATAAATGAATTCATAAAAATAATTCCATCACAACATAATCAAATTAATGTAATAATAGGTATAGAAGTAGAACCCTATATTATATTAGATGGAAAATAATTTTTATAAAACGCTTGAACTCCATTCTTGATGAAAATATCCTTTCTACTTCAAAAACTTTTTCCTTTCTTAACATGTCATAAAATTTTAAAATTAAAGAATTTGATTAAAAATAAACTTCAAAACTTGTAAATTAAGCTTCTTGGAAATAATTTTTTAAAAATCCATTCATGCCATATAAGTTAAAAAAACATTCTTCTCGTACTTTTGTCGGAAAAGTCAAAAAGTACCTCGTTCGAAAAACGACAAAAGATTCCTTTCATATCATTTACTAAAAACTCACTGATGGGAAAAATTGGATTTAAACAATTGTAGGTGGATGGAAACAATATTACATATCGAGGAAACATGGATGTGGATGATAAAATACACCCTAGTAAATACCAAAGTATAAACAATCTCGGAATAAATGAGATTGTGATATTTTACCTTACCTTAGGTCCGATTTGCTTCGTAAGTGTCCGAACCACCTGTATAATTATTTAAATAATGTTATTGACATATTCCAGAATCATACTTACTGTTATGATATCATATACGGTCATATTCTTGGCTTCTTATTAGTAATATTTCATTACTACTTGTTATTCGGGTGTATATTACTTTTTGTTCTTATGTGTGTTTGTCGAATAAATTATTATTCTTCTTTTTAGGTTATAGATACCTCATTTACAGAATTGTATTAGTGTAATATATATCATATTAATTCATTCAATTTATTTATATAATCATTATGCAATGAAGATCATGTAGAACGAGTCACATCAAATCGTGGAGACGGTATTCCGTACGTAGCATGAGAGATGATATCGTTCCCATGATCGTGGAATTGTATTGGAGTGTATGTATACTATTTCAGAATCAATATCAATTTACAATAATCATATATATTCATTCTTTACACCATTATACCCTTCCAAGTAAGGTGGTGGTGGATAATAGATTACACCACGGCGTGGAGACGGTATTTTGTACGTACGCACACGCAGTGATTTCATTTTCCATAGGATGGATAGATAGTGAAATAGAGTTATTTCATACTTATAATAACATATCAGTATATGAGTGATACTGATGTTATTACTTCATAATGAAACAACTAAATAAGAATAATTGGAAGAAGAAATAAAGATAAAAGAATCGGTAATAGACATTACATCTTCTTTGAAGCATTTCATTGAGACCTCCTTTTAGGGAACTAAAATTTGTCTTTGAAGAAGACCAAGACCTCTAGGATGTCTCTAGAGAAGTGGAGAGAAGAAATTGGAATGGGTCGGCCGAGAATGATGGCTCAATGTGGTGTGAGGAAGAGAGGGAGGAGTTGCCCTTTTATAAGGGAGGAGAGGGGCACCTTTGGAATAACTAAAAATATTATTTTATTATAAAGCCAAATTCGGTTTAAAATAGCTCCAAATTGATTTATTTAGAACCTAAGGTGGGGATCGGTCGAAATACTCTCATCCAATAGAATTTAGACAAGTTTTGGTGCCTATTTCAACCTTATCATTTAGATTTAACATTAAGTTAAATAATTTTACTTTTACCGTGTCTTCTTGTGTTCTTACACTATAAGGTTAATAAACATACTATAACAAGCCAAACGAACCCCAAGTTGTTTATTATTAATATATATAACCTTATCTAAGTAATTTGGCCCAACGTTAGATTTTTAGGAATAAAATAACAATATATAATATAATATTTGTTTTAATAACTATTTTATGTCAATTTTGACACTATTTAGTAATTGATTTTTTTGAAAATTATAACAGAATGATTAGTTCGAAAAAATTTAATTAAATCAATACTAACATGTCATATTAACCTATACAATTAGTGTAATTCATAAAAAGTCTCAAATTATATTTATTTGTGTATTTATAATATCAATTATTCTAATTTTTCACTATTATGGTAAATACTGCATCATCATTGTGTCATAATTAAATTAAATTATTTAATGACTAAAAATTATAAATAAACTATTATTAAGTAGTAAGTCTTATTATCTTTCTAATTAATATTTTCAATCGAATTTATCTTATGTATATCCCTATATTAAAAATGTTTTAGTAAATAAACTTTGATTTTAACTCTTTTAACTCTTCTTTGAATTAAATAATAATAAATGTGCTAATCTAATACTAGTGGGCCTAAATGGTCATATTTTGTTCCTAAGGTTGTTTTTGGTCAAATTAAACTTATCCAATAGAATTAGGACATGTTTTAGGGTAATAATAATATAATTTTTACCCTTAATTACCATATTTACATTTAATCGTGGTAAAAAAAGTAAAATGTTACTATTCACCAAAAATTATTTCCCTCTCATTGAACCACATTTTACTTACTGACATCAACCGTGTCTCTTGTATTTTTGAAATTCTACTCACAGAAGCGGTAAAATTATGTTCTATGAAAAATTCATTTTCTTACTACCACTTAGTGGTTTCACAATTCATCAAAAAATGAAAGTTTCCAGAAAAATACCAAAATTTAGGCCTAAGCTATATTTGATATTATGAACTCAAAAATGATGTCTATTTTACCAAATTAAAAGAATATCAGTTTCATTAATTAATTTAAAAATTAATTCCCGTCGTCAAAACAAATAGTGTGTTATTAAGAGATAATAACTATAAAAAAATTGACACTTGTTTATGTCTGGTTTAAATGTGAAATTACATCCAATGACCAAAATTGTGTTAAATTGTAAAAATATATTATAAATATAATTTAAAAGCACTCAAATTAATAATTTATAACTATTAATTATTTCCATTAAAAAGGTTGTTTTTAATTAAAATTTATTAATTTTCACTATTCATCAGAAAATGAATGTTTTCCGAAAAGTACCAAAATTTCACCCTAAGCTAATTTCGATATTCCGAATCCAAAAATGAAGTCCATTTTAATAGATAAAATTTATAAAATTTCAAAAAGTGGGTATTACTATTCATAACGGCTAGTTCATAATAATATTATAATAATATCTCTTTTAGTGAAACTCGGTATTGCGTACTACACACGCTATCGAGGAAGGTCACGATTGCGTGTAATACAAGGCAAGTCAAGGATGCATGTTGTGCAAGCAACTTTTGGTGTAGCGTACAACACAAGACATTAATGAAATTAAAAAAAAGAATATTTTTTCATAAAATCTCAGGGTGTTACAGGAGGCCCCTTTCTTTCTCATTAAATTCATCCCATGTATACACGTTACTATGCCGAATTTCGAAAGGAACTTCTCTATTTTTATTTACATTCAAGAAATACATTTGTATAATGAATCTAATTTCCATTAATATTGTTTTGACATGTATCTATATGACATAGTTACTGTCCATTACAAGTAAATATGATGAGGAACCCCTTTCACTCTCATCAACATTTTTTATGAATTCTTATGTCACGTCGTTACGCTGCCGAAATAGAACCGATTTTCTAAGCCAATGCCATTGTGTAGTGAATACCATGACCATTTCTCCATCAAGGGTATTCACCTATATGAACATTTACATATTCATTATAAATATTCATGTATGAATTCCAAATTCCTTTATCGTGGAATAAATTATTATGTTTTATGAATCCATGTTTTATGATCCATGTGGCACACTTATGCATGAAATGAAATGTTTAATAAAGGTGTGCCATTATAGCACTCCAATGCATTGGGTAATGTATAGTATCATGATACATCATGTGAAATGAGTATTGACTCATGCTAATTCATGTGCAATGAGGGTTTACTCTCACTTCATGTGCAATGAGAATGTACTCATGCTCCATGTGCAATGAGCCTTGGATCATGCTAATTCAATGTTAAGTGTTGTTTCCACATTTACATGTTATGACTATCATGCTTTATCATTCATTTATGTTCATGTTTCACTTGTTATCTATTGATATTCCTAATGTCTAACATGTATTTTAATTCTAATTTATTCCATGTTTATTCCCTTACTGGGATTTATAGCTCACCCCTTTTCCTATGCATGTCCTCAGGTTATCCCATGCAATTGTAATTTCATGGGAATGTAGTGGTCATGTAAAATATGTTTTCAATAAAGATGTTGTAATTCATGTTTTGAGTTGTCATGTAATGATCCTGAGCCCCATATAAACTAGACCTATCGATCTTCCATGTTGTATCAAGTGAATATTTTATATAATAAATCATTTTTAAGTTTTATTAAAATGCAGGGTTGTCATATACCTCTTGCATGAGATGAGTTATCTAGATAACATAGGTATAGGTATGGGCATATACATAATTATATTAGATTTATATTTCTTCGAGGAATGTGGATTTTACAATGTGGAACTCTAGGTGACCTATGAGGGTCTTCGGGTCGCTACTCAGTATCACTATACTAAGCCCTACACGAGATTTTCCCAATCCTTGTTGTGTCTTGTGTAAACGACGTACATTGTTGATCAAGGCTAAAGAAGATAGGACTATATGGTGCTCAGAGCTATGACATGATGGTGCATGGAGTTGGACATTTTTTCATGGGGTGTCTTAGGTTCTACTGATCGTGAGTTGTACCTACCCTTCAGGTAGGATCCACGGTGGATGATGTAGGAGATGTTTTATGCTTTTTAGTTGTATTTTTACATTCTAGTTTTTGTTTTGCCTTCCAGTTGGGCTTTTATTCTACACCCTTTACTTTCTGTACACAACTTGTTTACTATAGAGTTTACATTGTGCTCATATCTTGTTTTGGGCTTGGTTTTGTGAGTGTATAGGTTATATAGGAAATTCCTATATGGTTTTATGGATATGTATTTCCAGTGCTGGTTGCCAGCCCCAGGCCAATGGAATGCGTGCTTGGGGTAGTCATGGAATGGGCACTAAGGGATGGGTTGTGACACACATTACCACCATTAAACAGTCACTTCTATTTAGAAACCTCAAGCATATGGGGAGTAGTCTATGATGAAATATGGTGTTTAGTTGAGCTACAAATTTATTATTCATTCAATCTAGGATGTTTCCATGTCATATCGAAGCTCATTTTCCCTTTTGAAACTATGTGGGAATGGTAGTCATGATACTAGTAATGTGTTGGATCTTGTTTAATATCGGTTCCTGGGAGTGAATGACTCACATAAGAGGAAATTCTATGTGTCTAGGGATGATATTTTCATTCATGTTCCACATTATAATTGCAGATTTTAATTTCTCCTTGAGTGAGCGGAGTGATTTCCACTACTTACTGATTTATGATATGTATGGTATTTACCATTATCCTAGTATAAAAAATATGTTTTCATACAAGAATCATCAAAAAAATATAGTCATTGACATTCTATATATATTCCAACCCCTATAGATTTCATTGGTAGGTTATTTGAAATTATTGATGTGCCTTTTGGGAAAATTTAATACCTGTTATATACTATGTAACATATTCTTATTGATATGTTTTATCTTATATCTCCTATAGTATTTATTAATTTAATTTAATATATAACAATATATTTTATTTAGTTCCTACACAATAGGGTCCGGTGACCTAATTATCCTACTTTTCTTGTATTCCATGTTTCAGAGTTTCAGGCTTACATAGTAGTTTAGAAGCTCATTTTTCATATTTATGTTGATTTATCAGGACTTTTTATATATTATTCTATGATAATGTTTCCATGTGATTAATTTAGTATAAAAATATTCTTACAATGTTTGGTTGAAGAGTTAGTATTCATTACATATATTACATGTTTTGAATATAACTCAACATGTTTATTTTTAATAATTATTTTTGTAGAATGCTGTTAAAATTGTAATTTTAAGGAGGGTAAAATAAATATGTATCATCATTCTATGTGTATTTTTCTTGCATAGATTGATTTTGAAAAAATAATAATCAATAATTATATTTTTGAGACATGAACCATTATTCGAATGAATGAATAATTTATGGTTGTGTATGAATGTGTTCCAATTATCAAATTTCAAAAATTAATGTGAACATTATTAATTGAATCAAGGTTACCACTATAATTGAACAATTATATATTAACTTTATATAATTTATGTATATTGATTAAATGTTAAGGATATAAAATTTTAATTTCACTTCTAGATAAAATGGTTGTGGTTAGATGGGTAACATCTACAATTTGAAAAGTGTATGGCAGATAAATAAATTGAAAAGTGGTAACACATATATCCAAACAAAATTATATGATACATTTTCATAGAAATTGCTGTAAATATAAATGGGGTTCAATTCTGTAATTAAATTATTTACTTTCCTTATTATTTCTTCGACCCCTTTTACATGGGATTGCTAAACAATACGACCACATACCTAATGAACAACTACACCCATGTTGTTAATTTAGGGCATGCCGATTATGACATAAAAATGATTTCACCTTTGTACATAAGTCATTGTTTTTTTATTAAATAAACCTATAAATTGGGTTTTAGAAAGCATAATGTTTTACTTGAAATTTGGTCACATTCATATAAACATAGAATGAAATAATGGGACCATTGATTGTCTTACATGATATATGATTTCTTATATAATGTTTAAATCCATGATGGAATGATTATACTATGTGATGGATCTCATTTAGAATCCACATAGCAGCTTATATGGATTTTTAGGTATATATAAGGTGTATTTAATTTTGGAATGTACCATTTTAATTAATAAAATATAATTTATCTATTTGTGATCTATATTTATATATGTGTAATTAGAAACATTATATTCTAATTAAAACATAAACGATGTTTTCTTCTATATTTTCCTATTAAATTTTCTATAGCTAATCTAATTATCAATTCCTTCTTATTAGTAAATTTATAATATAATGGGAATTTTTTAAGTAGTTACCTGATTATAATGAGATGTCAATAAATAATTAATAATGTTTAAAAGGTAGTTAATATATATTTTTACTTATCCTTGTAACCTTAGATAAATATATAACCTACTAACATTTTATTATGACATATTTCAAATGATTTAAAACTAATTCATAAAAATATTTAGAGTTAAAATGAAAATAAATGAACCGTTTAAATGAAACCTTAAAGTGAGTATTAATTTATAAACCTTGTATAAGGTTAGTTTAAATCATTTTTTTATTTTTTAATCAGTTGTTGATGTGAATCAGTAATACAAGAATTAAAAAAATATATATCATTCCTTATATCATGATCCTAAATCATAGAAAGTTATTCAATGATGCATTTCATTGACATGAGGTCATTTTGGTTCATTTCATTTATATTTCATAATGGTATATCCCTTAAATAGTATCACACTCATATCCATAAATGTTTTTCAATATGTTATGATATTTATGATGAGTGGTTTTTTTGAGGTTCTTTTATTTGTTTTGGACACTTTGTTATGAAAATGACTCCCTTGTTTTGACTACTTTTCGGGTGTATTTTTGACATTCCATGGGCATGGTTGGCATCATAGTTAGTAATGTGACCTTTAAATTGTTTTTAGATGTTTGGTGAATCAATATTTGTTTCATGTTCTATAGTAGTATGGTGTAAAGCGTCTTTTGGTTAGTTCTTTTGAGAATGGAATCACAAGTTGACTTTGTATCCCCCATTATATTAGACCCCTTTATCAATGGATCTTATGAATAATACACCCCTAATATTGGGAATCATTTCAATGTATCACAACATTTACTCTTCATATAGGGAAAAAAATTGTTGAAATAGTATTTGGATATGGTCGGACATAAATTTATTTTATTATGTCTAGTAATATTTTATTTTAAGTCACCCCCTACAAGAGAGCATAGGGAAGTTATTCTTAGATATAATTGGAACCTTTAATGAATCTTTTTTTGATCATGGGCCTTATAGATTTTTCTAGTGTGAATGTTTGATTCTTTAGTTGGTAATGGATACATGGTAAGTTAATGTTGATGAATTTGTGGGTGAAGTCAGTCCTTTTCATAAGAATTATTCCTATGTGGTTTTATTAACCAATATATTTATAATTAGATATTCTTTTTTTAAAATGTATAATGAACATAAAGTTAATTTTATGGAGAGTGTTTCATATAATTTTTGAAAACTCCTCAAATCCTTTTAGAGTACTCTCAATTAAATTCGGATCATTTTCCATATCATTACATATTCTAGGTACACTGATAAATCATCGGCTATACGATGGATTGAATATAAATGATATTAGAATTTATCTATGTTATCCATCGGAGTACTCACTATAATCATGGATTTCAATAGAGGTAACGTTTTTCCTAAGAGACAGTAGGGTTCTCATGTAAGATCATAAAAAATGGAATCATTGACACCATCTATTTCTTATTGAATTGAACACCAAGAACATTCCACTTTGGGATCAATTATGGACATATATATGTAGATATTCATCTTGTACTGAAATATAACATGTAAACAAATAATATGGGGTTCTATTGATGAGTTATATGAGACATAGGTAGATGATCATGAGGTTACCATGAACATCATTCTAAATCAGAATGGATGTTTTAAATGGATGGTGATACTAGTGGGTCTAACCTTGCATGTTCCCATGTTGCTTCTAGGAAACAAAATTTCAATTTGGTTGTTCTGTATTGATATTTCACCGAACCTAGTTACAGGATTTTGGGTGTGTTCATAGAGAAATATTTGGGTTATTTCACATAATGACACATATAATAGAATCTTTAATGTGGTTTCAATCTAATATAGTCATTTTGAGGGTAGTCGAAATGAGATTATTTTACATTTTACCTATATTTCATCTCATATGTGGTTAGTGGTGAAAAAATTAATACTACATTATTAGGTCATGGAATCATTGTTGAGTATCATCCAAGAAAATTCATGATAATTTTTCATGACCATGAAATTGAAATGGATTTTTAGTTGTTAGATTGTTTGAACTGAGAATCATGCCATGTGAAACATTAAAGTGCTATGGGAATATGAAAATAAATAGGTCCATCAGCTGGAAATTGTTACTTTGACATTGTTAAAAAAATTTATATCCTAGTAGTGATGGAAATGTCATTGGGATCACATCATTGGTAAAAATGGCTCCGAAAAGAAATGTATCATTGATTCAGTTCAGAAAAAAAGTGATGGATTGAGTTTTTTATACATATGAACCTACTATATAAGTGGTTCTTGGAGGTGCATTGGGCATATAGAAAAGAAACAATATAGTTTGAGTGAGATTTCAAGATCCATATTGGTAATTTTTCCTATGTTTTTTCAATGTCTTATTGATGATGATAATTTTTATGGTGGTGATGTCGTAACATTTCATGTTTTTTTATGAGATGAAATTGAAATGGATATTGAAATTTTTGAATTGTTGGATGGTCAATTTTTTAATCCAATATTTAGAATGGATTTACAGGATTTGTAACCTTGTTAATTTATTTTTTGTAGACATATATTAATTCATGAGGCTTACCCTAAGTGTATAATTGACATTCTAGAGTGTTAGGGCCTTAAATCCAGATTTATCGAAGAATCGTGAAAGGTGAAAAATTTCTCTACAACTTTGATGAAATTATAATTATCTTTTTTGATTTTTATAATGGAGAAAAATATGGCACATTGTTTGATCAAACTATATAAAATGTTTCTCATGTTTTTGTTGTTTGTCTATATTTTTTATAGTGGGTGAGGTCTATTTATGCACTATTTTTTATACTATGATGTGTATCTCCCATGCTTATTTCCATTCAGGAATTATGAGTTCATTGTTGGAAGCATGATTGGTGCATGGCTATAAGAACCAAATAGTGAAACCCCATTGGATGTGGTTATTATATAGTGGCGTCCTCATGGTTGGTGCATTGTTTTTTAAAATCAGTGTTTTCCCTCATTTAATTTGGAAATTACATTTTTTCACTTAATGACTCAAATATATTTTACCACTATTTATTACTCCTTCCCTAAGCATACATCCCCTCCTACTCGAACTCCATATTCACTCATCTTCTAGGAATAATTACATCTTCTGCATTTGGCGTCAAATTATGACGTCTTCTTCTTCTTTTGAGATACCTCAATACATATAAGACTCCTATAACATCCATTATTAATTTATATTCTCTCATTTATTATATTATTGTGTGACCTGCACACAATATTTTTATGGGGTTCATCCATTTTATAAATTTATCTCAAACTGGCCCAAATCAGGCCTCAATTTTGGATGACTGAAATGTACATGGCATATGGTGGATGGTATATCTTATTTTATGTAGTTTTGGTAAATTATATAGGATGTTACATTACTCCCTGCCGTAGAACATTCTAGAGAAACCTAATGGATGTTAAATAATTTATTCAAAATAGTTTCTCTTATCAATGGTTCAATGAGATTAGGTTCAGGCCCATCCTTATGGTTATTTATTTATCAAGAACCACCTAATATGGTGTAACTTACATAAATGGCATATTTCCCATGGATTTACATTCCAACCACCAAATTCATGCATGAGTTTCACTTGTAATAAATTTCATTATTTATGAAATTACTTTATATGAATGATAGTCCATGAATTTTTCATTCATACCATGTTATATGTTGTTTTTGAACTCATTTATTCAAATTAATCTGCTTAAATAGGTTGAATGAAACATATGAAATTCATTAATCATAATAACGATGTATTTTATTAGTTTTCTTTCGATCATGATTCAATCCTCACAGTTACTGCTTATCCCCTATTCTGTATTCCATATATCATATGAATGTTCATAAATGTATATGTATTTTTTTAATAATTTTTTACCTCTTAATGCTATGGGATTATGTATTGTGTCTCAATTATTATTTCTTATTCCATATATCAGTGGTCATGTTTTTTGGATTTAATAAAATTATTCTTCTATAATTCTTATCTTTCACTACATGCAACTTTACTTTATTGACATGTGTTTTAGAATGTTTTTCCTCATATTATTGAGGTCGAGGATATAACATGAGTCCAGAAATAAGAAATTTTTGGGTTGACATTCCGTGATTAGTTTGGTAATACATGAAGAACCGGGAGTGATACCTAGATTTCCATGATTAGAAACATTGGGAGGATTATTTATACTCATAGATGACACTAGATACCTTGAGAATACCATTGTAATTTTCATTATGTTTATCATTATATGACCTTAGGATGATACTACATGACTTTCAACATTTCATTCAAGGATTTCATATGGCATCTTATTGTTATTTTTATATTGATTAAAATATTAAATTTCTATATTGACGTCCTAGGGGTGTGGTTGGAAATGAAAAAAAAATTATTTGGTTATACCACCTATATAGCTTAATATATGATACCATGTTATACCTTATTACCTCTATATATTTCCTTGGTTCATACACCTATCATAGTATGAATCATGTAATATTAGTCAACTTTCAGTTTTGAAAACATGATAGAAGTGTTGTTTATTTAAAAATATATCGACATATATCCATCAATATTGGATAATAATTAATTTTATTTTTCATGAACTGGAATGATATATATGTTAATAGTACTATACTACTTGGATTATATCTTATTCTCTACTCAGGAAACCATTGAACAAGGTTACTAGAGAAGAAAATAATTTTTAAATGTTGATGGATCTACTATTTTTGTTGTGCTATTAAATTGGTGGATAATTATCATAGGATTGAGGTAGTACTCAATAATCTCATGGAGTATCCCAGGGGCTTGTATTAATTTTATTGTAATTTATTACCAATTGTTCCTCCTTCTTGTAACATGTTGCCTCATCTCGGAATGAATGAATTATTATATGAATTAACATTGTCAATTTTATATTATTTAGATTGTGTACTAATCATTCATTGTTTGTCTCACAATATTACTAATTATATTATTATCCAATGGTTTACACCTAATATACAATTTTGTGAATCTATCCTTGATTGTGTAGTGTCCCCATCATACCACCATTTGACCTACACTACTCTTTGGGAGGATCTATTGTACAGGGAGGTGTCCATGAGGCCACGTGGTGGACGGTCCATCTATCGGTTTTTTCATATCCTTAGGTGACACATTACACAGATTGGTTCAGAATGTCAAATGTGACATCTATTCCAAAATAATAGGTGACATAATTTTAAAGTGAAACTATTATTTTCTAACTATCCCAAAAATTCATCCTGATGGATAATAAAAATACTTAACAAGAACATTACAGCAAAACCACGTCTGAGGATGAATCATAGACATTATAATTGATCATTCTGATACTATTTATTTCAAAAAAAAACTCAATATAAAATCATTAAGGTGGAATTAATATACCATTCTAAAATATTTCTAATATAAATTATTGGATATATCTACTTTTCAGTTATACATTACTAATTATAGACTGGTCATTAGGCATAATAATCACCTCAATATTATTGTACAAGTCGTTAGAAATAGTGGTCCCCTGCGATTTCAATTTTAATGCACTATTTAGAGGTTACTGATATCAATAATCATCATTAAAATTTTAATTTTATCATCGGTTTAAATAATTATTACAATCCTTACATTTTAATCACTATAGTGTATGTGATGTGTTTGATGAATTTTTTTTTGATTCTATTATGTTAGTTATGAAGTCCATTTCACATTGACATTCAATGGATTTATGAACATTGATAAAAAATTTGAATAACCTCCATATTCTATATGAGTTTTTCATAATATGTTACTACCATCATTTATTTCATGTAGAAAGCCAAAATTTATTTCCATAATGTGACTTATTAAATATTTATTGTGACTCAAAAATCATTCTCCTATAAAAATGAATTGAGTGGTGGGAATCTAAAATTATCATTTCTAAATTAATGTACATTGACCTATTTTTTATATAACCTATCTATCTTATATCCAATAGATGTAGGAAATTGTGTTTTAGTCCACAAAATATTTGATCATTGTTAAATTCATATTGGACGATAATACTAGAAGTATAACTTAAATGTATTAAAAATATTTCAACATATATATATACTAAGATTAATTATCCTTCAACTTTATCTTGTGGAATTTTTTATTTATCTCTTTATAAGGAATAAAATGAATGTACATATTGAAATTTTTTCTGTTATACTCATGAAACTCTGTATGGTTAATTTCATCATGTTCAGTCTTGTTTTAGATAACATGAAACCTCTAATATTCATATCCTTTGAAATAGTAAAAATTTCAAATGGAATTTCCTTGATGAAAATATTAGAGCATATAAAATATCCATTATATTTTTCTAATAAATTCCATAGCAGCTAATAGTTCTTTAGAACATGTAAAATAAAAGGTTTTTTTATTCATATAAGATTTAAGGTAATTTTTACTTCTTCTATTCTCATTTGGTGTCCATCATGATTTATTTCTTCCAAATTATGAGTGAGCATTAAAATGATATTTTTATTCCATAACCCATATAATTTCATTAAATAAGAGAAAAATAACATTATATTCCCTCAAATTTAGTATTTATATGGATCCTTAGTGTTCCATCCATTGTCCCAAAAAATCATTCTGTGGGAAACAATAATAACAATTGTAATACAACATAATCCTGATGAAAAAATTTATAATATTACCCTATCATTACAAAATATTTTCAATACCTGAAACCATAGATTTTTAGGTCATTATTTGTCAATATATATCCAAACCATACAGTTTTTTTGTAAAGAGTTTGTAAATTTCTAATGCCTATGCCCCATGGATTGTCAATCATGTTGTTATTTAAGGACCATTTTTGTTTAAGAGATGATAACCAAGTCATGATAAATGTTCCTTTTTCAATGATATTATACCATGGTATAACAATAATAAGTCCACATCCACATTTATAATCCAAAAGTAAATTTAATTTCATGGAAACAACTCTCTCTATCCTTTATGAGAACTTTGGGATAGTTTAATGCACTCTACCTTATCATTAGAAATATCATTATAAATATACCAATACATATTCCTCGGGCTCTAACTAAATTATCCAAGAAATAATCCTATAAATTTTAATAAAAACAAATTTGAAACAAAATATTGTGAAAAATTCATTTCATATATATATATATATATATTACATCATTATAAATGAATATTCAATATGATTCACTAATACATTTTCATAGACTATAAAATCATAGTGTCTTTTGAGACCATTTAAACAATGTTATCATTTATTGAATGGTCTCCAATATCTCCCATAAATATAATCACATTAATTAATTTATATTTACAAACCGTATATAAACAGATCATCGTCACCCTATATAATGGATACATATGATTGGGGGATAACAGATACTTAGTAATGGTAAACACTAATAATTTAATCCAATGAGCAAATGAAATAATAAGATATGCAAAAAATTATTATATTATTAGTATATTTTAAATTATTCATACAAAATCAGTTATGGATAATAAAACTAACTAGAGGAATAATGATATTATCATTTATTATACATATTATATAGTAGTGAAAGTCAAAATAATAATATCATGAGTTCTGGGATCATGTCATATAAATGTGGAACCAACATAACTATAAAAAGTTTAATTATTCAAGATTATCATCGATGTACCTAAACTATTAACTTATCATCATTAAAAAAATGTTACCAATTTAATAAAAATTCAAAAAGTAATCAATTATTTCGTATAGTGGATTAAAAAAAATGACTAGTCTTCTATAGAGGAACATGAAAATTTTCTTCTTCCCCACCAATATCTCATTAAATATTATTTCATACCAAGTTAATTTATTTGTGAAATAGGTACCACAAATCACACAATCTATACATTTTTCTTCCAAAAATCCAATTTTTTTTTATTAATTTCATAACCCATTAAAATAAATGACTTTCGTAGTGATTTCAACATTTAATAACTGAATAACCCATGACAAAATAATTGGTTTCATAAAAATATCATCATTTCATTGAAGAATAACACATGGATGAGTAATATGTTTCATAAACAACTTATCATAGTAAATATATACCGTACATGAAAATATTAAGGTTAATTTCGGTAACTCATATCCCATGTAATGATTATGTAAGTAAAAGGATATCACTATATAAATAAAATGATTTTAAAAGATCAATTTTACCATTTTATTAAGAAAACATCCATTTTACATTGAGATAATCTTTTTGAATCATTAAATATACCCATGAAAATACTTATGGATGCTTCAAATAATTGGGGTTTTATTACAAGAAAGAATTTATTTCAAACTTTTTACTCATAAAAAATTATTCCATATATCAGTTTCTGTAAAATTTAATGATTTTTTTGTTCAGAAAAGAAAAAAGATATTACATTCTCAACATTTTTTTAAATTTAAATGATGATAAAAAACATCATTAAAAAATAAATGGAATTATGTAGAAAAATTATTTTATACATATTTATGAAATATTGACATGAAATAAAATGATTACAAAAAAATGTATCCATATATTTTATTTGTCATTAAATATACCATTTTTTCAAATTAGTTACTAAAAATAGGAAAAATAAACGAATACAACAATTTGACCACATATAACTAGAGGAGGTGGAATTTTACGACTTTATTGAGTGGTATATGAAAATATTTAATTATTTGATGAATAATCATAATAAATCCCAACAAGCAGTATGATTGTAACCCAAAAGAAATTTACACATTTTTTAGTTTTGAAACATAATCCATATGAATTAAAACAAAACATATATACATATTCAAATAAATATATTATTAAAATGATTAATCATAAAATAAATTCATTGACAGTATGTACACTACAAAAATGAATCAAATTACGAATATAGAATGTTCCCTATAGTGATAAAAGTTAGATGATGTTCCCTTACAAAATTGGAAATTTTCAAATTGGAGACATATATAAAAGTAATATTAAATTAAACCACAATGAAAATTAAAATATGTGGAATTGTGATATTAAATTAGAAATATGAAGTATATACTCCACCCAAAAGTGGTGGTTTTTGTTTATGGTGAAAAGTCCTAGAATTTTCGTGTAATTTTTTTTCTTAAATAAATGGGGATTTTACGAGTCTGTCAGAAATTATGGCGCTTGATTCTGATTCCCGGTGTGCCTGAAATCAATTTATGTAATTTTTATCTGGTACCTTTAGTAAACACAGGAGTGCGATTTTTTATAACTTTTGAATCAGTGCTCGAAATTGAAATTCGAGGGCACCGTTGATCTTAAAACGTCTGTGATTGCTTAGTGACACATTTCTGGTAGTTGTATTCTTATGAGAATGGAAGTTAGATATTGGGGTTTTTAATTAAAATGTATAAAAATAAGGTGTTAATTTTTTTTATTTGGGGTGGTTAAAATCTCCAAGATGAGGTTAGTGGTGGGGGCCACCACACCATAACCTCCCATGAGAGGGTATGGAGGTGGGGCCCACCCGCACATAAACTCCCATGGGAGGATATTTCATTGTGGGGACCACCCGGGGTTTGTAACCCCTTGGAACCCCCAATTATGTGTAGAGCCTCTTAAACTTCCTCAATAATTCATTTAATCAAACCCTATTAATTTATTTGGTTAAGTACCACCAATTAATTAACTCCACCTTTGGAAATATTTGAATTCCTACCAACAATTATATAATTGAATAACTTATTATTTTATTTTGTTTGGAAACATTTATTTAGGTGGGACTTTGAGAGATTACTTGGAAGAATTTGGAGACCTTCATCCTCTCAACGAAAAACGTGAATAACGCCACTGCATCGTTAACGGAAGATAATCAAACTTTTTAATTGATCTTCAGTCGTGCCAAAAGAGAAGGAGATGACCAAGAATAATACAATCTTCATCTTCACCCCCTATAAACGCTAATCTGCCAATGATGATTATACTCTTCTTTTTCCGACATCGACGAAATGACACCGCATTTCTCCAACATCGTCAACGATCATCAAAAAAAGAAGGTAGGGGGATTTGAGTTGAATTTATTCCTGATCTTCATCGTTCAATTTATGGTTTTAAAACTGAATTATAACACCATAACAAGGAGGGCTCAGACCGCAATATCATGGCACGACCCTCCACCTTTGATTGTTCTCGTTTGTTGACAATGTCGTTCGCGCAACGGCGCCACCGGAAGACAGGATCGCAGCTGAGGAATGGGCCATGAACGATAGGCCACGATGGTACATTCGGGGATTGGAAATGAGCCTTCTATGGATGAAGTCGGCGGTGCAATGGCCGCCGGGCCACCGGAAAGGCGTGGCACCATCAAGTCGCAGAGAGAGCTGGGACATGGCTAGACATGCCGCGATGGTGTCGGAGGTGTGCGGTGTCGTTGCACAATACCGGAACATGGAGTCATAGCCACGCAATCTGCGGTGGTCGGACGGGCTGGGTGTGGTGTTGTCGCGCTGCACTGGAGGAGAACTGCGGCTATAGGCCGCATTGGTTAAAAGAGGGCTGACGGCTGAGCCGACCGCTAGTGCACGCTTGAGGCGGGACCTGATGTGTCCCGCGTTTACTAGGGCCGGTGCCACGCACCAGCCATTGTGGAACACAGCGGGGTGTAACCCAGCATGGCGTGGCCATCCGGGCCACGTGGGATGGAATTCATGCCATCTTCCGGGCCGGGCAGACATCCATCCCCCCCAGCCTCCCTCTTCCTGGCTTCAAGGGCCAGTATCCAGCCGGCCACATGGGCCGCCAGCCAGTCGGGCCACGCAGGCCACCCCCTCGGGCCAGGGCTCCCACTCAGGCTGGGATGCCCCTTGTTCCAGGCTGCCCACTTGGGTCAGGCCTCCCCTAGGGCCAGGAGGGCCTCGTGCAGGGCCACCCCCTCAGGTTGGGCCGGACCCTTGTGTTGGGTCGGACCCCAGTTCGATAGAGTGTGACCCGAACACACCTCTTCTCCCATATCAGGGACTATGTGTGTCTGATCAACGAATCGTCTACAGAGATGAAATGAATAGAATGATATTGTTCTATTGGCATATCCAACTCGATGTTTGGCCACTATTGGGGTATGGTTGGGTTGGTTTGATCCTAAAAACCAACAGGTCCCCTGAACAAAAATGCCAATAACTCACAGACCGAGCGTTCGATTGACACATCATCTTTTTCATTGAGTCCCCAATGACGAGGTGGACCATTGAGATAATTTTCCATGGGAATACATGATATTTTGAGTATCTAACTATAGCTCATGGAGCGGATCCTCCAGGAGACGAGCGACTGGTGTACGGAGGCCTAGTAGCGGGTTGATACCTGACGACTGATGACCTTTCGACTCAAAGTGGTTTGGCTAGCACAGTGGGGAGTGCCTCTCTATGATGCCGCAGAACAATAGTGGGAAGCACCCCGGTGTGACATGGAAGACCCACGGTACTCGAAAAGAGGAGTACCTTAGTTGGCTACGAGGGGGAGCACCTCTGTGTGAGCGCGACAGACCCATAGTGGGGAGAGCCTTTGTGTGACGGATCAGACCCAATGTACTCAACAGGAGGAGTAACACAACAGTCTATGAAGGTGGGAAGTACCTCTGTGTGATGCGTCATGACCACTATACTAGATTGAGGAGGAGTACATCAACAGCTGAGGTCCCGATAGATTGACTTGTAGTGTTACATATAACCACGCCTAGAATAAAATCCTGGTTTTGAGTTGAGTTAGTGACTTTTGTGTTTTCCTCATGATTGAGATGGGTTACTATATAAATTAGGTATATGTATGGGCATATACCTAATTATGGATTATCCATTGTTTCATTACTATGTGGTTATCCTTGTTGGATATTGTGAGACCTTGAGGGTCTTTATGTCCCTACTGAGTATCATTATACTCACCCCTAAATGGGTTGTTCCCAAACCTCATTGTGTTGGTTGCAGATGACAGACAGCGTTGAATGAGGAATAGAGTATCAGGATTGGACGGTACATAGAGGTGGATCACTCGGAGTGACGGTGTATGGAGCGAACAGACGGACGTGCAGTGTGGAGGAGGCTATTTGTACCTACCCTTCAGGTAGGAACCCTGGAGGATGACCCAAGATCTACTTTAATTGCTTGTATTTGTACTTAATTTATGTTGTGCATGTACTTTACTATTGGTCTTGTATTTCCATCCCCTTTTAATTTCCAGCACTTATTCTATATACATTATTTCATAGTGTTTTGCTTCCAATTGAGTACTCTGTGTGTCTTTAGTTTTTATAATGGTAATGCCTTCCCAACATATGGATTTGTGCCTTTGGTGCTAGTCGCCAGCCCCTGTCCTATAAAGGCGGGCTTCAGGTAGTCACGACATGGGTCCCAAGGACGGGTCATGACAAATTGGTATGAGAGGAGTCAGTTATACCATAGAACATAGGACTATGATCATTCATTTTAGTGAACCAATAGTGTTAAGGGTACTATGTGTGGTTTTAAGTTCAGGGGGTCTAGTGTTGGTGCAGCGGCCGACGTATCCATAAAGTAGGATCCTGACTACAGATTACCGACTTGGTACATGAAAACACTGATTGCGTGTGTGTTTTCAAATGTTTCCTAAAGTCATCTAAACTAGGTCATCTCACTAGGTATAGTGTTTTGACAGTGTCATATATGTTTCTCTCAGAATGCCTCCCCGTAGAGCCCTGAGAGTCGTACGCTCTGACAACCGACTAAGGGACGAGGCCTCAGTGCAGGGCCCTTTACCAGTGGAGGCACCAGTGGTACCACTTTCTGTTGGGCCACCGATGCCACAAGCCATAGTTGCAGACGATGCATGTCTCTTGAGCGTGATTCATGATTTGTAGCGCTACAGGGCACCCAGGTTCCATGGAGAGATGGACCCACATGCAGCTGAGGATTGGATGGAGGATGTAGTGAGGGTTTTTAGGCAAGTAGAGACACCAATAGACTACATGGAGATTCTTATTACAACTATTCTTCAAAAAGCAGCTTGCAGATGGTGGAGCCTAAGGAATATGGTCCACAATGAGGCGACTCTACTCTAGACAGACTTCGAGAGCCATTTCTGGGTGGAGTTTCTTCTATCCAAATTTGTATTGGTATAGATTTAGGCGCTACTACATCTACAGTAGGGTATCATTATGGTGGTGTAGTACTCATCGAGGTTCACCTACCTCTTGAGATACTCCACATATATGGTTCGGGACCAATTCTTTAGGGCATGGACCTTCGAGAAGGGGCTCAGGCCAGGGATCAGGGCATTAATGATCTCTCTCAGCATCCCGAATCAGGAAGGGGTGTTAGATAGATCCTTGCTAGTGCAGAGTTTCTTTGCTAAGAAGCCACTAGCAGCGAGAACCCCTACTAGCCGACATGCAGCGTAGTCTTCTATTGCTGGAAGTAGAATGATGAAGTAGAGGTCAAAGAGGACTAGTCCCATGGGTGGAAGACCACAGTACTCAGGTTCTATTGTGTGGGGCACCCAAGGTAGTGACATACCTTCCAAGATCAGGTAGTGTTACTCATGCGGCGAGGAATGTCCCATGGCTAGTGACTGTCCGACCAGCCATTCTGATGATCAGCAGAGAGTTGTGAGACCTCCCAGGCAGAGTCAGATATTTGATCAAACTGGTCCGCAGGGATTATGCTGACGTGGCATAGGAGTTTTTCGAGCATCTGTTAGTGGAAGACGTTTCAATGTGTTTCCACCACCACCGCAAGGAGGTCCACCCCAACCATAGGTAGGTGATGCACCTGGGAGAGCTCAACTTGAGGCAGCTGAGGCATACGACCATGGACCTCCAGAGACGATTCAAGGAACGATATGTGTCTACGCCACCATATCTGCAGTTCTAATAGACACAGGTTACATTCATTATTTCATATCCACTACCCTCGTTCGGAGCGTAGAGATTCTGACGGAGCCGTTGGATCGATCCTTATAGCTAGAGACTCCTACGGATGCAGACTCGACAGTTACGCACTAGTGCAGGCACAGTGGGATTACTCTAGGGGGTTATAGCTTCGTCTGGGATCTTCTCATAGAAGCGTTGAGGCTTATGATGACATCTTGGTTATGGACCAGTTATCTACATTCCATGATCATATCAACTGTATTAGGTGAAAAGTGTGGTGTGTCTGCATGGATGGGACCAAGTTTATCTTCACCGGTGAGAAGGTAACCTTATCACCAAAGTATGGACTTACATAGAGAAGGGTACAACCGATCACTCACCAGTTGGCTTGACTTACCCTCAGAGCAGTATATGTTGATAGTCTGACATATCCTATAGTTGTAGACCATTATGTGGATGTTTTCCATGACATTGTTCCAAATCTCCCTCCACGTAGAGAGGTCGATATCTTCATTTACCTGTACACCAGGTTGGCACCGATATCTACTCAAGCATATTAGATGGCTCCCACTGATCTTCGCGAGCTGCGGGTATAATTAGAGGACTTGCATGTGAAGGGATTCATCTGGCCCCTTGATTCTCCCTGGGCATCCCCAATTCTATTTTCCAAGAAGGAGGATGTGAGCTTGAGGCTCGGTGTTGACTACCATCACATGAACTGGGTGACCATAATGAACAAGTACCCACTTCCAAGGATTGACAACATTTTTGATCAGCTGAAGGTAGCATGATGGTTCTTGAAGATAGACCTCAGATCAGGTTATCACCAGCTCAGTGTTAGAGATGAGGATGTGCAGAAGACGACCTTCAGGTGTCGGTATGACCACTATGAATTCTTGGTTATGCCCATCGGCGTAACCAATGCTCTAGAAGTATTCATGTGTCTCATGAACATGATCTACTAGCCTTACCTCGATCACTTTTTCGTGGTCTACATCAACGATATTTTTATCTACTAAACTACTGAGTTGGATCATACCTACCATTTTAAAGTAGTACTAGACACAATCCGAGAGCACCAGCCTTATGGTAACCTCTCAAAGGGACAATTCTGGATTCAAGATGATCAATTTGTGGGACATTTCATCTCAGAGGCTTCAATTGCAGTGGATCTAGTAAAGATTGAGGAAGTACTTTCTTGGGAGCCACCAGGAGTGTGACGGAGGTATGAAGTTTCCTAGGCTTGGCTGGATACTACTGGAGATTCGTTCCATACTTCTATAGAGTTGCACTACCACTATCAGTTTTTAGGTTGAAGGGGTAACCCTTTCTGTGGTTGGAGAGATGCAAACAGAGCTTTCAGGAGTTAAGGAAGAGTTTGACTAGTTCCCCCATATTGAGGCTTCTAGAGGAGGGAATAGGGTACGTAGTATATTGCGATGATTCAGGGAGAAGACTCAGGTGTGTTCTGATGCAAGAGCGAGCTGTGATCACATATGGTTCTCAACAGCTGAGAAAACATGAGTACAACTATGATACCCATGACCTAGAGTTAGCAGCACTATTCTCCACCTTGATGATTTGGAGGCACTCTCTGATGGGAGAACGTTTTACCTTGTACTCTGATCACTAGAGACTCAGGTATATATTCTCTCCGAAGGACCTGAACATGAGACATCAGAGATGGCTTGAGTTCTACCAGGACTATGACATAGAGATAGTCTATTCTTCTGGAATGGGGAACGTTGTTGCAGATTCTCTCCGCAGAAGAACTGGTATACATCATCTAGGAGAGGTGACAGAGCAGCTAGCTACCTTACAGATATCCTTTGTGGATATGGATGGAGCAGCCTATCTATAGTCTCTCACTTTCACTCCTCCACTTTTTCAGCGAGTCGGGGTGGCACAACATGGAGACACTGATTGTGAGAACTGATGTGCATAGATAAATATAGGGTATGCACTTGATGGATTTTCTGAAGGTGGGGAGCACGTTATCCTCTTCCGAGGACGTACCATAGTACCAGTAGCATTTTAGGATGAAGTGTTGAGGGAGTTCAACACTTCCCCTCTTGCGATACTTCCTTGAGTGGTGAAGATGTTCCAGGACCTTCAATGATAGCACTGGTGTCTAGGTATAAAGAAGGCGGTAGCGGTGTTTGTCTCACAATTCCTCACTTGTCAGTAAGTAAAGGCGTAACACCAGGTACAAGAAAGCTTGGTTTAACCGTTAGTGGTACCATAGTGGAAGTGATATGGGATATCCATGGAATTTGTGATGGGTCTTTCATGTACATCCAAGAGTCATGATTTGATATGGGTGATCATTGACCGACTCACCACGTCACCCCACTTCCTACCGATCAGAGAGCAAGGCACAGTAAAGAGCTTGGGATGCCTCTATGTGTAGGATATTGTGCATTTACATGGAGTCCCATATTCTATTGTCTCTGAAAGTAATTCACGGTTTACTTCTCGACTATGGAAGGGGTTGCAGGAGGCTTTCCGGATACAGCTATGTCTGAGCACCCCCTTCGATCCTCAAAGAGATGGTCGGATTGAGAGGACCATCCAAACCCTCAAAGACATGTTCCACACATGTGTCCTCAACTTCGTTTGTAGCTGGGGGGATCACATACCTTTGGTGGAGATTGTATAAAATAACAGCTATCACTCTACCATCTATATGACACCATTTGAGGCCTTGTATGGTCAATCTTGCAGATCACCACTATGAGTGACAGACCTAGGGGAGTCAGCACTAGTGGGACCAGAGATGGTATGTGCTACCATGGAGGAGGTGAAGATATTCAAGGAGTGGATTAAGACTATACAAAGCAGCCAGAAGTCATATTATGATAGGCGACTGAAACCTCTGGAGTTCGAGGATGGCGACCACGTCTTTCTACGGTTCTCACCTTGACGAGGACTCTAGAGGCTTGGTCGAGGCATCAAGTTATCTCCGAGATTCTTCAGACCATTCCAAGACCTCACCAGAGTAGGCGTGGTGGCTTACCACCAGGCTCTTCCACCTCAGTTGCATCGGGTGCACGATGTCTTCCTCGTATCTCAGGTGAGGAGATAGGTGCACGACCCATCCAACATCATCGACCACGGGGAGATGGACATCGATAATGGTGCAACATTCAAGGAGGTTCTAGTAGAGATTGGGGATTGAAAGGAGCATGTCCTATGTGGATGGTCGATTCCTCTAGTGTTAGTTCACTGGAAGCATGTGAATCTATAGGATATAACATGGAAGCGGGAGGCTCAGATGCATTCTGAGTACACCCATTTTTCCCTTAGTTCGAGTTTTATCTTATGAAGATGTAAATATATGAGGTGGGGAGAATGTAAAGACCCGAAATTTCAATGGAATTTATTTATTAAATACATGGGGATTTTACGGGTCTGCAAAAATTTAGGGTGCTTGATTTCGAGGCCCGATGTGCCCGAAATCAATTTCTGAAGTTATGTCCAGGTTCATTCAGTAAACGTACTAGAGTAATTTTTTTATAACATTTGAACAGATGCTTAGAATTGAAATCTGAGGGCAACATTGAGCTCACATTGTCGGTGATTTCTTAGTGAGACCTTCACCGCAGTTGCGTTCTGACAAGAATGGAAGCTAGATATTGGGGTTTTAAATTAAATGTAATAAAAATAAAGCGTTAACTTTTTTTATTAGTGGTGGTTTAAATATTCAATTGAATATTAGTGGTGTGGGACACCACACCATAACCTCTCATAAGGGGTTATGGAGGTGGTACCCACCAACACATAACCTCCATTTGGAGGACATTCTATTGCGGGGACCACCCGTGGGTTGTAACCCCTTGGAACCCCCAATTAAGTAGAGGGTCTCTTCACCTTCCTCCACTATTTATTTGATCCAACCCTCTTCATTTATTTTGTTACGTTTCACCAATTAATTAACTCTAACATTTGAAATATTCTAAATTCTAGCCAACATTTAAATAATATGAAAACCTATTATTTTATTTTGGTTGGAAACAATCATTTGGGTTGGACTCTGAGAGAGGACATGATAGAATTTGAAGAACATCATCTTCTCAACGAAGAATATGAATAACACATCTTCATCGTTCACCGAAGATAATCCAAATACTTAATCGATCATCAATCATTCCAAAAGGGAAGGAGACGACTGCAAAGAACACCCTCTTCGACTTCATCCCCTCCGAACGCTCATCCTCCAATGTTGGTTATCCACTTATTTTCCCAACATCGACGAAATGACAGTGCCTTCCTGAGACTTCGTCAACAATCATAGGCAAATGAAGGTAGGGGGACTTGAGTTGAATTTATTCTCGGTATTCATCTGTAAATTTATGGTTTGATAACAGAATGATAACACCATAAAGAATAGGGATCGGACCACACAAACATAGCTTAACCCTCACCCTTTGATTGTTCTCGTTTGTTGAAAACGGCGGAGGTGCAATGGCGCCGCCAGAAGAGAGCATCGTAGCAGAGGAACAGGCCGTGGCCGATGGGCTGCGGCCAATGGGTCGTGGCGGTACATGAAGCAACATAAAATTATCCTTTCGTGGAAGAAAATATTGGCCCAAGGGCCGCCGGAGGGGCGCGGCGCCATAGTGCCACGTAGAGAATCGGGTCGCGGCGGTGCCGGAGGGGCACCGTGTCATCGCACCACACCGGAAGAGGGACCCACAACATTCAGAAGGGTTGGGCATGGCACCATCCCACCACTCCATAGAATAACTGCAACCATAGGCCGCAGAGGATATAAGAGGGCGGCCGGCTGAGCCGGCCCCCGGGGCGTGCAATAGGAGGGACCCAAAGGGTCCCTTGGTTTCCACGGCCGGCGCCATGGGCCGGACGTTGCGGAAGACAGGGGGTGTAACCCTCCATGGCATGGCCAGCAGGGCCACATGGGCCCACCTACCAGCTGGCCACCAGGCCTGCCCACGAGGCCGGCCACGCGGGCCACCGCCCGGCCGACAACGCGGGACGCTAACCTGTTGACAACATGAGCCGCCAACAAGTCAGGCCATTAGGGCTGCCGGGCCGGGACGCCCTCTCAGGCCGGGCCGCCCCCTCGAGCGGGGATGATCTCGGGTCGGGCCACCCCCTCGGGCCAGGCCGGAACCTCGGATTGGGTCAGACCCCAGTTCGATAGCGTTTGACCCGAACGCACCTCATCACCCATATCTTGGGCTACATGTGTTCGATGGACGAACCATCTACGGAAATGGAATTCATAGAACGAGACAATTATTTTGGCATACCCCACTTCATGTTTTTACACAGTTGGTGTACGGTCGGTATGGTTTGAACCTAGAAACCTAACGGGTTCCCTAGAACACAAATTCCAATAAATCACAGACCGGGCATCCGATTGATGCGCTGTATCTTGCCTTGAGTCCCCTATGATGAGGTGGACCTTTGATATACTTTTCTATAGGAATAACTGACATTTGGAGTATCGTACTGTAGATCATGGAGTGGATCCTCCCAGAACGAGTGAATGGTGTACAGAGACCTAGTAGTTGGTTGATACCTGCCGAATGATAACCTTTCGACTCATATTTTTTTGACTACCACAGTGGGAAGGGCCTCTGTGTGATACAGCAGACCCATAGTGGGGAGCCCCTCTATGTGACGCATCAGACCCACAATACTCGATAGAAGATGTACATCTGCCGGCTATGAGGTGGATCACCTCTGTGTGAGCGTGGTAGAACCACAGTGGGGAGGGCCTTTGTGTGACACAACAGACCCAAGTTACTCGACAAGAGGAGTACCACAGTAGTCTAGGAAGGTGTGAAGAACCTCTGTGTGATGAAGAATGTCCACTGTACTTGATAGTGGAGGATTACACCATCAGTTGAGGTTTCAACAATTTGACTGGAAGTGTTACATGTTACCACCCCTAGAATAAAATCCTAGGTTTGAGGAGAGACAATGACTTTTGTGATTTTCTCATGATTTAGAAGGGTTACTAGATAAATTAGGTATATGTATGGTCATATACCTATGTAAGGTTCATCCACTGTTTCATTACATTGTTTTTATCCTTGTGGGATATTGTGAGATCATGAGGGTCTTGGGGTCCCTACTAATTATAGTTATACTTACCTCTACACGGGCTATGCCCGCACTTTATTGTGTTGGTTGGAGACGACAGATAGCACTGACTGAGGCTGAGAGTAACTGGACTTGACGGTACCCGATGTTCGACCATTCAGAGGGACAGTGCACGGAGCAGACAGATGGACGTGGAGTGATGAGGAGGAAATCTGTACCTACCCTTCATGTAGGAACCCCCTAGGATGACACAGTAGCTTCTTTACATGGTTTCATTTGTACTTACATTCCGTTTTACCAATACATTACTGTTGGTCTGGTATTTCAGGACCTTAATACTTTCTAGCACTTCTTCTGTATACAGTATTTCTTACTGTTTTGATTCTAGTTGTGTACTCTGTTTGTCTGTGTTAAATTTTTATAAAGTCATTTCTTTCCCAGATTAGGGATTTATGCCTTTGGAGCTAGTCGCCGGCCCCTTGCCTATGGAAGGTGGTCTTGGGTTTGTCATGGCACGAGTCCAGAGGACGGGTCGTGACATATGGCATATGTCTCTTTGAAACAAAAGAGAGACTAGAAATGTCTTACCTAATATATTGACATTTTAATTCAAGTTAGAACCTCATGTATAATAAATATATGTTCTTCAAATATAATCTATATCAACAATAATATATATCATAAGAAATATTATTTACTTGTGAATATTTAGTACACCCTTATTTTCAATTCTCTATTATGATTAGGTTTCTAGTAAATACAACTTAATTTTTCATGTCTTTTTTCATTTTTTTATTTTATTCTATAATATTAGAAACATTGTTTTATTATATAAATAATTTTAACCATGATATAAACATAAAATATATTATATAAATAATTATTTATTGTAATCAATAATTTTTTTACAAAATTTAATGAATTAAACCACCCAATGAAGAATTAATTAATATATATTGATGAATGATAACTCTATTTTTCTTGATTGATGTAATGAGAGGTTATAAATAATAATTCATTCTTATATATCAATTATTATATTTTATATATAACATATAATGATTTAATTTTTAATTATTACCCTCCATGTAAAGAATCTTTTAAAAAACAAATCACATCATTTTACAATGTTGTAGTCTATTGTATAAATTAGTGATGTCATAGTTTCACCAAAGAATTTAATAAACGATAGTAAATGAAATATTATAATTAATAATGAATTATTATGTTATTAATGTCACATATATACATTAGAACCAACTTTTTATCTTTTATTGATTTGTGGTGATGGAATGATAATTATATAATTTCTAAAGCTACTTGTTCACTATTCACACGATTAATGATTAGATTTCAAATTTAATGGAATTAGATGTAGCTTTAGTTTATGAAATTATCTTAATATAATATCAGTATATGGTAGATAATTATGTTATTATATCATCACAATGTAAAAGGATTTTAGTGAGGTGTAAAATTAAATAAATGATTAATTTTTGGTGAATGAAACCGCTTCTTCAAACAACAACAATTTTTTAACACCAGAATTATTCTTATGATAGAATAGTAATCAACAAAATGACTACATCATATGAGGAGTTATATGGTGAAATTTTTTGAATATGTACTTATAAGGCATTTTTTAAAATTTATTAATGATAGGATATGTGGTTCTACCCTATAAGTGCGTAAGGGGACGAATGTTGAATTTCTGAAATGAAAAAAGTGTACCCATGTTTTTGATATGTCATAAGGAAAAAAATTCTCATTATCAAACAAAACATTATATAATTTAAATATATAACTATAAAGAATATTTTTTAATTTTTTGGGTCATTTGAACCCATATCACTTTTGTTTATCCTATAATAAAACCATTATATCCATGACATTGGATATTAGTATTTACTATCTTTATTATTTTTACGTAAAAAATTATGTTATAATTATTATAGAAACTTATTTATTGTTATTATTAAAATAATATAACCCATTTTTAAAAATTCCATTCTATGAAAGTGAACAATAATGTTATAAATTAATCTCTCACACAAGATAATGAAATTATTTTTCAAAAAGAAAAATATAATAATTATGGAAATCTATATTATCATAAGTCCACATTAATTTGGTTAAATGAACATTTCTTTAAAAATATACACATTATTAAAAAAAATTTGTTTTAAATTTATGAAATTTTAAATGATTTAAAAATGAATGTTATTTTCTTATAAAAAATATTCAATTTTATCTATTAATCAAAAAATTTTGTTTTATTGAATATTATCATAATGACAACAGAAGAAAATTTTGAAATGATTATTCCAAAAATAATGCTATATTGTAAAATATATTTCCTAACAGTTTAAAATTTTATATTTATTATCTGTTCCCGAAGTGAAATAAATTGGTTTTTGAGAACAATGTATTCATTGACCATATTGAGACAATATTAATAAATAAATAGTTATATATCAATAATATTTCTTATATATAAAACAATTATACATAAATTTTTTTAAAAAAATATTTCAATAATGTCACCACTTTATATGGTTATGATATAATTTTCCTTTTTTATATAATAATTTTAATAGTATATCATGGGGTTTTAATGCTTTGTATTTTGTGTAATGTAATATATCGATGAAAATTAAATTTATAAGAAAAAAATTTCTTAAAACAAAAATTGTTACACCAGATTCATAATTTTAACTAGGGATTGCGTCATTTCACCACATATAGAATGATATAAATTGTTATATTCAAGAAATTAAACAACAGATTTGGAGAAATCTTTTGAGAAATATCATTATATAATAGAATAGTAAATAGAGATGACATAATAATCAAGGTATGTCTCATGATAAATTGTCATATCTCATATTCCATATAAGATTAATTTATTGAATATATCTATATACTACCATTTATAAAATTATTATTATATGTAAATGGATATGATTTCTCATATTAAATTTGAAAACAATGATCAAATTAATCATCTCTTTTATCTAGGGAGAGACACTATAGTTTTTGATGCCTCACCTTGTGATTTAGATCCTCTTGGGGTATATAGTTTAAATCCAATAATTATGAAGGAATTATACGGTTATATCCTATAATGGATACCCAATTTTTCAATATCAATTCAAACATTATAAAACTATAGAAAATATAGAATTATTTGAATAACCTTACAAGAATTATTTAAAGTTTCATTTCTATCCCCTATATGTATTAATTATTTATAAAAAGAATAAGGGAATGAACCAATACCATATAAACATTAAGCCACTAATCAATTCCTTTTTTATTATAATTTTAGCCTTTTAATCTACCATTTATAGTAGATGTGTGATCCTATAATTTTTGAGGTGAATCCAATTTTGATCTATTCATTAAAAATATACTATTTTGGGTTTCTCTACTCTTGATACATTTGTAATTGATTCTTGTTTAAGGATGGGGAAATGTTTTGGGAAATTTTCATAATGATTGGGGATTTATGATTTTTTATTTAAATTAATGGATTTCAGGTATATATGTTTCATGGGTTTATGAGGGACATCTATGGTTTCTAATGCTTCATTGTTTGATCCGTATTTTATTGAGGATGTTAGAATGATTGATATTGGATTGAAACGTTGATTCCATGAACAGTTTATACTATGTTGATATGTTTTTAGATAGTGACTTCAACGTTTCCATTGGGTGAATATTACATCCTATAAAACTAGTTTTTTTCCACAAATAGTTGAACAATGATATATTATCACAATTTGAAATGGTTCTCGGTTAATCTAGTAAATTGTAAAATTCCGGTCCTAACAGAATTTTATAACATGAATGTCTTAGGATATGTGATGTAAACCTAAATTGTTCATATGTTTTAAGGTTTTCAATCCCCTGTGTAGCATCCCCTATCAACCCCTGGGGAAACTATGGGTGATTTTATATCCATTCCTTCCCTTTTATTGTATCAATAATTTTTTTGAACTCATTTTAGTGGTTTTACAATGGTTTCCCTTCTCATCCTCATATTATCCATTACCGTACTATGATCGAATGACCAAATATGAATATTTTAATGATCTTATTTAACCTTGGTTTATTATTTTGATATAATACACCAGCATTATAAATTATTATTTCTTATTTATAGTGTTTCTTGAATCAGAAGATATTTTTAGGTGGTATGTAACACATCCAACTAGTTTTTAACCATTTTTTTATATTTGTTAGGATTTAGATGATTGCATGGAAAATGTGTAAATTAAATAAAAAATAATGGGTAATGAAATCATGTTGATAGAATAATACTTACATCCCCTTAGACACAATATTAATCATTCCTTTCTTGTGGCTACCCCTCAGGTGAGAATAATATTAAATGGTAATGAATATGATAATGGAATAAAACATGTTTTTGCATGACAAGATACATCAAATGATTTATTGTGCTAGATTAAACAACAAAATTATCATCCATGGTTATTGAATGAAATATTATAATTTTAGGTTTAATGGATGTGAAAACATTCATGGAAAGGTGTTGAGAAATAATTAAATGAATAAATTTTTTATTGATGGGAAAATAATAATTTTCTGAATTAAAAATTGTTTCTTTTAATATTATAGTTTGTAATTTAATTTTTATGATTTTTTTCGATATATAATGAAAATATAAAATATATTTTTAATTACGGTGTTTCGAAGAATCTTGTATAATAAACTATACATTGTAATGTAGAAATTCATATATAATGGGATATACCAAGTGATACTAGAATTCTTTTATAAAGGGATTCTCTAAGTGATGCTGAAATTTTTATATATATAGCTATTAATTTAGATGGTAAAATGATTATATAATGTTTTATTATCATTTATTTCAAAATACATTTATAAATGGATTTTGCTGGAGATACTGAAATGCTTATATATAGGAATATTTCTAGTTATGATGCAATGCTGATAGGGCTTGAACTAGTTTTTTGAATATTATATGGACTTCTAGTTTTGGATCAAATGGTTGTTCATAGTGATCATAGATATTTTTTATGGTTCTAATTATCAGTTATTATTAAATCATATTAATTTATTACTTAATAATCATTATTATTTCAATATTTCATTCTTATATAATGATAAATTTTTTGATTAAACATAGTGGTATCAAACTCATGAGATTTAGTCACACCCTATTTGGGTATCCATTTAATATATATAAATATTACATTGATAGATCTTTGGAAGAGTGAAATTTCTAGGTTATTTTTTATTTCATGCCAGATGGGTTTGAGCATTGAGATGGGACTGACATGGGGTTTAGGACTACATGATTTTTTATCAATACTTTTTTCAGTACGGTCTTTTATGTCAATTACATTCCATTTGAAAATTATATAATTTGTTACCATCCATTACATTATAATATATTTATTATCTGACATATTCATTGAACAATAATTTTATCTTATATCGTATTTGATGTACTATTTCAGTATTTTCTTTACTCAAATAATTTTTTTATTACATAATATTACAACAGTATACCATGGGGTATATTCATCCCACTATGTTCTCTACCAAACTACTACTAGTCTATAATCACTATAATATGGGTATGTACACAGGAGGTCAAGAAACCATCCTTACATGGACACATGATAGATTATTTAATATAGGTTCATTATATATTTGTTTCAAGGGATACTTTTATTATATGGTATTATTATTTTGTAATGTTAAGAAATATACTAGTATATTATAAGACATAGTAATAATCTTTTAATTCAATCTTTCTAAAACATTTATTCTGTAAAACAACACTCTTTGTGATGGGTGTGATTTACACAATGTTTTTTGAAATGGTTGATTCTATTTCACCTTGGGTGGTTCATTTATTTTGTGATGTAATAATTTATAATGTTTTTACTCATAGAGTGGTATGACATGAGATGAGTATTCATGCATTATGATAGGAACACAGAGATATATATTTACATTATATTATCATGAAAGATACATTTTTATTTCAATTTATATATTTTCATGTATGAACATTGAAATTTGATACACCATATTTTTGATAAATGAAATGATTGAATAGTCATAACATTTTAATTCACTTCTGAATCATTTCTAGAGAGATATGAAACCATAAGATTCCTATTTTTTTCTTTTGGAGTCTCATATTTCATTGGTCAAGTTTTATATGGAGCGTGACTATATTATAGAGAAAATATATCATCATTATATTCTTCTTGAGCATTAGAAGAGTGGAAATCCACAGACACCTTCAGACATGAATTGATGAGTCTTTTACCTCATAAGGGTCAATTGGATGTTATGTTCCACAATATCATATTGATGGTCATGGGGTCCATTAAAATTGAATCCACTCATGTTGTACCTTTTTTTCTTGAGATAATGAGATATTTTAAGGTACAAAATCATCTTATTATCACTATAGAGGGAGGTCCCTATGTTTACTAGTTTTTGATTATGGCAGTCTAGAAGACCATAAATCACCTATATACAATCGTAGAATATAACGTTAATCTTGTAGTATATATACTTCATGGACCATCCAAATGAAGGTGGGACACTATAGATCACGTTTTCCATTAAGAGTTTAATCCAAAAATAGATTCCATGATATGATATTAAGTAACTTGTATCTGAAAATGTTGATGGATTAGAAGGATCATGAGTTCATGAACCTATCATCGGGGAACATCTCAATGGTAGACTATGCGAGATGGTTCAACAACATACAATTTTCCTCTCTATCCAAATAATCATATGAAACTTCCTTGGTAAGCCACATATACCATGAGATTATCTATGAAATGAAGTCATGTGTCAATTTATTTTAATAAAATTTCAGATGTGATAAAACATACTCTCATCATATTAAATAATTGGTTGGGGTATTAGAGTAGTTACCATGATTATTCAATAGGAAGAACTAGGATCTCTTAATCCGAAAGTGTGATTCATCTCTATGATTTTTATTTACAAGGAAATAGAGGGATGATGATCCAGTGAAGTGGGAATCCATCTATATAAATAGTTTTTTTGTAATGATTTCTCTGTGGTATGATCGATCACATGTAGCCTCTATATATTTACCTTTATTTGGACTGTCGCAATTATAGGGGGTCAGGTAACCAATAAAGTTTTTTTAGGATCATGTGTTATAAGAAAAATGTTTTGAAATCAGGAAAAGTAATATAGTCTAATAATGACACAACCAACCCTTAATTGATTGATATCGACTATTCCACTGGATGTTCAGGCTGATACACATGAAATTGTAACCTAGTATAGGTGAATCAATAATAGGTTGAGGGAATATCCAAAGGGAGTCATATTGGAGCCTAGGAAAAATTGGAAATTCAGTTCCACAATATTCATTCTACTCCATCTAGTTTATATATAATAACTTCTATAATATATGATATGATTGATGTACAATCTACCCTAGCCTGTTTTTATATAAGATTATTAAATTAATTTATATATTATATTTTATAAAATTGTTTGGTTTTTGTTTTTCATTGAAGGTATGGAAATTAAGCCATTGATATGTTATTGGGAGTGCAGTTGGAGAATATTAAATGATACAATGTGTATTTTTAAGAACATGGTGGTTATTATTTCTTTATGTAACCATTTATAGTAGAAATTGATGTTTTTTGGTTTAATTAATAGTATGGATTGGAATGTTAAATAAAAATATCATATATACTTGTACAAAGGGAGATTTCCCTTTTTTATCTCAATAAAAAAATTTCTTTCACCATAGTTAATGTGTTCTTCATCATAGTTTTGCAGGACTGATTCATTGAAGATTATATTGTTTCAATATTCTGATATCATGTTTTTCATTAGATTATGGTGGATTGTGGTAGAATAATTTTCTTATAGTGGTTGAAAATTTATTCAATATATTTCCGGATGATTTGTATCGCTTCCCATCTAAAAGGGAGATCATTTCAATGATTGTGTTGGTATTGTTGTCATATCAAGTTAATATTTCATTTAATAGGATTGAACTAGAAGAGATTAAAGAATCAAAATTTCAATTGGATGTTTTGGAATATGAGTGTTTTATACTACATAGTATGTCATTTTCGGCTTATATAGTTCTTCTCACCATGAATTACGATGGTACATTTCAATAATGTTTGTATTATTGGGCATTGATCCAGGTTATGGCCATCAATATGTATTCACATCTATGAATCAATGACATACAATACCATATGACAGATTCTATTATTTTCATCAAGATTGATTTGAGGTCATGAAACCTTATTTGTGGGTGATGCCATTATATATAACATTCACAACATTTAAGAGTTGGTATAAAATTTATGAGTTCATAGTGATGTAATTTGGTTTTACGAATGTACCAGGATTATTCATGGCATTGATGATTTAGATATTATATCGATTATATACATTTTTTGGTGATTTATTCTAATTGAATATTAGTGTACACACATTTAGTGGATGATCATGCCTAAAATATTGACATCAACTTCAAAACATTCTGATACGATCAGATTTATTTCAGGCTAAAAGAATTTTTTTTTATTTTGATAATGTTCACAACCTGTTTCATGTCATATCATAGGTTGGAGTTTCAATGGACCCAAAAAATTTCCAACTACTATATCATGGGAGTATCTCAATGTTGTCTTATAGATTCAAATATTTTTATATGTAGATTAATATTATAAAAATTTTATCCATGAATTTTATCATCGGTCTACATCGATGTCGAATGTGTCCAAGAAAGGACTGAAATTTTTTCTTCTTATGAGTGAAAAATTAATTTATAAGAGATAAATGATATTATTTACTCAAAATAATACCCAAATTAAATTTATTAGATATGTTATATAACATTAATTATGATTCTTCTTGAACTAGATTTGGAGTGATTTTAATGTTGGAGGACTATGTGGTTGATTATTGTTCCAGACAAATGATACCACATAAGAGGAATTATTCTACACATGATCTAGAATCTAATGTTGTTCTACATTCCCTGAGATAATGGTGACATTATATTTTTTGAAATCCTCTTTATGGTTTATATAGACCTAAATATCCTAATTTATTTATTTTATTAGGGGACTAGATCCTCCATAAGAGGACGTGGGTTAAGAATATATAGTGTTACAAACCTAGTTGGCTGAAAAACTGGTTTCTAAAATTTATTTTATAACGAATTGGCCCAGAAGCCATATGAAAGAAGTGTTGGAGTATTGCGACAAGTGGTGGGAGATGGAATTCATTAGTGACATGAATCTAGATGTTCAGTTTTCCCAAGGATATTTATCTCTGACATCAACATCTATAATACAGTTTTATAGAATATACCAGTACAACACAATTATCATGTCCAAAGGGTTTTGATATAAAAGGGATATTATATTTTTGTGATCCACCATGATGGTCTCTTGGAATTGGAAATGTTATTTTGATCCATAGATGATTTTGTATTACAACATGCTTGTGTAAGGAGTTGATAAGAGGGTTCCTTAATTTTGCATAGATGGTAAATCCAAGGGTGAAAATCATATATCATGATACACATAGACTATATTAATATATAGGATTGAATAATCATGTAGTTGTTTATATATAATGATGTTTCACAGATCCATTGGTGAAGGTGTTATATTAGAGGAATGATGGGATGTTACAATATATTCGAATTCTGAAATGGAAATTGGATGATGTCACAATGGACATTGTATTGGGATTACCTAGAGAACCTTGTAATAATGAAGGAATATGGGTGATTATATATATGTTCATAGTGGTATCCCACTTCATTCAAATGAGGGAGACACTCAATATTGATGATCTAGGATGTATTTACATATGGTATATTTTTTTATTTTCATATTGATATAGCATGTATCATTTCTGAGAGTGATCGTCATTTCATGCCTCAGTTACGGAATGTAATTCCTAATACTCTGGGACTATAGGTTCTTCTAAGTACACCCTATCGCCCATAAACCGATGGCCAATATGCAGGGAATATGTAAATTATATAAGAATTATTAAAATACTATGTGTTCCATTTTTGCTGTTTATTTGAGTATAATTTATAACTAATGGAATTATCCTATAATGAAATCATATAAAAACTCATCCAAATAGACCCCTTCATGCTTTATTTGGATAAAAAATTCATACACCTAATTATATATTAGTGGAAATATATTAGACTATTCCTGTACCTATAATTTTTTAATATATTTATTAGTAGGATAAAATGATAAGAAGAATGTTTGTGAAATCATAGAGAGGTTAGATAACATAAAGTAACCATATGAGAAAACAAATGAACTTTTAGGTGGAACATCATGTTTTACATTAATATGTGACCTATGATGTGGAATTATTGAATTTGAAAATAGGAAATGCTAGAGATTATGTTTTTCTGATCATTTGTCAAAATAGAAATGTTTGGTCCAGTGGCATATTAGTGTAAATTACACATAGTTATAGATTCATAATGGATGTGTTTCATGTATCAAAATTTTAGATATATAATTTGTAAACTTCTCAAATCATGGAAATTGAAGAAACTATTATTTGTTTAAAGGCATATTTTATGAGAATCTATGGTGTATTTAAGACCATATTGAGATGTATCATCATAGAGATACTATACAAATAGTTCAACACATTTAGAAGGATGGTCGTGTTGAAGTGGAATCTTAGGATAATGATCTTTATACGAGACCACTATCGATAGACATGTCCACAAGACCGAAAAGAGTTACTTGGTGATATTTTGGGATGAGTTGTTATATGATGGGGAGGCTACAAGATATCTTCTTTTCATAGTATGTCCCTTAATGATTTTTTTGTTGTAACTATTTTAGTTGGTGTTTTCATCTTCATTATACCATTCTGGTCAACTATAATTTTGGGAAAATTGTATTTATTATATATATTGACATAAATTATTGTAATTTATGTTTTATAAATAATGGTGTCCATTTTTAAACATTCCATGGGGTTATCTGGGACATTTTTGATTTAGAAGGATTCTGATGTGGTTTATCATTAAAATAAATAATAATGGATCAACTATTCCGATTGATGTAATGAAGAAATAAATATCTAACACATCATCAATTTGTTTTCAAAAACATGACCTCAAATTGTTGAGGACATGAATATATTACACATAGTGAAACAACTTCACATCCTAAAATGGTTGATCATGGTTAATTTTACATGAGCCAACTTTTTTTCTTCATATTATTAAAATTTATAAATCCACATCATAAAGGGATTTTAAATCATGAATCTATGGGGAATATAAATTTAAAATCACACTATATGTGTGAATTTATTTTTTCATCCACTATAAAGATCACATCTCATACTCAAAAGTGAATCCATGAAATTTTGGATCCAGTCCATCCCTGTAGGACATCATGATAAATAATTTAATCTAGGGTGAATTATTTATATATAGCTTTCCCCTCATTTCCACTTTATCTCCATTATCATAGGGTAATCTATTTAACATTATTTAAAATATTCTATATAATCCACGATCTAGATTTCCACTTGCATTCTCCGTAACCTATAAACACCGTTTTTGTTTCTATTAAAGAGAGTTTTATGAATCACTAGATAATGGATCGAGGTATAGAACAATAACTTATTGGTTCATAATAATTTTTTAAGCATGTACAATATTACAAAATTTCTTCAAAATAAGGTGTAAATTATTAAAAAAGATAACAGTTTATAATAATCGTGTTCTTAGAATACTCAATGCATCCATATGGACCCCATATTATTGATGCCTATCATGTTTCTACCCATATTGTGAGATTCTAAATGAATAGTAATGATATATATAATGATATAAGGATATGTTATTTCATGACATGAGACCGATAGTTATTTTTTGTTATAGATTCAACTTCTAAATTAAAATCCTCTAATATTTATTGACTAGAAATAATTTTATATTAAATGATTGTGAAATATTTCATGTTAATTGATTAAGGTAAAATTAATTAAATTAATGGGTAAATGAAAAAAAATATTATTTAATTAATTTACTAAGTGGATTGTGTTATAATGTAATGTTATTGTGGGGGGTTATAAATTTTGTTCAATTTATAATGGAATACTTATTTCTTGGGTAATGAATGATGATGTTGAAATAATATTATAAAGGGCTCTACCTAGTGATGCTCAAATTCATACATATGGGTCTATTCCTAGTGTTGTTGAAAAAATTTATAAAAGTCTATATTGGGTGATTTTGAAATGTATATATAAATTTCTATACAATGTAATTTTGAAAGGATTTTATAGTGTGATATACATAATGATAATGAAATACTAATATAAAAGGTATTTCCTAAGATTATAAATTTATTATATAAACAGAATTTCCTAGTTATTTTATCATGCATCTAACGATTATCCAATTTTTTTTATTAAAACATTGACTCAAATTTATATTTGACATAGTTTTTAAACATGTAACTAGATATTTTTGAATGGCACTAATGAATGATGACTTGTTTATTAATATATAATGAATAACTAATACTTTCTAATTTTATATCATTTCATGCACTTACATTAGACATATGTTGTTTATACATGGTGGTGTTGAATTACCATGTTTTACTGACACCCTATTTAGTCCCCTATTTATAACTATTATTTTACATTTATTCATGTTTCGACCAAGGAAAATCATATTTTGTTGATTTATGATTTATTTAAGGGTAGAATAATGAAGATAGGATCAACATAGGTTGTGGGTCCATGTTCATCTTAGTTCATTGGTGTATTAATGGAATTGTATTTTTCCTAATTTTAATTTTACATATATACCTATTAGTCATTATATTATCATTTTTAACACATTCAATCTAAATTTCTTTTCATTTATCAAATTTTATATACCATTTTCACAATTTTTTTATGTGAATTTTTTAGTATTTCTACATTAACACTCTGAACATGATTATGTAGTCTCCCCACTATGTTCATTACACACACTATTATAGTCGATGTCCTCTGAAGTACATGGATGCACACTTGAGGCCAATTAACCAACCAAGATTGTCCATTTGGAACATAATTAGATTAACAGGGGTCCTACAATAGAATTTTAATGAAAAAAAAATACACCCAAGGTTTTTTAATATGCACAATTTGGTATCGATATATTACATCAATATAAGTTTTATTATTTTATAGATATTGAAGAGGTCCAATGTCTTACCAAATTCCCTTATGAAATAAATGATTGTTTTTGTATTTTCTAGATATCATTAATAAAGATATTTCTATTTATTTTCGAATCTATTTATATAATATGTCAAAATTAATTTGAAATTTATATGGTTAGTTAAAACCAAATATATAGAAAAATTAATTTTTTATATGTATAACTAGATGAATAATATCAACGTGATCTCTATCAATGAAATATCCTCATTATTTATTTCATTGAATTAAAAATCCAATGTATTTTTACATATATTCTCTAATTTAAATGTTGGGAACAATATATTAACCACTATATGATTCTGAAGAAATTATTTGATTCAATCAATTTTACAACCAATATTCCAATTCTTGACGGTCATTATTAACTCAAAATAATAAATGTCTATGTCAAATAAACTCTTATTCCCCATCCTCTTCCATATATTATCATATACCTTATCATTGATTCTGAGTTATAATAACAAAGGCACACTATTCCAAAACTCATATTATTATTGTAATAAACATAATAATATTATCATCAATGTGAGGAATCGCCTGTGAAAATTTATCTGCACCCCCAAACTAATGGTTTCATGGTGTTAATTTAGTTTGAATTTTATTACATAGAAATACAATTAATTAGTGGATATTTTAAATAACTTATAAAAACCTAAATTAAATACACAAATAAGGCAACAAAAAATCACATATAATGAACAATGAATAACTATGAACAAAATAATTCATCTCCTGTTAGCATTTATATTATATTAATCATAGAAACATGGATTACATAAAATATAATAACTCAAAATAAAAATAGAAATAATTACTTTTCCATATTCCCTAGTAACATAATATTTAGTAAACAAATTATGTAAATAAATTCGTTAATACACACCCTATAACCCTAGAAATATTTATATTTTGTCGGAAATCACCCAAAATATCATTAACTAATATCCAATTGCTTTGAAATATGTATTTTATTATAAGACAACCATGGATACCACAAACCAAGGAATGTATGATAACCATTTAAATTGTAAATAATGTGTTCCTAGATTCATATAGATGACATTTAGTATCATTGAATGGATAAAACACTATTGTAATTGTTTTACCTTGTATATTAATCAATAATTATCACATTATACCATAGTATTCTGTGTTCAATTTATTATAATTTCAACAATTTTTATACGTATAAATGATAATGGTCACCATAGAAATATATAATATCATTGTAAGAATATGAGAAATAAAATATTATAAGAATGGATAAAGGTAATAAAGGGTAAAAAATATGTATTTCAAGATAAAAAGCTATTGGATGGGTAGATAATAAATAGATTCATTATCAATTGATTACATACTAAAAAATAGTCATAAATAAGAAAATTAAAATACACCCATATTTTCATGGCATTTTGGATCATCAAACTAAGTCACTCAATAAAAATAATTAATTTATCACAAACAAACATCAACTACATTGGTCTCTTTTACATTTACTCAAATAGTGAAAACATGATCCAAATAAGCTCAATGGTTTCATAAAAGGTGTGAGGATAAAAAATCAAAGAAGGTTTGAATCAATGGTTCTATATACTATACATTTTAGTAAAAACAATTCCCTTGAATCTAAAATTAATTTTATAGATAATGAATTTAATATTACTAAAAAAATATAGTGATGGAGTTGTATAATGTAAAAGAATGATAAAAAAAATAACTATATTTTTATTATAAAATAACTCATATAGTGAATCAAATGAATTGTTCATTTTCTTCTAGAAAATATTAAATATAAATCAGTACGTAATACGACTCTACATTATTATATTCAAACTATAACCTTTCCACTAATATAGAGGGATTAACATGGTATTTCATAACAAGTTATGGATAAACATAACTAATGGGAAGAAGCTCACCATGATATATGCTCACATACATGTGCATGATATTTTTATATGAATTTTATATATTATGATTTAATTTAAAAACTAATACATTATCCCAAAAAAATCATTACCTGGTAAATTGTTTTCTTGAGTAATGTTATATACTTTTCCAAATCCTTAAGGGGTTAATGTTGATAACAAATATCACAATAAATATGTATTTGTAAAGATAATATTATTTTAAACATAATTTAAGGTAATAGTTTCATATCCATGAACCAATAGGTTAGAAAAAAATATTCTAGGATATAGATCAACCTACATTTAAAGATGAATTCTAATATAAAAAAATGAAAAATCTATTAATAAATTAATGGGTATTCTATTTTATTTAAGACAATAAATGGTATATTTCCAAAAAACCAATAAAATATACAATATTGATCCCTCTATGATAAAAAATATTATTTTATTAAAATAAAATTATAATTTGTCAAAATATCTTAGATGATCTTGAAAATTCACATCTAGTTTGTTTCTCTTGATCATCAAACATGTAATTGGTCTAGAAAAATTCACTTTGATCAAGGAAGAATAAGATTTTATCGATCCTCACACCTATGTTTGGGGTTAAAATAATAGTATATAAATATTATTTTTGATATAATTTGAGTACAACATAGATAAAAAAAATATTTCACATCATTTTTAATTAACAAATAATACATCTCGAAAAAATGTCACAAGACCATGAACAAAAGGTAAATTATCAATAAAGATAATCTAAAAATAATAATTTATTATTTAATTGAGTAAATTTTTCCATAATATCACTAAAAAATAATAGATTCTATGATTATTATATTATACACCCTTATTCATAAACAATTGAATGGAAACATAATATGTGGGTGAGCTAGAAGACATTGAATGAATATTGTATTTTGTATATCATCTATTTTAAAATCATAAATATATTCTAATACAATTTAAAGGGATAAATAAAATATTAAATCCATCATTGAACACTAATATGTGAAATATGGTAATTATAGAACAACATGTGATCTAAATAGACCAGACATGTACCATGTCATAAGAGTGTGAAAGTTTGATATAAAAAATATGTAAAATATTTTATAATATATTAATAATATAATGAAATATTGAAGATGAATAATTATTGTAAATAATTAAAACAAGGAAGTAGATAAATAAATTTAGATCATGTTCATTTTTTTCACATATTTAATAATAATTAAGGTCACCAAAATACCATTAGTATAAAAGATTAACATTGGTTATATACTCAGTGTTGTGAATGTTTATACTATACATCTTGTCCATAATCTATATTGGGATAAAAAATAATATGCAACATTTTCAATCCAAATTATTTTAATTTTTCTTTATATAATTATGTTCATTATAAATAATTCTAATATAGTATTTTATATTAGTTACAAGGTAAATATATTGATAATGACTAATATAAAACATTTTCATGCTAAATATATATATCTCATAAGTTATATACCCCCATACAATTCAATCTAAGGTTATATGGGAACCAAAAAATGAAAATAATTACTCCATGTGAGGTCTATAATTTTTATTTCACACATTACATAATTGAAATATTTAAATGGGAGTGTTTTCATTAAAACAATCATATAAAATTTATCAAGACATCAATTAAATGATGTTGTATAGTATCATAAGATGATATACTGGGAGTACAATAATTAAGTTTAATGTATTTTGAAATAGATGTAAAACAAAATTTAATAGTTATTTGATAAATAAAATTATTGAAAAAAATTAATACCAGTTTGTGTAATTCTTCAAAACAATTTAAAATGTATTTACATATAATTCATAAATTCCATTATAATTTAAACATAACATGTATAAAATAGTTTTAAAATTAAAAATGTATCATATAATGTATTATTAATAATTATTAATTATGATGGAAAATCTCCTTGAATTATTATTCAACATAGAAATCCTTAAAACATCCATTTTAAAATGAAAATTACTTATTTTAAAATCAAACTGTAGATACTCAAATGTAAAATAGTATTAACTAATGTCATATTTTGGAAATACCTTTATAATAACTGAACTAATAAATATGATTAATAATAAAACATTTAATAATAAAAAATTATTTATTTTTAAAAAATAATAATAGAAATATATAAAATAATAAAAATAAGAGAATGCAACTTTTATACAATGTGTTCACATTTTATATGGATGGTAAAATGATTATTCATATGAATTATAATTATCATTTTGTTAATTAATAATTATTAAAATAATATAATAAATGAAATTAATTCGAAGACAAGTATTATTGGATTCACAATAAAATCCTATTAAAAATTAAATCCTTCTCCTTATACAATGAATAAAATGAAATTTTAATGACTCAAAAAAACTTGTTGAGTCTTGAAAACCCATAATAAATGTTATAAAATTTTATTCAATGTATCATGAATTGGGAATAAAAAATAGACTATATTTATCATTAATAAATAACTAATTATGATATAATATTTTAATTTGTGAAAATTTTCACCATTTAAAAAATATCTAAATGAAACTAATCTCTTCAAAAAAATTTTTTTTAAACAAATCACATAACATCAATTCCTTCTTATTAAAAATAATTATTATATATTATATAAAATATATAACTATCAAAAATAGTTATCAAATAATATGGTTCATTTCTTATTTCAAATACTATACTAAATTATTAATTGTAATAAATTTTATACTCATTGATATTACGTTTTAATCATTGAATGTTTTTAATTGATAATATTTCACACATATATTGAAATGGGGTAATCAATCACCAAAATATTATATCATGTCCAAATTTCTTAGATTATATATGATACACTAATAGATGTTTCATAAATATATATTTTCTTATAATTTCCATCCAATATAGTTTACATCATGGTTTCTATAGATGAAATTTGTGCCATCCTTGATTCATTATTTTTAAATGAACATTTTCTGTTATATTTATGATAAGAAAAATAATTATAAAACAATTACAAAAAAAACATAATCCAATTTTCCACATTATTCCTAAAAATATTATTTATTATGTTTCATTATTTATCAATGATATAAATTAAAATAATTAGTATTAATGTTTATTAATCCTATATAATATAGAATATGATATTATGAATGGTTAACTATTGTAAGGATATATATTAATTATGGTTAATATAACAAATTTATAATTTTATTGATAGTAAAAATATGTTTTATGGTTATGAATTATACTTAATGATAATATATTCTCATCAAATTTATAGAGGAAAAATGAAATACATAACTTTATAGAGGAAGCAATCTGAAGGTACACATATGAAATGTTCCAATAATCAATATATTTGATGGAATGTTGTATTTGTATAATATTTTATAAATATTAACGATGGATTAAATATAATAATGTTTCATCCAGTTAAATTTTTTTATTCAATTTATGGAGGTTACTAAGACATATCTCTTCAACCAAGGAAGAGGTATGATATACATAATTAAAGTGGGTATTTAATTTTATTAATGTATTTGAACAATGTAGAAAATTATAATTGCCTATAAAAATAAAATTTTCATAGATATATGATATGATAATAATTATTTCAAAATGGGTACATTATATTATCACTTTGTAAAATAAGGAAGAAATAAAATGAAACTAAAAATTAATAATTGGTAGTTGTTCCAATTCAATGTAATAGATCTTTTTAAAATTTTATTATATCCTTAAATTGATTAATTAAGAGAAGTATAAATTATCTACTTTGTGTATATTTTTTATAGGGTGTTATTTCATATGTATTCATTAAATCCTAGATGTTTGGTTCTTATGGAGAAATGGGTGGTGATGGATCCTTTTATAAGGGTGTAGATTGGAATTTTATTATTAATATTTAATGTAATGTCACCATTTAATATATATCTAGATATGATAAATTAAAATATTTGAGTGGGGGTGGGTTATGGTCTATCAGCCATTAACCTAACATTTCAACAATTATTTCAGACATTTCTATTCATTTTACACCAATATATTTCACTTTTTCCATTTTTTTATCCCTTTTTAGAATATATATAACCATGTAATATTTTTTTAATGAAAAAAATCAAATAGGCCTTGATACATACATATGAATAATTCATTTATAATTTGTAATCAATTTTTTGTAATAAAATTAGAATTGTTGAAATATTTAATTTTAAGGATATAATATATAAATCCTATAAACTATTTTTGAAATTATAAGGTTTTATCCTCAAATTTATAATAATAATAAATTAATCAATTTTATATATAACAATATTAAATTTCAATGTAAATTTTTATCAAGAAAATTTGTTTCTGATATAAATCATTAGATGTAACATAGTACTAAAATTAAACCATGTCACATTGAACCATTTAAAAAATAATGTTTAATTAGTATGTATGAATATGAGTAACAAAATTAATATATATATAAATAAACAAATATATTTATTTAACTATTATTTTTTAAAAAAATTATTATTTCATTATAATTTTAAAATTTTAAATAATATATATATTATAAATTTTAGTAAAGAGAACATATTATATTATTTTAAACTAAATGTTATAATAAAATATAATATGGAAGAATATTTTTATCTTAATTAGATATTTATTATTATTAATAATAATTACAAATTTTTTATACAATGTTAAAATTTTGTGAAAATATTTTTTAAATATATGCTATAAATTTATTGAAAAAAATAAGAGAAAAATGGAATTTAATTTGAAAAAAATAATCATTAATTATTTTTTTATCTTTTTTATAGTATTATTAATGAATTTTATGATATTTTTATACCTTTAATGATTTTTAGGTGTATAGTGAGATGTGTTTTTTTTTTAAAATAAAATATATTTTAATAAATTATTATTATACCATTATGGATTATATATTTATTGAATTGTTTTATATTCCACATATTAATTTTATAGGTTAATATTAAATTATAAAAAGTTATGTTTTAATTTTCAGACATATACTTTTCATTTCAATACAAATGTTATTTTTAAAATGATCTGTATTTTAAAATCATAGTACATATTGTATTTTGTAATTAATTTTTATCACTTTTAAATATAGAATAAAACCACGTTAATTTAAGATTTAGGATATGTAGATGAAAATTTTTTAATATTTACATTTTTTTCATAATTTATAGGTTACCATTTGTTAAAAAATTCCATGGTAAAATATAATTATTGAAATGTAATATTATATAAATTAAAAAAATTGAAAACTTGTTGAAAAATGAAGAATGATAGTATGATGCGATGATTGAGTAAATATCCTTCAGACTGTATCATTTCATAATTTGTATCATTTTACCTTTCGTTGGATATAGAATAATGGTAAATTTTGTTGTATTTATTATTATGGAATATCATTTAACATATAAAAGTGAGACTCCCCCACCCCTCACATACCAACTACGAAAAAAATAATTTAGACATAAAATATTAACAAATGCATCCCCAAATATCATAGAATCATTCAATTATTTATTTTAATATCATAAGACATGTCATCAAATTCATAACTGCCACCATTGAAGAAGACAATCCATGAAGTGAGGTGTACATTTCTAAATACTCCATACTCATTTATATTTCTAGTTATTCACATATTCTTCCTAAAATTACATTACACATTAATGTATTTATAACATAAAATTATTTAGCTAATATTTATGTTATAATAATAGTTTTTCAATCATTAACCGATATTCAAATATCATTTATGTAAAAATAATAATTCATTCAATTATTCCTCAGACAACCACGTCCATGATGAAATGTGTTTTTTTTTCATCAGTAAATAAAAATGATGGTTATAATAATGAATATAATATAAATATGTGTGTGTTTTTCTATTATATATATCATATTTTATTATTTCAAATGATATACCAAATTACTCATTTTCCCCATTCTATAGATATTGATGTCATCATACATTCAATCATTTGTTATATCGCTATCATATATGTCTTCCTTTCTATTATTATTTTCACCTATGAATTTAATTTATAATTCAAGGTACTGAATTAGTGTATAAAAAAGATATTCAAAATAATATTTAGTTTCTATATAGGAATATTAGACAATATATTAACAAATTGTGTAACAATAACCAATATAAAATTCAATAACAAAATGTTGTCTACTATAAATAATAAAATTAATTTAATTTAAATGTAATAAAATAATATATATTATTCTATATTTATACATGTTTCATATAATTATATATCAGAATGATAATAATCATAAATAATCATTTCATTTCTATTATAATTATATTACAAGTTAATCTATTCATTAAAATCATTGAATTATTGTATATTAGAATTTTTGACGGATTAATCACCCACATAAATTATTCTATATATTTATTTCATGGATGTATATGGGATATAAATTTATTTTAATAAATTTTATGAATATTTAAAAAAATATTTTCCATGTTTTATACTATAAATATAAAATTTTAATTATTTTTTTAATAAAACTTCATTCCCTCTCTATGAATCCTCAAAACATAAACATCAAAATATTCATATTTATGGATCATCACCAAAGATTCCTATTGCTGATGTTATAACATTATATTAAATTATTAAAAATTAATTCAAATACATGTTATATTCAAGGAATTGTTTCTCATTTGATATATATATTAATAACATCATTACAATTTTGAAACGGGGTTAAAATGATACATATTAATCCCATGTTATATCAATAATATATAAAAACTGATGAAATTAAATTTAGTTAATAATTATAAATGTATATTATAAAATGATATAGATATTTAAATGGCTATGAAATGGGTGGATTGGATAATTAAATTTTATATATTGTATCATAGAGAACATTTTCACTAAACAGAACATTATATAAGGGTTATTTGAATCCAATTTGATTACTGAAGACATAATTTTTATTATACAACAAGAATTATTATGAATAATGTACATAATTCAAAATAAACATATTTTACCATATTCATGGTTTTTTTATAATTTATATTACCTTTCCTTCGAAATTTATAAAATTCATGATTTGCAAAAATGAAATATAGGGATTTTATTAAAATATAACTCAAAACATATGTATTTTTCATCCATGATCCTTTATAAGTGATATTTTAGTGTTATATAAATTTTTTATTTATATTTTTTGATTTGTTACTATAAACATATATTGAAAAAATAATTAATATTCATTTCAAATACTATTCAAAATAAGTTTCCAATCATAAAATGGGATTTGTTAAAAACAATTCCTTGTTTGTAAGGTTATTTGGTCATTGAAGTTTAATTCATTGAGTTATATTGTTTCATTTATAAATTTCATAAGTTTTACCACAAAAATAAAATATTATTTGGAAATTTATATTTCTATTTTTTAAAAATAAAACATTTTAAAAATAAATTTTTAACATTTCATTATTTTGAAATTGGTATTTATTAACTATTAATAGGGTTGTTTAAATTAATTATCAATTATTATATATTTTCTACAAAATTATTATAAAAGATTTATGTTATCTTCATGATTAAAATATTATACACTCATTGTAAATGTATATTTTTTCATTAATTTATTTATTTGTAAATTATAAAAAGATACTTTTTATTATAAAATGTACGTTTTTATTTTATGAAAATGATATAAATATATTATAAACTTACTTTTTATATTTCCTACCAAATTAATACATCCACCAATAATCATTTTATTCCCTATAAAATATCCTTGTAGTAATTTCTTGGATTCAATATGAAAATATTTTTCTCATAAATTATAAATATTCAATTTATTTTTCAATAAAAAAATTATTATTTATTATTTCATATTTTCCCATTTAAAAACATTTTGACACTAGTATTATATTATATAGTTGTTATTCAATGAATATTATTCAATAAAATGGATAGTATACAAATTATACCATCCAGATTCTTTTTATGGACGACTTATGACCCAACATTTTCCTTGAGATGAATTATTCATCACTTCCCCAAAAAACATTATAATCATAATAGGATAATTTTTTTTCCATTTCAATATCGTTTATTATTTTATAACATAGTTAGTTTTTTCATGATTATTGTTTTTTGAACGTGAATCAATGAATTTATTGACTGGGAATGTTATTATTTCACAATATAAATTTTTTCTCTGGGGAGTAAATAATATATGATTTATTATATTGATTTAATGGTACTTTCATAGATTGTTACTGAATATATTTTTATACCCTACAATTTTCCGTGGATTTAGCTTAATATTTATATAAATTATTTCATTATGAATTTACATTAAAAATTAGTTGATATCCACATTAATTTCATTATTATATAATTCTATAAACATGAATTATTTTATTTTGATTGATTTTTTGAAACCATAATTATTTATGTGGGTTCATTATTATACGACATGTGAATGATTCTCAATTGTCACACATCAAGGTTTCTAAAATTATTGCGGGGGTTCTATATCACATTAGAATTTATTGGTTAAGATTTTACATCATGTGATGCAAGTATTCAGGATTACATTTCAGTTTTATATATTCATTGCCATTGATGATTTGGGTCATAAATATAATTTTTTTATTATTAATGTTTTTTCCATATTTTAATGATGTCTAAATTAAATGAATATTTCTATTATAATTCCAGAACCCTATTGATAAATTTTATTGACACATTCTTGTATTATGTATTTCCAAGCCTCATTTTAGGAGGTATGATTTATTATTTTATGTATTTATGTCCATTATCTATCATTAATTGAACCATATCCTCATCTTATTCCCATTATTGAAATTATTTTGTGATCTATAATATTTACTTCTTTTGATATTCTTAGTTAATACCATTTATTAGGTCTCATTATTTTTATATAATTTTGTTAAAATTGTATAGAGGTTCTAGATTATATTTATTCATGTATAATTTTTGGGAGATATCAAAAACGTTTTATTAGATAATCAGTTTACTATATTGGTGTAAAAAATCATCATTATTTTAACAATATGTAATTTTTTAATAGTGAACTGAACTGGGTATACCTAACTTGTATCATTGGAAATCTCACCCTAATTTTCAAAGCAAGAAAAAAATTCAACATTTTTTTGAAAACATAGGGATCATAAAGAATGAAGTCATTGGGAATAATTTCCCCGAAAACCATAACATAACATATCTCGTATACAATCATAAAATAACAAAATTTGGATAATTTTTTTTATGAATACAGAAAATAATAACGTGACATAATAACATTCATATCTATAATATAGAATAATATAAATAAAAAACACCAAACCCATGTCTCTATTGGACTATCCATAACAACTATAAAAGATATAAATATAATGATAATTATACATTCCACTAGATGAAGTTTGCTTTATCTAAATAATATATATATATAAATAGAAATTACCCGAGTAATAGAGAGTATATGTGGGAAATACACAATATTATACCACCATTAATATTCATAAATTATGTCACCATGGAACGATACGATGTAGTTTTAATTAAAATGTATTTATAATGAAATTTCATTTGATGTCAAAATATATAACACACCATTTAATTTCAATTTAAAAAACATATTAAAATCACCATGAATTTCTAATAAACATTAATGATATATATATATATAAGTTAAATAACAAAATCATTAATGATATAATTACGACATTGATAAAAAATGAACTAATACTATTATTTACAAAATAATGTACACGTTGGGATATAGATTACGATAATACTAAATTTAGAAGAGAAATAATAACACATTTGTATTGGGAATCCTTTAAATATAGATTCATATAAATATAAATTGATATTAAACTTATAACAACGAATCTTCGATGCTCAATATTTTTTTTATTTTTCTATAAATAGACATACATAAGTATACAAATGTTCATTATTTTCCAACTTATTTTTATAAATTCATATAAAAGTACAATATTTTAGTTCACAAGGAATACATCACTGCATCAATGTATGAAATTATTTTTTAGATTAAGATCTTCAATAAAGTGTTTCTTCAATGACATGATCTATGAAAAAATACATTTAATTGAGAACACAATTAAAAATATATATCCATTTCAAAAACGGTACAATTTTAGAATATATTTCTCATATATTTTAAATTAATAAATATAAAAAACCAAACCAAATGAATTTCCATTTAAACTTTTAGTTTTTTTAGAAAAACATTTTATATAGAATCCTTCCTTGGAAATGGATAAAACCTTATCTCATTCAAATATGTATATTAGAATCTAATATATTGGGTAATAATAATAATAGATCGAAAAAAATATAGTAAATTCCCACATAAAATGAATGTGATTTGATTGATTACTTTAAATATATTTCTAATGCAATGATTTGATGAGTGATTGAGGGGAGATCATGGATGAGGTGTATATCTTTTGTGGAAATATTAACATATCCTAAAGAGATCCACCTAAAAAGAAATAAAATTAACAATGAAAAAAAAAATATGAACCTATACCGGATGAAGGATTGGATAGATTGAGATAATGAAATATTTTGATTATATTTGAGTTAAAAAGGCCATGGTAAGGTTGTGGATATTATAATTTAACAAAAAAAATTGGACCCAAAAATTTTCAACATATATTGAATAATGTTCTCATGGTATTTGAAAACTACATTACCTTGAAATAGATGTCATATGGGTACTTGTGATTTTATAATAGTCATGAAATCTATTCTCCTGTTCTGAAATATTTTATGATCAATTCATTCTACATATAATTTTTTCGCTTTTTATTTTTTCCAGCAATATTATATCACTACTAGTGGTACATTATTAGATTGAATCAATATCCAACATATTGTTGGGTGCATATATTAGTTTTATTTGTAAATATGAATAGTTGAAAAGTATTAGTTGGGGTACATTTGGGAAACTGAGGGACTATATAAAAATTGGTAAAACACATATTGTTATAGTGGATATGAAACTACAAGGGAACACATCTCAAGGCCTAGTTGAATCTATTATATAAATTAAAACCCACAACATTACCATGAACAAACAACAAGAGGGGATCCCATATAAAGATCTTGTTGTATCCAATAATATAACATGGTTAGTTAGTGTTGTAGCATAATTCTGGTAAGAATAATAAGATAATTATCCCTTCTGAATCAACTAGCCTACTTGTTATATTTCACCCGTATAGATACCCCAGATTCCCATGTTATATATATAAAAATGGTTGTTAAATTTTATCGATGAAAAATATATGTACACATCATTTTATTTACATAAAAACTCGTCCAACCTCTCACCACCAATCTCCCTCCATGAACACATCAAAAATATTAGGACACAAAAATATGAAAAATCTTCTTCACTAGAAACATATCACATATAATTAAAATTAAAAATAAAAATATATTTCTAAAAAAAGGTGCATGCATAATTATGTGTCTTCCATGTCCATAAAATATTCCCAAGGATCCAATCTTACCATACTTTATTGTAAATAATAATTTCACATTAGAAAGAAAATTTCCATATCCCTATTATTTACAAACCTTATTAATGTCCAATTAAATTACCATGTAACTACACATATAAAAACAACTATGATGCCATGATTAAATCAAATAAATCCATTTTGGAATGTAAAATTACCATATAACCTCAGATTCACACCCACACCCATGTACATTCTAAACATACCAAAACAAGAAATTTCACCTTTTTGAAATACTACATAAACCCATATTCATTCATTTCTATTTTGTAAACTATTTTAACCACAACAATAATATTTGGAAGTACCCATCCTAAAACCAAAACCATTTTGAAAAAAACTTTTTATAATTTCGTATTTTTGTATTTCTTTAATAAAGACGGAATAAAATTTAAATACGGAATACAAAATTAAATATTAACATGAAACGTAAGGGAAAATAAAACACAAAGAATTACCATCACTTTTTCTAGAATATTAATAATATATAATATTGTAAACAATTTTTAAAATAATCTTGAAATAATTAAATTCAAATTAAAGGCATCATCATAGGAAGCCAAATCCAACTCAAGGCATGCTTAAAAAGATGAAGAAAACTCATACCATCCATTTTCATCCTGATAACATATGCATGTTAATTTATATGCAACTACATCCATATAATACATATATATATTAATGTAATAATTTGTACTATGGGATCCTTACAAAGATGTTGATACCTGCATATAACCATTTCCAGTTACAAGTGTATGCATTTTTATACATACATGGATGTAGATCATTCCCCTTATATATATATTCATCCTACCCTGAGTAAATATATTTAAAAGGAATATTGACACAGATCTTTACACACCTATGAAAAAACATATAATCCTTCAACAAAAATATCTTTAACCCACCACAAAAAATAATAACCCGCTACAATAAGAAAAAAACCTAAAATAAGAAAAATAATATGAATAAAAACTGTTTGAAACAAATAATTGGAAGAAATCATACATCATAATGATGGTTGGAGGTCTTAAATGGTCCAAAATGAATCTTCTTTCGTGAACGATGATGATTTATGCAAGAAAAAGTCTTAGGAGACCCATATAATGACATGTTGAGATGCGAATCTTAAAACATTTCCACATATGAAACTCTATAGTTTGGTCAAGATAGGTATGAGAATGGTTTGTAAAAAAATTTCCCAAAAAGGGGAATATGATAAAACATTGAATCATGCATTGGGGTGATAACAAAATATCTTCTAGAAATCTAGAGAAACGATGAATGAAGAGAAAATGTTAAGGGGACTCATGTGCAACAATAGAGGAGTTTGGGTGGAGGGATCTAAGGATGAAAATAGAGGAATACATTATAGAAAAAATTTGTGTTGAAAATATATGAAAACAAAGAAGAAACTATTAATTTAAAATGAAAAAAATTTAAAATTTGTGTCACACCAATGTTTTCACATAGAATAGAAAATTGTGTGCTAACCATGTTCTGGGAAATATCTAGTACATTAACCAATTAATAGTTCTTATTTGGAGGAATCATGGTTAAAGAAATAATTCTCCAGAAATTATTAATGGAATTGTCTCCATTATAGTACTTCAAAAAATGTTTCTACCTAGTTACTTCTAATAGTTCACAACCCGTGAACAATACCTGTTTAGATTGATTTTTTTTAAAAATTTAACCCAGACTGACCAGTTATCAAAATAGAGGCTTAAGATTATTAAAATTATTAAAATTATTAATGTTACATGTTTGTGGAGTGACAATTATCTTGAGTATTAACACATCATGTCCCTATAAAGTCACCATCCCATAGTTGGATCAAAACTAAAACTCATAAATGGTCAAGGCAAAATTAATCTTTTGTGCATTTTGTTCCCTTTATACTCTAGAATACATAACTGTATTTCTCTTGGTAAACCCAAAATTAGTGTCATTTCAAATATGAGAGGCATTTTACCACACCATTAGAAACAAACTAACATCTACCAATTATATTAGATAAAAATGTTGATCTTTGGTGAGTCTCCTTACTATTGATAACCATATAGCATCGACCTTCTAGTACATGCTAACATGGGGAACATAATATATAAAAATTCCAAGAACTCCTTAAATAGACAAAAAACCTTTACAAAATGTATCACTATAGAAATGAAAATGAACTGATCATCAGACCAAACAATAATTCATCATCTCCACCAGTCACTACCATATCCTAATAAGAACAACCCATAAATAAAACTAATACACATAGAGTCAACCATTCAAGTGTACTCATCCATAAGGCATAAACATAAAAATTTCTATAGAATGATACTACCAAGCCATCAACCTCCATAGAGGAACACTAATGAATAAAGGTAATAGTCCCGAGAAAATATACAATGATAACATAAACAAACTCCAATAAGTTATAAGGAACGAAACCGAACTGAAGTTCCCCACACAATTAGTGATTCAATGTTTAATTAAGAGATTAAATATGGGTCCTATTCATATATACATAATGTAATGAAGCATTTTCATCTCCACATGTAAGAGAAGACTTCCTCTGGCTAAGACTTACACTTTTGACAATGACCCTTGAAAGAAGTTCCAACATCCACTCAATTATGTATAATTGAAATTTCTATGATAAGGATGATTATTGATCATCAACGAACAACATTGGAGTAAATGAGTGAGTGGTTGGAAAAAATAAAATAATTAATTTTCATTGAAAATTATCTAGAACTAGTTACTCTAGTTCGTACACCTGACCAGATAGGTTAACTCAACGAGAGCTGAATGAAAGCAGTCCTTGAACTATAGATATATACCCCACTAAAAAACAAGATATTATAACTGGAAATTAAAAAATATCTCCAAATAGATCGAACCTATATCATTGAAATTTTCAAAATTCCCCTTCACCCTCAGATGAAGCTGTCAAACTTCCACAACTTTTAATAAATTTCTCTTTATCAGTTCTGTTGGAATAAAATACAATATGAATGAGATATTGAATAATTACCTAGACATCTAAACTCCCAACAAGAATGAAACAACCACCATCTACCAGTCCAGTCTATGTCATTTAAATGAAAATAAAGAAACTCTCACTCTCATGAAAACTAGATTTCCCAAAAAAAACCCCAATAGAACCCTCAACATCATCATGAAACTTCACAACCCTTAATTGACATCGAAAACTACTAAAAAATATGAAAATATTGTGAATTTCTCAGATCCATCTCTCCACCATGAGTATTGGCATGGATGAAGACTAGATAAGAAACCAAAATACCTATTTGGTCATTATAGGTTGCAAAATTTCAACTACATAAGGTTGAAAAAAATCCACATCAAACCAGAACATAACCAACTAACATTTATATCATAACTCCAATATCACAGACCAAAAAATAAAAAAAACATGTCAAATACATTTAAAATATAAACTAAAAAAACCACAATCACCTCAAAAAAAATCTATGAACCATAATTGAAAATCAATATTTTCCATTTTCACGCATTATAAATTTTAATTTTTCCTTTCTGAAATATAAAAAAAAATTCCATTTCCAAAATCATTTCATCACATCTATATTATAATTAAAAAAACAATCTCATGTTTTACTTTTAAAACAAAAAATTCAACTAGATCAGAATTAACTATTTAATGAAAACTATTTCATTTTCAAAAAAACTTTTGTAAAAACCATTTCGAACTACTGATTATAAAAACTAAATAATTTTATCTGATGAAATATCACATATGGGTTTATCCCCAAATCCCCTTATATCATCCAATCAAACATACCCACATGATCCTTATTTAAGCACCCACTCTAATGTAAATGCCCATATAGAATACAATGGTTTTCAAAAAAATATTACCATAAAAACAATGAATTTTCAAATTTCCCAATTCATCTTCCCTCTACATCATACAAATTGAATCAAAATTCTTATTAAATTATTATTTTTATAAAAAACTCTAATCTGGAAATCATTTTTAGAAATCATTTTAAATTAAAAAACCATTTCCCACTCCTAAGTAGAACTTAAATTAAAAATAAAATCAAACCAACCAAAATCATGTAAGAGAATCACCTATACTAAAATAACAGTAAAATGTAACTGGTGGTCAAGCATACCAAAACCACATAGTTTAGAAGACCAAGAACTCAGTTTCACCTACAACTAGAATCATATTAAACCATTCATGTGAGCTCCACATGGTTCTCAATGCCATTTATGGTCATAATGGTGAATATGACCATTTCCGTTATCAAAAAGCCAATATACACTAGCTCATCAAACAAAAAAATGCCAACAACATATCCCAAAACCAAAAAAATGATATAAAACCCATATACACCTAGAGACATAGGTCATTTATTGGGCTATAGTAATTCGAAACTGAACCAAAATAATCCAAATAATCCTATAAAATCATATCTCTTATCTACCTAACATCCCAAATAAAATGGTCCTCATTTGATATGTTTTTTTCATGAACCAACCCGAATAAACCCTTAATTGGTAAACCTAGATTCCCTGATACCATTCATGAGAGGCATTAAAGATACTCCTATAATAGAAACAAGTTTCAAAAAAAGAATATTAATTCGTAATTAATAATACAATAAACCATAGAAAAATAAACATATAAAAATTTAATAAAAAATTAAAATATCAAAAAAAAAATTAAAATACTGAATTTACTACAATGTGACCTCATGAGTCACCCCAAACCATAGTATTACCATCACTAAATGACTAAACCATATTAAGAAGGAGCACGAGATACTTAAAAATAAATCTATAGTCTTGAGTATTAAAACTGAGTAGGTGTTAAAAAATAAACTATTCTCTATTCCATACAATTAATAAGAAAACCAATTCATGATATATTGAAAATAAAACCATATAAAAATAAGTTTTTTAATTCATTCCATAATCAACGGTAAATTTCCAAAGTTCAATAAAAGTGTTTATTTCCATCATGTATCAGGTGTTGTTTTTTATAATGCATAAACATTTCAAAATGAAATGAATAAAATTTAGATTAAAATATGGATTTCAGAAAGGATGAAAACACATGATGATATTGAAATTGAAATCGCATCATGGGAAAACATGAAAATATTCTAGTCTACTTGGAAATTATTTAATTAATAAATTATAAGGAAATAAATTTCACAAAAAAACAATTAAGGGAGTCCTTTCCTTAGAGAAGATAAATTTGAAATTACAGTGTAGAAAAAAATACACCTCATAGTGATGGAGATCACCTCATCATAATGAACCATTTCGCATGATAATACCATGGGAAATCCCTATAAGTAACTAGAAAAAGTGGGACCATATGAACTTCATAACTTGATGATAAAAATTTTACAACATGAAATATTAGTGTTATTATAAATGATACACTACATGGTAAATCGTCCAAGTTATAGTGGAATCTATATCAAAATATAAATCCCACATAATAACTATGTGGAATCTAGTAGATGGGATCCCATCCCTATGACTAGAGTTCCCTAATCACATCAAATTTTTAGTTAGAATTTTAGAGTCATTCTATATAGATTAATTTGTGCCTCATCACTTTGGATTCATCTAGTATATTTTGTTTAGTTCTCCCAACTATATACCTGGGTCTCCCATTTTCACTATTTCAAATGGAGTTGTGTATTTACCTAGATATAATATATTCAAATGTCATTTTATTTAACCAAAAACTCATATTACATCTCATAAATAGTCTCCATCCTTGAGTGCCTCATCCTTTTATGTCACACAATAATATACAATCCTCTTAACAAGGAGTAGATCAATAATCAGGCCTTGTCACACACATCATATTATTACAATAATTAGGAATGCCTCAAGATATTTTTTCCACTTCTATAAAAGCATTTTCAATGTACCAAATGTGCCTCACAATTGTAAATGGAACAATTTCACTTCAGAATGAACAATTTCCTCTCACTTTTAATTCAAAAACCTTATAAAAGGCCAATTAAAGATCCAAGAAACCACACATTTAGAAGAATGTTTGAATGAACTCTAAAATCGGAAGAATCTATTTATGAAAGGAAAATCATCATTTAACATCAAATTCACACAAACACCTATGAAGATTATAAAAACACCAAAACATGAAGTTCTCGCTTCTTCCAGTCACACACGAACACATATTATTTCACATAAACCATCACAAAAAATTTAAACAAATCAAATAACTTTGGAAATACCCAGCACTGTACCAAAACAATTTTGGAAATAACAATTAATAATTTAGGAAGTCGGGCATTCTAAAACAATCCTGGAATAATATTTTATTGCTGAATACACATTAAAATGTTAATGAGAAAATCACTTGATGCCCTTACCTAAGAATCACCATGACATTTCTTATCATATATACACTATATTATATATAAAACACATATTAAAATAATAAAAAATTACAGAATTTGAATTAAATACCTTGTTATAGAGAACCTACCCAAAATCCAAGGTATGCTACTCTAGGAGATAAGATCTTGACCCATTCATTTACCACTTTCAAACATATTTCCATCACTTATATATACGGAAACCTATCCTAAATATACTTATTTTTATGATAAATTATGTACAATGGGATACTTACACATAAGCTTATATGTTATTATACCCAATTTCATATACATTCATATGCATTTTCCTATATACATATAATAAAACATTTCTTGATTTTGTATATTTATCATGATATTGGTTAATATATATAATGTGGGAACTTATACAATTATTTTCCTAACTATAATATACATTTATGCCATCAACATTGACATCTTGAACCCACCTTATTGAAGACCAATACACTCTCATAATAACAAAGACCTAAAATCATAAAAATGACACAAATTAAATATTTTATATATAAATAATTAAAGTAAAAACAACCTCATAATGACATAGGGTGGACTAAAATTTTCCAAATTTATTTTCTTTAAACATTGGATTTTGAAACATGTGAGAATACAACCTAGGAGAGAAACAAAATGATGTATTATGAGAAGAATCAACAAAAATGAACCTGCTAAAACCACAGGGTTTGGATGATCTAGGTAGGTTGATGGGAATGAGAATAATCACACCAAATGTGGAAGAAGTTAGAATATTAGGTTAACTGTTGGGGAAATAACCACAAATATGGGATCAATATAGAGAAATGAAAAAAGAAGCCGAGGCCAGAAGGTGGAGATTCTGTGTGAATATGGGGGGATATGGGTAGGACTCAGGCATTGTATAGAGTGGAGAAAAGGAAGGAATAAAAATTAAGAATTTTTTTAAAAATTATTAATATAAAAAAAATTCCTGCAATGCGCATGGTAGGACACATTTTATCAAACAGTTCACAAATTGTGAAATAGAGACTAACTAAGCATAAAACCCTCACAAGGTTAGTCCTATTTAGATTTATAGTTGAGGAAATTGTAATCCTACCATTCTAGATTACATTATCCTAAGGAAATTACCTCACATGCTATTTAGGTGTGTTTACTCAAAACATTTTGAAAACCATGCTCAGATACCATTTTTCACTATTTTTTATTTTAACCTAGACAATCATATTATCAAAAGAGTGAATAAAAATTTATTAACATAATTTAACAAATGAAAATAGTAAATTTAATAATTGTGGGGTGTTATAGGATATCATTAAACTCTCCATCAATGTCCAGAACCCAAGAACAATACATATCCTCCAAAATGAATAACATTTTCTCAGATTATCCATCTATTTCATGATGGTATTCAATGGTCAATATTTATTTTAGTATATCAATATTTTTGTAATATATGAATAAAAATATGTAAAATATGAATATAAATACATCCCTTCTATCTCATGATTATTTCACCTTGAGTGACGATATAGTGAAGGCTGTTATGATCTATATCAACAAAAATTCTCTCAAAAGAGATATAGGGTCTCCAACACAATAGAGAATGGACCACGAATTTCAACTTCATGGGATGTTTTTTATAATTTCAATTAGGGGATCATAACTGATGAGACCCATAATATGCTACATAATAAATTTCAATTAAAACACCTCTGAATATAATTCATAATGAAACATAATACACTGCATAACCAATAGAAAAATTTGGTATTGTCGGTACAGGTGTTATTTTCAATTTTCTATTGAGATCAGTGAATGATTTATCACATTGGTCTGACAACTATAAATTCAATGCATTATTTATAAGTGTTATAATGGGTGTTTTTAATTAGAAGAAGTCTTTGAAAAATGTTGATAATATCCTAACAAAACCATATTGATCATATTATCATATACAAGTAGTCATGTGTCCTAGACATAACTAAATTAAATTTATTTGGCTCAAAAGATAGACCATTCTCAAACACTATATTTCCAGGGAAATTAAAATCTCAAATAAAGATGTCATACATCGATATATTATCCTAAATCATGTATTCTAGATTTTCTACCATGACATTGTCTTCATGCCTCACATATTTCTCTAGTTTCGATGAGTAGATGATGATTTCTATTCATGGTCACCATGAATAGGGTGTCTATTTATTGATAGAAGGTTTTTTAATGAGGTACATGAACATTGAAGGAATTTTATTATACCTTATGGACATCACCATTTACTCAAACAACCCAATCATTTTCAAAAACACCATAATCAAAATGACCCAGTCACTAACATACAATTGTTGAAAGCGTAATCGGAGTTTGATATTTGTGACCCATAGAGCTCCCCAAGGATATTATAATGTATCATCAATATTTTGAAATAGATAATGAATCTTCATAGTCACATATTTTAGTTTTTTAATCGAATCATTGATTAATAATACCATATGTCTTTTTGGGGAAACAATATGTGAACCCCAAGGTGAAGTATTCGGGATAAATTAATCCCTTTATCCCAAAGTAATCCAAAAAAAATGACCTTCATCAGCTCAGTTAAAACAATATAATAGGGGGTATTGAAATAGATATGCTCACAACAAGATATTAATCTCAACATAATATGTTAATCATACATATAATCTACTAGTATGATGATTTTAAAAAATATTTTTACCCATTCTTCAGAATCAAGAGAACCTCCAATTCACTATTAGTATGAATCATTATGGATTTGTATGTCAAGGAATATTCAACCATAGATCTAAAATACTAATCCTAATATATACACTAAGTTAAATACTTAGTGATGAAGTGGCCTTAATTCATATACCACATAGATTGTTTGGATGAAATCTCAACAGTAATGTCATAAATGTCCAGTGGTAATACTGAAACCTCCTCCCATGTGGAAGTATTTATACCTTCTTACCAATTATATATATATAATATACCAATAAAATATATTCATAAAAGAGAACTATATAACAAAAAAGTAACATGGTCAATATGATAAACCATAATATGTCTATGGGATCACACATGTTTTCCCTTAACCAGTATATGTAATGAAACATTATTTTCCCTCCTTGTATGTTATAATAGTAATCATATATATACTAAAAAACGTCATTCTCTGTTCAATTAATCAACTGAAATGATGATAAATAAATAAGGGAAATAAATAGTTCACGTAAGGATAATCAATCCTGAACAGATTCTGAAAATCAAGGTCTATTGTTAGACAACTATTATGTAGAAAAAGAAGAGGTATATATGTATAATGTGAACCAGATTTCCTTTTCCGGAATTGTAAAAACACCCAAATTATCCTAAATCAAATACCAATATCATTTGAATCACCCAAGTAGAGTTTAATGAATTGTAAATGAAAAAAATTCCCATTTTTAGTTAAATTAGTGATTTACTATATAGTGTTGTCCAGACTATAACATAATTCCCCTACCTGAGTTTCGAAGCCCAATATAATATATATTATGTCCCTACCCTAAGATAAAATATTTTTTTAGTCCAAATGTTATGATACCATTATGTAATGTATTGAACTGATCCACTATATCTGAGATGGAATTTTCTGGGACTTCATGTGTGCCTTCCCATATGCTACATGCTATTGACTACTAGTCTGGGTTTTATTTCGATAGAGGGGGATGGTACAATTGGTATCATTTCATATGAATAGTAACCATAATATATATAACATAACAAATCATCAATGGAATACATGAAAAATGATATATGACATACATGGCATAAAAATAAGATATCCCAAAGTGGAAATCATTTAATAATAATGAAAACCAATAATAAAAAATGGAACTATTGGGTCCTCTGGTGAATGACCATGTCATGACCCAGCCTGTACCGGTGCACGAACCTTAACTAGCCCAAGATTTTTTCTATAGGCCTGCGGTAGGGGAGTAGTGTCAAAGGAACAAAAAATTCAGAGAGGCATTTTCCTGAAATGTTATACACATACACACGCGCACAACCAAATCAATAAAAATAGTGCATAGGTAAATGAAATCAAGATAAAAATCTACTATATAAAAAATAGAAATTTGAATAAACCTATAAATAGTACATGTATGGTAAAGTAAACTAAAAGGGAGGGGGAATATTCATACAAAACTAGAAAATTGTCACAAACTGACAAGAGTTGGAAAAGTAAAATAGATGAGATATCTTGATTTCTAGATACTAGGCTACGACCACCACACATGGTTCACACACACTATTTCCCATTGCTCCTCTGATGTCATGATCAACATAACCTTTTTCAGCATGGGCACACTAAGTTTAGGAATATCCAAAGATGGGTTGTGTATAAAAATACTTAGTAGGATTTCTCGAAGGCTCAAGGGAGCAGCAATCGATGTATTGATGAGAGAAGTAGTATATGGAACAATGAAAAGTAAAAGATTAAAACACAATATAATGACCCATACTTTACATACATTGTTAATACTTCAAAATTGAAGCACACTTATTACAACATATGACAAAACCACAAAGGACCGTATAGGTATAGTGTCTTTAGAAACTGGGAAACATAAACAACTGGTTCATAAATCATCTACAGTGTCTCCCATTTATTTCATCATATCTAGGGTCCCTTTTAGCATATTATACTTAATATCCATCTTCCTGACCTGGGGAAAAGAAAACATAAAAGGGTGAGCTCAAATGCTCAGCAAGGGAAAATAAAGGAAATAAAAATCATATCATATCTTTTTGAAAATTATAACCTGCAAAAGAGATCATAATATCATAACATGGAAAAAATCATAGAAGTGAAAATGAGATCCCCATAATCATAACTTAAAACATGAAACTTTGTGGCATTCACACATAATCATAGAGAATCATTTCTTGTTAGTCAAGACTCATTGCCAAGACTATCTTAGTGGACAAAGTCCCTTTCTGAATCGAGTAACCCTCGTTTCAGTCCTGTTTCACTGAACCGGTATAACCTACCGTTCCAGCCCTGTCTATCTCATGAGATATAAAATCTTTACCCAATGCATTGGAGGGAGATATAGGTCCCACCCATCTTATAATGAATCCTTTCTTATGTGTGCCACATAATCATAAAACATACATCATAGCATAACCCATGTAATAAAAATGGGATTCTTAAACGACATAACATCATAAAACAACTCATATAAGATAAAGGAATTCATAAAAATAATTCCATCACAACATGATCAAATCAATTTAATAATAGGGATAAAAACAGAACCCTTTATTATCTTAGATGGAAAATAATCTTGATAAAACACTTGAACTCCATTCTTGAGGAAAATATCCTTACTTCTTCAAAAACATTTTTCCTTTCATAACATGCCATATAACATTAAAATAAAAGAAGTTGATTAAAAATAAACTTGAAAACATGTAAAGGAATATTCTTGGAAATTTTGTTTTAAAAATCCATTCATGCCGTATAAGTTAAAAAAACATTCTTCGTACTTTTGTCGGAAAAGTCAAAAAGTACCTCGTACGAAAAACGACAAAAGATTCCTTTCATACATATTACTAAAAACTCACCGAAGGGTAAAAATGGATTTAAACAATTTTAAGTGGATGGAAATAATATTACATATTGATGAAATATGGATGTGGATGATAAAATACACCCCAGTAAATACTTACGAATAAACAATCTCAGATAAAAATGAGATTGTGATATTTCCCTTACCTTAGGTCCGATTTTCTTTGTTCGTGTCCGAAGCTCCTGTATAATGGTTTAAATAATGTAATTGACTTATTCCATAATCATACATATTGATATGAGATCATATATGGTCATATTATTAGCTTCTTGTTAGTAATATTTCATTGTTACTTGTTACTCGGGTCTTTATAACTTTTTGTTCTTATGCGTGTTTTGTCGAATAAATCCTTATTCTTATATTTAGGTTATAGATAATTCATTTCCAGAATTGTATTAGTGTAGTATATTCCATATTCATTCATTCAATTCATTTATATAATCATTATGAAATGAAGATCATGTAGAACGAGTCGCATCACATCGTGGAGACGGTATTCCGTACGTACGCACGAGTGATGATATCGTTCCTATGATCGTGGAATTGTATTGGAGTATATATATATTATTTTAGTATCAATTTTACTTCATAATAATCATATATAGTTACTCATTACACCATTATACCCATCCTTGTAAGGTGATGGTGAAAAATAGATTACACCACGGCGTGGAGACGGTATTCCGTACGTACGCACGCGCGGTGATTTCATTTTTCCGTAGGATGGATAGAAGGTGAATTAGGGTTGTTTCATATTTATAATAACATATCAGTATGTAAGTAATACTGATGTTATTACTTTATCATGAAACAACTAATGAAGAAGAAGTTGAAGAAGAAAGAAATTGAAAAGATTGGTAATGGATATTACCTCTTCTTTGGAACGCCTCTTTGAATCCTCCACTTAAGGAACTAAGATTGGTCTTTGGAGAAGACCAGGACCTCTAGGATTATTCTAGGGAAGTGGAGAGGAGAAAATGGCAGGGGTTGGCCGAGCTTGAGTGCTCAATTTGGTGTGAGGAGGAGGGGGAGGAGGTGCCCTTTTATAAGGGAGGAGAGGGGCATCTTAGGAATATCTCAAAATATTATTTTATATTAAAGTCAAAATAGGTTTATAATGGTTCCAAAGGGTCTTATTTCGAAGCTAAAGTGGGTATGGGTCGAAATACTATCAACCAATAGGATTTAGACATTTTTAGGGTATTATTTTAACCTTATCAATTAGATTTAACTCTAAGTTAAATAATTTTACTTTTACCGTGTCTTTTTGTTTTTTTCACTATATGGTTAATACACTTACTATAACATGCCAAAAGAACCCCAAATTGTTTATTATTAATATATATATCCTTATATAAGTCATTTGGCCGACCCTTAGATTTTTAGGAATAAAATAACAATTAATAATATAATATTTGATTTAAAAACTATTTTGTGTCAATTTTGACACTATTTGATATATGATTTTTGTGAAAGTAATAACAGAATTATGTGTTCTAACCAAGTTGATTAAATCAACACTAATATATAATAGTAACCTATAAAATTAGTGTAATTAATAAAAAGTCTTAAATTACATTTATTTTGGTATTTATATTATCAATTATGTCAATATTTCATTAATAAGATAATTACTGCATCATCTTTGTGTCATAAATAAATTATATTATTTGATGTCTAAAAATTACAAATAAAATACCATCATGTAGGAAATCTTTTTAGCTTTCTAATTAATATTTACAATCTAATTTATCTTATGTATAACCCCATATTAAAAATGATTTACTTATTAAACTTTGATTTTAACTATTTTAACCCTTCTTTAAATAAATTAATAATAAATGTCCTAATCTAATCCAAGTGGGCCTAAATGGTCATATTTTATTCCTAAGTCGGTTTTTGGTCGAATTACACTTGTCCAATAGAATTAGGACATGTGTTAGGGTAATATTAATATCATATTTACCCTTAGTTACCCTATTTACTAATAACCGCGGTAAAAATAGTAAAAAGTTACTATTCAGCAAAAAATTATTTTTATCTCATTGAACCACATTTTACTTACTGATATCAACCGTTTCTGTTGGATTTTTGAAATTCCATTCACAGAAGTGGTAAAATTAAGTTTTATGCAAAATTCAGTTTTTTAACCTACCACTTAGTGGTTTCACTATTCATCAAAAATTGAAAGTTTTCAGAAAAATACCAAAATTTCACCCTAGGATAATTTCGATATTCTGAGTCCAAAAATGAAGTCCATTTTGAAAAAATAAAATTTATAAAATTTCAAAAAGTGGTTATTACTATTCATAACGGCTAGTTTTAATAGCATATTGTTGTTTAGTGAAACTCGGTATTGCGTACGACGCAAGCTATCGAGGAAGGTCGCGATTGCGTGTAAAGCAAGCCAAGCAAGTGTTGTGTAGAAAAAGATTCCTTTGATGATTTATATATCATAAAAGTCTCGGGTGTTACACAAAACCCAACAATGATGTGAAGTATCTTCCCCCAAAAATTATGAGCTACAAACAGTGAGAATATTAACATCTCGTAGAGGAATTTCTACCTATAGATAGAAAGTATACTCATCCAACCATGAGAAGCTAGAAAAGGAAAACACTTGGCATATCGTACACGTCATCGCCTCTCCAGGAAAGACATTAACCAAATACCAAGGAGTGTATACAAAAAATAATATATATATATATATATATATATATCCTCAAATAAATATGACCAAACAAGAGAGTAAGGGGATCTACATATCAATAGCTCACACTAGGAAAACTGTAACTGACAGTTCTAGAAATAACCACTATTTATGCCAAGCATCCAACACCTCTTCCCTAAACTGCATGTTAGAGAGGATCAATCACTAAACCTTGATACTATCAACTTTAAACATTTTTTTCTCATCAGCATGGTTTTAGATCATGTCACAAGGATGAGTTTTGGTGGTAAAAATATCCCCTCTTTCATTAGATTCTAATGTCACAACAAACACATCTCATCACTATACTTCCCAATAGAGAGATCATGTCACAATGTCGAAGTCCCACTACCCTGCTGAACAAGAGGTTGGATCGTTATTGTAAATGGAGATCACCAATGCCCAAACATGATGTATGGAATGCATGATGATCACCACAACCCAACCTCAATGGGGGAAAATCCTTGTAATGGTAAACAACAATCACCACTTCCCATCCGTGCTAGAGGGAAAGCCCTATAAAAATAAACAGTGATCACCACTACCCAGTAGCACTGCAGGGAAAGCACTATAAAAGTAAATAGATTTAACCACTAGATAGTATCACTAGAGGTAAATCCCTGTAATTACGCTGACCATCCATGTTCAATGATATGACTTGAGAAACATCATTGAAACAACAACTCTCATTAGAAATTGGTTTCAGAAATTTGGGGTTTCCTCAGTTATGCATAAAACCTAATGAATCTCCCATCGCATATCTAAGGCCATGACAAAGGGAACCATCTCATCCAACATAGGGAAACACTCATTATAGGATACTCATAGTCCAATGTACAAGTTCATAATAAAGAGATATGATATGTATAATATTCATAAAGTGGTTCACAATTGTGTAGGGTCCACTTGATGTGTGACCCTACCTCATCATCAGACCATGTACCTAGCCATTATCATGTACCAAACTAGGAAGAAGTACCTCTGGGAATGTATGATTAATCCTTGAGTACAATGAATACCAATAGAAATGGAAAATGAGCGCATGTCACTCGTCATTGATCCGAAGGGCCAAAAGAGTAAATAACCTGGCACACCTCTTGTAACTGCTCAAGAACATTCAACCACATCTCTTCATAAATATTATCCACACACACAAGAGTTAATGTTGACCCAAGATTTGGATTCCCTTCAAACACATCAAAAGGATCATCATCTAATATTCCTTTCTTGATTCCACATTTAGTGAGATCCCGAATAAGTCTTTGTAGAACAAAATGGATCACACTATTGTTGTTATTAAAGAATAACACGCAAGGTGGAATTTTAATTTTCACAGAATGGGATTCTCAAACATATGTTTTAAAATTATTCTTTGCACTCGAATGTAGCCTCATAGGGCCCACAACATAGCCCCAAATTTAGGCGGTTGAATTATTCCTTTACATTTCTCTTAAAACACTATGAAATGAGTATTCAATCAGACCAATTGAATACCAGATTATATAGTTTCATTTCACCGTAAACTGTTCGAATTGGGTCTTATGTGGTCAAAACATTGTATTAATATCAACCAAATAGATAAGAATATCAAAAAACTGAACAATGGTCAGGGTCACACTTCTACTGATGGTGTGTCAATTGAATGTCCCGTTTAGGGGTTAGGTCCGATTCAATGATCCAAGAATAATAATAATTAATTTTTTATTACTATCCCATATAATGCTTTATATGGTGCCATATAAATACATGAATTGAATCTATTGTTAAAAATAAAATTATACAAGAGGTAAATACTAATCCTACAAGTCTTGAAAGTCGCGTGAGAATGATCTCAATATGTATTATATGGGTTAAATAGTTCGTTCTGATTTTCCATCAGTTTAATGGTTGTAGGAAAAGCTCAAATGAAGTTCAGTGTCTGTGGATTTCAGAAGACTTTTCCAAAAACTGAATGTAAAATGGGGATCCTGATTAAAAACAATCAATAGTGGTACACCATGAAGTCATACAACATCAGTAATATATAGTATTTCTAAATTTTCAATTGGTAAATCTTCTCTTGTATCACGAAAATTTACTGACAGGGTAAGGAGATAAACAAAAAACCATATTGCATCATTCCTTCTAGATTTCATTGGTATCCCCCTGAGAAATTCCATTGTAATTTCATTCCATTTCCACTCAGGTATGGGAGGAGGATGCCTAACTCCTCCAGGATGTTGTCTTCCAGCCGTCACCTATTGAATAACCATAAATCATGACACATAATCTACAATCTCCCGCTTCATGATTTCCCATAAAAATTGTACCTTCAAATATTTATACATCTTAGTGATACCTGAGTGTATAGAGAAATTGCAACTGTAATCATCATCAAACAATTACTCTTTAAGACCAGGTATATTAAGAACAATGAGTCTCTTCCCCAATTTCAAAAATCCATATTCATATACAAAGTCGATCAATCATCCATCATTCAATGCATTAAATTTCTTCTGAAACATTTCATCATCAGTCTGAGAACATTTTATTTTTTCTAGTAATGATGATTTGGAATCCATTTTAGAAATTATTGATATTTCACCATCCATGACTATTCCTATATCTATATTTTCAAGATCCATGAATATAGAATCTATTTCAACTATCACCTTGTTCATAACTCCATGATACTTTCTGATCAAAGCAGTAGACACCTTATTTGCTCCCTCGGGTGTTATTATATAGTGAAGTCATAATCCTTGAGTAGCTCAAGCCATCACCTTTTCCTCATGTTGAGTTCATTTTGTGAGAAAATATACATAAAAATCTTGTGGTCAATATATATATATATATCACATTTTGAACCATTTAGATATTTTCTCCTTGTCTTCATAAAAAATATTACACTAGCTAACACAAGATCATGATTTGGATAGTTTTGTTCATGAATTTTTGCTGTCGTGATGCATAGGAAACAACACTATCATTATTCATTAGGACACAACCCATTACATTCTTTGAAAAATTACTATAAATAACAAAACCATCATTCCTAGATGGTAGATTAATGATGTGAGCATTGACTAATATTATCTCTAGTTATCCAAAACATTCTTCAAACTATTTTTTACAAACTAATTTAACCCATTTACATGTGAGGTTTTTAATATTTTTTCCAATCAAGAAAATTTCGAGATGAAATGTTAATAATAAATTTCTAAACCATTAAACCTATGTACCTCAGTTATACTCATCAATGATTTCCATTCATGTGTTGCTATTTTTTATAAGGGAAATCAAATGTTTCATCTATATAAAAAATATGGACAAGAAAATAAATCTTCTGACTCTATAATTCAAACTTGTTAAACATCCCATATAAATCATTTCTTCTATGGGATTTCAGAACAGTGCACAAGTGGGTTTCATGATATTCATATATTTAGGAGGATACAAATATAACATCAATAAATAACACAAAAATTTCATCAAGATATTCCTTGAAATCACTATCCATTAGATTAATGAAGAGATATGAGGTATTGTTATAGCATTTATCACCTTGTTGTCAATGAACAGCCTCATAGATCAATCATTATTCTTACCAAAATGAACATGTGCTCCCCATATAGAAACAATAGGGAGAATAAATGAATTATTAATGACTTTATATAGTTGTTTCTTTATTTACACTTATTATATAGTGTCCATTCAATAAGTGGCCTTCGATATGTTACTTGAACCATTAATTATGTCAACAAAAAATTCAATTTCCTTTTCTAAGGGTTTCCCATGTAAATCCTCTCTAAGAAATCAACATATTCTTGAACGATAGTTATGTCCTATATTTGAAAATTTCATTCCTTATTCTTAGTTATTTCACTCTATTCCTCCCTAATAATTTAATTTAGTAGAGATATTGTGGGTTGATTTAGATGAGAATAGATGGTGATGCTTCTTCTCAAAAGATAAGGGATTCATTATCATCATCAAAAATTATACCCTCCTTTTTATGAATATATATTTTTAAGTCATGGTATGAAATACAATCCATTTCATGTATTAAATCAATTTAAATCATGGGTATGAAAATATGATCTGTAGATAAAGAATGTTTATATGCCTTAATGGTAACTGATGGATAAAACATTGTTGCAATAACACTACCCTTAGGATTTTTGACCGACAACCCCATTTTTAATTCAAAATGAAAAAAATATAGTTTTTGTGAAAAAATTAAGGATATGAAGGAATGAGATGATCCAAAATCAAGTAATGCATTGCTTAAATTTGAGTAAATGATTAATGTACCTCCCACCACAACATTAATAGCATCATCCTCATCATTAGTGAATGCATATGCTTGGTTTTAATCCCCTGTCCTTTTATAAGGTAATATTTATTGGCACTTAGGATATTAATTTGTATAATTCCCTATTTCATTACAATTGTAGCATTCAACATTGACAACCACTTTCTATCCCTTGAAATCACGTTCTTAGTGTCTTTTTTCTCCACAGTTATAAAAAAGTCACATTCCATTGAGGAATGTACTGGGGAATTTATCTGCAAAACTACTATAGGATGGAAATTCAATGTTTCTTTTCTTCCCCTTATATCTATTTCCCTTGATTTTAGAAGATCACTTCTTCCATGATTCTCTTTATGTTCATAAGGATTAGATAATTACTTTTTTTTCATGATAGCTCATGAGACAATATCTTCATTTGATGAGAAGGATAGTGAGACTAATGCTCAATGGAGAAATGGTTATAAAACATCAAATAACCAGTCAATATTACTCCGTGGGTTGCATATATAAACTACAGCAAGCCTTTCGTTCCATGTAATATAAGCCTTATACTTTAAAACATTCTCATCCTCTTTTTTCCTTAGACTATGAAATTGCCTTTCCATACCCCCTCAATATTCATGTGGAATGTATTTCTCTAATAAAAGATATTTCAACTCCCCTAAATCCATATTAGATTATTATTCATCATCCTTTGTGTTTTTAATTAATGATCACCACTGATATTCATCTCTTATAAAGTGATAAAATTCCATGAAAACATTTTCCCTTTCGATACTGCCCAATGAATAAAATAGTCACTTTAAAGAACCTAACCATTATTCATTTAAGAATGGATTGGTAGTCCCATTGAATGTTAGTGGTTGTTTCCCCATGAAGCAGTCTAACATTGATCATCCATGTTGTGGATCAGGGTTCTCCATACAGGTAAGGTTATTACTCATAACCTCGGTGAGTGGTAACAACGTGGTTATAAGCTTTTCAGAACCAGTTGCATCATCATCATTTCTATAATTATCTTGAATAGGATGGTAATAAGTACATGGATTACATTCATTGGTATAGTTCCATTCCATTAAATAAGCTTTATTTCTAAACTATGGAATACACTAGGTTAGTTTATGAATCGCAATGCATAATTCCAAACATGTAAAATACCAAAATCAAATTGGCCAATTAATGCATATAATTTATAATCATAAAAAAAATTTCTTTGAGAAGTATTTACTCCTAAATAATTCATAATGTCTTTTAATGAAAATTTGAATTATAATGAGCATATCCCCCGAGAGGGTCTTAACCAAGAGTGCAGCAAGGCCCGTTTTCATTCACCAGTTCCCATTCATGTATTCTTCAAAGCGGTATCTTTTGGTTTTTACCCCTAGATACATTTTTTTCTAGAGCTGCCTCTATCTTTTCATATCTAATAAGGGATATTTTTCTTGGAAAATTAAAAAAAATCATTATATTACAGAAATTCTAGGAAGTTCTTCTATACTAATCCTCAAAGTCTCTCGTAGGGTAATGTTCTCTAATACATGTTTTTCTAAATTTAGATACCAAGGATTGTACTATCCATCCTCTGATACAAACTTTAACACCCCGATTATAGTTACCTAGAGTCATTTCATTATTACATAACATTAGCATGATCATAAGAGATCTAGTCTCAAATGATTGATTTGTTTAGTAACATTGGAAGTACTAAATACATATATATGTTATACATTACATCCTGAAATAAAAAACAACAACATTGTTTTCCCTTAGAACACACTCATATCCATTGACCAATGAATGTAGGTTAATCATAATATAATTAGTTACATCTTGGGAAAATGAAAACATAAGAATGGGGTGAGCTCATATGCTCTGTGAGTATAACAATATAAAAAACTATAATAAATATGCATAAAAATTTAAGGAAATATATAAGACTAAACCACAAGCCTTTTAAAAATAAAATTCAGCATAATATTGAAATGATAAAACAAATAATTAAATTTACTTATACACATGGACATTCTACTAGTTTAATAAAAACATGTAATATCAATAGCTAATTTCATAATGATAGAATTCATAATGATGGACATAATAACCACATAGTAAAGGCCTTGTGCCAATGATACAAATAAGATTTTTTGAATTCCTACTGGAAAGGAACTAGTATGTCTCATGAGACATTCTGATGTCTCAAGGATCTATAGCGGGCTCACACCATCCCTTACTATGTTCAATGAATTTCTCATATGAAAAAGCTGTAACATAACATAAACATTCGTATTAAAACAAGAATAAAAAATGATAGTACATTAACCATAAACCATGAATGGTATAAAAATAACACATCCACATTTAAACATATCACAAAACCTTTAAGCCAATATTGAAGATTGTATCATTATAAATGATGTTAAAAAAATTGTAAAATCCATCAATGGTTGTTGAAATTGATGATATCAAAACTATTTGAGAGAAATATCTCTTTGAATTTTGAAATCATTTAAATGTCATATAATTATAAAAGATAACATTTATTTGGAAAATTTTATTATAAGATGGTAAGGGATGCTTTGAAGGTGTTATAAAAATGGAAAATAGTTTCACCAGCCGTATAAGTCAAAAAAAATTGTTGACTTAATTTTTCAAAAATTCCATAAACTACCTTGATTAAAAAACGGCGGAATGATTAATTTCAAAAAAAAATTATAAAAATAAAAAAAATTGAATAAATTACTTTAACCCATATTATAGGAAATACAAATAATGTTTTGAAATACATTTATAAGACACACAGATGTGGATAATAAAGAAGTCCTAATAGATACTTAGGTAAAAACAACCTCAGATAAATAAAGAGATTGTAATATTATCCCTTACCATGGACGTTTACTTGGTCGAGAGTACGTTGAAGTCCTCAATAATCCTTAAAAAATTATTTTTAAATTATTCGGAAACCACATATGTAAATATGATATCATATATGATCTTCTAATATTGCATTGTTAAAAATATTTTCGTAGTATTATTGTTTCGAGTGTTAACAGATTCGTTTTACTTTATATGTTTTGTTTCGTAAGTCATATATTTTTATGGATAAGATGGATTTAATTCATATATAGAATTATATTATCTTCTAAATTATTAAATTTAATCACAAAATGTATATTTTTCTTGAATGGTTACGATGTGCAATGAATCTCATCACGTTCGTGGAGAGGGTAATCTGTACGTACGAACGCGTGACAATATCATTCTATTGATGGAGAAATTGTAGGTAATTAGATTGTATATGATATATAAAGAATCAATAGCATGTTTTATTTATTATTTAAATATATTATACTCCTTATTATACCAATCCAAAAAATGATGTGTTGAATAAAAAACTACACCACGTCATGGAGACGGTAAGCCGTACGTATGCACGTATGGTGAGTTTGTCCATCATATGATGGATAGAATAATTAATATGGTTGTAACATATTTATAATAACATCATATTAATTATAATGTATTGGAGTTAAAATTGTTTTTATGGAAACAACAATGACAGAGGATGTGGGAGAAGAAAAGAACTCTGAAATATGTGATGAAATTGTTACCTCTTCATCGGGTTCATCCTTTTGATTTGATCAAAAGGGCTACATAGGTTGAGATTGTAACAAATTAAACTCTCTATGTTGATTTGAGTTTTTTTGGATGGATATTATTGTAGGTTTTGGTACATCCAAATTTTTATGGATGTGTGATTTTGAGAGAAGTGGAAGTACCCTTTTATAAGAGAGGTGAGTGGCACCTTAGGAAGAGCTTGAAATATTAATTTATTATAAAATAATATACTATTTTAAATGGATCCAAAAAATTATTTTTAAGATAAGGTAGGGATGGGACTAAAACCTTTCAACCAATTGGTTTTAGGAAAGTTTATGTCAACATATTAACCTTATATATTAGATTTAACTCATAGTTAAATAGTATATCTTTTACCATGTCTTTTTGTAATATTGTTATAAATAGATAATAATAATACTATAAAAAGAAAATATAACCCCATGTTTTACGTTATTGACATATATAACCTTTTCAATGTATTTTGGCTGAAACATATATTTCTAGGAAAATTATATCATTTAATGAAATATTATTGTTTTAAAAACTCATTTATGTCAATTTTGACACTATTTAGTATTTGGTTTTTGTGAAATTCAGAAAAACAATATCACTTAGAAAAAAAATATTTAATCAACCCTGACATGTCATATTATCTTATAAAATTCTTGTAATTCAGAAAAAGTCTAAGTTGACATTTATTTTAATAATTATAATATCACTTATTTTAATCATTCATTAATAAGGTTTTTACTACGTTGTCATCGTGTCATAAATAAACATAATTATTTAATTTTTAAAAATTATAAATGAAACACCATGATGTAATAATTTTTTTATCATTACAATGAATATTTATTGCCGAATTTATCATAGGTATATTCCTATATTATAATTGAGTTAGTTATTAAAATGTGAATTTTAAACTTTTAACTCTTCTTTAAATGAAATAATACTAAATGTCCTGATCTAATACAAGTTGATCAAAGAGGATCATATTTTATTCCTAATGTTTATTTTAGTCTAAAAACACTTATCCAATATAATTAGAACATGTCTTAGGGAAATTATAATATCATTATTAACATTAATTAACCTATTTACTTATAGCTATGGTAAATAGAATTAAATAGTTTCTATTCACAAAAAAATTCATTTCTTCATATTGAACAAAATTTTACTTATTTATGTAAACCATGACTCTAGGATTTTTAATATTTAAATCAAAAAATCAGTAAAATTATATTGTATGCAAATTTTCACATTTATCTAGAAGGTGGGTAAAAGACGTTTAAAAGTTGAATAAAATTTAATACATCATTATTATTATAAAATGACTCCAATAAATTAAATTTAACTTATATAGGTATTCTGTAACTATTTTTACATAAAATAAATATAAATAAAATAAATAAATATTTAAATAAAAAATTGTTTTAGACAATAACACCGTGTTTTTCACTATTCATAAAAAATGAAATTTTTCAGAAAAATACCAAGAATTCACCCTAAGATAATTTTGATATTCCTTATCCAAAATTGAATACCATTTTTAAAAATAAAAAAAAATTTGAAAAATTGTGTATTACTATTCATAATGACTAGTTTGATAGGTTATGGTGTGCTACAAATCGATGTTGCATACTACGCAAGCTAATGCATTATTCAAAGGGATGTGTACTATGGAAGCTCTAGGTGTTACTTCCATATTGATTATTGTTGTGAATCTTGTGGAGCATCACCCATGTATCATTGGGCAAAGAAATTTTGGAGAGAGATGGTCAGGAAGTGCAAAATTTGGTAAAAGATGAAAACCAACGGGTAAGTGATAACCAGTACCCTTGATATTCATTATTATATTATATACTCTTGTATCTGGATCTTGGTGAAAGTAGCCATGGTGAGGCTGGAAACATTGTAAATATATTTAGGTTATGAGATGGTTTTAGTTGTTGTTCACTATTATTTAGCATGATTTCCTTAATTTTTCAAGAGAGTCTTTGGGGAGGATCTTACTGAGTGTACTATTATACTCAACTTATGTTATAGAGCCATTTTTTCTAGTCAAATAGATATATTTGTAGGTCATATAGTTTAATAAAATAATATGGTTCTATTAGAGTTGTTTGGGATTCATGGTAATTGTCGTTTTACATTATTTATGAACCAAAAGTTATCCCCTTTCATTTGTAGTTGTTATTTGGGACATTACATTTGTGTACATACGGTTTCTTTTATATTGTAGTCTGATCAGGAGTAGGTTGGTTTTTTTCTTATCTATCTATTATTAATGTTTTCTATTAAGGGGTAATTTCTTCCATCTGTGTGTTTCTTATACCCTCAATGTGAGTAGGGACTCGGGGAGTCATTATCACTTTTCTCATATTGACATCCCAAGAGTGGTACACAATGTTGGGAGGGTTCATGATATTTACCTTTGATATAATCTATTGATAACATCATCTTTATTTAATATTTGTTCTTAATACAATATTTTCATATTTATTGAATGGGTAAGAAAATAAAATTTCATATAATTGTTTTTCAATATGAATATTTATAATAATTATTTTTTGAACTAGTATTATTTTTTTCATATGAAGAATGATTTAAAAGTAATAAGTCAATGAATGTTACCATTATATCCCCTCAATGAATATGTAGGTATTAGGAGAAAAAACTAGCATTAATATTTATTGTGGGACTTACCAATTTTTTATGACTTCGAACTATGCCTTGAAGTTGTGTTTATAATATATTTTCATAAGGCATAGATTATATTATTGTGATGTCTTATATTATCTATTGCATCATTATGTAATTATTATTTATTATACATGTGGTAATTTATGTTTGACAATAAACAATTGATAAATTTGTGTAACACCCCAAGAATCCACGATACACTTCTCTTTGAATAATTCAGTAGCGTGTGTTGTACGCAACTTCGATATTCAAACACGCAGCGACCAATCAAAGTAGCCGTTATGAATAGTAATACCCACTTATTGAAATTTTATACATTTTATCTTTCAAAATGGACTTCATTTTTTTATTTTTAATATCAGAATTATCCTAGGATGAAATTTTGGTACTTTTCGGATAACTTTTATATTTTGATGAATAGTGAAAATTACAAAAGTTTTTAAAAAAAACATTTTTAATAGAAATAATTAAAAGTGATAAATTAGTAATTTGATTAGTGTTAAAGTATATTTAGAATATATTTTTACCATTTGATACAATGTTTATCATTGGAAATTATTTCACATTTAAACCGGACATAAACAAGTGTCTATTTTTGATAGTTATTGTCTCTTAAAAACACGCTTTTTGTTTTGACAGTGGGAATTAATTTTAAATTAATTTATGCCACTTCCGTGTCTAGAATTTGGAAAAATGGACTCCATATTTGGAATCAGGATGTCCAAATTGTGTAAATAGATAACTTTTATTTTTATACATTTTGAATAATTATTTTGGCAAATATTTTATTTACCAGGATTAAAGGGTAAATCCGGTAAATAAGGATAAACAAAATAATATTATAATAATAATAAATTAATCTAAAATGTGTCTTAACCCAATATTTTGATACATTTTTGACCATGGGAATCTATGGGTCGATTTTGGGACCCCATGGATCCACTTGTACGTGATAATGACACATTATATTAATTAAGTTTAAGTAAATACAAAAATGACATAAGCATATATCTTCTGGAAAAACAATTTTTAAATAGAATTATATATGTTGGATTTTAGACTATAATTATTCATTAGAATGATTATAAGATTTACTATATAATGGTATTTTATTTATAATTTCTAGAAATTAAATAATTTAATTTATGTATGACACAATGATGATGCAATAATTACCTTATTAGTGAAATGTGCAATTAATTGATATTATAAATACCCAAATAAATATAATTTGAGACTTTTAATGAATTAACCTAATTTTAAAGGTTAATATTACATGTTAGGATTTACTTAATTAATATTTTTCCAAGTAATAATTCTGTTATGATTTTCACCAAAATAAAATACCAAATAGTGTCAAAATTTACATAAAAGAGTTTTTTAAAAAATATTATATTATTAATTGATATTAAATTCCTTAAAATCTAAGGCTCTGCCAAAAGAATTTTATCATGACAGGTGTATCATTAATAGACCGCTTCGGGTTGGATGGAGGTATATATTATGTTTATAGACTATATAATAAAAAAAGTGACATGGTAAGTGTCAAACTATTAACCAATAGTTAAAACTAAAAGACAAAGTTAATATAATGACCATAATCTGTCTAAATTATATTGGTTGAAATTATTTATACCCATTAAAGCCTTAGACTTTTAATAATACACTTTGGAGGCATTAGAAAACGAATATGAAGTTATTATAAAATAATATTTCTATATTTTCTTACGGTGCCCCTCCCCCCCCCTTATAAAAGGACACCACTTCTAACCGATTCGTCACACTTTCAAAGCCTTTTGGTTCAGCCAAACCCTACCCATTTAATCTATCAAAATTATTCCCTCTATCATAGATGCCTTCTTATAGTCATAAATCCAACATACGGAGTCCTTTTGATCAAATCAAAAGGAAGAACCTGAAGGTGAGGTAATGATTTCACCACACTTTTTCAAGTTCCTTTCCTCATCAACTTCGTCATTCCTTGTTATTACTATTATAAAATAATAACACAAGTATCTTCTATATACTGAGATGTTATTATAAATATGGTACAAGAATATTCAGTATTCTATCCATCATTTAAATGACATGTCACCATACGTGCGTACGCACGGCTTACCGTCTCCACGTTGTGCTGTAATTTTTATTCATAACATTATTATTTGTATGGGTATAATAATGATTTTTAATTCATGTAAATATTAAATATAACATGATAATTATTCTTTTAATATGATATACCATCCAATTATGTATTATTATAATATCAAAAGAATGATATTGTCGCTCGTGCGTACGTACAGACTACCGTCTACACGAACGCGATGAGATTCATTCTCCATCGTATCCATTCAAGTATAATTTTCATTTCATTATTAATAATAGTATTTAAATAATTTATATCATTCTGGATATGAATAGGATACAACCTATCCATAAAAAACATTGCTTATGTAATGAAACATATAAAATAAAACAAGTATGTTAACACCCGAAACCACGATAATACTAAGATATTATTAACAAAGCAGTGTTAAAAGATCATATATGATATAATATTATTGTGTATGATTCTTGTATAATTTAATGACAATTATTTCACCATTATACAGGAGGTTAACCTACCCCAACCCAGGGAAAGTACAAGGTAAGGGTTTATTTCACAATCTCTTCATTATCCAAGGTTGTTTATACGTAATTATCTAGTAGGACCTCTTTATCATCAACATCCATGTTTCTTAAAAATGTATTTCAAAGAATTATTACTATTTTACAGAATATGTGTTAATGTAATTTATACCCTTGTTGACTTTTTATAAGAATTGTATAAATTAATCTTTCTGTCATTTTCCAAACAAGGTCCTTTTTAACCTTATCGACAGAATTAAGGTAAGAATGTTTTTTATCTTAGGCGGCGGGGGTGGCTATTTTCTACCATTATAAAATCTTAGAAGCATCCATTATAATCTTATAATAATATTTTCAATGAAAATGTTTTATTTTATAAATATACAACTCTTAAATGATTTCAAAATAGAAAGTGATATTTCTCTAAAAAGAGATTTGATTTCATCTATGTCAACATCCTGTGATGGATTTTATGTTTATTTGGAGTTTATTTATTATGATACAAAACTTCCATATTGTATTGAGGATTTTGTGATATGTTTGACTGTTGATGTTTCATTTTTATACCATTCATGGTTTATGAAGATGGTATTGCCATTTCGTATGATAGTTTTAATACGAATGTTTATGTTATGTTTAAACTTGTTCATATGAGGAATGAATTTGACTTAATAAGTGATGGGAGGAGCCTATTATAAGTCATCGATGCATCTGTAGGTCTCATGAGACAAAATAATATCTTGGCATGATTCCATGACAAAATTTTATTTGTAGTCTTGGCACAAGGCCTTGGATTTGTGGTTGTGATAGTCTGACATTATGCATTCCATCATTATTAACGTGGTTATAGATATTGCATGTCATTATTTGACTAGTATAATATCCATGTGAATAATTAAATGGAATTATTTCATTTTATCTTTGCCCTATTATACCGATGTTCAAGTTTAAAAGGCTTTTGTTTTAGTTATACCTTGCCTTAAATGTTTAAGCTTATTAATGAAATTTTTCACTATATTGTTATCCTTACTGAGCATATGAGCTCACCCCTTTCAATGTTTTATTTTTCCCAGGATGTGAATAAGTTATTTATGAATGACCTGCAGGGATAGTATGAGGGGATATGAAGTCAAGATGTTGTTGTAGTAGTTTTGACATTATGATGTAATGTATACTTTATGAATGTATCTAATGATTCGAAGGCTAATAAACTAATTGGTCTTTCGAGACATGATCTTTGGTGATCATGCCAATATTATGTAATAATGAACTGAATATGGGTAACTGGGGTCGGGGCGTTTTTGTTGGTATCAGATAAAGTTTAGTACAAACATTGGAAGCTATATTTTGGTAAACTCTGATTAGAGAACATAGACCGAAGATTGACTTTGAGGATTAGAATATAAGAACATCCTAGAATTTTAGTATCGTAGAGATTATGTTATTTATCAGAGAAATAAATCCCTATCTGGATACGAGCAAGTAGAGGTGGCACTTCCACATATGTACCTAGGGGTAAAACCCGAAAACACCGCTTTGAGCTAGACTCGAACAAGAACTGGTGCACGACAACGGGCCTTGCTGCACTCTTGGTTACGACACTCCCGGGGGATATTCTTAGGATAATTTTCATTTTCATTATTAACCATTATGAAGGGTTTATTATTATATACCTCATCAATGAAAACATTTTTATTATTAAGGATTATATCCATAAATAGTTCAATTTATGTTAAGTGATTTACAAGTATGCAATTATGTTCTTTGATTCATAAACTAATCTAGTTCATGTCATTTTTTAGAAATGGCTCCTAGTGGAAGAAATGGAAATCATATCAATACATACACACCATGTAGGGATTTCCCTCCTGCTCAAGATAATTATAGTGGAGTTTGTGATGTAACTGGTGTTGACCAACTTATAACCATACTTGGACAGCTCACTTAGGTTATGAATAATAACCTTAACCGTATGGAGAACCCTGATCCAAAGTGTGGAGGATCAATGTTAGATTGCTTCATGAAGAAACAAACACCAACATTCAATGGGAGTACAAATCCATTGGTAGTAGAGTAATGGATAATTTCCTTAGAATTTTTTTTTCAGGATTTGGGAACTTGTGAAAGGGAAAAAGTTATCATTGCAGTTTACTGCCTCACTAGAGATGCTGATCAATGGTTGTAATTGATTCAAAACATGAATGAAGATGATGATGACTCAAATATGGAATGTAGCGAGTTCAAATGCCTGTTTTTAGAAAAATACTTTCCTCGTGACCATCGAGAAGATATAGAAAGACAATTTTTGGGTTTGAGACAAAAGGAGGATGAGAATGTCGCAAAGTATGAGGCTTACATTATGAGGTTAGCAAGGTATCCTTGAGATTACATAGGTAACCCAAGAAATATTATTGATAGTTTCATTAATGGGTTAAAACCATTTCTCCGTCGAGAATTTGTCTCACAAACCTTCTCGTCGTACGAAGACATTGTCTCATGTGATATCAAGACAGAAAACAAATTCTCTAAGTCTTATGAATTTAAAGAAAATTAAGAGAAGTAGAGATCTGATGATCAATATGGGAATGGAAATAAGAGGATGAATTGAAAATTTTAATATACATCCTGTATTAAATGTTGGAAGAAACACCCTGGTACGTGCTTGAAAGAAATGAGAGTCTGTTACAGGTGTGGTGAAAAAGGGCACAAAGATCGTGATTTCAAGGAGAAGAAAGAAGCTCTCGATGTTCACTGCTACAACTGCAGGGAGATGGGACATTAGGAAAATTAATGTCCTAACCGAAATGGGAACTTACCTCAGAAAAGTCCAAGGGATCAATGCCAAGCTTATGCTATCACTACTACTAAGGTGGAAGCTTTGAAAGACGGAGTGGCAGGTAATTTAATGGTTTTCCTCAATATTGGAAAATGATTTATTTGATTCTGGATCATCACATTGTTTCATATCTTCCCAGTTTGCTAAGAAAATTAGATATTTCCAATTTGATTTAACAAGGGAGTTGTCGGTTAAAACTCCTAAGGGAAGTATCATTGCATCTATGTTTTGTGAATCAGTCCCCATTAGAGCACATTAATGTTCCTTATCCACTGATATCATTGTCATACATATGACTGAGTTTGATAAAATCTTTGGTATGGATTGGATTTCGTACCATGATGTGAAGATTTATTGTAAGAAGAAGGAGGTAATGATTTTTGATTATGATGATAACGAACACCTTATTTTTAGAGTAGAATCGTCACCAACTAATTCTTATCTAGATCCACCCCCAGTAGCTCAAAAAAATTCAATTATCAGGGAGGAAGAGAATGAAATGAATGTGGTTGAGGAAAGGAATGTTCAAATAGAGTATGTACCCATTGTGAAAGAATTTTTAGATGTGTTTCCGGAAGATTTACCTGGACATCCTCCAGAACGAGAAGTTAAGTTTTCCATTGATTTAATTCCTGGATCAAGGCCTATATCGAAGACCCCTTATAGAATTTCCAATGTGGAATTAGTTGAACTAATGAAACAACTAGATGAATCGAGTAATAAGGGATTTATTCGCCCTAGTGTTTCTCCATGGGGATCCCCTGTTCTTTTTGTTAATAATAAAGATGGATCCATGAGGTTATGTATCGACTACAGGGAGATCAATGCCACAACAATAATGAATAAGTATCCCCTACCTCACATTGATGATTTGTTTGACCAACTTCATGGGGCTCAATACTTTTCAAAAATTCACCATCGATCTGAATATCATCATTTGTGTGTGAAAAAGGAAGACATTACGAAGACAACATTTCAAACAACGTACATGCATTACGAGTTTACAGTAATGCCTTTTGGATTGACTAATGAAACCTCTGTATTATTGGATCTAATGAATAGAGTTTTCAAGTAATATCATGATGATTTTGTGGTGGTATTTATTTAAGATATCTTCATATACTCCAAAAGCTAAGAATATCCTAAAAATCACTTGTGCATTTTCTTGAAGACTCTTCGAAGACATGAATGATATGGGATGTTTAACATGTGTGAATTCTAGTTGTAGGAGATTTCTTTTATTGGACATATTGTCTCTAAGGATGGAATCTCTATTAATCCTTCTAAGACCAAGGAAATCCATGAATGACCAGCAATGAAAAGTATAACTGAGGTACACACTTTTATTGGTTTGGCAGGTTATTATGGATGTTTCGACCAGAATTCTGCCTGATTATCTAACCCATTAACGAAGCTCACAGGTAAAGGGGTTAAATTTGTTTGGAAAAAATGGTGGGAATAATGTTTTGAAGAACTAAAGATACGATTATTCAATGATCATATATTGACTCTACCATCGGGTAATGATGGGTTCGTTATTTATAGTGATGCATCGAAGAAAGGACTTGGTTGTGTCCTTATGCATAATGATAGGGTTATTGCCTATGCATCACGACAGTTGAAAATTCATGAGAAAAACTATCCTACTCATGATCTCGAGTTAGCAGTACGAATCTTTGCTTTCAAGATATGGATAAAATACCTCTATGGTGAAAAATGTGAGATTTCTACTGATCACAAGAGTTTGAAGTATATTTTCTCACAAAAAGAACTCAATATGAGGTGAAGAAGATGGCTTGAATTTCTCAAGGATTGTTATTTCTAGATTCACTACCACTCGGGGAAGGAAAACAAGGCGGCAGATGCTTTGAGCAGAAAGGATCATGTAGTTTTGAATAATATGAGAATTGAAAGGGATCCAATTTTCATGGATCTAGTGAAGATAGACATGGGAATAACCATGGAAGGTGAAACATCAATGATTTTTCAAATGGTTTCCAAACCGTCTTTACTAGAAAGGATTAAGAGTTCTCAGATCGATGATGAAGAATTTCAAAAGAGGATTAATGCTGTGAATGATTGGAGATTGAGAGGCTTTGTGTATGAAGAAGGAATTTTGAAATTTTGGAAGAGAATTTGGGTTCCTGATATACCTGATCTAAAAAGGGAATTGCTGGATGATGCTCATAGTTCCAATTTCTCTGTACACCCTGGGAGCACGAAAATGTATAGATATTTAAAGGATCATTTTTGGTGGGACAGCAAGAAGAGGAAGTTTGATGATTTTGTGTTAAGATGTATGGTTTGTCAGCAAGTGAAAGCTGGAAGGCAACAGCTCGGAGGAGTCATGCAAACTCTTCCCATACCTGAGTAGAAATGGGAAAATATCACGATGGAAATTTTCATGGGACTACCAAAGACTCCTAGAAGGAATGGTGCAATATGGGTCATTTTTTATCATCATAGCATGTAAACACATTCCTTGCTATAAGGGAGGATTTAACACTTGAACGTCTAGAAAGAATATATATTAATGAAGTTTTGAGACATCATGGAGTACCCCTATAGATTGTCTCGGATCGTGATCCTTGTTTTACATCATGATTCCGGAAAAGTCATCAGAAGGCCTTGGATACTGAACTTCGTTTGAGCACGGCCTACCACCCTCAAACAGATGGTATATCAGAACAGACTATTCAAACCTTAGAAGACATGTTGAGATCATGCTCACTTAACTTTTAGGGTATGTGGGATCAATATTTACCTATGGTGGAGTATTCCTATAACAATTGCTTCCATTCAAGTATTCGGATGGCACCATATGAAGCGTTTTACGGTAATATATGTCGCACACCAACCTGTTGGGATGACGTTGGTGAGAGAAATCTTGTAGGCCCAAAACTGGTGGAGGAAACGATTGAAAAGGTGATGGTAATCCAAAACCACATTAAAGCAACTCAATGTAGGCAGAAGAGCTATGAAGATAACCGAGGAAGGATTTGGAATTTCATGTAGGAGATCATGTTTTCTTGAAGGTATCTCCATGTAACGGTGTTATACATTTCGGTATGAAGGGTAAATTGAGTCCCAGGTACATCGAACCATTCGAAATTCTTGTATGAATTGGCATTGTAGGTTACAGATTGGCAATGTCGCCAAGCCTTTCCAAAGTTCACGATGTGTTCCACGTATCATTGTTGAGAAAATACATGCCTGAACCAACGCATGTACTCACCTATGAGGAATTAGAACAGGAACTCAATCTTTCTTATTAAGAAGAGCCTTTCAAGATTCTTGATACGAGAGAAAAAGTGTTGAGAAACCGGACGACTCGTCTGACAAATTATCTATGGAGAAACCATAAAATGGAAGAGACAACGTGGGAACCTGAGGAACTTATGATGAAAAACAACCTGAGTCTTTTTACGTAGTAATATTCAAAAAATTTAAAGGGAGAAATTATTTGAAGTAGGGGATAATGTAACACCCCAAACATCCACGGTACGCATCTCTTTGAATAATACAGTAGCGTGTGTTGTAAGCAACTTCGAGATTCTAACACGCAGCAACAAATCAAAGCATCTATTATGAATAGTAATAACCACCTTTTGAAATTTTATACATTTTATCATTCATAATTAACTTCAGTTTTGGATTTGGAATATCAAAATAATCCTCGGATGAAATTATGGTTATTTTAGGATGACTTTTATATTTTGATGAATAGTGAAAATTACTAATTTTTTTATTAAAAACTACTTTTTAAATCGGCATAATTAATAGTGATAAATTATGAATTTGAGTATTTTTAATGTATATTTAGAATATATTTTTACCATTTCATACAATTTTGATAATTGGACATAATTTTACATTTATACCGGGTATAAACAAGTGTCAATCGTTTTATAGTTATTATCTCTTAAAAACAGGCTTTTTGTTTTGACAACGAGAATTAATTTTAAAGTAATTTCTTCCACTTCTATGTTTTGAAAGTGGAAAAGTGTACTCCATATTTGAAATCAGGATATCCAAATTTTGTAAATAGGTAACTTTTATTTTAAGTCATTTTGAATAATTACTTCGGTAAATATTTTATTTACCATTGTTAAAGGGTAAATCCGGTAAATAAGGTTAAAAAATAAAATAATAATAATAATAAGTTACCCTAAACATCTATTAACCCTATTTTTTGATACTTGTCTGACCATGGGCATATTTGGGTCGATTTTGGGACCCCATGGATCCACTTGTAAATGATAATGACACTTTATATTAATTAAGTCAATGTAAATACAAAAATGACATAAGCATATATCGTTTAGAAATTTTTTTTACGTAGTGTTATATATGTTGGATTTTTGACTATAAGTATTCATTAGAAAGATAAAATTATTTCTTACATAGTGGTATTTTATTTATAATTTTTAGAACTTATATCATTTAATTTATTTATGATACAATGATGATGCAGTAATTTCCTTATTCGTGAAATGTTAAAATAATTGATATTATAAATACCCAAATAAATATAATATGAGACTTTAATGAATTCCACGAAGTTTATAGGTTAATATTTCATTTTATTATTGATTTATTTAAAAAAATTCGAAGTAATAATGCAGTTATGATTTTCACAAAAATAAAATACCAAATAGTGTCAAAATTGACATAAAAGAATTTTGAAAACAAATATTATATTATTAATTGATAATAAATTCTATAAAATATAAGGTTTGGCCAAAGGACTTGTATCATGATATGTGTGTCATCAATGGACTACTTGAGGGTCTCTTAGAGGTATATAGTATGTTTATTAACTATATGATATAAAATTACAAAGTAACATGGTAAGTGTCAAACTAATTATCCAAGAGTTAAAACTAAAAGAAAGGGCTAATATAATGACCCAAACCTGTCTAAATTCTATTGGATGAAATTATTTCGTCCCATACCCACCTTATACTTTTAATAATATACTTTGGAACCATTAGAAACCAAATATATATTTATTATAAAATAATATTTCATGATTTTATTAAGGTGCCCCTCCTCCCCCTTATAAAAGGACATCACTTCTATCCAATTCATCACCCATTAAACGCCTTTTTGTTAGGCCAAAACCTAACCAAATACTCTTTCATATTTCCTCCCTTCATCCTAGAGGCCTTCCTTTAGTCATAAATCCAACTTAATAGACCTTTTGATCAAATCAAAAGGAAGAACCTGAAGGAGAGGTAATGATTTCACCACCCTTTTTCATGTTCCTTTTTTCTTCAACTTCTTATTTCCTTTTTATTCCCATTATCAAATAATAAATATTGTATATTCTATATACTGAGAGGTTATTATAAATATGGTACAAACATATTCATTATTCTATCCATCGTTTGAATGACATGTCACCATACGTCCGTACATACGACTTATCATCTCCATGTTGGGGAGTAATTGTTATTCAAAACATTATTATTTGGATGGGTGTAATAATTATTTGTAATTTATGTAAATAATAAATATAAAATGTTAATGATTCTTTATATATGATATAAAATCCAATTATATAATAATATAATATCAAAATAATGATATTGTCGCTCGTGCATACGTACGAACTACCGTCTCCATGAACCTGATGAGATTCATTATCCATCGTATCCATTCAAGTCTAATTCTAATTTGATGATTAATAATAGTATTTAAGGAATTGATATCATTATGTATATGAATTGGATACAATCTATCCATAAAAACATGGCTTATGTAACAAAATATATAAAAGAAAACATGTTAGTTAACACCTGAAACGACGATAATACTAAGATATTATTAACAAAGACATGTTGAAAGATTATATATGATTTCATATTAATGTATATGATTCTTGTATAATTTATTAAAAATTATTTCACAATTACACATGAGGTTAACCTACCCCAACCATTGAAAATTACAAGGTACTAGTTTATTTCGCAATCTCTTCATTATCCGAGTTGTTTATACGTAATTATCTTCTGGGACCGCTTTATCATCCACATCCATGTTTCTTAAAAATTGTATTTCAAACCATTATTACTATTTTTCAGTATATGGGTTAATGTAATTTATACCCTTGTTGAGTTTTTATATGATGTTTATAAATGAATCCTTCTATCGTTTTCCAAACAAGTTACTTTTTAACCATATCGACAGAAATAAGGTAAATTTTTTTTATTAACTTATATTGTTGGTGCAGCTATTTTCCACAGTTATAAAATCATAGAATCTTCCATTACAAGTTTATATGAATATTTTCAATGAGAATATTCTATTTTATAAATATATTACTCTAAATTGATCAAAAAATACAAAATATATATTTCTCTAAAAAGAGTTCTGATTTCATCGATGTCAACATCCTTTGATAGATTTAATGTTTATTTGGAGTTGATTTATTATGATACAAAAAATCCATATTGTATTGATGATTTTTTGATATGTTTTACTGTGGATTTGTTATTTTTATTCCATTCATGGTTTATGAAGAAATATTGAATTTTCATATGATAGTTTTAATACGAATGTTTATGTCATGTTTAAACATGTTCATATGAGGAATGCATTGGACCTAATAAGTGACGGGTGGAGCCTTCTATAGCTCCTCGATGCATTAGTAGGTATCATTAGAAAAACTAGTGTCTTGGTACGAGGCCTTGACAAACTCTTATTTTTAGTCTTGGCACGAGGCCTTGGCTACGTGGTTATGATAGTATGGCATTATGCATTCCATTATTATGAATGTGGTTATTGATATTTCATGTGATTATTCGACTAGTAGAATATACATGTGAATTAGTAAATGGCATTATTTCATTTATCTTTTCCATATTATTCAGAATTTAAAGTTTAAAAGACTTTTGTTTTAGTTATACATGCCTTAAATGTTTATTCTTATTTATGAAAGTTTCAACTATATTGTTTTAATGGCCTGGTTTTTTTGGTTCCATTACATTGTGAAAATATAAAGTTGGGTTTTCTGGTCTGGGAATCTCGGTGATGTTTGGCCTAAAGGTAGGCCTACTAGTATCCTTAGCCAATCGGTAGCAGGCCTACCGGTAGCTCGGTCTACCGGTAGCCGTAGCCTACCAGTAGCTCTGTCTACCAATATCTCTATCAACCGGTAGCTCTGTCTACGGGTAGCTGCAGCGTACCCGTAGCTCAGTCTATCGGTCACTGCATCCTACTGGTAGATCGGCTACTGATGGCTCTCGCCTACCCCCACGGGGTGTTTCCAATAGCGTTCCTTTGCGCAAATTAGGTTTTAAACCCTATTTTAACCCCATTAACCTAATTTAAAATCCCAGTAACAACCACTACTGTCATTTAATTAAATATTTAATGTGTTAACGTGCGTCGGTTTAATCCACGGGGACCCATTAATGACGTGTGGGGTGTCTCAACCATGTGGTCAACCCATGACCCCAATCCTTACACGGTTTGGTGTTCTTATCTCAACCATCCCTGACCATTATAAACAAAAAGGGTTCTCCCTAGGTTTCTTTTCTCGATCACCCTATACTAAGAGTACCCTTCGTTCAGATATTTTCATTCAGATGAGCCGCATCGCAATCCATGAAGTTCTGCGCCCGGCCTTAGCATCGATCGTTGATCAACAAGTAGGGAATGTCTCCTTCGTCTCTCTTTTTGGGTATCATGTGGGGTGGGATGATTTTGATTCTATAGAATTGGATGATCCAAGCCTAAATAAAGACAATGGATGGATTCTATAAAGAACGAAGGGGGGGCTATGATTGTTGACATTTCTCTGTTTTATGATCTGGTTTTCTGAATTTTGCGAGCTTACGCATAAATAAAATCATGGTCGTTAGTGGTCTTTTCTCTGTGCACTAATGGAACATTACCTCAGGTGATGTTTAAATGGATTATATTTGTGAACCCTTGTTGTGTAATGCAATTTTGGTAAATTACATATATCTAGCTAAATAAATTCAGGCCCAAGGATAAATCCCTTTTTGTGATAACCCCAGTTAAATCACACAGAAATTGAAATCATGGAGTGTGTTAAATCTTATAAATCTGAAAATAATGGAATGGGCATGCTTAGTGGTGGTGGTTTGGTTGTTTTTTCTTTACGAGACGTTTGCTGGGTAATGTGGGTGGGGATGGTATCCCCTGTAATTATACTCTCGGTGGTTGTGAAATTGGGGATGGGATCCCCTGTGTTATGCTTTCAGTGGTTGTGAATTTTAAGACCGGGTTGTTAACTTGTTTATATCACAAATTGGGGTGGGATCCTCTATTGTTGAGAAACCATTTTTGGCTCCTGGGTATTGGACATGGGGAGACATCTTGCGTTTTTCATTGGTTATGGCAGATTTATAAGAGAACAGGGTGTGGGAGTTATTTTTGAGGCTTGAATGTTTTCTTTACCTCGTGTGCATATGAATACTAGTTTCCCAAGTAGGTGTAGAAACATATTCATGCAATATTACTGAACAAATAAACCAGGATGGGACAAATGGGTTTTTGGTTTGAGGTGGGTTGTGACATGGACGTAGTAATGCTTGTGTTCTTTAGGCGGGCTGAATAAAAACCTAATCATTGGGTGAGTTCTTGTTACCTATACATATACTAGTAGTTTTGTGTTTCTTATTCACGCCCCACCCAAGTTGAGCACTTAGTGCCGAACACCCCCATTTCTTGGGGGAGGGTGTTTGTCCCAACACTACTATTATTGGCTGGTTATTAGCTCCTTTTCTGCTCCCATTCCCGGAGAGCCCAAGTATCTTCAGGTAGGATGTGATGGCCTGAAGTCAATTATTAGCACAAGAAGCTTCGGGCGGGGTAGTGTGGTTGTTACGACCCAGGAGTGTGCGGACAAGTGGTTTTCCCATGTTTCTTCGGGATAAGTCCCATGTGTCTTCGGGTGTGGAAGTGGATCTTCTAGACCATGTGTCTTCGGGTGGCATTATGGTTGTTCTGGCCTAGGTGTTTGCAGGCGTGGTTACCTGTGACAGTTGTGTCCCAGGTGTTTGTAGGCGGGATTCGGCAATGGGACTGCGTACGGTTATGGCCCAGGTGTGTGCGGGTGGGGTGTGGTAGTGGGACTGCGATGAGAATGGAGGGATTGGTTTGATGCATAGGATGTCTTCAATAACCCGTGGGAAAGTGGCGTGGGGTACCCAAACATCGATGTGCTATTACTATAAATTACATGACTTGTTTTATTTGGAAGGTGTGCCTTGGTGAGGCTTGGGTGGTTAGTTTACATTGTTAGGTGTTTGGTTTACACTTTTTCTCACGGGACTCTAGTACGTCCCCCCCACTTGTGCACGAGAGCATTAGGGTTTTCCCTTCTGAGTATACTTTTATTCTCACCCTACGTATATAAAACTATTTTCAGTTTTCTAGGAGGACTTCTGGGATCATGCTGGACCGTACTAGCTCGGACCATTGGGGCAGTTACAGTCGCTGGTTTTCTTTCTATGGTACTTTACCCTTGTAGTCACTTGTACATTCTGGATTTTTAATTGTGTAACATGCATTGGGAGTGGTTCCTGGATTTACTTTTACATTCTGCTTTTGGTGTTGTTGGGATTTACCATTCTATCTCCCGATCCTATTAAAAAGAGGGTAATGCCTTCCATTTAGTGTGTGCTTTTATACACTTGTTTCTAGTAACTGCTCTGGGACCTATTGAAGGCAGGTCTCGGGGGTCATTATATCTCTTTAAACATAAAGAAAGAAGGGTCTGGAAATCTTCATACCCTTCCCTCCTTTTGTTTAAGGCGGGTCGTGACAGAATGGTATCATAGGTGTGGTTGATAGATAGGATGGAGTCTGGAGTTAGGCACAATGACAATTTCATGGGATGGTAGGGAAACAGTGTTGGGTGACCTTGGTGTGTGAATTAGGCCAGGGAATACCGACTAGGACACGAGATTTTAGGGACCCCCGTGATCCGATGCAAGAACTCTGGACCTACCAAAAGACTAAGTGAGGCCACTTTGATTGTAGGGTAGAGACACTAGGAAAGGTACATGCATCATAATGACTTATGTTCTCATGTTTATGGGTTGTATTGAGAAATAAATAAAAAATAATAAGTTTATGAATTTATATGAACAATATTCTGCACTACTTGGGCTTAGGCATTCCTTGTTTACCATGGAGCTATGGCACCTGGAAGGCGACCACATTTAGTGCGGGTGATTGAGGCCCCAGAGACTACCTTGGCAAATCGACAGAGAGCTGATCAAGAGGATGAGGACGACTGGTGGCAGAAGACACTTCGGACCTTCCAACGACAGACCCTCGGGAAGTATGAGGGCAGCACCTCTGATATAAAGATGGAGGTCTGGCTAGAGGTGCTAGTGATAGACTTCGGCTTGATACGGGCTCCGACCGAGTACTGGGTTCCTCTGGCCGTCAGCTAGATGCGGGGAGCAATGCGTCAGTGGTGGACGCTTTACATGGGGGAGAGGAGATAGGCTGAGGTGGCATGAGCTGATTTCGAGAGGGAGTTCCGGGTGGAATTCCTCTCTTCTACGATGAAGGCAAAAAAGAGACAGGAGCTACTCTCCCTCCAGTAGGGGAGTATGTTAGTGAGGGAGATAGTAATCAAGTTCAAGGACATCCTATGTTTTTTTCTAGACCTCTTTATCGATGAGGAGTCTCGGGTAAGAAGTTTAGAGGAGGTGATCCCACACTCCCTCTAGTATGTTGTTACCCCCTTTACCCTGCCGACGTACTTGGAGGTCCAGAAGAAGGCCGAAGTGGTGGAGAGGATGAATGCTTTAGGATGTGTGTCACGAGAAGGGATCAAACTAGGAACATTGAAGGGGAATGCCGTCAGCACCAGGCCTCCAGCGTCAGGATACTCTAGGTTCCGACCAGCAGGGAGTAGGCCGCAGCAGTTTCAGTTTTGATCCCGTGGTCCTCGTCCTTTTCCCTTAGGCCCAAGACCATAGTGCTTCGTCCATTGAAGCCATGGACATATCCGTAGTCAGCGCCCGGACCGGGTACAGTACGGCGGTGGCGGACAACCCCATCACCCACCCCAACAGCAGCATCCAGCCAGGCCTGTCCAGTAGCAACAGCAGGGACAGCGAGCTCCCGCTCCTCCGAGGGCAGACATAGGAGGAGGAGGCCGACCTCGGGGTGATCCTCGGGGACCTAGAATGGGGCGTGGTCGGGGAGGTGGCTGACAGGCGAGGGGCAGAGGAGCTGGGCATGGACAGTTACACACCGTAGAGGCAGCAGTTCCAGCAGGGCCGGAGTTTGATTGAGGTATGATCCGCTTGTTTAGTACCATTGATTTTTCCTTGTTCGATATCGGAGCTTTGCACTTCATTGTTGAACCCAGTTTAGCCCGTGCCTTGGGTCTAGATGCCGAGAGACTTCCAATGCCCCTGGTGCTGAGCACACTAGTCGGAGGTCATATTAACTTGTTATTTGTTTGTCGAGGATGAAGACTGATGATAGGGCCACATCAGTCGGTTAGGGATCTTCTTCTGCTACAGATACATCCATACGATGTCATCCTCGGCTTCGACTAGCTATTCTTTGTGTGTGCCGTCATCAACTACTTCCGAGGAAGGGTTGTGTTCTCATACTTGGGTGGCCGGTGTGTTACCTTCACTAGAGAGCGGAGCAGTCAGAAGGGAAGCAGGCGAGATGAACCCCTCCTCTCCTTGTTAGCCGAGATGTCGGTGGAGTCAATAGATGCTGAGATGGAGGAGGTTCTAGAGATCTTCCTTGAGTTTATTGATATCTTCTCTAAGGAGGTGATGAATCTACCCCCTCGCTGTGATATCATGTTCGGGATAGACCTGAATCCTGACGCTCCTCCAATTTCGATGGATCTTTACCGAATGGAACCTTCGGAGCTATGGGAGTTGCGGATTCAGATTGACGATTTGATGAAGAGGCATTATGTCGACCGAGTGCGTCACCGTGGGGTGATCCAGTCTTGTTCGCAAAGAAGGCAGATGGTGGTATCAGGATGTGCAGATACTACAGAAGGCTTAATCATGTAATAATCAAAAATCGCTACCCTCTTCCGAGCATAGACGATCTTTTCGACCATCTAAAAGGGGAAGGGTGGTTCATGAAGATCGACATGCGGTATGGGTATCACCAATTGAGTGTGAAAGAGGGAGACATCCCGAAGACGACGTTCAGGTGCAGATATGGACAAATTGAGTCCATAGTTATGCCTTTCGGTGTTACGAACGCCCCGGCTGTGTTCATGGGGCTTATGAACTCCATATTATGGGAGTACCTGGATCGGTTCGTAGTTTTGTTCATCAAAGACATCCTGGTCTATTCAAGATCAGAATAGGACCATGTGGAGCACTTGAGGATGGTTTTGGAGGTCCTCGGACAGCACCGTCTCTTTGTGATGTTGTCGGAATGAAAATTCTGGACATGATAAGTGCACTTCCTCGGGCACGTGGTGTCTGAGCAGGGGGTAGCGGTGGACCCATCAAAGGTTGAGGCAATTGTTTCTTGGGAAGCACCCAAGAAGGTGGCAGATGTCTGTAGTTTCCTTGGGATGGAAGGTTACTATCGGAGGTTCGCACCCAAATTCTCCCGAGTAGCAGCCCCTTTGATAGCCTTGATCAAGAAATATCAGGTTTTCTTGTGGAGTTAGCAGTGCGAGGTAGTCTTCAGCTATCTGAAAGAGAAGTTGGTTAGTGCCCTAGGGATAAGGCTACCAGAAGAAGGGGCGGTCTATGAGGTGTTCTGTGATGCTTCAGGACATGGCCTGGGATGTGTGTTGATGCAGCGACAAGGGAAGATCTCTTATGGGTCTCGACAGCTATGCCCTCATGAGCATAATTATGCCACCCACGACCTGGAGCTTGCAACGGCCATTTTTGCACTAAGGTTATGGCAGCACTACCTCATCGGAGAACACTTTTTGGACTTCAAAAATCACAATATCTTGAGGTATATCTTCTCCCAGTGGGATCTAAATGTGAGGAAATGGAGGTGGATGGAGTACCTCTAGGATTATGACTTTGAGGTTTTCTACACTTCAGTGAAGGGGAATGTAGTGGCTGATTCCTTGAGCAGGAGGACACATAAGGATGCAGTCTAAGAGTCGGAAGATGCATGGAAGGTGATGGAGGAGTTGGCTTCATTGCACCTGGATGTGTGTATGGATAGGGGTAGAGGTTGGCTATATCAGATGATAATGCAGTCGTCTCTATTTCAGCAAGTGGAGGAGTCTCAGTGGGGAGACCCAGAGTGCGAAGTGATTAATGACCGAGTTGACTAGATCAATGCTCCGAAAGGATAAACGGAGGATGGTCAACAACAGATTTTTTTCCAGGGGAAGTTGTTTGTTCCAGAGGTGATGTGTGGAAAGGTTCTTAGTGAGTTCCACAACTCACCCATTGTAGTACACCATGTAGTGTCCAAGATGTACCAGGGACTGAAGAGACAGTTTTGGTGGCCTGGAGTGAAGCAAGCAGTGGAAGGGGGCATACTGCATTCTCTAGATGTCCCCGAGTGGAAGTGGGACTATATCTGGATGGATTTCGTCAAGGGACTACCCAAGGTCCAATGGGGTTACGAAGCCATTTGGTAAGTAGTGGACCAGTTAACGAAATCATCCCACTCTCTGGCAATCGGGGAGTCTAGTAAAGTGGGTGATTTGGCACGAAGGTATGTGGATGAGGTGGTTCGATTGCATGGAGTTCTGAGGTATATAGTCTTGGATTGGGATGCACGGTTTACCTCGTGATTCTGGAGAGGATTGAAACATGCTTTTGGCACCCAGCTACATCTTAGCACTGCCTTCCATCCCCAGAAAGATGGAAACACAGAGCACACCTTCCAGACCGTGGAGGATATGCTGCGAGCATGTGTTCTGGATTCAGGAGGATCATGGGTGCGACACTTGCCTCTGGTATAGTTCTCCTACATTTATAGCTATCAATATACCATAGGTATGGCCCTTCTTGATGCCTTTTATGGGAGGCAATGCCATTCACCTATGTGTTGGACCGAAGTAGGAGAAGCAGGTGTTCATGGACCGGAGGTGGTGCACAACATGATAGAGATGGTTTATCTTATACGAGAGAGGATGAAGGTGGATCAGGACCTACAGATGTTTTATGCTGATACCAGGTGGAGGCCCTTGTAGATTGAAGATGGAGACCATGTGTTCTTGAAGGTCTCCCCTCGGTGTGGACAACGGTGGTTCGGCAAAGGGAGTAATCTTTCTCTGAGGTTCATCGGACCCTTTTATGTGTTGCGACAGGTTGGTGAAGGGGCTTATAAGCTAGTGAAACCACCGCCGCTACTGAGGATACATGATGTACTCCAAGTGTCTCAACATCGTCGTTACCTGCATGACGATTCACACGTCCTTTATTGGGGAGAGATAGACATCGAGGATGACGTGAAGTTTGTGGAAAGACTAGTGATGGCCGATGATCGTGAGGAGAAGGTGCTCCGTGGATGAACCATCCCCTTGGTTCGTGTGTTATGGAAACATGGTGGGCTTGAAGAGAGTATATGGGAGAGGGAAGCACATATGTGTGCACAGTACCTATAGTTGTTTTGAGTTTTGTACTATTTGGTTTGTAGTTGTTGTGGTAGAACATTTTACCTTTTTGGCTATGAAATACATGATTTCATTCCTCTGAATGTGTGTGAAAAGTCCTGACTATGGTGAGGGGAGGTATCGACACCTAATCAAGATGCATTAAGGTGGATGCGATTAAACCCATGCGTCCGAGTCATTTCTGGCCAAAGTGGATTGTATATTGACATGGGGAAGGTGGCTCCCCAACCCACATGGATGGGTAGTTTGACATGGTATGTTGCATGGTTCTTGATAGAAAGGTGTTCTTAGTTTACAATGAGGTTCACTACTGAGAGATATCATTCGATGTGGTTGTTCAGAATCTCTTTCCTTCTGGGTTATTTTGATTCTCGAGGACGAGAATTGAATAAGATGTATGTGATGTAATGGCTCATGTTTTTTCGGTCCATTACTTTTTGAAAATCTCAAGTTGGGTTTTCAGGTCTGGGAATATCGGTGATGTTTGGCCAAACGGTAGGCCTATTGGTAGCCTTAGCCTACTGGTAGCAGGCCTACTGGTATCTCAATCTATCGGTAGCTGCAACCTACTGGTATCTCTGTCTACCTGTAGCTCGGTCTTCCGGTAGCTACAACTACAGGTATCTCGGTCTACCGGTCACTGCATCCTACCAGTAGCTCTCAGCTACCGGTGGCTCTCGCCAACCCCCCCTGGGATTTTTCCAGCAGTTCTCCTTTGCGCAAATTAGGTTTTAAACCCTATTTTGACCCCTTTATCCTTGTTTAAAAGCCCAGTAACACCCATGACTATCACCTAATTAAATATTTAATGAGTTAATGTGCGTCCGTTTAAACCACGAGGACCCATTAATGACATGTGCGGTGTCTCAACTGTAACACCCCGAGCTTCCACGATAAGCTTCTCATTCAATAATGCAATAGCTTGCATTGTACGCAACTTCAAGTTCTAAAACACCGCGACTAATCAAAGTAGCTGTTATGAATAGTAATAACCACTTTTTAGATTTATAGAAATTTTATATTTCAAAATGGACTTCATTTTTGGATTCGGAATATCGAAATTAGCCTATGTTGAATTTTTGGTATTTTTCTGAGAACTTCTAATTTTTTATGAATAGTGAAAAATACTTAAAAACAAATTTTTTAATAAAAATGATTTATAGTGATAAATTATAATATTTATTGGTTTTAAAGTTTGATTAGAATATATTTTTACCATTTTATCCAATGGTGGTCATTAGAATTAATTTAACATTGAAATTAGACATAAACAATTGCCAATCTTTTGATATAAATTGTTTCTTACAAACACTCTATTTGTTGTGACATCAGGAATTAATTAAAAAAATTAATGAAAATTATATTTTTGGAATTTTTAAAAATAGACATAATTTTTTAAATCGGAATATCAATTATAGCTTAGGGTGAAATTTTGGCATTGTTCTGAAAAACTTCATTTTTTGATGAATAGTGAAACCACTATGTGGTTGTTAAATAACTGATTTTTCGTTTAAATGAAATATTACCACCTCTGTGATTTGATTTTCAAAAATCCGACATACATGGTTGTCATTATATAGTAAAATTTGCTTCAATGAGATTAAAATAAATTTTGGTGAATAGTAACTTTTAAGTTCATAATCGCGATTAGAGGTAATTAGTGTAGTTTAAGGTAAAAATAATGTTTTAATAATATGAGATGAGATTGAAACATGTCCTACCCTCATTGGATGTTCCATGGAAGACCAAGAAAATCCATGGGTCATCTTGGGGACCCCATCGATCCACTTTAGTTGGAAAATGACATAAATACCTTTTATTTAATGTTAAAGTAGAAAATGACACAAACATGAAATGTTTTACTAAAACAATTTTTACATGGGGTTATACAAGTCATATTTTTTACTATAAATAGTCATTGGAAATCTAAAAATATTTCCTACAGCATAGTATTTTTATTATAATTTTTAGACATTATATAAATTAAATTATATATGACATCATTATGATGCAGAGATGACCTCATTATTTAAAGATTTTAATAAATTGAAAAGATAATGTACAATCCAAGGCATACACTTTTCCAAAGACTATTGTATGGGTATATTTCGAACCCTTATCACCTTATCCACGAATTATATAAGTGTGGGACCTTTAGAATCCGAAAATCATTGTATAATAATGTAAAATTTCCTTACTTTCCAAGAGTGCCCCTCCTCTCCTCTTATAAAAGGCCCCCACCTCTACCACCTCATTCACATTTTCAAGCCATTTGGCTCGGCCAAACTATTCCCAAATACTCTCCCAACTTCCCCATCTTACTCCTAGAATCCTAACTTTGGGAAGAACTCTTCCCAAATAAGCCTTTGGCTCAAATTAAAAAGAGTAACCCGATTTCACACACCTACACTTAATGGTTAAAGAACATACGGTTTCTGTGGATGGTGAATTTCTGCCTCACGAAACGATGATTGTTCAACACTCATATAACACCTTCAATGGTGGCCATTAATATGTCACTATATTTATATATGATATATAAATGTTTATGTTTAACTTATGCTTCTGTAATTATCATTTATGGCCTACTTTATGATTTCCATTATGGGTAAAGACGATAATTTTATTTTAGGAAGTGCGGACTACCGCCCCCTCAAAGTGATGTGAATCGTTAATGCCATATGTGGTATGTATAAAGGATGGAGTAAATGATATTATATATGATATTATACTGGAAATATATTATACCTTTATATAATTATGATTTCATTCCATTAAATATGAAATAGAAATGAAAGTAGCGTTCATGCGTACGTACGGCTTACCGACTCCATGAACGATGCATTTCATTTCTTACCTCTAAATGATACGTAATATTATGAATGAATGTATATAATGGATATATATGATATATATGACATCTAAATCATGAATATAATTCTGTAGATAATGGATATTCTACCACATAAACAACTTGTAATTATAAGAAGTTTATTGTTGACTCAAGTACCAAAGATCGACAAAACGACCATTATTAACTTAAATAATTACATAATGTTAATATCATTGTAATAAGTTATATAAAAAGGATAATGAAATTGAAAATGGTTCTTAATAAGGTATATATTAACTCTAGTTTATTATTCAGGAGGTTAAAGAATGGTTGAGTCAAGTCAGACACAAGGTAATGGAATTTCTTAACCCAATTTCCATTCTTTGGGTTAATCTCCTACTTTCAAATTATGTCATGATATTATTATTTCATATCTTGTATTTGTACTTTATTTATGTGTAATTATAGTTAATACACATAATATATCTATTTTATTTCAAAATTGATATTTGTAAGGGAACTTCTTAACACAATTTCCATACTTTGGGTTAATATCCTACATTCAAATTATGTTATGATATTATTATGTCCTATATTGTATTTCTACTTTAATTATGTGTACTTATAGTGAATAAACATAATAGATATATTTTATTTAAAAAATGAACTTTTTAAGGACTTTTCCTCAATCTCCTTTTATTGAGGAATATTTGGTTTTATACACAACTTTCATTTATACGGTGTATAAACCCCTTTGGATTTTACGTTTATTCAAAAGGAATCATTTTATACGAAGCATTTTACTAAATGACAAAAAGGAAAGTTTTTCTTTCCGTACGTATGCAGCGACAACGACTTCCCCGCCGCCGTGACCATTATTTGAGTTTCGGCTTCCTCTACAATCCATAACTGTTTTTAAATGATTTAAAAAAATAGAGATATTTCTCTCAAATGTATGAAAATCCAGTGAAAATGTATACGTATTTAATGCAAGCTTAAAAATGTTGTTAGAAAGCCTGACTCTCGAGTGTGGTAGACAGGAAGGGATTGGGCGTGGACCCATCATGGCCTAAAATTAGTCGAGTAGTCTCGGAATTAGTTATTTTGTTTTCAGAAGCTTGTATAATGTTTTCAGAAAAACACTGGAGTATATTTGAGCAATTTTAAATGTAAGTATCTTCTAAAAATTAAAATGGTATTTTGATACCGCAATTAATTTCAAATGGTATTTTAAAAAAATGGTATTCCTAAATGTTTATATACCATTTTTTATATAAGGAATGCATTGGACTTAATAAGTGATGGGTGGAGCCCGCTATATCTCCTCGATGCATCGGTAGGTCTCATGAGACAACTAGACGTGGAATTGGCCGAGGCCCTTTCCCAATTTGATTTATGGTTTTGGGCGAGGCCTTAATCATTTTAGACGTCTTGGCCGAGGCCTTGACAAAATGTTTCAGAATGTTTGGCATTATACATTTCCTAATTATGAAAGTGGTTATTGATATTGCATGTGATTATTCGACAAGTAGAATATCCATGTGAAGAAGTGAATGGCATTATCTCATTTTACTTTTTCCATATTATGTTGATGTTCAAGTTTAAAAGGATTTTCTTTTAGTTATACATTGCCTTAAATTTTTATGTTTATTTATGAAATCTTCCGCAATATTGTTATCCTTACTGAGCATCTGAGCTCACCCATTTCAATGTTTTAATATTTTCCAGGATGTGATGAAGTATTTTATGAATGACCTACAGGGATAGTCAGAAGAGGATATGAGTGTGGACTATGAAGACTTTGTTATTAGTTTTTCACTTTATGATGTAATGTAACATTTATGAATGTATCTAGTGTTTTCAAGGCTACTAAACTAATCGGTCTTTCGAGACTTGATCTTTTGTGATCATGCCAATGTTACGAAGTAATGCACCGACTCTCGGAAGCTGGGTTTGGGGCGTTACAATTGGTATCAGAGGCAGTTTAGTACTAACCTTGGAAGCTAGATTTAGATAAACTCTGATTAGAGCACATATCCCGAATATAGACTTTAAGGATTAGTATAGAATAACTTCCTAGAATTTTTGTATTATAGAGATTTTGAGAGTTTTCCGAGCGATACATCCCTGTCTGGATACGACCAGGTAGAGGCGGCTCTGGCACAGATGTACCTAGGGGTAAAACCCGAAAACACCGCTTTGAGCTAGACTCGAACGGGAACTGGTGCACGACAACGGGCCTTTCTGCACTCTTGGATACGACACTCCCGGGGGATATTCTTTGGATAATTCTCATTTTCTTTATAAACCACTATGAATGGTTATGAGTATATACTTCCCCAATGAAAACATTTTTATGGATTATATCCATAAATAGTTCAATTTATGTTAAGTATCATACAAGTATGGAATTATGTATTTTGATTCATAAACTAATATACTTTATGCCATTGTTTAGAAATGGCGCCTAGTGGAAGGAATGGAAACCATATCAATGCACGCACTCTGTGTAGGGATTTCCCTCCTGCTCAAGATAATTATTGTGGAGCTGGAGATACAACTGGGGCTGATCAACTTATTACCATACTGGGACAACTCACTCAGGTTTTGAATAATAACCTTACTCATATGGAGCACCCTGATCTGCAACGTGGAGGATCAATGTTAGACCGCTTCATGAGGCAACAACCACCAACATTTAATGGGGGTACAAATCCGTTAGTAGTTAAACAATGGATAAACTCCTTAGAGAAAATATTCCACGCCTTGGGGAATAGCGAAAGGGAGAAGGTTATCATGGCAGTTTACCGCCACACTGGAGATGCCGATCAATGGTGGTCATTAATGAAAAATACAAAGGAAGATGATGACGTATCGAATATGGAATGGAGGAAGTTTAAAGTGCTTTTTATAGAAAAATACATTCCTCATGACCATCGAGCGGATATGGAACGGAAATTTCTCAGTCTGAGATAAAAGGAGGATGAGAATGTCGCAAAGTATGAGGCCAACCTTACAAGGTTGGCGTGGTATGCTGCAGATTATATACGTAACCCAAGGAGTAAGATTGATCGTTTCTTTGATGGGTTAAAACAATTTCTCCGTCGAGCTTTAGTATCACAATCCTTCTCATCATACGAAGATATTGTCTCGTGTGCTATCAAGACAGAAAAGGAATTCTCTAAGTCTTATGACAATAAAGTAAAGCAAGAGAAGAAGAGAACGGTGGAACAAGAGACAGAGAAATGGAAAAATGGAAAGAAGGATTTTCCATTATGTGATAATTGTGGGAAGAATCACCCTGGTACTTGCCTAAAAGGAATGGGAGTTTGTTATAAATGTGGAGAAAAAGGTCACCAGACCCGTGATTGCAAGGGAAAGAAAGAGGCTATCAATGTTGAATGCTACAATTGTAGGGAAATGGGGAATTATGCAAATGAATGTCCTAAGCGTTATGGAAACTTACCTCAGAAAAGGCCAAGGGATCAAGGAAAATCTTATGCTGTTACTACAGTTGAAGCAGAATAATTAATGTATTGGTGCTTTTGGACTCATGGATTATATTCTGGTTATTAGAATAATTTGATATATATATATATATAAGGATTGTACTACAGTACTTGTTTATTTCATTAAGGTTTTAATATGATGAAGGTAATCATATTTTTAGTATGTGACAAAAAGAGAAACTTTAATTTGTTTGGGGAATCTGATAAATTGATTTTGGAATTAAGAGACCTTTTAGAGAAAGTCTGGACAGAGGTATTTTGGATGACTATAATGGTTGGAGTGGATTAAGTTGATCTTTGGATAGTATTGTGTAAGGTTACAAAATTTATGAAGATTATTTTTGGAATATTATAATACTATAGTTTTAGGAAAAGGACAACCTGCAGGGTGGGGCATAACCCGTCACGTCGGACAAAGCTGCAGGAATCGAACCCACAATCAAAGTGCGACAGGCCTTTATTTCCTACCACTAGCTTACATGAAGTCCCTGGTTATTACAAAATAATTTTACTAATCTAAATGGTATGTGTTAACATTTGTAACCTTATACAATTAGGATAAGTATAATATTTTTGAGTTCTATTATCTTTTTGAGTGAAAGATGAGTTGAAGGATGAAACTCTAATTTTCAAGCATAAATATATATATAAATATCTCTTATTCAATGAATAAATTAATTCTTAAACTTTAGTAAAGGGATATTAAAAAAAAATGTGCTATCCTAATACCATATTTCTTGTTGAACTGATGATATTTTTAATCAACATAGATTGAAGGCTTTGAGGCCCTAAATTTGACAGTTGATTGTAATTGATGACCTCAATCACTCCCTACAAATATTTACGTTTTTCCTCCAATTATATGTCTCTAATTTCCACCAATGTTCTCCTAATCGAGATCATAATTGGGTGGTGACTTTTTCATTTCCCTTTCCCTCTTATTAAGGCTAAATTTTATTAATCTTATTTCCGATGTGGGTTTTCCACAAAGGTATTTTCTTTTTTCAACATTTTATTTTCAAAGAAAAAAATTCCAAATTGCGAGGACGCAATTTATTGAAGGAGGGGAGAATGTAACACCCCTAGCTTCCACGATACGCTTCTCATTCAATAATGTTATAGCTTGCATTGTACGCAACTTCATGTTCTAAAACACCGCGACTAATCAATGTAGCCGTTATGAATAGTAATAACAACCTTTTAAATTTATAGAAATTTTATATTTCAAAATGGACTTCATTTTTTGATCCGGAATATCGTAATTAGCCTATGTTGACTTTTTGGTATTTTTCTGAGAACTTCTAATTTTTTATGAATAGTGAAAAATAATTAAAAACAAATTTTTTAATCAAAATTATTTTTAGTGGTAAATTATACTATTTAGTGGTTTTAAAGTATAATTAGAATATATTTTTACCATTTTATCCAATGGTGGTCATTAGAATTTATTTGATAATGAAATTAGACATAAATAATTGCCAATCTTTTGATATAAATTATTTCTTAAAAACACGCTATTTGTTGTGACAGTGGAAATTAATTATAAAATAAATTAATGAAACTTATATTTTTGGAATTTTGTAAAATATACATAATTTTTGATATCGGAGTATCAATTATAGCTTAGGATGAAATTTTGGCATTGTTCTGAAAAACTTCAATTTTTGATGAATAGTGAAACCACTAAGTGGTAGTTAAATAAGTGATTTTTTGTTTAAATGAAATATTAACACCTCTGTGATTTGATTTTCAAAAATACGACATACATGGTTGTCATTAAGAAGTAAAATGTGGTTCAATGAGATTAAAATAATTTTTGGTGAATAGTAACTTTTATGTTCTTAATCGCGATTAGAGGTAATTAGTGTAGTTTAATGTAAAAATAATGTTTTAATAATATTAGATGAGCTTGACACATGTCCTACCATCATTGGATGTTCCATTTCCGACCAAGAAAATCCATGGGTCAACTTGGGGACCCCATTGAGCCACTTTAGTTGGAAAATGACATAAATAACTTTTATTTTATGTTAAAGTAAAAAATGACGCAAACATGAAATGTTTGACTAAAACAATTTTTACATGGGGTTATACAAGTCATATGTTTGACTATAAATAGTCATTGGAAATCTAAAAAGATTTCCAATATCATAGTACTTTTTTTTATAATTTTTAGACATTATATAAATTAAATTATTTATGACATTATTATGACGTAGCGATGACCTCATTATTTAACGATTTTAATAAAATGAAAAGATAATGTACAATCCAAGGCATAAACTTTTCCAAAGACTATTGGATGGGTATATTTCGAACCCTTATCACCTTAGCCACGAATTATATAAGTGTGGGACCTTTATAATCCGAAAAGCATTATATAATAATGTAAAATTTCCTTACTATCCAAGAGTGCCCCTCCTCTCCTCTTATAGAAGGCCCCCACCTCTACCACCTCATTCACACTTTCAAGCCATTTGGCTAGGCCAAACTCTTCCCAAATACTATCCCAAATTCCCCCTCTTACTCCTAGAAGCCTCACTTTGGGAAGAAATCTTCCCAAAGAAGCCTTTGTCTCAAATCAAAAAGAGTTACCTGATTTTGAGGTAATGTCTCCTCTAATGTTGTTTTGTTTTATTTTTATTCTCCAACCCCCTAAACTCTTTTTATTAATTTATTTTGTAACAAAACAAGTATCCTAAATATACTAGGATGTTGTTATAATAATTATTCGAGCTACACTTACACACACCAAATCTAATGGTTAAAGAACATACGGTTTCTGTGGATGGCGAATTTCTGCCTCAAGAAATGATGATTGTTCAACACTCATATAACACCTTCAAAAGTGGCCATTAAGATTTCACTATATTTATATATGATATATAATATGTTTATGTTTTACTTATTCTTCTTTATTTCTCATTTATGGCATACTTTATGATTTCCATTATGGGTAAACGCGATAATTTCATTTTAGGAAGTGCGGACTACCGCCCCCTAAAAGTGATGTGAATCGTTAATTCCATATGTGGGATGTATAAAGGATGGAGTAAATGATATTTTATATGATATTATACTGGAACTATATTATAACTTTATATAATTATGATTTCATTCCATTAAATATGAATTAGAAATGAAAGTAGTGTTCATGCGTACGTACGGCTTACCGTCTCCATGAACGGTGCATTTCATTTCTTACCTCTAAATGTAACGTAATATTATGAATGAATGTATATACTGGATATATATGATATATATGACATCTAAATAATGAATATATTTCTGGAGATAATGGATATTCTTACCTCTAAATTTTACATAATATTATGAATGAGTGTATATACTGGATATATATGATATATATGACATCTAAATCATGAATATATTTCTCGAGATATCGACAAAACGACCGTTATTAACTTAAATAATTACATAATGTTCATATCATTGTAATAAGTGATATAAAAAGGATAATGAAATTTTAAATGGTTCTTAATAATGTATATATAAAATCTAGTTTATTATTCAGGAGGTTAAAGAACGGTTGAGTCAAGTCAGACACGAGGTAAGGGAATTTCTTAACACAATTTCCATTATTTGTGTTAATATCCTAATTTCAAATTATGTCATGATATTATTATGTCATATCTTGTATTTGTACTTTCTTTATGTGTACTTATAGTAAATACACATAATATATCTATTTTATTTTAAAAGTGATCTCTGTAAGGGAACTTCTTAACCCAATTTCCATTCTTTGGGTTAATATCCTACTTTCAAATTATGTTATGATATTATTATGTCTTATCTTGTATTTGTACTTTCTTTATGTGTACTTATAGTAAATACACACAATAGATCTATTTTATTTAAAAAAATTATCTTTTTAAGGACATTGCCTCAATCTCCTTTCATTGAAAAATATTTGGTTTTATACACAACTTTCATTTATACGGTGTATAAACCCCTTTGGATTTTACGTTTATTCAAAAGGAATCTTTTTTATACGAAGCGTTTTACTAAACGATAAAAAGGAATGTTTTTCTTTCCGTGTGTATGTGGCGACAATGACTTCCCTGCCGTTGTGACCATTATTTGAGTTTCGGCTTCCTCTAAAAGCCATAACTGTTATTAAATGATTTAAAAAAAGAGAGATATTTCTCTCAAATGTATGAAAATCCAGTGAAAATGTATACGTATTTAACACAAGCTTAATAATGTTGTTACAAATCCTGACTCTCGAGTGTGGTAGACAGGAAGGGATTGGGCGTGGACCCATCATGGCCTACAATTAGTCGAGCAATCTCAGAATTAGTTATTTTGTTTTCAGAAGCTTGTAGAAAGATTTCAGAAAAACACTGGAGTATATTTGAGCAATTTTCAATGTAAGTATCTTCTAAAAATTAAACTGGTATTTTGATACCGCAATTAATTTCAAATGGTATTTTTAAAAAATGGTATTCCTAAATGTTTATATACCATTTTTCATATAAGGAATGCATTGGACTTAATAAGTGACGGGTGGAGCCCGCTATAGCTCCTCGATGTATCGGTAGATCTCATGAGACAACTAGACGTGGAATTGGCCGAGGCCCTTTCCCAATTTGATTTATGGTTTTGGCTGAGGCCTTAATCATTTTAGACGTCTTGGCCGAGGCCTTGACAGAATGATTCAAAATGTCTGGTATTATACATTACCTCATTATGAAAGTGGTTATTGATATTGCATGTGATTATTCGACCAGTAGAATATCCATGTGAATAAGTGAATGACATTATCTCATTTTACTTTTTCCATATTATGTTGATGTTCAAGTTTAAAAGGCTTTTGTTTTACTTATACATTGCCTTAAATTTTTATGTTTATTTATGAAAGCTTCCGCAATATTGTTATCCTTACTGAGCATATGAGCTCACCCCTTTCAATGTTTTAATATTTTCCAGTATGTGAAGAAGTATTTTATGAATGACCTGCAGGGATAGTCAGAAGAGGATATGAGTGTGGACTATGAAGGCTTTGTTATTAGTTATTCACTTTATGATGTACTGTAACATTTATGAATGTATCTAGTGTTTCCAAGGCTACTAAACTAATCGTTCTTTCGAGACTTGATCTTTTGTGATCATGCCAATGTTACGAAGTAATGCACCGACTCTGGGAAGCTGGGGTTGGGGTGTTACATCAACCGCGTGGTCGACCCATGACCCCACTCCTTACGCGGTTTGGCGTTCTTATCTCAACCATCCCCGGCCTTTATAAACTAAAATTGTTCTACCTAGGTTTCTTTTCTCGATCACCCTGTGCTAGGATTACCCTTCGTTTCGATCTTTTCATTCGGATGAGTTGCATCGCTATCTGTGATGTTCTGCGCCCTGCCTTAGCATCGATCGTTTATCAACAAGTAGAGAATTTCTAATTCATCTATCTTTTTTTGTATCATGCAGGGTGGGCATGCTTTTGATTCAATAGAATTGGATAAACCAACCCTAAATAAAGATAATGAATGGATTATATAAAGAATGAGGGTGGGGGGGCTGTGATTGATGACGTTGCTCTGTTTTATGATATTCTTTTCTGAATTTTCCTGGCTTACGCCTACTAAAAATCATGGCTGTTAGTGGTCTTTTATCTGTTCAGTAATCAACCCTTACCTCGGGTGATGTTTAAATGGATTGTATTTGAGAACCCTTTCTATGTAAATGAATTTTGGTAAATTACGTGTATCCGGCTAAATAAATTGAGGCACCAGGATAAATCCCTATTTGTGATAACCCCGATCAAAGAACATGGAAATTGAAATCATAGAGTGTGTTAAATCTTATAAATCTGAAAATACCAGCATGGTACTATTTAGTGGTGGTGGATTGGGTTTTTTTCCTTTACGGGGCATTTTCTGGGTAATGTGGGTGGAGATGGGATCCCATGTTATTATACTCTCGGTGGTTATGCAATTGTGGATGGGATCCCCTGTGTTATGATTTAAGTGGTTGTGAATTTTAGGACCTTGTGGTTACCATGTTTATATCCCGAATTGGGGTGGGATCCTCTATTATTGAGAAACCCTTTTTGGCTCTTGGGTATTGGACATGGGGCTGCATCTTGGGGTTTTCTTTGGTTATGGTGGATTTACAAGAGAACCTGGTGTGGGTGTTATGGTTGATGCTTGACTGTTTTCTTTCCCTCATGTGATTATGATTACTAGTTTCCCAAGTAGGTGCAGAAACATATTGATGCATTATTACTGAACATATAAACCAGGATGGGACAAATGGGTTTTAGTTTGATGTGGGTTGTGACTTGGACGTAGTATAGTTTGTGTTCATTAGGAGGGCTGATGAAAAACCTAATATATGGGTGAGTGGTTGTTACCTAAACATATACTTATAGTTGTGTGTTTCTTATTCCTTCCCCACCCATGTTGTCCAATTAGTTCCAAACATCCCCATTTAATGGGGGAGGGTGTTTTTCCCAACACTACTATTAGTGGATGGTTATTAGCGCCTTTTATGGTCCCTTTCCCGGATAGCCCAAGTATATTCAGGCAGGCTGTGATGTCCTGAAGACCATTATTATCCCAAGAACCTTTGGGCGGGGTAGTGTGGTGGTTACGGCCCATGTGTGTGTGGGAAAGTGGTTTTCCCAAGTATATTCGGGATGAGGACCATGTGTCTTCGGGCGTGGAAGTGGATCTTCTAGATCAGGTGTCTTCGGGCATTGTGGTGGTTGTTCGGGCCTAGGTGTTTGCAGGAGTGGTGACGTGTGACAATTTTGGCCCAGGTGTTTGCGGTCGGGATTCGGAAGTGGTCCTGCATGCGGTTATGGCCCAGGTAAGTGTGGGTGGGGTGCCGCAGTGGGACTGTGATTAGAATTGCGGGATTGGTTCGGTGCGTAGGATGTCTTCAATAACCAGTGGGAAAGTGGTGTGGGGTACCCAAAAATCGATGATCTATTACTATAATTTACATGACTTGCGTTATTTGGAGAGTGTGCCTTGGTGAGGCTTAGGTGATTAGTTATCCTTGGTAGGTGTTTGGTTTACACTTTTTCTCACATGACTCTAGTACGTTCCCCCCACTTGTGCATGAGAGCTTTAGGATTTTCCTACTGAGTATACATGGGGCAGTTGTAGTTGTTTTTTTTCTTTCTTTGTTACTTTACCCGTGTAGTCACTTGTACTTTCTGGATTTTTACTTTTGTTACATGCATTGGGAGTGGTTCTTGGCTTTACTTTTACTTTCCACTTTTTGTGTTGTTGGGATTTACCATTCTATCTTCTGACCCCCTTAAAAGAAAAAGGGTAATTCCTTCCATTTAGTGTGTGATTTTATACCGTTGGTGCTAGTCACCACTTCGATACCTATTGAAGGCATGTCTCGGAGGCCATTATCTCTCCTTCAACTTAAAGAAGGAAGGGCCTGGGAATCTTTTGACCCTTCCCTCCTATTGGTGGAGGCGGGTCGTGACAATTGTTATCCTTACTGAGCATCTGAGCTCACCCTTTTCAATTTTTTATTTTTCCCAGGATGTGAAGAAGTTATTTATGAATGACCTGCAAGGATAGAATGAGGGGATATGAAGTCAAGATGTTATTGTAGTAGTTTTCACTTTATGATGTAATGTAAACATTATGAATGTATCTAGTGATTCCAAGGATACTAAACTAATCGGTAATTCGAGACACGATCTTTTGTGATAATGCCAATATTATGTAATAATTCACAGACTCTGGGTAATAGGGGTCGGGGAATTACAAGTCAACTTTTATGATATTTGTTATATCAAATATGTTATTATGATATATATATATATATAATTTCATTCATTTTTTGCATTGATAGATTTGGTTGAATTCAATATTATTCGAGCTTCTGGTCTAAGAAATTATTGTGTTTTCCATTTACTAGTAAACTAATAAGGTATCTATGTATGAATTTCTGCATATATTCATTGAAAAAATAATGGCCACACAAGAATATTGTGTTATATCTTATATTATATAACATTAACTCCTAACCATGTATTTTTCTAGTTTCTGGAGACGTATAAGTTATTCATTCCATTAGGATGTGAACAAAAATACCATGTGACAATGTTGTAATACCACCACCGAACCTGGGATATAGATGTTTATATGATATAATAGGTATCACAAGTGTTTAGGTTGACCCTTCAGAAGTATATTTTTGTATACTTTTATTTGAAAATACAATCCATTAATATATTATAAGGATATATATAGGGTATTATAATTAATCATTATTAATGTGTATATTATATGGTTTAATTATAAAATGCATCCTTTCTTGGAGAATGAAATATGGATTTGGTATAGGTATAGATGAAAAGAGTGGTAACAACTCTGAATTTGGATTATTTGGAATTTAATAGATCAACAGTAGTGTATAAAAAGAAGGGACAAATATTTCACACACAATTATAAAATTATAGGGACTATTCCTGGGAAATATAAAATATTCATTACTAACTATATTTTTCAATAAGATAATTTATACCCTTCAAACATGTTATGCTCTTTTATCATATTTGATATAACTTTTTTGTTATGGATTTATAAGTCCATTGATGCTAATATGTTTAACGAAATATATACCCTTTTAAAGGTAATATGTGTCATGTATTTCGAAGATTAATAAAGAGGTATTGAGATTTATGTTTTGGAATACAACCCATGGGTTTAGTTATTGTTTTACTGTATTAGTTATTTATGGAAAATTATTTTATATTTTAGAGATAAAATTTTAAATGTTCTAGTAACCATTAGTTCAAATTTTACCAATGTTGATATATTAGATAATACTGATAAAATGGTTATTAAATTTTTTGAATATATGTTTTATTATATAGATAACAATTTTATTAATATGTTATTTGAAAATATGTTATTCATGTTTTATTATAATATATTATCAACATTTCAAAATTTATTGGATTTTGTAAAAAATGGATTTTATTTGATGATTATATGGTTAGTTATATAATATAAGGATATATTGTTTTTTGTGCCTATATAGTGATTCGATGTTTTTATTTTCACGATTAACTTATTATGGATATTATTTGATTGAAATTATAATTTTACAATATCTAGGAGTTATAAAAATTGTTTCAAGATAAATGTTCGATTTATTTATAGATATTTCAGGGAAAAATAATTCTAATATATGAGATTTAAAAATTTCTAAAATATTTATAGTTGTTTTAGTATTTGTTATTTATGAAATTATTTATGTTGATATTTTATTTTGAATATACAATAACTAGTGTTTAATGTTTTACATTTTCATATTATGTTTTATTCATAATAAATATTTGAGGAAATCACCCAAACCATTTTGGATTTTTCTATAGGTAGGTTAAATAAATTATTAAAATTTAATTGAATTTATAATTAAACAATTTTTATTTTATATCTTGAATATTTTATAATCCATCTTGATTTTTCATTTCATTGATTAAGAGAAGATATAAATGTGTAAATTATAAAAAAAATAGAATCAATTGTTCTTAAGAAATTGAATGAAATAAATTACCCTCTTTCGTGTTCTCAATAATAATTCTAAATGAAGGTCATAGTAGTATTAAAGTATATTTAAAAAAACACATATATTTCATAAATTTATACTGCATCATATTATAATATTATTCATTAAATTACATTATGATATATGTATTAACCATGATGGTTTAGTGTTTTTTGAATGTCATGTACATTGAAACTAGTGAATAAATGATCAAAATAATTTCCTATCATATTCTCGCTAACTATAATTTTAATATCCCGCAATTTAAAAAATTCAAAATATATTCGATAGCGTACAGAATAAGTAATTATGTGCCTAATTTATGAGAGAAATATTATTATTTAAATATCATAAGTATAACATAAACATTTAATGAGATGGTATGTATAAGAATCAAAAAATTTTAAATATATATATATATATATATATTCATTTTCTAATAAATATAAATGTATTTATAAATTATTTTTAAATAAGAACCATATTTTATATTTCCATTTTATTCATTCAAAATAGTTTTTCTTATAGATGATGATTATTTATTTTTAGGATTGAACATTATGATAAATTATTTAATGTTATTATAATGTTTTTAGAATAAAATATTCATTCTCAATAAATAATATTAAAATTAGATCTGGGAGTAAATATAGTATTTTTCTTAGAAAAATAAATTTTTAATGAATAAGTCTAATTGATTATTTCTGAAAAACTTAGTATTCTTTTAATTATGTTACAATGTAAAATTATAATCTCAATTATATATAAATTTCCATTAGTTCTGTTATAGATAACAAAATCCAAATATTTTTTCAAAAAAATTGATACTTTATTTTAGTATAAAAACATCTTATTAAAAAAATGGATTTTTTCTATAAAAATACACTTCATTTAAATTTTATTTTTTAATTTTAAATTAAATTATTCTACTATAAAAGTTTGAATTTTGAAAATATTATTTAATATTTTTATTTGGAGTAGTTATATTTTTTAAGTGGCCCACATTAATTTTTAGTCTATATGAATAGTTAACAAGTTATTTTAACACCCCAATAAATGATATATCTGCTAAATAAGGACAATTAAAATTACGATATAAAGTATATCATTATAGTAACACGTTATATAATTTTACCAGATGATTCCACATCATAATACACCTCAGTTATTTGGTTCAGTTTCCTTTATTATATTTTCATGTGATTTTAACCATTATAATATTTTATGATTCAAAATGTAATAAATTATACCCTCCTGCATTAAAAAATATAATTTGTAGAAAATTTGGATAGAAACATACTTTTTTAGTTAATAATATTTGTATGAAATATAAATTATTTTCTTTCATCATGATAATATAATTTAAATTGTTATAGAATATTTAAATTTATTAAAATCTTACACAATGCTGATAGAGTAATTATTCAAATAATTAAAAAACTAAATAAATAAAATTAAAAACTATAAAAAGAAATATAATTTTATATATGTAATTTGATCCTTTAATTTAATAGTGAATATAATTTTTTTTTTCAAAATTATTTAATACATCATTGGAATTTTATTTTTTACTTAATGTTAATAAAGTGAAATTATAAAATTATACTTAAAATTAACATTAGTGATATTTTCTAATAAATAATATTTTATGAAATGATTTTAAATTACTAATTATAATATATTTATACATATTATTGGGATATGGTTTTTCATATCAACTCTGGTCCACTTATGATCTTGTATCAATTTACTTTAATAATAATTTCCCTGAATGTCTAAAAACCCATTTTCCCTGGTAATTGTTGAAGAGATAATGGGGTGTGAAATCGATATTATCAAAAAGAAGAGGTATATTTTAAACAATATTTGTTTGTTTAATTAGATATTCCACCAAACCATTATTATAAAATCATGAAAAAATAATATATATATATATATATATATAATTATGTGTTATTATTTTATTGGGATTAATTTTATCTTTCTCATATTCCATTCAATAAGAAATGACCCATCGTTTCTGTGTATATTAGAATACATCCTCACAGACCGATGTAATTGTTTATCCATTATCACTTATCATGCCTGGTTTTAAAAATATAAATAAATTATATATATGATATAAATTAAATATTAGTCATTTTTACTTTTACATATCCATTTAATAAAATTTTTAATGTTGTTTATTTGTACATATTGACTTCCACCTCCATGAATTATTGGGATTCATTTTTTCATCACCACATCGCATGGATGATATGTAGAAGCATATTTAAATATGAAATTTGATATTAACGATATAATTATATTTTTGGATTCATTATAAAATAATCACTTTACATCGATGTTTATAACTATAAAATTGAATCATTACGCATGTTTACATATACTATGCCATCTCCCACAGCTCATTTTTAAATAATTGTTTATATACATAATTTATGTATATTTTTAGATAAATAATTTATTTATGACAATTATAATTATTTAAGGGATATACCTGTTGATATCATAGAAAAATTACCACATTAAACCCTGTTAACCTATTGATGTCATTTTCGTCCTATGAACAGAAATACCTCAAAACTCCTGATGTAGACTAAACTTATTTTTTAATTAACTATTTAATTATGATAAATAAAATAAATATTTTAAGGATAAGTTATTAAACATATAAAATGTTATTATGAAATGAAATAAATTATGTTCGTTTATTATACTAGAGTTAGATGATATGCTTGGATATTCTTGGATTGGGGTAGGGTAATTCTATAAATTTATAATCTTTGAGGCATATTTAAATTTTATAAATCAATTTTCATTTAAATGGTCTCTATTCATACCCTTTAAAACATTATATAATGAATTTTTAATATAAAATATTATTTTATGATTCAAATTTAATTATTTCATAAAAGAGTATTTCAATTCAATGTTATAATTTTTTGGATGGTTTTTAAACACTATTTTCTTTTGTTGGGTTATATAAAATATGAATTGTCTTTTTTTGATCCATGATTATTAATAGAATAAACTATAAATTGGTTTTCATATATATTTCCACCCTTTGGTTTGGATTTATATTTTTAAACAATATAAATCAATTTATAAACACCTAATTAAATTATTTGATCATTGTAAGGGTAATTCATTTGAAATTAACTATGCCTGGGACATATGTTGACTTTATGATCCTACCAACATTTACAAGGTGTATATAAAACTTATATGACATGTTGTGTCACTAATCACCAAATGTTCATGAGATTTAATGATTCATTTTGAGATATTCTTACATTGGGCTTAAAATTAATGAGATAACAAAGTAAAAATGGATTTATATTATAATTACCATTATTCTTTAGATTATTAAGGTCCACGTAATCCTCAAGAAGAAATTAAAACATCATATTTTATTGATAAAAATATATTTTCTTCTACTATGGTTATTAATTATTTTTACTTGTTTAATTTATATTTCCTCTCATATTTATTAAATAAACATCATGATTTTTTTAAGTGATCAGGATCATTAATATTATTCAAAATCAGATATTTCCCATAGACTATTACAATATTTTAAAACAAATTATAGAATATTTTATAAGGATACTAAAATGAGAAATTTTTATTACATTTTTAATTAATATATATAATGAATATTTATTTTTAATGTTTACATTATGATCATATTTTCCAACATCCTTGACCATTAGTTTATTGAATCATATTTTATATTTTTTTAATGTTTATTTTGAATGATGATTGATTTATTATTATTTTAGGGATTTCTCTTTTTTAAATATTATTTTTAATATGAAAAATTCATTTTCATCTAGAATTTTTTTCATGATTATTTATGGTATTTTTATTCATCATTTTCCACAACACCTCATGTCACTTTTCATTCATTGGGGATATTTTTTTGCGAGTCTGTATTTAATAGAAATTTGGATTAATTAGGATTGTTTTGTAAATATTTTATAGGAACCCATTTATAGTACATTATTTAATCGATTTATAAATCCAATAATAGATTTTTTTTCTATGAATTTTTTTATTAAATTAATGCTCTACATAGTTTAGTAATGTTATGGTTGAGGGATATCATTTTTGATATAGTGAGGTTCTTTTCATAACTAAGGTTGCGTGGTTCCATTATAACACTCTTTTGTAATTCTAAAGGGATATAATTCTCAGTATAGGATTCTCTTAATATATTATGGGAACATAATGTGATGTATATTCTAAATATGGTATATAGTTGAATTATTAGTCTTCTACTATGTGATTACATTGATATATTGTGATGGTTATTACAAGTGTAACTGATATGATTATTCCTTAAATAAATGATGGTCAGTCCAATAATAACTATGAACCTTATTATATATATAAGATTTATTTGCAAATTTTGTATGATATCAACTTGTGTTTTGATAGATTCCATGGGATCATAATTATTCAAATTATTATGAATGGCATAAAGTTGATTATAAATATTGATTACATTGGCACTTTCTATTGATTAAAAATTATAACATATTTGATAATCCACGTATTGATGGGTGTGAGTTAAATTAATATATTATCACAAAGTTTTCTTATTTCATAATACCCTTATTCTCAAATAATCTCATAGATTAAATGAAATTTATAAATATTTGTTCCCAAACTAAGAATTTGATCTCACCCTTCGCGTGATTCAATATTCCCTGGATACAATAAATATTCATTATTATTTGTGAATATAATAGTTTCAAATGTTTTATTTTATCTGATATAAATATAAAATAATATTGAATATGAAATTTTAGATATATTGTGATATGAAGATAATTTTTATGACCAAATTTATTACGATATGGTGTTGATAATTGTTTTTCATAATCTGTAAAAGATTGACAAAAATTATCCTAATGTATGTAAATAATATAATACATCATTTTGATATTGTATAATTTAGATGGAAAAAATATGTATCGTTCTTCAATATCAAATATTGAAAATTGTTGATTATATTTTAAAAAACAAAATTTTTATAGTATAGGTCTATAGAGCATATAGTTAGAATCGATATAGTTCATAGATGTCTCTAAAGATTATGATTTTTCATGTGAGATAATATTAATAGTTTGAGAAACCATACATGGTTAATATTTTTAGTGTATATCATTTTTTAAAGTCCTAAACATCACTTTATATGTTTTATGTGATTTAATTTTAAAGTGACTTGTGTTTTTTTAGAAGCATTTCATTTGTTTGAGGTATATATGATCCTTTGCATTAACATGAATTTTTTTTAGTATTTATGATTTAATTATCTTTTGGATCCATATATGATATCATTGTGGATTTATTGTGATTCTGATTATTTGATAAAATGAATTTTATATTATAGTGACAATATGAATAGTGATTACACATTTTTTGTTATAAAAATTTATTATTATTAGAAAAAGTATTAATTTAATTTTGGAATAATATGTGATCAAAGACGACTAATTTATGGGTTTCCAAATTTGTTTTGAATAATTTGAATAATTTTTTGGATAGTTATTTATTGAATGTAAAAGCTAAACATTAGTTTATATTTTTTGTCCCTTGGAGACTAGTGTTTTAATTTTTATTATTAATGTATATTATTGTAGGAATTATCTTAACATTTATAACCATTTTATTGATAATTCCAAAAAATGGTGTAAACATTATCCAATATTGTATTTATATTGTCCTATAAACATTTATTTTAGATATTCATGATTAAAACAACACCATCAATACTAATTATATAGAGAAATGACTGAGAATATATTGTAATTTAATCAATGTACAAAATTATACATATAGATTAATAATAATTTTTTAATCATTTAGTAAATATATTAATTAAATCCTCAAATCTAGGAAAATGATCATCAAAATAAATATTCAATTAACTATATTTTTAATAAATTTATGGTCTCTTAAACAATAATTGATTTATTATTTTCAGTTTGATATAATTTTCTTGACCATGTTCTCACTACAAAAAAATGACTTATACCAACATAACATTATTGATAGATAATATATCTGTTGTTAAAAATGACAAATTCCTGCAGATATTAAGTTTTATTTGTATTTATATTAAGTACTAACACTTATTTTTACCAATAAATATATCTGTTGGTATTAATCATTTTACACCAACATATGTTTTACCAATAGTAAAATCTATTGCTTTATCATAATAATACCAACATTTTTTACTAACACTTGAATATATTATTAATGATAACTATTTACAACAAATCATTCACCATAAATAAAATATGTTATAATAAACACATCAATAATAATAAAAAATTAGGGGAAACCATTTTGTTATGTAGATTGTTATTTTTATGACCAATGTCAATATTTACTTTTAGAGGTTTTATTAAAAATATATCATTAATTTATTTTGATTTTCAATTTTTTCTAAAAATTAATAGTGATTATATTTTCTCATGTTTTTCATTTAATAAACATTTAAATAATTTTTATAAAAAAATTATTATGATATTTGAATATAATAATCATAATAAATAAAAACATGTTAATAAATAAAAAAATTACTAAATATTATTGAAAAATATGATGAAACAGATCATTAAAAATTAATACCAATTTTTAAATTTTATTCCATCGAAATAGATCAGTCATAAATATGTTAAAAAAGATTATACTAAAACCAACATTCGTTTAAAAAAATTATTAACTTTACAAATTCTATCATACAAATGTACTTAAATAGATCCTTAAAAAAGAATTCCTATTTACTTACAACGAATACATTATTTATTAATGAAAATATATATTTTTTTTAAATAAACATATATAATTTTTTGTTAGAATTTACTCAGTACTGATTCTCTTCTCATCCACACATTCATCCCGCCGCATCAACGTCTCCCAGCCCATCTCTTTCCCTCTGCAAGGGGGAGGGGATTCACTAGTCTTCCTCTTGTTCACTTTTCTGCCTTCTCCCATTCAAATAACCCAACCTCTATTCCAGTTTTTCCATCATAATTCCCTCATCCAAAAGCCCCTGCACTTTATTTGAGGGATTTTATGCTTCTGATTATACTTTAAGAATTTTTTGAGGCTACGTCTCACAATGGCCTTTCTCTGGTGGTTGGTTTTGGTTGGGGATGGCCATCAAATTATAATTTTGAAATATTTATCAATTGTTAATGGGGTTTGAAAGAGTGTGTTGTGATAATGTTATTGGATCCTCATCATTTTCTTATTTGTATTGCGTCTGAAGATGACTTTTCCATTGCTCGGTCCTAAGGTATGCCACTTTTCAAAGGTAATCATTTTTATTTGTTCCAATGGATATTTTATTTCCACATGAATCGAGATCCCTTGGCCATGTTTATATGGGTTAATTTAATAGGATTGCCTACTCCTTTTCAAAACCCCATATTCTGTGAATGATAAGAAATTTGGTGGGTTGATTTTTGAGTTTTGATAATAAGTTCAAGTCGTTATGACACCCGATAAATCCCTATATATGTGTCCAAGTGGATGTATCCAAGCGGATTTCTCCAAGGACCCTATTGAATCTGTGTGGAACTTGGTGTGGAATTTCACTATTTTCAGTGGGTGCACGTTGAATCATGGGGCGACTACTCTTCTTCTGGTAACAGACATGACCACCTTCAGTATCATTATGGTCTTTGTCCTGCCAAGGAGGTGTTAACTAGAGATGCCTCTCGCTCTGGTCCCAATATTAATAAGATTTTTAAGGATTCTTGTATTCCACTTCTGAATGGTAGTTCTAAATATGGTGGCATTAACATGAATCATTCAATTGGTGTGTCATTTTATGCTAAATCTAGGAAGAAGGTACCTTTGCCTAATTAAGGAACCTCCTCATCTATAGCCCAGATAAGAGTACCAGTGAACAATATGTCTCCTTTGGTTGATGAATATATTCCCTTGAGTACATCACCATGCCTGATTTCAGGTGAAACATCTATGCAGTTGGTCACAATGGGTGGTGTGATTAAAGCTCTTTTATCTAAATTAGGGTTATATTTTCATGAATGAAAAGTTCCAGTGCTATTATCTGAAACATCCTACAATGTGAAGGAGTCATTTTAGAAGTTGGGGTGCATAACAGGTTCAGAATGTCAGGTGAAGATGTCATGGAAAATGAATAATTTGGGGGATAAGATGCTTCAATGTCAAAGTGGAAGTAGAAACAAGGTGCTTCTATGGTTTCTTAGGATAGGCAAGCCGAGCAGGGTCACACATAGGTATCCGCTGATTCTACTGATGAATTTCAAGTGGAAGATGACATTCCAAAATATGTGTATGACTATGAAACAAATGACCAGGCATCATATTTCCTTCACATAGGTTTAAAAAAGATTAAAAAGGATATTTTGATCCGGGATGTTAACAGATAAATAAAGGTAAGAAAACCAGATGTAGGAAGGACTACTCTGATTTTCTCAAACCAATGTTCACCATATCAATAAGGAATGACCATGTCCTAAAGACATTTGGTATATCCCCAACAAAGGGATAGGCTTACATAAGGAATTCATGGACAATCGTAATCCCAAACCCAAAACTAATACCAAAAATGAGGAGGTTAGCACAAAGGGATAGGCTTACAAAGGAAGTTGAGAGGTTGTCCAATCCCATGAAGATATTTTGGAATGACCATGTCCTAAAGACATTTGGTATATCCCCAACAAAGTTATAGGCTTACCTAAGGAATTCATGGACAATCGTAATCCCAAACCCAAAACTAATACCAAAAATAAGGAGGTTAGCACAAAGGAAGTTGAGAGGTTGTCCAATCCCATGAAGATATTTTGGAAGTGGATCTTTCCAAGGACACTTTTATTGCCTTGGTATTTCACTCCAAGGTGGATTTAAATGATTAGGTTAATTGAATTATGTCCCCAATTAAGGATGTCATGAAAATGATTGAAAGAGAGTTAAAATTAAGCATAAATTATAAGCAAGTATTGTGGAATAAAAAACAAGGGCTCCTTCTGATATGTGACATTAATGAAGGGAAGATAAAAATGGAAGAGTATATGAAGTCCTTATACATGTTGGCCTTCTGCTTCGCGGATTTAATGAAAGAAAACCTAGAGACAAAGTAAATTTCAATTAATTGGAGCTTGCATAAGGTACAAGGATCTAGTAATTTTAAATTTTCCTAGAATTGTCTAGTGATGGCATATGTAGTCTAATTTGGATACATTTATTTTGGGATTAAGTATGTTATTAGAGGTGAATATTAATTAGTAAAAATAATTATAGAATATTCAAATATTAATAAAGAACATGTGAATATACCATTCCAAACCTAACATCTCCTTGCACATCCCATATTCCCACGTATGTGTCCCATGCCACCCCCACACCTGTGTTTTTTTCCTTCACTCTAACACCTGATTTATAGCCATCGCCAACACCTGCATCAACACCCACACTATCTTTTATTTGTTTCCATTGCTTCCACTTCTCACGTAAAAACACTTCATTTCTTTTTTCCTCATTCAAATATAAAGTTCATACATCGGGATTAGCCTGATCATAAACCTAATTATTTTCTAATCGGTCGATGATTTAACCTCTTATCAGGTATTTGTTTCTTCTATTTATGTTTTATGAACATAAAATTTTGGGTAGGGTTTGAATTTATTTGTAGTTAGGGTTTTATATAAATTCTAATTAAAATGAGTTTTTTTCTTTAATTTTTTTTTGATTTAAGGATACTAAATCCATACTTATCTAGATTATTTCCAATTAATTGAGTCAGGCCCCCATACTTGTATACAAGAATGTTAATTTAATAATTTTCCAACTTATTCAAATGTACAAAAATATAGTACTAGACCAGATCATTCAAGTAGGGAAATTATTGAATTTATCTCACAGAATGCTTTCTTTGATTTTATATTAAGTTTTTTTGTATTTTTTTGTTTTCATTTGATGCTCTGTTTCATTTATACTATCCAAATAGCGCTAAAAATATATCTAAATGGATATATAATTTGATATTTTTCCCACATTCATGCATTATTACCCCATTTTCATTATTATTTCTATATGTACAATTTATATTGGTCATTCCGATTAACATAAAAAATTTAAGGTGATCTAGTTATGTTTTTAGATGTTTTATCCATGCAGAGCATTCATTTAATAAATTGTGGAAAGATGAAATCAACTATTGGAAAGAACCAATAAATGGTATACTTGTCATTGATTTTGTTTCTACTGAAAAGAAACATTTAAAACTATTATAACCATTGAATTAATTTTACATTAAAAATTGTAAATTTTTATATTCATGATGGTCATGGTAATTATTCTCATACTTTTTAATTTGTAGAGTGATGTGTTATTTTTTTCTATGGATGGATCTTTTTTCCAATTAATTTTCATATTAGTGGAAATTGAAATTAATAGAAAATAAAATAAGATCACCTATAATTGAATGTTTATATATATTTTTAATTGATGAATCATATTACTAAATAGAAATTTAGTATCATTATTTTGATTTATTTGAAACTCCTATGATCTATAATAAGCAGTTTGAAAATACAATTAATTTTTTTATATTAAATTGATTTTGTCACACAAATTACTAAACAAAACCACTCAAGTGATAAAAAAACTATTTCCAACACGAAATCTGGATACACACATCCTGAATAAATAACATAAATTTCATGGAAGCTGCATTCAAATGTAAACAAATAATATGTCAGTGGTTCAATATCCAATAAACAAAACCATCCCACACATTAATAAAATACAAACAATTTTGTATACATTGATTCCAATAATATACATCAACCACCACTATCTGACAGAAAATAGACACCCTATATACAGTGTGATTCTCTAGCAATAGGAAAACTAGTATAGACAATAATTTTCTGCATATGTGAAGTCCACATTTGTGCCCATTAAAAAGATAATAGAAATTCTTCTAGACACTGTACAAACATAGAAGCCATTGAATACTAGGAATCATATGCATAAGTGATCAAAACACCGAACATCATGCCTATTTCTCTATTTTGAAACTGTGCAGCTGTTATGCATTCAGAAATCAGAGTTCTGTGGTGTTATTATGGCTTTATTATTATCAAATGATATGAAACCTAGGTTAAAATAAAACAGTAATAGTTTATTAGAATGAATAATACTCTTTTTTAATGTGAGTAATCAAGAAAACAAGCTTTTACAACACTCTTTTAGAAGATGATACACCACTAGTTGTTTGTGTTTCTATATTGTTGTAGAAAATGAGATCACTAATTCACAACGCATTATTTATTCCAATCCAGTATTATAGTAATTCCATCACTGGTAATGAAATGTCTTCATTGTTGCATATGACCTTCCATACTTCAGTGACCATCATCTATTTTTCTCCACACATTAGTTTGTATCTCTTTTCCTCCAATGAAAAATATGATGTCCATATAAAAAATCTGCATGGAATATTCCATCTTATTATATAGGTTATTCTTTTTTTCTTTATATGTAATGCAGTGGACAATGATTTTTATTTTCCAAATACTTAGTCCACACACATCATAATTTAAGCCTACATCCATTCAATTTTTATTCCTATAATACATTGCATACACAAGGTCCTGTATGGTAGAACAAATCTTCCATGATGAGTGAACAACCATCATAGCATATTAATAAATCATTTATACAGCATATGTTGAGATTTCGTCAGTGGTTATCATGAAATTAAATATAAATTATTACACATTAATACCATTTAATTGATTTCTAATAATCCCAAAATAATCCACTTATCATTTCTAAAATATTTCTCTACCTGAATACCTTTTCATATCGTTTTATTTTAATGGAATTTGCTGTAGAATTCTCTCACATCACTTTATTTCCACGTTTAATGTATCTTTTATGTTTGTTTCCTCTTGTAGGATCATTTTCTATTGATTGAGTGCCTTGGTAAGAGTACATTCAAGGTAACCACATCGTATGTGCCTTGGAATTTTGTTAATGAATGATTGAATGATTTTATATTTATTGGTGTTCATATTTATGATATGATATCCTATTATATTTTACATATATCTCTTAAAGTAGGAATGCATGTATTTAAAATTTCTTTTCATTGTATCCATATTTGGGTGTTCCATGAGTTGTCGCTTTTGTAATTGACATATTGTAGTTCCACATGCTGTAGGTTAGTCATTAGAGATTTCTCCATTAATTTGATGGGAAATTTTTATGTTATTCATTCTAATTGAGGTGGTTTTTATTTTTATAACATATGTGGATTTCTGATTTTAGTTTAGAGTAAAAAACAAGAGTTTCACTGAAAAATAAAGTGAGAAAAATATATTATTGACGCATCATCTATCGTGGGCTATGAAACACATATTTATGGAATATTTAAATTTGTAAATGCATTATTGATTTGTCACATTTTTTTATTTGTAATTTTTGTCATCTTAAATCATAGTCAAGCACATATTAATGGTATTTGTAGCTTTCTAAAGTAATGTTTTTTCATTTGTAATTTCATTGGAGTTTTTTCATGATATTTCTCCATAATTGCATACTAAAAATAAAGTAATCTATATAATTGTTCATTAACAAATATATCTTTTGAATTTTTTGGTCAAATTGTTAATACATAGGATTAGAAACTTGTTAATTCTCATTTCAATTTGATCAATTTACCAAGAACCTATGTTTCTTCTAAATGATTCTTGTAATTTTTTGTGGATAATCCATAGTACCTATGATATTGGATATTTGTAGGAGTTTTTTTGCTATTACTGGTCATTGGGAATGCTGTTGGTTGGGCATTTGGAATGTGGGTGGTGACGGGCATTTGGAGAGGTCTACATCAGTAGACAGTGATACTTTTCTTTTTTACCAGTCAAAATATTGTTTTAAATTTGGTTGTTTTGGTTATTTAGGTTATTTCAAAACAATTAAACTATTTTTATTTTGTTTTTGGTTACATTTTTTTGTTTCTAAAATAGTCTTGTCCGTATTTAAAAAATAATTGGTTGATTATTTCAGTTATGGAAATTTTTTAATCTTTTTAGCTTAACCGACCATTTTATCAGCCCCACAAGAACATTAGAGATATCTTATTTGAGTTTAATGATCCACTCTTTGTATTTCATTTTCGAAATATTTACATCATATATATAGGGAAAATAAAATATTTCACCTTTCATAATGGAATGAATCAATACTAGAAATTACATACAATTATTCTAATAATTTCACAATTATTTGTTTCTAATTTTTTTCTTATGTTCTTATTAATCATATTACCAAAATCCATAGGCATAAAATACTCAATATGAAAGGTTTCCATGTCCTTTTATCTCCACCCCCCTTCCAAAACATTAAACTCAATGCATGTCTTCTGTAATCTCTCAGCTCCAGTTCATAATAGTATTCTACATTTTTCATGGCCAAAACTTTAAAGTACTCTACATGAATGTTTTCAGTGATATGTTGAATAGTAAAAGTGTAGCTCAGCTTGAGTCATGGATTCTGTTTTGCATGAATCATTTATACATCCAACATGTTGTCTTATGTGATTTTATGTATGCATGAAAGATTTCTATAATTTCCAGATATTGAATGGCCTTTGTTTTTGTATACTACACACTGGATACATTGCTCTCTGTAAGTCAGCAACTTCAGATTTCTATAAGACTTTTTAGATATATTTTTACCATCTTCTATTCCCATTTTAGCATAAATGCTCTTTTCTGATGTCCATGTCATGAATGAGTTAGCATGCAGGAGGAGGATGCCTTGGCTTCTTGCATTGAGGCAACTCAAATGTATGGGAGGTGAGTGCTTGTGGGAACCATAAAGGTGATATGAGAAAAAAAAATGTTGTTGCAGAGACTCATGGTGGTGCATTCGCACAAAGAAGTCATGGGGAACATGTCATGATGGAGAAGAAGATGTTTGGTGCTGGAGAAAGCTCGCCAGCAAGGGTCGCTGGAGCTCATTGGTCACTGGTGCTGGAGCTGGATTTTGCTCGTTCGTATGGAAGAGCTGGTGCTGGAGTTGTCTCACTGACATGGATAAGCTGGTGCTCGAGATGACTCGCTGACATGGATGGGATGGTGCTCAAACTAGCATGGATGAGCTGGTTGTAACGCCCCGACCCCAGTTACCCAGAGTCGGTGCATTATTACATAACATTGGCATGATCACAAGAAAGATCAAATCTCGAAAGACCGATTGGTTTAGTAGCCTTGAAAACACTAGATATATTCATAAGTTTTACATTACATCATAAAATGAAAAACTACTACAACAACATAATGTTTCCACAGTCCACACTATAATCCCCTCATAATATCCCTGCAGGTCATTCATAACTTACATCTTCACTTCCTGGGAAAAATAAAACATAGAAAAGGGGTGAGCTCAAATGCCCAGTAAGGATAACAATATAGCGGAAACTTTCATAAATAAGAATAAACATTTAAGGCAATGTATAACTAAACAAAAGCCTTTTCAACATGAACTTTCAACATCGTATGGCATAAATAAAATGAAATAATGCCATTTACTTATTCACATGGATATTCTACTAATCGAATAATCACATGAAAAAATCAATAACCACTTTCATAATGTTGGAATGCATAATGCCAGACTATCATAACCACATAGCCAAGGCCTCGTGCAAAGACTACAAATAAGATTTTTTCAAGGCCTTGTGCCAAGACACTAGTTTGTCTCATGAGACCTACCGATGCATCGAGGAGCTATAGCGGGCTCCACCCGTCACATATTAAGTCCAATGCATTCCCATATGAAAAGGTTTAAACATAACATAAACATTCGTATTAAAACTAGCATACGAAATGTCAATACTTTCACCATAAACAATGAATTGTATAAAAATAGCACATCCACAGTCAAACATATCACAAAACCTTCAATACAATATAGAAGTTTTGTATCATAATAAATCAACCATAAATAATCTTAAAATCCATCAAAGGATGTTGACATAGATGAAATCAAAATTCTTTTTAAAGAAATATCTCCTTTTATTTTGAAATCATTTAAGATCCATATAAAATAAAACATTTTCTTTGAAAAGATTCTTATAAGCTTGTAAGGGAATCTTTGAAGATTTTATAACGGCGGAAAATAGCCGCACCCGCCGTATAAGTTAAAAAAACATTCTTACCTTAATTTTGTCGAAAAGGTTAAAATGGACCTTGTTTTGAAAACGACCGAAAGATTCCTTTATAAACTACTTATAAAAGTCAAAAAGGGTATAAATGACTTTAACTCATATTCTAGTAAATAGTAAAAATGTTTTGAAATACATTTTTAAGAAAACATGGATGTGGATGATAAAGAGATCCCAGTAGATTATTACGTATAAACAACCTTGGATAATGAAGAGGTTGTGAAATAACCCTTACCTTGTACTTTTCCTTTTTTGGGGTCGGTTAACCTCCTGTATAATGGTGAAATAATTGTTATTAAATTATACAAGAATCATATACATTAATATTATATCATATATGATCTTTTAACATTGTATTATCGTCGTTTCAGGTGATAATCGATTCGTTCTTCTTAAATGTTTGGTTACGTAAGACATGTTCGTAATGGATAGATTAAATCTTATTCATAATCAGAATGATATTAAAATTATTTTTAACCCTAAAATGATAATAAGACTTGAATGGATACGATGGAGGATGGATCTCACCGCGTTCATGGAGACGGTAGTCCGTACGTACGCACGAACGCTACTTCCATTTAATTTTTAATTTAAAAGAATTGAATCCAAATGATACATAGGTATATTAATATTCCATGATAATATAATATTTTATATATGTTACTTAATTTCATTAACACCATCATTTATACGTTCCATGTGTGGTATGAACGAGTCATATCATTTTAAGAGGGCGGTAGTCCGCACTTCCTCAAATGAAATTATCGTATGTATATACAACATGAAACGAATAATGGTATGAAATAAAATGGAATTACAGAAGCTTATATATATAATATATCATTAATATCATATTTAATTACAGTGCCATCATAATGGCCACCATGAGAGGCGGTAAGATGTATTTGAACAATCATCGTTTCGTGAGGCGTTAGTTTGCCATCCACAGAAACATTATGTTCATCATCCATTAGATGGAGTTGTGTGTATGTGTAGTTTTAATCCTTCTTATAACAACATCCTAGTATATTGAGGATACTGGTGTTGTTACAAAAGAAAGGAAATAAAAAGAGTTTGGGGGTTGGAGAAGCAAAATAAATGAAAATAATTTAAGAGAAATCATTACCTTTAATTTAGGTAACTCACTTTGGATGGAACCAATGGACTTCTTAAAATGCTTTCTGCCTAAGGGGAAGCTTCAAGGAGGAGTAGAGGGATGTGGGGAGCTTAGTTGGGCAGAGTTTGGACGAGCCAAGTGGCTTGAGAGGTGTGAGGAATGAGTAGAAGTGGTCTCCTTTTATAAGAGAGAGGAGGGGCTCTTTAGGAAAGAGTGAAAGTATTACTTTATAATATAATTATATTCGGTTTATAATGGTCCAAAAATCATTGAGGTCGAAGATAAGATGACTCATATTCTAAATAACATCAACCAATAAGAATTGGACAGGTTTTAGATAATATTTTAATCATTATAATCTTATTTATTTAAATGATTTATTAATGAGATAAACATTGCATCATTATTGTGTCATTAATAATTTAACTTATTTGATGTCTAAAAATTATAAATAAAATATCAATATGTAGGAAATCTTTTTATAATTCTAATGAATATTTATAATCGAATATCCAACATGTATAACCCTATGTAAAAATTGTTCTTCTAAAAGATGTAAGCTTATGCCATTTTGATTTTTATTTTAACTTTATTAATATAAAGTGTCCCTACCACATACAAGTGGCTCCAAGGGGTCCCCAAATTGACCCAAGTATGCTCATGGTCGGGTATGTGTCCACCAATAAGGTTAGGACACGTTTTAGGTTAATTTCGTATTATTATAATATTATTTTTAACCCTTATTTACCGGATTTACCCTTAACCATGGTAAATAAAATATTTACCACAGGAATTATTCAAAATGTCTAAAAATAAAAGTTACCTATTTACACAATTTGGACATCCTGATTCCAAATATGGAATCCATTTTTATAAATTCAAAACACAGAAGTGGCAGAAATTAATTTAAAATTAATTCCCGCTGTCAAAACAAAAAGCGTGTTTTTAAGAGGTAATAACTATCAAAAGATTGACACTTGTTTATGTTCGGTTTAATTGTAAAATTATGTCCAATGACCAACATTATATTAAATGGTAAAAATATATTATAAATATACTTTAAAACCACTAAAATTCATAATTTATCACTATTAATTATTTTGATTAAAAAAGTTGTTTTTAATTAAAACTTAGTAATTTTCACTATTCATCAAAATATGAAAGTTATCCGAAATGTACCAAAATTTCACCTTAGGCTAAATTCGATATTCCGAATCCAAAAATGAAGTCCATTTTCAAATATAAAATATATATAATTTCAAAAAGTAGGTATTACTATTCATAACGGCTAGTTTGATTAGTTATGGTGTGTTAGAACTCGGTGTTGCGTACAACACACGCTATCATATTATTCAAAGAGAAGCGTACCGTAGAAGCTTGGGGTGTTACATTCTCGCCTCCTTCAAATAATTGCGTCCTCGCAATTTCTAGGGTATTACTGCATAAAAATACTCGGGTGGTTCTTCATCATAAGTTCCTCGGGTTCCCACGTTGCCTCTTCCATCTTATGGTTTCTCCACAAAACTTTTACCAGACGCGTCGTCCGGTTTCTCAGCACTTGTTCTCTCGTATCAAGAATCTTGACGGGCTCTTCGCAATAAGAAAGATCGGGTTCCAGTTCTAATTCCTCATAGGTGAGTACATGCGTCGGATCAGGCATGTATTTCCTCAATAGAGATACGTGGAACACATCGTGAACTTTGGAGAGACTTGGCGGCATTGCCAATCGGTAAGCTACAACCCCAATTCGTTCTAGAATTTCGAAAGGTCCGATGTACCTGGGACTCAATTTACATTTCTTACCAAAACGTATGACTCCCTTCCACGGAGATACCTTCAGAAAAACATGATCACCGACTTGAAATTCCAAATCCTTTCTTCGATTATCGGCATAGCTCTTCTGCCTACTTTGAGCTGCTTTGATGTGATTTTGGATTACTTTCACCTTTTCCACCGTTTCCTCCACCAGTTCTGGGCATACAAGTTTTCTTTCACCAACGTCATCCCAATAGGTTGGTGTACGACATCTCTTTCCATATAACGCTTCATATGGTGCCATCTGAATACTCGAATGGAAGCTATTGTTATAGGAAAATTCTACCAAAGGTAAATATTGATCCCACATACCCTGAATGTCAAGTGAGCAAGATCTCAACATGTATTCTAAGGTTTGAATAGTCCATTTTGATTGTCCGTCTGTCTGAGGGTGGTAAGCAGTGCTCAAATGAAGTTCAGTATCCAGGGATTTCTGAAGACTTTTCCAGAATCTTGAAGTAAAACGGGGATCACGATCAGAAACAATCGATAGAGGTACTCCATGAAGTCTCACAACTTCATTAATATATAGTCTTGCTAGACGTTCCAGGGGTAGATCTTCTCTTATAGCAAGAAAATGTGTTGTCTTGGTAAGACGATCAACAATAACCCATATTTCATCATTCCTTCTAGGAGTCTTTGGTAGCCCCATGACAAAGTCCATCGTAACATTGTCCCATTTCCACTCCGGTATAGGAAGTGGTTGCATGACTCCTCCAGGCTGTTGCCTTCCAGCTTTCACTTGTTGACAAACCATACATCTTGACACAAAATCATCAATCTCCCACTTCATGTTGTCCCACCAAAAATGTTCCTTTAAATCTCTATACATTTTGGTGCTCCCAGGGTGTATAGAGAAATTGGAACTATGAGCATCATCCAGCAATTCCCTTTTTAGATCAGGTATATTGGGAACACAAAGTCTCTTCCCGAATTTCAAAATTCCATCTTCATACACAAAGTCTTTCAATCTCCCATCATTCACAGCTTTAATCTTCTTTTGGAATTCTTCATCATCGGTCTGAGAACTCTTAATCCTTTCTAGTAAAGATGGTTTGGCAACCATTTGAAAAAGCATTGATGTTTCACCTTCCCTGGTTATTCCCATGTCCATCTTCACTAGATCCATGAAAATTGGATCCCTTTCAATTCTCATATTGTTCAAAACTCCATGGTCTTTTCTACTCAAAGCATCCGCCACCTTGTTTGCCTTCCCTGGGTGGTAGTGTATCGTACAATCATAATCCTTGAGTAATTCAAGCCATCTCCTTTGCCTCATGTTGAGTTCTTTTTGTGAGAAAATATACTTCAAACTCTTGTGATCAGTATAAATCTCACATTTTTCACCATAGAGGTAGTGCCTCCATATCTTCAAAGCAAAGATCACAGCTGCTAACTCAAGATCATGAGTAGGATAGTTTTGTTCATGAATTTTCAACTGTCGTGATGCATAGGCAATAACTCTATCATTCTGCATAAGGACACAGCCAAGTCCTTTCTTCGATGCATCACTATAAATAATGAACCCATCATTCCCCGATGGTAGAGTCAATATAGGAGCATTGACTAATCTTCTCTTCAGTTCTTCGAAACATTCTTCACACTCTTTTGTCCAAACAAATTTAACCCCTTTACGTGTGAGCTTCGTTAATGGGTTAGCCAATCGGGCAAAATTCTGGACGAAACGTCGATAATAACCTGTCAAACCAATAAAACTACGTACCTCAGTTATACTCGTAGGTGCTGGCCATTCTTGGATTGCCTTGGTCTTAGAAGGATCAACAGAGATTCCATCTTTAGAGACAATATGGCCAAGAAAAGAAATATCCTGAAGCCAGAATTCACATTTGCTAAACTTCCCATATAATTCATGCCTTCTCTGAGTCTTCAAGATAATGTGCAAGTGATTTTCATGATCATCGTAGGTTTTGGAGTATACCAAGATATCATCAATAAATACCACCACAAATTCATCGAGATACTCCTTGAAAACTCTATTCATTAGATCCATGAATACAGAGGGTGCATTAGTCAATCCAAACGGCATTACAGTAAACTCGTAATGCCCGTACCTGGTTCGAAATGCTATCTTCGGAATGTCTTCCTTCTTTACACACAACTGATGGTATCCAGATCGAAGGTCAATCTTTGAAAATTATTGAGCTCCAGGCAGTTGGTCAAATAAATCATCAATACGAGGTAGGGGATACTTGTTCTTTATCGTTATAGCATTGATCTCCCTGTAGTCAATACATAACCTCATAGATCCATCTTTCTTTTTAACAAAAAGAACAGGGGCTCCCCATGGAGAAACCCTAGGGTGAATAAATCCCTTATTACTCAATTCCTCTAGTTGTTTCTTTAGTTCGACTAACTCTACAGTGGCCCTTCTATAAGGGGTCTTCGTTATAGGCCTTGATCCAGGAATCAAATCAATGGAAAACTCAACTTCTCGTTCTGGAGGATGTCCAGGTAAATCTTCCGGAAATACATCTACAAATTCTTTCACAACAGGTACATCCTTTATTTGAACATTCATTTCCTCACCGACAGTTATTTCATTCTCTTCCTCCCCAATAATTGAATTTAGTTGAGCTACTGGGGGTGGATCTAAATAAGAATTAGGTGGTGACGATTCTGCTCTAAAAATAAGGTGTTCCTTATCATTATCATCAAGAATCGTAACCTCTTTCTTCTTACAATAAATCTTCGCATCATAGACCAAAAGCCAGTCCATACCGAGGATTATATAAAACTCAATCATAGGTATGACGATGAGATCAGCAGATAAAGAAAATTTATGTGCTCTAATGGGGACTGATTCACAAAACTTTGTTGCAACGATACTTCCCTTAGGAGTTTTAACTGACAACTCCCTTATTAAATCAAATTGGAAATATCTAATTTTCTTAGAAAACTGGGAAGATATGAAACAATGCGATGATCCAGAATCAAATAATGCATTTGCTAAACTTGAGGAAACCATTAAATTACCTGCCACCACGTCTTTCGGAGCTTCTACCTCAGCAGTAGTGATAGCATAAGCCTGGACTTGATCCCTTGGCCTTTTCTGAGGTAAGTTCTCCTGATGCTTAGGACATGCATTTGCATAATGCCCCATCTCCCTGCAATTGTAGCACTGAACGTTGGTAGCTTCCTTCTTCCCCTTGCAATCATTAGCTTGGTGGCCTTTTTCACCACACTTGTAACAGACTCCCATTCCCTTCAAGCAAGTACCAGGATGTTTTTCCCACATTTACCACATGATGGATATTCAACCTTTCCTTTCTTCCCCTTATTTCCATTCCCAGATTGATCAGTAGGTCTCTTCTTCTCTTTCTTTGCTTTAAAGTCACAAGACTTAGAGAATTCCTTTTCGGTCTTGATAGCACATGAGACAATGTCTTCGTACGATAAAAAGGATTGTGAGACTAACGCTTGACGGAGAAATGGTTTTAACCCATAAAAGAAACGATCAATCTTACTTCTTGGGTTACAAATATAATCACCAGCGTACCTCGCTAACCTTGTAAAGTTAGCCTCATACTTTGTGACATTCTCACCCTCCTTTTGTCTCAGACTCAGAAATTGCCTTTCCATATCTGCTCGATGGTTGCGAGGGAAGTATTTTTCTAAAAACAGATCTTTGAACTCCCTCCATTCCATATTTGATACTTCATCATCTTCCTTCGTATTTTGAATCAATGACCACCATTGATCAGCATCTCCAGTGAGGCGGTAAACTGCCATGATAACTTTTTCCCTTTCACTGCTCCCCAAAGCCTGAAATATTTTCTCTAGGGAAAATATCCATTGCTCAGCTACTAAGGGATTTGTATTCCCATTGAACGTTGGTGGTTTTTGCCTCATGAATTGATCTAACATTGATCCTCCACGTTGCGGATCAGGGTGCTCCATACGGGTAAGGTTATTATTCATAACCTGAGTAAGTTGTCCCAGTATGGTGATTAGCTAATCAGCACCAGTTGCATCACCAGCCCCACTATAATTATCTTGAGCAGGAGGGCAATCCCTACATGGAGTGCGTGCATTGATACGGTTTCCATTTCTTCCACTAGGCACCATTTCTAAACAATGGTATAAACTAGATCAGTTTATGAATCAAAATACATAATCCCATACTTATAAAACACTCAACATAAATTGAACTATTTATTGATATAATCCATAATCATAAGAATGTTTTCTTTGAGGATGTATATACTCATAATCCCTTCAAAATGATTTGTAATGAAAATAAGAGTTATCCTAAGCATATCCCCTGGATGTGTCGTAACCAAGAGTGCAGCAAGGCCCGTTGTCGTGCACCAGTTCCCGTTCGAGTCTAGCTCAAAGCGGTGTTTTCGGGTTTTACCCCTAGGTACATATGTTCCAGAGCCGCCACTACCTGCTCGTATCCAGACAGGGATGTATTTGCTTGGAAAACTCACAAAATCTCTACAATACCAAAATTCTAGGAGATTCTTCTATACTAATCCTCAAAGTTCATCTTAGGTCTACGTGCTCTAATCGGAGTTTATCTAAATCTAGCTTCCAAGGTTTGTACTAAACTTCCTCTGATACCAACTATAACGCCCCGACCCCAGTTACCCAGAGTCGGTGCATTATTACATAACATTGGCATGATCACAAGAAAGATCAAATCTCGAAAGACCGATTGGTTTAGTAGCCTTGGAAACACTAGATATATTCATAAGTTTTACATTACATCATAAAATGAAAAACTACTACAACAACATAATGTTTCCACAGTCCACACTATAATCCCCTCATAATATCTCTGCAGGTCATTCATAACTTACATCTTCACTTCCTGGGAAAAATAAAACATAGAAAAGGGGTGAGCTCAAATGCCCAGTAAGGATAACAATATAGCGGAAACTTTCATAAATAAGAATAAACATTTAAGACAATGTATAACTAAACAAAAGCCTTTTAAACATGAACTTTCAACATGGTATGGCATAAATAAAATGAAATAATGACATTTACTTATTCACATGGATATTCTACTAATCGAATAATCACATAAAAAAATCAATAACCACTTTCATAATGTTGGAATGCATAATGCCAGACTATCATAACCACATAGCCAAGGCCTCGTGCCAAGACTACAAATAAGATTTTGTCAAGGCCTTGTGCCAAGACACTAGTTTGTCTCATGAGACCTACCAATGCATCGAGGAGCTATAACAGGCTCCACCCGTCACATATTAAGTCCAATGCATTCCCATATGAAAAGGTTTAAACATAACATAAACATTCGTATTAAAACTAGCATACGAAATGTCAATACTTTCACCATAAACTATGAATGGTATAAAAATAGCACATCCACAGTCAAACATATCAAAAAACCTTCAATACAATATAGAAGTTTTGTATCATAATAAATCAACCATAAATAATCTTAAAATCCATCAAAGGATGTTGACATAGATGAAATCAAAATTCTTTTTAAAGAAATATCTCTTTTTAGTTTGAAATAATTTAAGATCCATATAAAATAAAACATTTTCTTTGAAAATATTCTTATAATCTTGTAAGGGAAGCTTTGAAGATTTTATAACGGCGGAAAATAGCCGCACCCGCCGTATAAGTTAAAAAAACATTCTTACCTTAATTTTGTCGAAAAGGTTAAAAAAGACCTTGTTTTGAAAACGACCAAAATATTCCTTTATAAACCACTTATAAAAGTCAAAAAGGGTATAAATGACTTTAACTCATATTCTAGTAAATAGTAAAAATGTTTTGAAATACATTTTTAAGAAACATGGATGTGGATGATAAAGAGATCCCAGTAGATTATTACGTATAAACAACCTTGGATAATGAAGAGGTTTTGAAATAACCCTTACCTTGTACTTTTCCTTTTTTGGGGTCGGATAACCTCCTGTATAATGGTGAAATAATTGTTATTAAATTATACAAGAATCATATACATTAATATGATATCATATATGATCTTTTAACATTGTATTATCGTCGTTTCAGGTGATAATCGATTCGTTCTTCTTAAATGTTTGGTTACGTAAGACATGTTCGTAATGGATAGATTAAATCTTATTCATAATCAGAATGATATTAAAATTATTTTTAACCCTAAAATGAGAATAATACTTGAATGGATACGATGGAGGATGGATCTCACCGCGTTCGTGGAGAAGGTAGTCCGTACGTACGCACGAACGCTACTTCCATTTAATTTTTATTTTAAAAGAATTGAATCCAAATGATACATAGGTATATTAATATTCCATGATAATATAATATTTTATATATGTTACTTAATTTAGTTAACACCATCCTTTATACGTTCCATGTGTGGTATGAATGAGTCATATCATTTTAAGGGGGCGGTAGTCCGCACTTCCTCAAATGAAATTATCGTATGTATATACAACATGAAACGAATAATGGTATGAAATAAAATTGAATTAAAGAAGCTTATATATAAAATATATATCATTAATATCATATTTAATTACAGTGCCATCATAATGGCCACCATGAGAGGCGGTAAGATGTATTTGAACAATCATCGTTTCGTGAGGTGTTAGTTTTCCATCCACAGAAACATTATGTTCATCATCCATTAGATGGAGTTGTGTGTATGTGTAGTTTGAATCCATCTTATAACAACATCCTAGTATATTGAGGATACTGGTGTTGTTACAAAAGAAAGGAAATAAAAAGAGTTTGGGGGTTGGAGAAGCAAAATAAATGAAAATAATTTAAGAGAAATCGTTACCTTTAATTTAGGTAACTCACTTTGGTTGGAACCAAAGGACTTCTTAAAATGCTTTCTGCCTAAGGGGAAGCTTCAAGGAGGAGGAGAGGGATGTGGGGAGCTTATTTGGGTAGAGTTTGGATGAGCCAAGTGGCTTGAGAGGTGTGAGGAATGAGTAGAAGTGGTCTCCTTTTATAAGGGAGAGGAGGGGCTCTTTAGGAAAGAGTGAAAGTATTACTTTATAATATAATTATATTCGGTATATAATGGTCCAAAAATCATTGAGGTCAAAGATACGATGACTCATATTCTAAATAACATCAACCAATAAGAATTGGACAGGTTTTAGATAATATTTTAATCATTATAATCTTATTTATTTAAATGATTTATTAATGAGATAAACATTGCATCATTATTGTGTCGTTAATAATTTAACTTATTTGATGTCTAAAAATTATAAATAAAATATCATTAGGTAGGAAATATTTTTAGATTTCTAATGAATATTTATAATCGAAAATCCAACATGTATAACCGTATGTAAAAATTGTTCTTCTAAAAGATGTAAGCTTATGCAATTTTTATTTTTATTTTAACTTTATTAATATAAAGTGTCCCTACCACATACAAGTGGCTCCAAGGGGTCCCCAAATTAACCCAAGGATGCTCATGGTCGGGTATGTGTACACCAATAAGGTTAGGACACGTTTTAGGTTAATTTTGTATTATTATAATATTATTTTTTAACCCTTATTTACCGGATTTACCCTTAACCATGGTAAATAAAATATTTACCACAGTAATTATTCAAAATGTCTAAAAATAAAAGTTACCTATTTACACAATTTGTTCATCCTGATTCCAAAATGGAATCCATTTTTCTAAATTCAAAACACAGAAGTTGCAGAAATTAATTTAAAATTAATTCCCGCTGTCAAAACAAAAAGCGTGTTTTTAAGAGGTAATAACTATCAAAAGATTGACACTTGTTTATGTTCGGTTTAGTTGTAAAATTATGTCCAATGACCAACGTTATATTAAATGGTAAAAATTTATTCTAAATATACTTTAAAACCACTCAAATTCATAATTTATCACTATTAATTATTTTGATTAAAAAAATTGTTTTTAATTAAAACTTAGTAATTTTCACTATTCATCAAAATATGAAAGTTATCCGAAATGTACCAAAATTTCACCTTAGGATAAATTCGATATTCCGAATCCAAAAATGAGGTCCATTTTCAAATATAAAATATATATAATTTCAAAAAGTAGGTATTACTATTCATAACGGCTAGTTTGATTAGTTATGGTGTGTTAGAACTCGGTGTTGCGTACAACACACGCTATCACATTATTCAAAGAGAAGCGTACCTTAGAAGCTTGGGGTGTTACACTGGTGCTGGAGTTGACATGAATGGATTTGACAAATAGGGAGCTACTTTTCTGGATTTGTGGCTCGCTGGAATGGACGGCTCATTGGATTGTGGTGGGGGTGTTGTAATGGTTCCTCTGTTTTTGTATTAATTTTCATTATAAATATAATTAATGTTTTATAATTTTGAACATGTTTGAAAACTTATTTTTAATTATAATATACTATATATGATAAATTAATAAATATAATATGAAATTGTATTAGAAATAAAAATTTATAATTTTTATTCATATTTAATTTATAAAAATATATTATATTTTTGTACTATTATTACCAACATAAAAATTAGTCATTAGAACTTGTTGCTAAACGTTTTAACCAAATTATATATTATCTTTTGGTATTATTATAATTGTAATAGAACTATTTTATCTGTCGCAAAATCATTTAGCGAGAGAGTCTATACCAACGGTTTAGTGACAAGTATATATATGTTGGTAAAACGTTTTACCAATAGAAAATGTAGTTTTACCAACAGATATTCCCCTATTGGAAAAAGTGAAATATTTTGTAGTGTCGGTATCAAGATGCCTCAGCACATGGGGGTGATATTTCTATTACATGTCAAAATGTTCACATACACCAATTTTCTCCTTATTTGAATCCATGTATGTGTTATCATAGGATTCCTTCATACTTCCCTTTCACTATTTTGATGAGTTTTTTTATTAAAAGTTATAATGACGTGGGATTTGAAAAAAATTATTTCAACATTGGATCCATTTATTATTTATATTTTGTTCAAAATTATAAGGAAAAAATTTCTTAATGGTTTGGATAATTCAATATCTAGTCGTTTTAAAATGAATTTCCTTGTTTGATATATAAAATATATTCTACATTGAGACTAATCAAACCATGAAATATTATGATTTTAATAGGGCCATTTTAATTTACTCACCAAATTGGAAAATATGAATATGTTTGATAAATATATCATATATATATATATATTAATCATTACAAATAAATTTATTATTTATTTTGAAATGAGAAATCGATTTATGTAAATCCCTTGTAAACTTAAATAAAATTATTTCTTCAAAACATATTTTATTGTCTTTGTTAATGAATATTATATTTTTTTGCGAAAATTAATTATATTTACATGATAAAATTAATATCATTTTTAAATATAAATATAAAAAATAAATTTGGGTGATATTTTTTATTTTTATGATGTTATAATTTTATAGGTAAATAAGTGAAAAATATTTCTTTATGTTGATATTTTTCAATTTATGATTTCAAAATGTTAAATTATATTTCATAATAGTTATATAATTTTAATAGTACATTTTTATACAAAATAACTCAATTAATGTTTTTTAAATTAATATTAGTCCTTAGTTTCGAATAAAAATATGAATATTTATAAAAAAATGGATAGTGTTTTCCTATTATATTTTAAATAAGATTTTTTCTAATTTTTTGTTTTTATTTTTAAAAATTAGATTCCATATTTAGAGTTTGTGGGATCAATTTTTTTTAAATATACCTCATTTTTTTTTCAAAATTAATAAAAATCAAAGAAGTTTTTAACACAATAAAAAGAAAAAGAGGTAATTAATTGTAATAAATAGTTTGATAAAGACTATAAGATGAAATTAAAATATCTCATAGTTTGAATATTTTATTATATATTGTCCATAATCGTGATATATATAGTTATATGCACTATTTCCCAATTCTGTGTTTTTATGTCCTTTATTATATTTTATGTGATAAAAAGAAAAAAATGACAGACTCTTAATTATAATAAGTATAATATGATTATTATGGTTATAAATATTACATATGTATATTAATAAATATTAATATAAAATATAAATGATTTATTTTCTTCTTTATAATTATTTTTAATATTTTTTTTAATATGTAAAAACCTGAAATGCTAACTGATAGATGATGTTTTAATTATTCAATAATTAGACAAATGATATATATGATTTTGAAATTATTAATGAATCACAATTGTTTAAAATTAATTTGATTTATGAATTTCATATTGTATTGAAAAATTTATAGATAAAATAAAATATTTGTTTCACATTTCAATTATTTTTCTGATGACATAAATTAAAACATAATAAATACTTCTAAAAAATAACATCCAAGATATATTATAATTTATAAATATTTATGAAATAATTAAATTTTATTTTTTAAAAAATAAATTAGATAGTATGTGTTTTATTATATTAGAAACTGCCTATTTAGGAGAATTTTGTACATTTATTGTTACAAAAATGACCCATGAATAGTATAAATAATGTTTATTGGGTAAGAATGAAATGATTTTACTGGTTTATAAATAAAAATAAGGGTACAAATGTAATATAAACATGAATATAAATTAATTTTTTACATTAGCCAAATAGAAACCTATATTATACACTCTTCATATCATATTTATCCATTAGGACATCCCAATTAATTTATATAAAATTGATATTTTTTTAAATTCTTTGATTATTTCTCACATGTATTATAAAAAGAAACCAATTACTCTCAATTCATCATAGTATAATAGCCATTTAGTATTGATAAAATCTCACAAATTTTCAACCTAACACCCCTAAACATGTTATAGATTTCATATATTGGTTAGAATAAAAAATTTATGTGTCAACAAGTGTTGAGTAGTGTATATTTTCTGAGAAATTGTTATATATTTTAAACACATGTTTTTTATTTCATCATCCATACCCGTAAAATATTCATTAACACTAATAAAAATCATAAAAATATAATCTATATACTGTAACTATAAAATATTATTTTAATATCTTATATCAATATCCATTTTCATCAAATGTGTAATAAAATCATCAATCCCGTGTACGGAGGACTACTACCTCACAAATAAAAGTAATTAGTTTTAAATTATAACTTCTCAAGGTTGGTTTTGTTATTGGAATTGTATTCTTTTATTCTATTCCTGAAATATTTTTTCAATTAAATTATAATATAATATTTACATTCTTAATATGTATTCACTATTAAATGAAAATTTTATTTCTGCGTATATGATTATTACCCCTTATAAAACAATGTGATTCATTTTTTCGTCACTACATAACATGGATGATATATATAAGTATATTTATTGAATTGCTATAATATTTATTATATAATTATATTTTCCTAATTATTAAATAATACACACATTCTTTCCATTACGATCCTTTAGAAAATAAAAGTTAAGTATTGTGTATATAAATCCAACAACATCTATTATCGTAACATATATCATTTTTCATATCAATATGTTGTGATTGGTTTTAAAATGATATTTTATATTTATAATAATAACAAGTAAAATTTCATTATTCTAGATATTGTGTAATTACTTCCTCTTTGACCAATTTCGTCATCCAAAATTCATTTTCCTTTTATCTACCATATGTCTTTGAAACACATGATGTGTGCATAAATGATTATGTAAATTTTTTAATTCATTAATATAAATGAATATATAGATTTTGTAAGAGCTATTGAACCTATAATTTTTTTTAATAAATCAAATACTATATATTTTTTATTATAGAATAGTTCAAGAATATACATGGAAATTATGGACTATGGGTAAGGTCTTTTATCTAAATTTCATTTAATTAAGATATATTTAAATGTTAAACAACTATTTCCTTTTACAAGTTGTATGGCCTCAATATAGAATTTCCATTTTATGGGTTATATCTCTTCTTCATTGAAATGTTAATTAAACGAGTATGTGAGAATTTATAAAAAAAATTAAAATTATATAATTAGAATTTTTTTTATTTATTGTTTTTACACAAAATTTCCCCATTTATTATCTCATAATTCAATGAAATGATATCTATAATGGTTATTCTTCTTAAATTTTCATTTATTGGTATATAAGTTGATGTTCTGAAGCAAACATATTTTTTGGAGTAAATACTACCCCTATAGAATCTAATATCATGAATAACATTATTTTTATGAAATATAATAATTCAAGTGAACATATTATATAATGGGGAATATTATTAAAGAGATTCCAAATGGGAATGGTTTTAAGTTTCATTCTCTATTCTGTTTGGGATTTTTTAATTTGAATTTTCCATTTTTTTGGAAATTTTGGGACCTTATTTTCTATAAACACATAATGATAATACTCTTCAAATATTGAATGAGATTTATAATAATAAATTCATTTTACTCTCTTATTTATTTAATAATCGTGAATACGGTCATTGGATTGTGATGCTAATCTTGATCCTTTTTTATATCATTAATATGAATCTTCTATATATTTGATCCATAACATTTTTTCAAAACATTTATTTTATAATCATAAATTATTTTATCATGATATGTACAATTTCCAATGACCCTAACATAAATTAATTTATTGTATAACAACTTATGTATTTTATATGGTCTATTTTTTAAATCCTATTTTCAAAATGTTTGAATTGAATGTTTATTTTCAAAATTTAGAACATGAAATTTTTTTCTCATCATCCGGATATTTTTTTAAATTATAATAATATTTATAAATTTCTACAGTTAGTTTCTATGAAATTTTTTACATTTATATTTTATAAATTTTTAGTTTTCAAATGATATTTTCAATGTGAAAATGGTATTTTCCATTTGAATTGTTTTCATGATATTTTAATGATTCTTCCATTCATCAACACAAAATAACCACTAAATATAAATTTTAACCAAATGGTATATTATTTAGTGAAACAATTCCAAATATTAATATTGTTTGATTGTTATTATTTTAGATATATATTCATTTAACCAATTTCATTTCCATGGGTTAATAATGTTATAACCAAAATTATATATTTTTCTATTTATTTTTGGATTCAATGAAAATTATTGGTATGTTATTAATGTTATTGGTCATGGATATTTGTTTATATGGAAGGTTGTGTCCATTATAAATTTAGGGTTTCTCACAAACCGTCCAATGGGGCCCATGCCATGACTACCCCAAGCCCACCTCCCAAAAGCCGGGGCCTGGTGGTTGGTGATGAATGTGTCATCTTATAAGTGGGAGGCATTTTACAATGTACCTATACACACACACATTCCAAGCAAAGTTCCTCACACTAAAAATGAATCAAGTATCACTAAAAAAATGTTGGGTACCATTAGAACTAATATAATTAGGCTAGAATACAGACCCAACAAATGAACTGAAAATAGAAATATACAAAAAGGAATCTCAGATGGCCATCTACAGAAACCCAAAAAAATAATGAGAGTAGTGTAGCTACTAGATGCTGATATAAACAATTGATCCACCCAATACTACTAGGACCTACCTAGTGATAGGACACCATGTCCCACGTCGTAGTGTCTCTCAGTCTCTTCTCCCTATGAAGCTCTTGGTACTAGTCTACATAAGTCTTTTTAGATACATCTATTTTCTGTAACAGACATGACACATGCGAATGAAGCCCGTACAAGGGTGAGTAACAAATTACTCACAGGGAACCGCAAACAATAACGAAAAGACCACACAATAATTATGAAGGAAAATCATGATGCACAAGAAAGCTCAGACCTTGTATAAATTTTGGGTAGTGATAGATGAATCGTTAGTCACATCATCGAACACCAAAAATTCTGGAGAAATCCTCTTCTATAGAGTACTATTTTCCATCCAAGTCACACATAAGTTCTTCCCACTAAACATGGAAAACTTAGGTACACCTCCTCAACACGTTCCATTTACCTCAATTGTCACACAGATGTTCATCCCAGTAATCATGTCCAACCGACGTACACCTCTTTGTCACATACCATGGGCATAAATATTTACATTAAACTGCTTCACATAGGGGTCCTACAAATTCACATAGATGTTCTTCCCACTGGGCCATAGTCGAGTCTCATAAATTTGAACGACAACATCCAATAGGTATTATCGAACCTCGGGCTTCTGTATGTTGCACACATTGTAGAACCTCTAATAAATAAATCTTCAACCACTCAACATACATGGTAGCCTCTATAGGATAGGGGAAAAAAATTTCCCTGTCGAGAGGGTCTCATCTTCATAAAAATGTTATCAATTAGACACCGAGTTTGTATGTTATTAGCGTTTTAGTAAATAGGACCGGGTTGTGTCCGGGTCTGGTCCATCATTGTCGGACCGGGCAGATGAACTCGGAACGGGGGTCCCACAAACCCCAGTTTAGTTCGACCCACATGACTTTACCTGGTTTGTGTGTGGGTCGGTCTGGTTCTAGCCTAGACTACGGGACAAGACCAGTTGGCCTTGCTCGACCCAACTCAGTTTGGTCGAAGGACCAGCCTACTCGGTCGCCCAGTGTCCCTGTCATGTTTGGCCCGATTTAAACAGTGTGGGTCCAACCTTCCAGCATAGGTCTGACCTGCTAGGTCACATAACCGACTAACTAGGCCAAGGGTCTGGACATCCAGCCGGAAACCCGACTACTTGGTGCGGTCGATGGTGCATCGTCTAGCTGTTATGTGGCAAGCTGCCATGTCCAGACCCATGTGGCCAGAAAAATTTAGGGTCCCTCCTCCTACCATGTTCAATAGACCATGTCTCATCATTTCCCGGACAACCTAGATGTGGGATGAATTGCCACATGGTTCCTTCCTGGTGCCAAACCATCCATCGTCGAAGCCTCCTTATGCTGCGATGTGCCAATGGGCGCACCACTCCACCCTACCACTAGCATAGCCGGTGGACTACTGTCCCATCATTCATATTGCGTCAGAACCGCCACATGCCACTTTTTTTGACACTATTGGTGCTGCCACCGACAAGAACCTTTGAGGGACCACCATATGCACTTAGGTTGTTTGTTCTTCATGAAGCCTGCCCCTACAGTTTCCACAGAGCATCCTCTTCCTCACAAATGTCCTAAAATCATCTTTCCTCCATTTTGAGGGTACGACCATAAAGAAAATACATGGAGGAGGATATAAAGACTAGTTTGTGTCATCTCAAGTCTTCTACTTTAGAGTTTTAAAATTGGGGGAGGAATGTGGATTGTTGTTCAATAATATCAAGTAAAATTTGAATCTAGGATAGAGAAATACCCAAATAAATTACCCTCCAACATAAATGCAAGAAACAAGGATCAACCTATTTGAGGGTTGATATGTGTTCTTCATTTATATAAAATAATGTCTAGGAACCTAAAAAAGAAACAGCCCATACTGCTTTGATGTTCAAATCCATAGTGTTCCGTCCTCGAGGTTTCATGGCATTGATGCCACTCGACGCTTCTTGCCCTGTTAATTGAGTTGTGTTGATTTCGGTGATGATCCCTTGGTTACTCATTTATCATTGGCGAAGAAGACCAATTGAGGTTTTTCTGATAATATCCAAGGTTTAATCCTCGTTCCACCCACATGTCAAACAATTAAAAGTAAATATGTTGCAGTGTTTCAGTTTTGTTGTGATGTCTCATCGTTACACTGTTTCATTTATAAAACAGAGTTATTGTTAGGATTCTGTTACAATATCATTACACTGTGTGACATGGTCCATTAATGACACTTATTAATGTGCCTCGTTACTGAAACATAGCATCGCCTTCCTCCACTCAATAGCGAGAAAAAAAATAAAATAATTGTTTTAAATTGTTTTTTTTCTAAAATTCCGATAAATAAATTATCCACTCAGACCTTACTGAATGAAGTTATTTAATTTCTAGGAGAACACTGGTGCTTTGAGTTCAATGGTGTCTTCATATTTTTAATTCGAGCACCTATTCAAAAGTTAGAAAACCCCACTAGCACATTTACTGAATGTACTTTAAAAATGTTCAAAATTACATTTTACGCACTTCAGGCCTCAGAACCACGTTCCATTATATTTTGTGGTCTCAAAATAATTCTATATAATTAAAAAAATACACAGAATTTATGAGATATTATATTCTCTCCACCTTAGGTATTTATGTCTCTAAAATCCAAAACAAAAACTAAACCAACAGATGGTGGAACTGATCATGAATCTGAGTATCCTGTTCCCATGTGCTCTCCTAGAGATTCCCTTACTCCCACCAAACTTGCTCTAGAGGAATCATCCACAAACATTGGAACAACACCATTTATTCCTCTATATCCACTAATAACTCTGAAAATGTATCCATATCATCAATGTCCATCTCATCCTTTTCAATAATGTGCGGTGGATCATGCAAGTTCCTCCTATGTTGTGACATGTGGAAAAGATCATGCACATGGTGCATCTATGGGGGATGAGCAAGGTAGTACAACACCACTCTAAATTTTCTCGGGATCTAAAAATATCATATGATCCTATGAGATAGCTAGTAACCCAAGAAAAATCCCTATAACCCTCTTCATGGTGAGACCTGAAGGAACAATTGGCCACCCTACTCACACTCCATAGTCTATGTTACTTATAGACATTAGACTTGTGTCTTATCTCTGTATTAACCATCCACTCTCATATGATTTTCACATTCTCATAGGTATCCAATAAAACCTCTGGACCCATGAGTGTTGACTCCCCTAGGTCTTTCAAACATAGAGTTGGTCTACATTTCTACTCGTACAATGCCTCGAATGGTGGCACGCCAATGGTGTAGTGATACATGTGGTTTTATGTGAACTGCACCAAAGGAATGTGTCCCTCCCAACTACATCCAATGTCAAGTATTCAAGAATAAAGCATGTCCTCCAAGGCATATATTTTTTACTCTATGTTACCATCCATCCGGGGTTGAAATGTTGTGCACAACATTAGTTGTGTCACAAAATCCTCGCGTAATCCCTTCCCCTGTTAGGATGTAATGTGTGAATCATGGTCTAAGATGATCATAAATGACACCCTGTAGATCCAAACTATCTTCTGGATGTATATTCATCCCAGGACCTCTACTAGTCCCTATTCCCAGATGGATATGATGTGATCCGACTTTTTGAGTCAGTCAATGATCACCCAGATAGAGTAATGGTGTTTTATTATGTGTGGTAACCCTGTCAAAAAACCCATTGAGAGACAGCCCCATTTCCACTCTAGTACCATGAGTAGATGAAACAACCATAAAAGAACCTAATGCTTGACCTTCGCTTGCTGAAAATTTAGGCATTTTGAAACGAACTATTCTATCACATTCTTCATCCCCATCCACCAGTACTAACGTCTGATGTGGTGATTCATCTTCTCCACTCTATGATATACCTCCAAGGGGAATGTATAGAACTCCCCCAACACATAATCCAAAAAACATCAGTAGTAAATCAGTGCACCCTCTGAAAAGAATGATGTGCTTATCACCTTTCAATAATCAAACTGGAAGCCATCATGCAGATAACTGAGCAGGTCATGCCTCATAGTCAAAATCTACCAGCTATGACTCCTTGACTTTCTGTAAGAGTGGGGGAGTAACAGTCAACAGCTAAAGGTAAGAATATTCACCATTATAAATGAAGGATATCTAAATAGTGGCCAACTACTCTTTCAACTCATTCAATAGCTGCAAACTGGTCCTCCTGCTGAGCGAATCTGCACCAAGTTCCCGTTTCCAGGTTTATTAAATATCTCAAAGTCATTGTCCTAGAGGAACATTATCAGTCACCTCTGTATTAGATTTAGGTCCTTGTAGGTGAAGATAAAAAATATTATCTTTTTTTCAGATTAATTCATAAATCATTCGCCCATCATGTAGTGTCACTACATCTTTAAGGCAATGAACATTGTTGCTAACTTCAGGTCATGGTTCGTATAGTGCTGCTCATGCTGCCTCAATTGGCATGAGACATAGGCGATCACTGATTGCTATTGCATCAAGAAGAAACCATGTCTATTCCCTAATGTGTCACAGTAAACTACCTACCCAACAATGTACTTTGGTATCCACAAGAAGGGCGAACTAGTCGGTCTCCTCCTCAGCTCCTGGGAACTATCCTGACATCCCCCTATCTATACGAAGGGTTGTGCCTTCATAGTCAAAGATCAAAAGGGTGATTGTACACTAGAAAAGTAGGGAAAACAGATACAGTGGTATCCAACCAACCCCAATAATCTTTTCACATCAATCACACTACTGTGTGGCTCCCAAGAAAACACAACATCTATCTTTTCTAGATCCACTACAAATCACGCCTCTGAGATGACGTGTCACAAAAAGTAGACCTCCCAAATATAGAAATGGAACTTAAAGGGAATACCATAAAGATGGCGATATTGGAGTGTATCTAAGACTATCTCCAAGTTTGTAGTGTGACACTCCTTCAATGTAGAGTGCATCATGATATCCTCAATGAATACCACAACAAACTGGTCAATGTAAGGTTGTAAGATACTATTGATGGGTCCCGTGAACACTAATGATGCATTGGTCACACCCAATGTCATCACCAACAACTCATATTAGTCATATCAGCACCTCAAAATTGTCTTCATTACATCCTCATCTTGTACCCAATGCTGGTGACATCCAGATCGGAGGTTTATCATTGAGAACCACATCACTCACTTTAGAAGGTCGTAGAGGTCATCAATCATTGTCCGTTGATACTTTTTCTTCATGGTTGTTTGGTTCATGCGCCTGAATTCCATGCACAACCTCATTCTCAAGTCTCCCTTCTTGGAAGAATGCACCGAGGATATCCATTGATAAAAACTGGGCCTTACGAACCCATTCTGCCGAATGTCCTCCAAATGTACCCATAGCTCGCAAAACTCTTCGGGAGCCATCCGATATGCTGGTGTGGATATCAATGTTGTATCAGGTAATATGTCAATGAAAAATTATAACTCCCTATTGTAAGGTAGTCCATGGACATCCTAATGAAAAACATCTTCATACTCACCCACCACTATATGAAATATTAGAATCCTCCCATCCACAACAATGAGCATGAAGATCGCCAACTGATGAGTGATCAACTACACCCTCCTATGAAAATGCCTATCCAATGATGCAAGGGTTTTCATATCATCAGTGAATGAATACCTAGTCTCGTATTTGTGGATACACCGCACTATATACCTAAAATAGACGATCTTCTCATGGAATTTGGATAACAAGTTCATACCAAATATTCCATTGTAATGCCTCGACTCTACTACTAGTAGATCCCAGCAGAAGCTCTCACCTAAAAGAGTAATCTCACACTACAAGAACCAGTGTTTAATTATAGAATCCCCTCCCGTAAGAGGAACTAGCTATAATGATTGAGCCAAAGACCCCACTAGAATCTGTAAGCTCAGAACGAGAGTTGTGAAATGGATGGTGTGACTATAACATGTTTCTATAAGTACTACGAAAAGGGTAGAGAAGACAAAAATCGTACCTCTGATAATCTTTGGAGTGCCATGGGAATAAGACTATTAATTATGTAGCTGAGCTCTCCCTTGTCTGCATACTCCCTATGGTCAGGGTGGACCACCTGGAGGTGGTGGCGGTAACACCTCAGACCATCGTCCACTGCCAGCAGCTCGACCTACTCTCTGGCCACATCCTCCGACCTACAAGCCACCTTGCTCGAACCGCTACTACGATCTTGGAAGCCCCTCGGCCATATTCTAGTGATCTGTAAGGAATGTCGGTCAGAAACGATCCATGTGTCCCTACCCACCACATGAAAAGCACTACGTGATCCAAAATGACTCCCTTTGGACTAGTATACCCAGACGACCGACCCTGAGTCTTGAGGTTATACTAGGAAAGAGATATATTGTATGGGTCCTCGTGTCTTCTGTCTACTTCCTACTGAATAATCTTCTTCCTAGGGACTACTGGTGGCTCTATCTATCAACACCTTCTTTGAAAAACATTCTCTACTTGAAGGGCTTGCTCCATCATCCTAGCCTGAGTAGGGATGCACAGAGAAAACATTGACTCCCTAATTTCTTGCATAAGTCTTTGTTCAATGTCTTGAGCCTTGAATAAATGTTCTGCTATATTATGTACTGAGTAATGTGATTGCTCTGGGAACCTTGTTGAGTACTCATTATAATTCTTGATTCCCTTCTGTAGGGGAAGAATGTCTTGAATACACACAGAGTGAATCTTTGTGGGGAAACAGTCCTCTTGAAAAGGTTTCTCGATGTTCTCCTCGGTTAGGGTTGCCTTATAATGCGTCTTGGTGTTAAAGATCCACCATCTCCCTATTAATCCCCATAGAAGGATCTCAAATAAGATCATCATCTGGTCAGTTGGCATCCTCACTATGCAAAATACCTACATCACTACGTCCATCTAGTCCTCAAGATCTTAAGGATCTATCATTCCCTTGTACGTGGGAGGTCTCTATCTCCGAATCTAGTACAGGGCACTGAGTCTACACACATCCTCTAACAGAACCTCTATTAGTATATGTTTTCTATCGGGTGTTGGTACCACCTGTGTACCACCCTATGAGGACATGTCTAGAAGTTGTCATTGATCGGACACCTGGTATCTAGGTAGGCTATCTTCAAGACCTCAAATTGGAATTCACACTGGTCTTCCACATTGAGGCATCATCAGATAGATCAATATACACCACCGTCATAATTTTATACCTGGTGAGATGAATTTTACTCAAAATAACATAAGGAGACACTTATTAAAAAAAAAATTTCATATATTGATCTGAAATGCATAAGACAAGATCACGGTGTATGGATACGTCCGCCGACATACCAAAAACAGACTCCCATAATCTAAAATTCAAACTTGTAACAATTAACAATACTTCTTAAAAACAAAACAACAAACAATATGACTTTGTGGTAGAATAGAAAATCCTTTGATACCACATTGTCATGACTTTTCCTCCGGTGCCCGTGTCGTGATTACCCAAATCCCAACTCCCAACAACCAGGTGATGGAGACTAGCCCTAAAGGTGTCAACCTGCAAGTCAGATAAATTTTCCTAGTTAACTATATCCACACACACTCCCAACCATGTCCCACACACTAAAAATGAATCTTGTGTCCCTAAAAAAATGGGTACTATTACGACTAATATATGTGGTCTATAATATATACTCCATAAATGAAATGAAACAAAAAAAGTAAAAAATAGAAACTCGGATGGCCATCCACGGAAAACCCCAAACAATCATTAGAGTATTGTAGCTATTGGTAGAAAAAGTAGAACATCCATTCCACTTGATTCAGCTGGGCCCTACCTTGTCCTAGGATACCATGTCCACCGTCGTACCGTCTATCGGTCTTCTCTCTCTGATCACCATAAGGTCCTGGTCCACAATAGTCTATATCGAAATGTCGAACATATGTACCATACACGATATGTGCAGGAGAAGCCCGTGTAAGGGTGGGTATCAAAGTACTCAGTACGGACCCCAAACCAAAAAATTAAAGAACTCAACACAATCCTCATGGTAAATCATGACACGCAAGATACCTCACACCAGGTATACATTTAGTGTAGTGATAGATGAAATATCTGTCACATTATCAAACAGATTGATTGTGTAAAAAAAACCTCCTCTATAAAGTACAGTGGGCCTACCATGTCAAACAAAAGTGCATCCCACTATCCTTGGACTACTTAGGTACACCTACATACCATGTATTGTGGTCCTGAAAAGTCACATAGATGTCTTCCCACTAATCTTATCTAACCGAGGTACTTCTCCTCATCACAAATAGTGGTCCTGAAAATTAACGCATAAGTGAATCCCATCCTAGCCATACAATGTCACATAGAAATGATTCCCACGAGGCCATAGTAGAGTCTCCTATATTCATATGTTTGCAGTCTTTAGGTCTCAGCAAATCCTTGGGTTTCGTTCATTGCACGCCTAAGAGAACCAATACTCAAGAAATTCATAGAATCCAAACATCCAAGAAAGCCTTGTAAATAGATGGGAAAAGATCCACCTCATTGATAGGGCCCCATCATCAAAAACGGGCCGTCAATGAGACACTAGGTATGCATGTAATTAGTGTTTTAGAAAACATGGTTCGATTGTGTCTGGGTTTGGTCTGACCCAGTACGACTGACCCAATATAATCTACATGAGGGGTCCCACGATAACTCAGTTTAGTTTTTTAGAATCAATATGACCTAGATTGATTTTGGTTTGGTCTGGTCCACCTAGAAGAATGTGTCAGTCCCACCAGGACCTGCTGGACCTGACCTAGTTTTGTTGAGGGTCGAGCCTGCCTGGTTGCCCAGTGACACAGCCTTGTACAGATCGGCCCGAAGGGCATGGTTCCAGGCTACCAATACAGTACAAACCCATTAGGACATAGAACCAGCTTCCTAGCCCTTGGTTCCGGCCCACTAGCTTGAGCTGTGGCCTGCTAGGCTGAAGCTAGGGTGCTTAGTGTGGTCAGTGCCAAGTTATCTAATAAGGATGTGGCTGGTTGCCATGTCCCACCTAGATGGTCCAACGGATGTGGGGGCCCACATTTCTTCACGGTCGATGGACCACTTCTTTACATCATCTTAGTCGTCTCGAACATGGGCCATCCCTCCAAACGGCACCACCAATTCTCAACAGCGTGCCAAATTGTTCATCGCTCCTTCTTGTTGCCAATATGGTTGGATTCTTATTGTCTTATGATCTGGAACCTAGTCAGCACCGCTCATGCCACTGTTTCTACCATAGGAATATCCTTCATCAAACCACCGGATTCACTATGGTGGTCCATTCTTCACATTACATGAGTCTATGGTCTTCAGGGAGCATCCTCTTCATTGTGAATGTTTTGAAATTACCTTGCCTCCCTTTGGAGGGTATGTCCACAATTGACTCTCATTTAAGATGTGCATGGGTCTTGTTCGGGTTGCCTTTATGCCTTCCGTGATAGAGGTGTAAAACGGGTGGAGGCTCGATGATGGTTATATAATCATATCAAGTTTTTTTATATCCTGGATGAATAAATTACCAAATAAAGTTACCCTCCCACATAGACTCATGTATCATAGATAAATATGTTCATGGGTTGATTTTTGTTCTTCATTTCTATAAAATAATGGTTAATAACATAAAAATTAAATGACATGTTCTTCTTTGATTTTTGAAGCAATAGTGTTTTTCCATTGAGTTTTCAAGATGTTTACATCGCTCATCGCTTCTAGATCCATTCTTCGATGTGTGTAGAAGTCGCTGATGATCAAACAATGTGTCATTCATCATTGGATAAGATGACAGTCATATGTTCATTAGAGAATAACCAAGTTTTTATCTTCATTCAACCAAATAATCAATCAATTAAAAGTTAATATGTCAGAGAATTTCAGTTATGCAACGACGTCACATCTCTACGATGTTTCATTTATGAAACCAAATTTTTGTTACTCTTCCTATATTTCATTGTTATGTTGAGTAAATCATGCCATTAATGAGCCTCATTTATGCACATTATCACTACCACATCACTACATTGTAGCATTGTTTTATTCCACTCATCATTGTTTAATGAAAATAAATAATTATTTTAGATTATTTTATTATTTTTCTCAAAAAGTAAGATAAATAACTTCTTCCTGGCCCTTTATGGCCTATGTTAAGTCATTTCTAGGAAAACCCTGAAATTTTGAGTTCAACAGTACCCTTGGATTTTCAATCTATGTACCAGTACAATAGTTAGAAAAAAATCTATTTCACGTTACTTATTGAACCATAAAAAATGATCCAAATTCTGTTCTAGGAGATCTGGGATTTAGAATCACATGCCGTCAGAGCGTGTGGTCTCAGAATAATTCCATATGATTTAATAAAAATTACACATAATTTCATAAAAATTATATATTTTTTTATCCAATTATGGCACTCAAATTCCCCTTGTAATGTTAAATGATATACGGATTAAATTTCATCCCATATGCTGTTGGAATATATTTCAATGTTTATTTCAAATATGGGATATTGTTATTCAATTAGTTTCTCATATGTGTGAATGGGAACATACTATTATGGTTATTCCATGTATACCATGATAGTTATTCCAAGTTTCATCATGAAAATTATTATACATATTACTATGATGGTTATTCCATATGTTAAATTTAAATAAAAATTTTCCATGACGACAACATATTTTGTATATTCCTACTATGGGTTGTTAATTATTCCATTCATTAAGATTGACCGAACAAGTCTCATGATTATTTTTTCCTATTACTCCTTCCTTTGTAAATGAATTATGGAATGATGGATAAACTATTTTTTATTGGGTATGAATTTCAATATTTTTCACCAAGTAGTATGATTTTTTTATAAAACTCTTATACTCATTTAACTATCACTTATTATATTTTATTATTAATGATTATGTTTACCAATATTAATCATTGGTTTTTATATTTCTTATGTTTTATATTCTCCTGGATATAATTATTGATACCAAATAATTTTTTTTATACTTTTTAATTTATGATTAATTTAATGGGATATTTTGAAATCATAACATAAAATATAATAGTTATGTCTAGTGGGTAATGATGTTGATCTTTACGAAGTAGTTTTTTTATGAAATAATTTTTAATGGTTTTATCCAAATTTTATAAAACTATAAACACAATTGGTCCTTTGGTATATATGTTATAAAATACTTCAATTTGATTTTGTATGTTTTGGATGATAATATTGTCTCATATATACATGAATCGATGAATGAAATTTGATATTTTCATAGCACTAGATCTACGATTGTTGTTTTGTGGAAGTTATGATAGCCCTTCTTAGGCATATCAATCATAATGACATTCAATATAAATTTGATAAACTAAACATAAGAAGTATATAGAATAGAATCATAGTAATGTAAAATAAATAATATATCAAAAAAATTAATGAGTGATCATTTTATAATAATAATGGTATGATTACAATTTTTAACAATAGAAAATCATACCCATATATTCAGAGATCATAATAATTTATCATGACATAACTATTTGACATTAAAAATTCCATCGACATAATTGTGTAGAACGAAAAATAATAAATCCAATGATAGGAAACAAATCATAATAATAAGTAATAATATTTTAGAATTAAAATATTCATGGGTATTTATTTCCTTACTCAATTTCTTCATCCATAACTATCTACATGTATTGGCTTTACAACTAATTTCATCATTTCATTAGTTCTGGTTCACTAAAAAGATTATCTTATTTGAAATTTAAATTAATAAATTAAATACACTACCAATTTTATATTTCATTAACTCCTATGATATACATCATTACACAATTTAATAGAGGGTTATCTAATTCTATACGAACCATCAACTAATTGAATAAACTCAATTTTATTAGAAAATACCATAAAATTTTAATAATATCATCATAGCATAAACATTTTCACTAATCTGATTATCATAATAATCACATAAATGAAATAATAAACCATCTATAGAAATAATGATAATTTAATCATTGGATCATATACCTATTAAATCTATAGAACGCGAAAGGTCTATATAATAGAAAAAAATACAATTAAAATATCAATAGAATATTTCATTATGAATAGAACCTTTTAATTCAAACATTTTATTAAGAATATATTTATATTAAAAAATATTAATGAAACCATATTTATAAAGAGAAAAAAAACAAACTTATATATTATTATGTAATGATAATATTATTCATGCTATCCGAGAATGTCATTCATGCATTGTATGTTAGAATAAATTTTAAAATTTCAATAAAAAAACAATGTGATAAGAAAATTATTTCATTTAAAATATTACAAAATATTATATATATGAAATTTATTAATAATTTAATTTAAATTAAAATTTTTATAATATACAAAAAAATATATATTTTAAATAAAATATGGTTAAGGGAGGAAAATATATCCAACAGAATAGAAGAACAATGTCAATTTTCATGAAATGAATTCATTCAATACATTATGTTCCAAAAGAAAAGAAAATAAATAGTAAAACATGAAATATTCTTTAATAACCAATCTGTAATATATTACAAAATTTCTGGGTAATATTTATCATACAATTTAATAATCTAAAAATTTATTAATAAACACTCATGGGAAAAATGATATTATATTGTGAATCCCATACTGATGTGGTAAAATTTGAATCAAGAACCATGAAAGGATAAAATGAAATAATAAATTAAATATAGTTAATATGATTATTTTATTCATTAAAAAAATATCATATCGTATATATATTCACCTATTAAAATGATATTAGTTTTTAACATCAATTATATCTCAATTAATATAAACTGAGATGAATAACCCTTACCATGTTAGAATATTTTGAAATGAAAATAATGAGAAGAAATTGAATCTTATTTTTCAATAAATACATTTCATAAAATTATATTTTATTTCAAAATATAATAATGGTAATTATATACATAATATAAATAATAAATTTGGGTATAATATTGAATCCAGTCTCAGTGAAGATAAATTGATAAAATACCATAGTATGTATCTGACTTGTTTCACAATATACAAAAAAACTATATAATAATATTTAATTTGTTTATATTATATATAATAATGATATTAAAAAATATAGTTTCATATATGATCCGCATATATCTTTTATAAACCCATTTTTCGACAATTCACTATTAAACCCATCATTTTTGGTCTTAACTACTTCATTTTTCATTTTTGTATTAGTTTGGTAGTTATAGTTATTGAAATTTGATCATTATTCCACAATTGCAATAAGTTTATTAATGATATAAGATAAAAATACTACAATTAAATAATTATTTATGACCATTCGTATTAATTTTAAATTATAAATGAATTACATCACATTATAGAAATGATAACGTGTACACATACGTGACCAATGTTTCCACTCTTCATTAGATAGAATGCCAAAATCTTGAATTATATTTCCAAATTATATTGAAAATGAAGTATCATAAATATCACATATTTATATTATATTTATCCTTGATATCATCCATGCAAACATGGAAGTGATAATGAAATCACTTCATTTGGTGTTGGTCATATTCCACATGTGCACAGAGTTTATGGTTTTAGTTAGTAATGGATTTGAATGTAATATGGTAGATAATTTATATTAATATATAATATTTATTTAATAAATATAATATGTAAAATATAAATCGATCATAATAACAATTCATGGAATATATTGATAGAAAATGTACTATATCTATATAATGAGGTGGTATTCCACACATACACATGAGTGATACTTTGAACTCACAATTTATGGAAATTAGGTGGTAAATTGTTATTCCATAATCATTATAAAATCTTACTATGTAAATTTTACATTACTAGTCGTGTTTTCATTCATAATACTCGTTTAGAGAATATTTAAGAAAAATATATATTTAAAATAGTTGGTAAATATTTAAGCCTCTTCCTTGAGAGACCTCATTTATATAACATATTAATCTATGACGGATTGGTATTCAGTAGAAAATCAACTATCGAGGATAAGGGGAATGATTATAGGAGGGTTGCGAATTATTATTTTATCAGTCTAGATCAATTAAATATGTATATAACATTGTATTTAATGTTTGCATTTTTATGTAAGGCGAGGGATACACATTGAATTATATAAAATATGTCAAATATATAAGGTCACATACATTCGAAAATGTTTCCAAATGGATTTTTATTTGATGTTTTTATAATAATTTTCATAAATATCTAAATAAAATAATACATTGATAGTATTTTGTAACATTACTACACTTATCTCTTATATTAACCACCGGTAAACCAGTTTAACCATATACATATTTAAAAATTTGTATTTTTTTACAATTAACTATGACCAGATTTTTTTGACGATATTAAATGATATTAATTATTTCAATTCCAAATTTTTAAAACCTTTTCTATATTCAATAACAAAATTTTGAACTATTTTATTTCAAATATTTGTCCAACCAGCAATAGAAAATGATTTTAGAAAAATGAATCATTAATGATGACAAATAATATTGACATATAATATTCTTTTTCTAAACCATATAATCAATTTAAACATATATAATTGAATTTATAATATTTTATTTTTATTACAAACATTAATCATATAAAATAATCATAACCCAATATATTAATTTATATCCTCAAATATCTTTTCACTCATTTTTTATGTTGTTCCTTCGGAAAATCAAGGATAAGGAGATTTTTATGGGGAAAAGTACATAATGGGTGGAAATTTATGATCTTTTGAATTAATTGGGTCCCAGTATAATTATGTATGATTATTTCCATTGTTTTGTTAGTGTTCATTGATTATCTGTGTTGGTGTTGGAATTTGAGTTGAATATGGACTATATAATGTTATCTGGACAATTTCAAATCATGAAATGAATACATGATGTAAATGTTTTACCCATCGTGAAAATTGGAAAAATCAATATATGGATTTTGGGATAATTTCTTGATTTATGTTCAATAAACGACGTTCATACACTAGAAGATAATTTTGCACATCTTGAAATGGATATGACTGATATTTTTAATCTGAGGAAGTTCATTTTTCATCACTATTTATCAATCATTAATTACAAAAAGTATAATTGATAAACGATATATGATTATATTGTTATCTAAATCTTAATATTCTATATAGGTAATTTTTTATTAATTATATGTCCTCATCATCACTATTAACCAAGGAGATATTCCATGTGATTTTTTATACCTCCACTTATTCTGGATTAGTTTGTCCAATGACTGATCATCAAGGTGGTTTTCCCTTTCTCTATGGGTAAGTGATATTCCTTGCTCAAGATTTCCCTTAATAGTAGTTGTTATGTTTCTTTTTTTATCTTTTGACATTCTTGTTTTTTTGATCCCAGATCCATTATTTGACATTCTTCGAGGGTTTTATACATTATTATTATTAGTGACAATGGTGTATATTCATTGAGGGTTTTCATGATATTCCCTTTCCACCAAATCCACTGGAGTGGGATTTGATTATAAGAAATGTGAATCAATCTCGTGCCCATTGATGTTGAACAAGTGTTCTTTTCATGGTTTTCTATCCCATTGTAGGGATTTGTGACTTTAGTTTTATGTAGGTTGTTCCATATAATTACTATGTTAGATGAATACAATTTTATTGGTTTTATAATTTGTTTTATAAATTAACTATTTTGATTTACATGGGTTTTATGAAACACGGTTTTGAGAAAATATTGTTTCTGTCTATTTTGGTTAAAACAATTCTTTATTTATATGACATTGTGATATGGATTAATTAAATCCTTTAATGTCACATTTTTGATGAATTAGTTTAGAAAATACAGAACCAGAGAAACCTTTGGTACACAGGTGGATTGTATAGTAAGAGGATGAATAATTATTTAGGACGTTTAGTTAATATGGTGTTTCTCTTTCCCCTTGTGTTTTGGATCTGTAGATTTGATAGACCTATTTTGGGTGTTAAATTTCTAGGTAATTTTTGTACTCATCATATTTAATGAATATACATAGATACATGATAAACAAAATATTATATGTTTATTTATTATCTTTTTAGCAGACAATAACAATATTGATCCTTTTCATGAAGTAATATTTGATTTAGGAATTACATTTTATTTTTATTTGTTCAACGGATTTGATAAGAAATATGATGTAGTATTTGTGTATATTTTTCTGATTTCATTTATAGTAATGTTATTTTGAAAGAGTTTTAACTTTCATATTTTGGGAATACAAAAAAAGTTGAAATTACATTTTTGTCCATTAATTTTAAATTGTAATCAATTAGTTATTTTCATTTATAAATTAAATTTAATATTGGTAATGTTCAGACTATTTTTCAATGATATATCATTAAGCACATAGATGTAAATTTAGAGAGATAGTTATCAAAATCCCATTGCAACCGTCAAAATATTCAATGATTTGTTATGTATTTTGATGAAGGGAAATTAAAGGAACCTTGTTGAGGTGATGATGACCCTATCAGATATGTATTGTTAGTTGTTGGTGTGAGGGTATGCATCTAAACACTCTATCATATAGAGTAGCTATTTTTGTTACTTCTGTTTTGTTTTGACTATCTGTTCTACATTTTTTAGATACCTTTATATTTCATCACTTATATTATTTCATAATCATTATGGGATTTATATTTTCTTCTTCATCTGATGTTTCATCTTATTATATATATATAAGACATTATTTATATATCTTGTTTTGTGTAATTTTTTCCTCTAAATTTTGTTGATACTGAGTGCTAGTGGATAGTCCCGGGTGAATGATAACTAACTTCATGTATATGTAAATATGGGTAAGTTACAATAATTAGAGGTTATTGGGGTTTGGATTATGATTGATTGGTATCATAAGGGTAATTTATTCAAGAGTCATGGTTTTGGAACAATTGGTAGACTATGGATATAATTTTAAAGACATCAATTGTAAGTTGTAGTATGTACTTTTTAGATCATGTCAATGCTGAGAATAATAGTTCCATGGGATGTTGGTATGTGTGACATCAATTTTTAGTACATGATCTAAATCTCAGTTTTTGATTTTGGTGTTTTGGTTTGAACCAGGATTATTCAATTTAGTGATCATTTATTCTATTTAAATGTATAGAAATATACCTCCATGAAGTCTTCTATGGGTTTATAAGAAAGTTGTAGTAGATTATCATGAAATCCACTATATATCATAATATTATCTGGGGATTCAAGAAAGTAGCTCATTGTATTTACTAAAATGTAACACACGACAAGAAAATAGTATTTTAAGGTCAACAAGTTGATATAAGTTGTAGGGATGAATCATAAGATTTCTAATGAAATAATACATTTTCTTTCAGTCATATAAATAAAACATTAGAGGTGGTGGATTTTATTAAAAATATGGATTTGATTTAAAATATGCATTAGATATTCAAATTTCTTGACACATCTGATAATATCAAGGTGATATATGTGATTTAGATACTCTCGACTTATTATAAGTGATGGTGGGATTTCATAGAATTGGAGTATATCAATGTAGTCATGGAATGTATGGGTTTCAACACTAAATTTTTCCAGTAGTATTATCTAGAGTCACTTATGTTGGAGATGTCTATATTTTTTAGCTCATGGAAATAAGAAGTGTGTTAGATGATAGCATACAAATTTTTTTAATAATATTGTTCATTTTACAATGTAGGTAATAAGGGAGGACCAGTTAAAGGATCATAAATAACCAAATAGTTTCTGACTAGAAATTACATCACATATATTTATGTTATGAAATTGACAAATAAAGATATATTAGAGAATTACATAGAAATAGAGATAAATATAGGTTGAAGGGTTTGTTATTTTCCTATTCTACTCAATCCTGAGGAAGCATCATTGAGGTAATGGTGAAAAAGTGGATCATTAAATATAAATGTAGGAGTAGTGGAGGAGGTTATCAGTAAAATGCCTCCTATAAACCTTTATTTATAGATATTTATGTAAACTAGATTTCATTGTGGAATGGTTGGGAACACCTAACACAATTTTTCATCACAAGAAAAGATATGCAATATTTTTGAGTGTTATGGAGATCCATTGAATACTTATGTAGATATGTCATTGCATCATTATGGTCAAGGACAGTTATTTTTAAACTATTTTTTGTCATAATAATATTTTTTAAGACTAAAGGTCTCTAACAATATACATATAGAGATAATCACCATCACATAGAAGATGATTTTATAGAGGAGGTAGATGTGGGTCCAATGATACTGAGAATAACAATATTAATTTCATCATTGGTAGTGGTATTTTATACATGTTCTTTTGAACTATTTATTTCAATAATGTATTGATATGCTTAAACATTCAAGAAAACACATTTATATTTTTAATGGTATAGTAACTCCACCTTTGACGAAGAAAGATATTGTATTATGTGTTTCTTATTATTCATTATTTATTTATAATGACTTTTTATTATGGGAATTACAATTTCATGATCATGATATTTTAGATATCATCATAGAGAATTATTGGATTGATGGTCATCATGATGACATTGATTTATTTCCATCAATATATCTTGTTACATGAATAAATGAGAGATCTCAAGTTATTCAAGGAGAGGCAGTCCAAGGTTATGTATTGCAGGATAACCACACCTGGAGGTGAGGATTTTTTTCACCAGTAGAAGTTGTTCCTAAGGACATTTAATGTATTATTTATATTTTCATTATTTTACCATGATAATTTATCTGGCTTTCCCCGTCAATGGGAGGTATAAATTATTATTTACCTACTTGCGGGTAAAAATAAATCATTTATTAATTCTTTTTATATGAAAATATTAAAGTAGAATGTGATCAACATTTAATAGGTTGATTTTATTGTGAATGGTTTCTGTTGAGTCCATAAGGTTTTCCTTATGAATTTTAAATTCTTTTAATTATGGGGGATATTGTTAAGTCATTAAGGTTTCCTTAGGACCTGACCATTCCTATTGATTTGAAAATCACAAACAGCTTATCTTAAAGAAAATTTCATTTTACCCTATATTTTACCCCTATAAAGAAAAATTTCCTACACCAATGAAATTTATCCTTACCATGTTTTAATTGCTCATATTATAAAACCAGAGATTTTTATGAGAAATATTTTGTTTTTATGTTATATACATCATCAAATGAATCTTTCACTACACACAACACTAGCTTTTCTTTCATTACATGCAATCACAACTTTTCTCGATAGCTTGCATTGTACGCAATACCGAGTTTCACTAAACAATGATAAGCTATTAAAATATTATTAAAACTAGTCGTTTATAATAATAATACCCATTTTTTCAAATATTAAAAATTTTATCGTTCAAAATGGACTTCATTTTTGGATTCATAATATCTAAATTATCCTAGGTTGAAATTTTGGTATTTTTCTGAAAAACATTCAATTTTTGATGAATAGTTAAAACACTAGGATACTATTTAAAAACCGAATTTTTATTTAAATAATAATTTATTTTATATAAATTTATTTTCGGTCAAAATTGATACATTATACCTATATATGTTCAATGCAATTCATTGGAGTCATTTTATAATAATTTTAGATATATACAAATTTTATTGAACTTTTCACAGTCTTTTACCCACCTCCTAGGGGAATTTGTAAAGTTACATAAAACATAATTTTACCGCTTCTGTGAGTGGAATATCAAAAATCTGAGAGAAATAGATAATATCATGGAGTAAAATGTGGTTCAATAAGAAATAAATAATTTTTGGTGAATAGTAACTTTTTACTTTTTTTCCATGGTTAATAGTACATAAGGTAATTAAGGTTAAAAATGATATTATTATTAGTATAACACATGTAATAATTCTATTTGATAAGTTTAATTCGACTAAAAACAACCTTAGGAATAACATATTACCATTTATGTCCTCTTGGATTAGATTAGGACATTTAATATTATATTATTTAAAGAAAAGTTAAAATAGATAAAATCAATGTTTAATAACCAAAACATTTTTAATATAGGGGTATGAATAAGATAAATTATAATATAAATATTCATCATAAAGCTAAAAAGATTTACTAAATAATGGTATTTTATTTATAATTTTTAGACTTTATATAATTTAATTTATATATGACACAATTATGATCCAGAAATTACATTGTTAAGGAAATATTAACATAATTGATATTATAAATACCCAAATAAATGTAATTTGATACTTTTGAAGAATTGCACTAATTTTATATTTTATTATGACATGTTTTTATTGATTTAAATAACTTTTTTCGTACTAATAATGCTGTTATAATTTTCACAAAAAACAATTACCAAATATTGTCAAAATTGACATAAAATAGTTTTTAAAACAAATATTATATTATTAATTGTTATTTTATTCTAAAAAATCTGAGGTTCCTCCATATGACATATATAAGGTTATATATATTAATAATTACCAACTTGGGGTTCGTTTGTCTTGTTATAGTATGTTTATTAACCATATATTGTAAGAAAACAAGAAGACATGGTAAAAGTTAAATTATTTAACAAAGAGTTAAATCTAAATGATAAGGTTATAATAGTATCTTAAACTTGTATAAATCAATTGTATGAGTGTATTTAAACCTATCCCCATTTTAGCTTTGAAATAAATCAATTTGGATATATTAAAAACCGAATATGACTTTATAAAAAATAATATTTTATGTTTTTCCTAAGGTGCCCCTCTCCTCCCTTATAAAAGTGAACCTCCTCCCTCTCCTCCTCACACCACATTGAGCCTTAAATATCGGCAAAACCCTTCAAATTTCTTTTCTACACTTCACTAGAAACATCCTAGAGGTCATGGTCTTCTTCAAAGACCATTTTTAGTGCCCTAAGTAGAGGTTAAGAAGAGGCGTCACAAAGAAGAGGTAATGTCAGTTACCGATTATTTAAACTTTATTTCTTCTTCTACTTATTATTAATTAGTTGTTTAATTATTAATTAATAACATCATCATCAATCATATACTGATATGTTATTATAAATATGAAATAACCCTATTTCACCTTCTATCCATCGTACGGAAAAAGAAATCACCGCGCGTGTGTACGTACAGAATACCATCTCCACACAGTGGTGTAATCTGTTTTCCCACAACCACCTTACATGGATGGGTATAATGGTGTAAATAATAAAAATATATAGTTATTATAACATCATACTAATTCTGAGATACTATATCATCATATCCAATTCAATTCAATAATTATGGGAATGATATTATCGCTCGTGCGTACGTACGGATTACCGTCTCCACGACGCGATGAGATTCATTCTCCATGTTAACCATTCATTAATGATTATAAATTATATATAATGAATAATAAGAAAATATATAACAAAATAATGATACTGGATTTATGTATATATATGTATGTCATCTACTTAATTCCATTCAATTCATTAAGGAAACGAAAACAACGTTCATTTGTACGTACGAACTACCATCTCCATGAACGGTGTATACCATTCCATTTATCGATCTGTCATATATATATAGTATATGAAAAATATATATTATATATAAATAATGTTTAACATTTTGGAATTATGTGAATCAGGATATATGTAATAATATCAAGAACAACAAGTCGAAACACATACAATAAATGAAACGATTTTACCCAAATCACTGCTTTTACATCGAATTTACAAAAGAACGGGTAATATAAAGTCATAAGTGAACCATATATGATATCATAACAATGAATATGATTTTTTAATAAGTCAATGACATTATTTAAATCATTATAAAGGGTGTTCGGATACATATGATTCATATCAGATATAAGGTAAGGGAAAATCTTGCAATCTATATTTTTTCCGAGATTGTTTATACTTCAGAATTTACTGGGGACTATTTATCATCCACATCAATGTTTCCTCAACATTTAATATTATTTCTGTCCTCCTAATATTTTTTAAATACATCTTTACCCATTGGTATATTTTTATTAAAATATATGAAAGGAATCTTTTGTTTTTTAGTACGAGGTACTTTTTTGACTTTTCCGTCCATAGTACGAGAAGAATTTTTTTCTATAACTTATACGACATGAATGGATTTTTCGAACATTATTTCCATGAATCTTCCTTTATAAGTATTCATGTTTATTTCTAATCAAATTATTTTATTTTAAAAATGTATGACATGTTAAAAATGTTAAAATGTTTTTGAAGTAGAAATGATATTTTCCTCAAGAATGGAGTTCAAGTGTTTTATCAAAATTACTTTCTATCTAAGATAATATAGGGTTTGGTTTCTATCCCTGTTTTTACATTGATTTGATTATGTTATGATGGAATTATTTTATATGATGCACTTTTATCTAATATGGATTCTGTTATGATGGTATCATGTTTATGATTCCCATTTTTATTACAGGGGTTCTTCTATGATGTATGATTTATTATTTTGTGGCACACATAATAATGGTTTCATTATGAGATGGGTGGGACCTATATCTCTCTTCAATTTATTGGGTAATGATTTATATCTCAAGAGATAGACATGGATGGAATGGAAGGTTAATCCGGTTCAGTAATACAGGACTGAAACCAAGAGTGAACTTGGTTCAAAAATGGAATTTGTCTGCTAAGATAGTCTTGGAAATGAGACCTGACTACTATGAAATGATTCTCTATGATTATGTGTGTATGACACAATGTTTCATTTTATGATTATTGTGATTAAATTTTACTACTATTATTTATCCCATGTTATGAAATTATGATCTCTTTTACAGGTTAAGATTTCCAAAAATGTTATGTTCTTATGAATATGATGTGATTGATATTTCATTTGTTTACCCTTACTGAGCATTTAAGCTCAACCTTTTGTTTGTTTTATATTCCCCAGGTCAAGAAGAATGGTATTAATTAGGATATTCCAAAAAGCGATTCTAGATATGAGGAAATAAATTGGAGATAATGTAGATGTTTTATGAACCAGTTTTTTATGTTTCCCTGTTTTTAAAGACACTATACCTATACGGTCCTATCGTGGTTTTGGTATATGCTTTAATAATTGTTCTTCAATTTGGAAATAATAATAATGTATGCAATGTATGGGTCGTTATAGTTGTTATCAGAGGATAGGTATAGCCATCCTTTGGAAACTAGGATGTGAAATCCTTAGTAAGAACACTAAAGATATATCTAAACATAGAACAATATTAGTGTTTTAGACATGGCCATGAAAAACCTATGATAAGACCTTATGTGTGAAATTTTATTCTCGATTATGTGGTTTTCCTATTATAATTACTGTTTCTCACACTATTCTTGTTGGTTTTAGTCAATGGATAAAACCCAAAAGAACCGTGTTAATGTGGAATATGACGGGAATGCAATGATTGTCCCCCAGAGCAACCAAGCATTATGGGAGCTGGAATGAAAAATCTTATAGCCATGCTCACACAACTTTCTCAAGCTATGAATCATGCAGGACATCAAAACGAGCAATGAAAGGAGCAACATTCTGTTGAATCCTTCAGGAGGCAACGTCCACCCTCATTCAGTGGGTCTACTGATCCATTAGTGGCTGAACAATGGATCATTACGACTGAAAAGATATTTTCAGTTCTTCAATGTTTTGAACTGATAAATTAATCTCAATAGTATATCATTTGGAAGGTGAAGCTGATGAATGGTGGAATCATATCAAGAATGCGAGGCCAAGAGATGAAATTGAGTCCATGGAATGGGACGAGTTCAAGAACCTATTTTTCAATAATTACATCACTCTAATTATTTGAAAAATGATGGAGAAGGAGTTTCTTGAACTGGAGGAAAAGAATGATGAATCTGTTGGTACCTATGAAGAAAGTTTTACAAGACTTGCAAGGTACACTTCTGGGATTGTTATCCAACCTGAGAGTAACATTGATCGATTCATTAGTAGCTTAAAACCATGTCATCGAAGGGAGTTATCCATATGGGACATCAATAACTATGAGGAAATCATTTGATGTGCTCTCAATGTTGAGATGGGGATTGGAGTAACCCATCAGTCATATGGATTTGATAGGAAGATGAAAATGGAATTCAAAGGAAAATATAAAGAGCACACTGAAAAGAAGATAAGTTTTCTTTTATACTAAAATTGTGGAAAGAAACATGGAGGGAGTTTTCTTAAAGGGACAATTAAATGTTTCAAATGTGGAAAAGAAGTTCATCGAGCATTTGAATGCCGCAATGATGGGAAGAATATGTCTAGTGATGCGAACAAAGAAAAGGCTACACAGAGTGAACCTCCTACACTTCTATGTTACAAGTGCAAGGAAATGGGGAATTATTCTAATCAATGACCTAATATAAGGGTTGTTGATGATGATCGACGTCAACAAACTCTTAAGGAAAAATACAAAGGAAAGTCACATGCAATTTCTAACAGCGATGTGGAGTACAATAACTAATTGGTGAAAGGTACACTTACCATCCACTCTAAGGTAGAAAATGTTTAATTTGATTCTGGATTCACCCAATCTTTTGTTTCTGAATATTTCTCTAAGCGTATCACCATATTACCTCAACAGTTAGCTATTGAGTTTGCTGTGACAACCCCTAATGGCACAACAGTCGCCTCAAATGTTTACAATTCTTCTCCGATAGATTTTTGAGGGAAAGTGATTCCTGCAAATCTTATGATCCTTCCAATAGTGGAATTTGATGTAATTCTTGGAATGGATTGGCTTTATTTATGTGGAGCTCATATCAATTTACAATGAAGGGAAGTCATATTTCATATTCCAGCTCAATCTATGATCGTCTATCGATGCAAGAATGAACATAACCTTACAGTGTAAATTTCATCCATCCTATGGGTCTTGATTCAACTAAATGAAGGTTATTTATCTCAAATGGTTGGAGAGAAACTCACGATTAAGAATATGCCCATTGTACATGAATTTTATGATGTCTTCCTTGTGGAATTTCCTAGAATTCCACCAAATTGTGAAGTTGATATTACAATGGAACTCTTACTGGGTGCTTTACCTATTTCAAAGAAACCTTATAGAATGACCACAATTGAGTTGCAGGAATTGAAAAAAAACTCCAAGAGAATCTTGATAAGGGATTCATATGCCCTAGTGCATCACCTTGGGGAGCACCTGTTCTGTTTATTATGAAGAATGATGGATCAATGAGACTCAAAATTGATTATCGATAACTTAACAAGATCACGATCAAGAAAAAATATCCTCTCCCACGCATTGATGACTTATTTGACCAATTATGTGGAGCTCAATACTTTTCCATGATTGACCTTCATTCAGTGTATCATCAATTAAGGTTCAAAACATAGCATATAAAATATAAGGCATTCCGTACAAGGAATGGACACTGTGAATTTATAATGATTCCATTTGTTCTTACTAATGTCCCTGCTATCTTCATGGATCTGATGAATAGATTCTTTAGAGACTATCTTGATCAGTTTATGGTAGTAATTATAGACGGTATTATAGTATATTCAAGTAGCAAGGAAGATCATTAATGTCACTTAATAATTTTATTGAAGACCCTGAGAAAGGATAAAATTTATGACAAATTTACCAAGTTTGAATTTTGGCTTCAAAAAGATTCATTTTTGGGTCACATAATCTCAAAAGAGGGGATATTTTTGGATCCAGCAAATACAGAAGTTATCGAATGATGGTCGAGACCAACAATAGTAACTAAGATCTTATGTTTTCTTGTTTTGGCTAGATATTATAGATGTTTTGGGAAATAATTTTCATGATTATGTAATCCACTCACCAGGATGACTCGAAAAGGAGTGAAGTTCGTTTGGACAGAGGAGTGTGAAGAGAATTTCAATGAATTAAAAAGAAGGTTATCCAGTGCACCTATGCTCACACTTCCTTGTAGTCGAGAAAGGTTTCTGATCTATAGTGATTCTTCTAATAAGTGATTGGGGTGTGTTCTAATGCAAAATGATATCGTGATAGCTTATGCCTCACGATAGTTGAAAATACATGAGCAATGTTACCCAACTCAGGATTTGGTGTTAGTTGCGGTAATATTTGAATTAAAAATATCGAGGAATTATCTTTATGGTGAAAGGTGTGATATTTATACTGATCATAAATTCTTAAAGTATATTTTCACACAAAAGTAGCTGAATATGTGCCAAAGAAGATGGTTGGATCTGATTAAGGATTATGACTGCTCAATTCATTATCACCTTGGGAAAGCAAACAAGGTGGCATATACATTAAGTCGACAAGACCATGTTAGCTTATCCATGATGAGGATCACAAAAGATCCAATATTTATGGATTTACAAAGGATAGATCTTGGAATTATAATTGAAGTGGAAAAATATTATATTTCTAAAATGAATTTTCAACCATCTATACATGTTAGGATTAAAGAGGCACAAAAAGAAGATGTAGAGTTACAAAAGAAGGTGAAAATGTTCCTGAATTAAATCATTATTGTGATGGGATAATAAGGATCAGGAATCGGGTTTGTGTTCCTCCCATCCCAGAATTAATGAATGAAATATTGGATGAAGCTCATAGTTCTTCATTCTCTATTCATCCTGGAAGCACAAAAATGTATAGGGACCAGAAAGAGTACTTATGGTGGGATGGCATGAAAAGAGATGTTGCTAAATATGTCTCTCGATGCTTGGTTTGTCAGCAAGTTAAAGCTGAGAGACAGAAGTCTATGGGGATGTTTCAACCATTTTCTACACCCGAATGGAAATTGGAAAACATCACTATGCTCTTTGTCACCGGACATCCTAAAATATCCAAAGGCAATAATGCTATCTGGGTCATTGTTTATCATCTTACGATGTCATCACACTTCATTTCTATTAGATAGGATTTCTCTCTTGATAATATTGCCATGATATATGTAAAGGAAGTGGTATGATTTCATGGAGTACCGCCTTCCATTATATCTGATTAGGATCTGAGGTTTACCTCGAAGTTCTGGCGAAGTCTTTAGCATACATTAGATACATAGTTGAGTTTCAGCACTGCATATCATCCTCAGAAAGACGGTCAGTCTGAGAGAACAAATCAAACAATAGAAGAAATTATGAGATCTTCCTCTATGGATTTCAAAGGAGGTTGGGATCAACACCTTACTTTGGTGGAATTTTCATATAATAATAGCTTTCACTCTAGTATTCAGATGGCTCCTTAAGAAGCTCTCTATGGACTGAAATGCCGAACTCCAACTTGCTGGGATGAAGTTGGGGAAAGAAAGCTATTAGGACCTGACCTTGTTGTTGATATGGCAGAAAAGGTCCAATCTATTCAACCACACATAAGAGCAGCTCAGAGTCGACCAAAAAGTTATGTCGGTAACTGAAGAAAAGACATAGAGTTTGAAGTGTGTGATAAAGTGTTCTTACGAATATCTCATTGGAAGAGAGGAATGATATTTGGAAAGAAGGGAAAGTTGAGCCCTAGGTATATAGGTCCATTCGAAATACTGGATCGTGTTAGGAAGGTAGCTTACTGATTGGTTCTTCCACCAAATCTCTCTCATTTTCAAGATGTGTTTCATGTATCTCTCCCCAGAAAGTACATACCCGATCCTTCATATGTACTCATCTCTGAAGTTGTACCGCTTGAGCAAAATCATTCTTATAAAGAACCACCAATAGAGATTCTAGATCCTAGCGAAAAAGTCCTACGGAACAAGACCACTCGCTTGATGAATGTTTTATGGAGGAACCACCAATTAGATGAAGCTAAATGGGATCTTTATGATATGATGATGGAGAGGTATCTTCATCTGTTTGTTACAAAGTAACGAATTTTGAGGGTGAAATTCATTTTAAGGGGGTTAGAATGTAACACCTGAGCTTTTTATGAGAAATATTTATTTTTGTGTTATATACAACATCAAAGGAATATTTCACTACACACAACACTATCTAGGAATTCTTTACATGCAATCGTGACCTTCCTCTATAGATTGCGTTGTACGCAATACCGAGTTTCACTAAACAACGATATGGTATTAAAATATTATTAAAACTAGCCGTTATGAAAAGTAATACCCACTATTTGAAATTTAATCAATTTTATCATTCAAAATGGACTTCATTTTTGGCTTCGGAATATCGAAATTAGCCTAGGGTGAAATTTTCGTATTTTTCTTAAAACATTCAATTTTTGATAAATATTGAAAACACTGAGTTACTATTTAAAAACCGACTTTTTATTTAAATAATTATTTATTTTATTTAAATATTTTTAGGTCAAAATTGATAAATAATACCTATATAAGTTCAATGTAATTCATTGGAGTCATTTTATAATTTTTTTACATATATAAACATTTTATTGAACTTTTCACCGTCTTTTACCCACCTCCTAGGAGAATTTGAAAATTTACATAAAACATAATTTTACCGCATCTGTGAGTGGAATGTTGAAAGTCCGAGAGACATGGTTAATATCACGGAGTAAAATGTGGTTCAATAAGATAAAAATAATTTTTCGTGAATATTAACATATTACTTTTTTTACCACGGTTAAAAGTAAATAGGGTAATTAAGGTAAAAAATGATATTATTATTACCCAAACACATGTACTAATTCATTTAAATATGTTTAATTAGTCCAAAAACAACCTTAGGAATAAAATATGACCATTTATGTCCACATGGATTAGATTAGGACATTTAATAATATTTTTTTTAAAGAAGAGTTAAAATAGTTAAAATCAATGTTTAATAAATAAAACATTTTTAATATAGGGTTATGAATAAGAAAAATTCGACTATAAATATTAATTAGAAAGATAACAAGAATTCATATATAATGGTATTTTATTTATAATTTTTATACTTTATATAATTTAATTTATTTTTGAAACAATGATGATGTAGTAATTATCTAATTAATGAAATATTAACATTATTGATATTATAAATACCCAAATAAATATAATTTGATTTTTTTTAAGAATCACACCAATTTTATAGATTAATATGACATGTTAGAATTTATTTAATTAACTTTATTCGAATTATTCATGCTGTTATTATTTTCACAAAAATCAATTACAAAATAGTGTCAAAATTGACATAAAATAGTTTTTAAACAAAATATTATATTATTAATTGTTATTTTATTCATAAAAATATTAGGTTCATCCAAATAAATTAGATAAGGTTATATATATTAATAATGAACAACATGGGGTTCTTTTTTCTTGTTATAGTAAGTTTATTAACCATGTAGTGTAAGAAACCAAGAAGACACAGTAAAAGTTAAATTATTTAACTTAGAGTTAAATATAAATGATAAGATTAAAATAGTAACTTAAACTTGTCTAAAATGTATTGGGTGAGAGGTGTTCGACCCATCCCCACATTATCTTTGAAATAAATCAATTTTGAGCTATTAAAAACCGAATATGAATTTATAATAATATAATATTTTATGTATTTCCTAAGGTTCCCCTCTCCTCTCTTTTAAAAGGGCACCTCCTCCCTCTCCTCCTCACACCACATTGAGCCTTCAAGATCGGCCAACCCCTGTCAATTTATGTTCTCTACTTCCCTAGAAACATCCTAGAGTTTCTGGTCTTTTACATTATATAATTTAGTGAATCAGGATATAAGTAATAATATCATGAACAACAAGTCGAAACACATACACTAAATGAAACGATTTTACCCAAATCACTGCTTTTATATCGAATTTACAAAAGAACGGGTAATATAAAGCCATTAGTAAACCATATATGATATCATAACAGTGAATATGATTCTGTAATAGGTCAATGAAATTATTTAAATCATTATACATGGGTTTCGGATACATACGAAGCATATCAGATTTATGATAAGGGAAAATCTCGCAATCTAACTTTTTCGAGATTGTTTATACATCAGAATTTACTGGCGAATATTTATCATCCACATCCATGTTTCCTCAATATGTAATATTATTTATATCCTCCTAAAATTGTTTAAATACAAATTTACCCATTGGTATGTTTTTAGTAAAAGATACGAAAGTAATCTTTTGTTTTTTTAGTACGAAGTATTTTTTTGAGTTTTTCGTCCATAGTACGAGAAGAATTTTTTTCTTTGACTTATACGACATGAATAGTTTTTTTGAACATTATTTCCATGAATCTTACTTTAAATGTTTTCATGTTTATTATTAATCAACATATTTTAGTTTAAAATTTTATTACATGTTAAGAATGGAAAATTGTTTTTGAAGTAGAAATGATATTTTCCTCAAGAATGGAGTTCAAGTGTTTTATCAAAATTATTTTCTATCTATGATAATATAGGGTTAGGTTTATATCCCTATTTTTACATTTAATTAATTATGTTATGATGGAATTATTTTTTATGGTGTCCTTTTATCTTATATAGATTATGTTATGACGGTATGATGTTTTAGATTTTCATTTTTCTTACATGGGTTTTGCTATGATGTATGATTTGTGATTTTGTGGCACACATAGGAATGGTTTCATTATGAGATGGGTGTGACCTATATCTCCCTCTAATGCATTGGGTAATGATTTATATCTCTTGAGATAGACATGGCTGGAATGGCAGGTTAATCCGGTTTAGTAATACAGGACTGAACCGATGAGTGAACTTGGATCAGAAATTGACTTTGTCTGCTAAGATAGTTTTGGAAATGAGTCTTGACTACTATGAAATGATTTTATATGATTGTGTGTGTATTCCCCAAAGTTTCAAGTTATGAATATTGTTATTAAATTTCACTTCTATGATTTATCCCAAGTTATAAAATTATGATCTCTTTTGCAGGTTAAGATTTCCAAAATGTTATGTTCTTATGAATATAGTGTGATTGATATTTCTTTTGTTTACCCTTACTAATCATTTGAGATCACCCTTCTATATGTTTTCTTTTCCCCAGGTCAGGAAGAATAGTATTAAGTAGGATATTCCAAAAAGGTATTCTAGATATGAAGAAATAAATGAGAGACAATGTAGATTCTTTTTGAACTAGTTGTTTATGTTTCCCAGTTTCCAAAGACACTATACCCATATGGTCCTATTTTGGTTTTGATATATGCTGTAATAAGTGTGATCCAATTTTTATGTAATAAAAATGTATGTAATGTATTGGTCATTATACATATCATAAATTTTCTATGTGTACTATTCAGATTGAAACCAAAACCATGGAATTATATAATAATTAGATATAAAGGATTCTATTTTAGACTCCTAATTCCGGTTACGAACTCTCATGATGTTCATCTCTGAATTCTGGTTATGAACACTCATGATGTTCAACTCCGAATTTGGGATACGAACTCTCATGAAGTTAAACTCTGAATTCTATATTCGAATTTTATGAATTTCATGTTCGAATTCCGGATACGAACATTCATGAAGTTCAACTCAAAATTCTAGATACGAACATTATGATGTTCATGTCCGAATTCCAGGTACGAACATTCATGAAGTTTAACTATGAATTCTGATTACGAACTTATCTTATGTTTGAGTCTGAATTCTATTTATGAATTCTGGATACAAACTCTTCTGAGTTTTGACTTCAAATTCTAAATACGAAATCTAGTTATGAACTTCTCTATGTTCTGACTCTGAGTTCTTTCAATACAAACTCCGAAATCTTATGAGTTCTAACTCTGAATTCTCATGAACTACTATAATTTTTGTAAGTTCAGGTTCCAGATTATATTAAATCCATATTCTGATTTTCCTTTAAATTCAAGCTCTAGAAATCTACATAATTCCGGTTCTTAATTCCTACAAAATATAATCTAAATATCCTTTTATTTTATACTACGAATTCATTTTTGGTTAGACTCTGAACTTTCATTTACCTTCATTCAGAACATCATTTTTTGGTTATGCTTACACTCATTTTGATATAAAATGATGTCGTGCATTCAGTTATCAACTAAACATTGTTTGAGAGACATGTGTACAATTCCCTCAGAAATTCAAGGAAAAATATGAACATTGGAGGAGGGAGCCGACCGTTGGAACCGTGCCTATAAATCAGAGCTTATTTGAAAGTGATCGAGATATATGACATATAGAGACTTTTAAAAAAGTTTTGGTGAAGTGATTTCTAGAGATTGAGGCTCTTATAAACTCCCATGATTCATACAGAATGTTTTGAACTTCTTGTTCAAACTTTTCTTCATGCATATTTTCTTAGTGCAGAGGTTTGATTTCCACGAAATTAGAGACTTCGGGTTGTGAAGTCAGAGATACTGATTTCCTTACAAATAGAGGGCTTGCGGGGACAGAATGATAGATATCAATCTTTGGATTGTGGACAAACCTGGGTTTGGGTAAGACGGACTTTCTTGAAAGTATAAATCAAGGGACCACTTATCTAGGGATTTTGGATAGCCTCATCTTTGGGATAAAAGAGTAATTACTTGTTATTTGTTACATGTAGTATTATTTCCCGTTGGGTATTTTAGTTGTTGAGGAATGAATAAATTTCATATACTTCCTTAAACTTGTACACTAATTTTATATGCTTATATACACATTAAGGTAGAAGATTAGTTGGTGTAATCTTTTGTTATGTTTCATTTCCAGAATCACTTTTCCTGAATCAAGCAAGACTATAAAACGTAGAGGTGTTGTGAATTTTTGTTATGAAAAATTTACTTAGATATTTTATCAATGTATACAATCCACACACCCCCATCCCCCACCCACCCACCCCCCGTCATCCTGTATTTGAGCATCACATGTTTATATATTCTATCCTAAATTTGGTATAATAGAGTATATCATACTCAGACATACCATCTTAAAATTGGTATCAGAGGATTTGTATAATCTGAATTAATCACACGATTAGATTTAGAAGTGAAATATCGGAATTGAATTTCCAGGATTCATAATTTTTAGGAATATGTTATTCGGACTCATATAGTTCATATTTTGATTTGAATATAAATACAATATCTAGTTCCTTTCTTAGGATATTTTATCTTTTTTACAAACCCATACTACTAACAAGTTTGTGTGACAACTATTTTCTTAAGGATGGCAGGTTTAAATGCTGGTTCCATAGATAATCCAAATCCTACCATACCTCCCATTTTTGATCAAAATGATTATGAGTACTAGATAGATAGGATGAATACAATTGTTATCAATACTGTAGTTTATAACTATCTAATGTTAACTGTATATTATAAAATTCTAGATAAGGAATTGAGAACCTTTACGAAACAGGTGAAATCAGAATATCAAGAAAACATTAGATTCAGAAAAACATTATTATGATCCATGAATAGGAACATATATATTCAAATATCATCATGTCAATGTGCATACAATATCTGGAAGAAACATGAAGTTACACATTTTGGTACATCAAATGTCATAGAGAGAAGAAGAGTTATTCTTAGAGAAAAATACTATATTATTAATTTTCCTTGTGGAGAACCTATAAGAAATGTAAAAAAAGGTTTTTGACTATCGTGAATAGATTAAAATATATGGGATAAAAATGTTTGGATGATTAATCTCTTGTTGATAATATCATAGATATCATGCCAAATGAATGGGAGTCCATGAGGACATCTGTTGATGAGAATATGAACGCCACTGAGATTTCCTTAGATGAGTTGTTTGGAACTCTTCTTTAGCATGAAACCAGAATGAAGAGAGATGCTGAAAATGTTATAAAAAAGAATGGGAATGGAGGATTTTGATTTACAGCTACTTATAAACATATGAATGCCAAGACCCTAGAAAGGGTAACTAGAAAAAAGACAAATAAAGTCATTATTCAGTCGGAATCTAATGACATGTAAATGTATGAGAATGAATTAGATAATATATCTCGTATAATGAACTATATTGTAGCTCAGAAGAATCATCAGAATATGTACAAGAATAAAGACTATAGAGATAAGAAATATGTAGAACTGACTTGTTATGAAGGTAGAAGAACATGTCATATCAGACATGATTTCCCTTTTTTTAAAAAGAAGGAAAAGAAGGAAAGGAATTCAGAAAGGAATAATAAGAAATTCTATCAATTAATGCACAAGAAAAGCCTTAATGCTAATGATTCTTGCAGTGCTAACTGTGGAGACTCTTTAGAAAGTGAATCATCTGAATATGATTCATCGGTACATAATAATTTGGGATTCATTACTACTACTTCTTTTTCTATTACACTTCTTATGGTCAGGGTAGGCTCATCTGAGGCTTTAACAAATTTATCTCTTTATAAGAATTACTATTCAAAAAATAGTAATTCTGTTGAAGATACATCATCTTTAGAAAATGATGAAATACCTTCAGATGAAGAAGTATCTAGATTTTACATGTAACATGAAGCAAAAAATTGTAAATTTTCTAATAAAGTATACATAGAAAATACCAGGGAATAAATTATTACAAAATAGATTTCAGATCATTTTAGGGATCTTGGAGATAAAGATGAGTTTTTCTAAAAATATTCTAAAGACCTTGAGAAAAGAAATTCTTCTAAGGACAAACATTCTAAAGATCAAAATAATGCTATTTTAAAGGTGAATGTTTTTGAAGAAAAACCTAATCCTAAAGAAATGATTCCTGAGGATATGAATTTACTCATCAGACTGAAATCTAAAATATTGTCTCTTATGAGGCTTCTTGCAAACATTACCTCTGGGCTGGAAAATTTTGACAATATATATTTTCAAATTAAACCTCAATGAAACACTACTGGAGTAGGTTATACTCACCAAAAACCAGTTTTCAAAAATAATTATTTTGTTCCTTCTCGACCCCCTTTTTTCACTAAATGTCAAAGTTGTGGGAATTGGAAGAAAAACCACTCTTTGAATAAAGTTCTATTTATTGGGTTTAATATAGTTTATGTTTCTAAAATAATGTGGATACCCAAAAGTTTTTTATCTATCAATTCGGGATCCATGAAAATTTGGATTCCAAAAGTCTAATCTTTTTATTTTCATAAAAATAAGGAATCTACCGACAAAAATACATCTTACAATGAAAGTGGATGTTTTAAGAATATTAATGGGAACAAAAACTATTTTGAAAAGATTATCAAGACGAAAGGAAGAAATGTAACTTTCAGAGATAATGCCCAGGGAAAAATTATTGGTATAGGTAACATCGTTCTCCATTAAAAAACATTTATTTCAAATGTTTTATTTGTTATGGGTCTTAAGTACTACCTTATGCGTTAAGCACAACCTCACTAGTAGAAGTCAGTTATGTGATGAAGGTTACCTTGTGAATTTCAGGAATGATAAGTTATTAGTGCATAATTCCAATTAATAATTTATTATTTCTGCCAATAGGAAAGATAATTATTACACACTAGACTTATAAGACCTTAGGAGCCAAGATATACCTTCTCTTAGAGAAATGGAAGATCATTTCTGGTTATGGAATAAAAGGTCAGGACACTCTAACGTTAAGAAAATATGCAAACATTCTATGAAGAGACTAGTTATGGATCTACAAGAGATTAGATGTGATTCTTCAAAAGTTTTTGATATTTGTCAATATGGCAAGAAACATAAATCATGTTTTAAATTAGTCGGAGATGTCTCAACTACTGAGGCATTACAGTTAGTGGATATGGATCATTTTGGTCATACACAAATAGGAAGCCTTGGGGGCAGGTATAATGTATTTGTCTTGGTTGATGATTATTGTAGATTTGCAGGTGTCTATTTTATTGAAAATAAGTATGAAGACTTCTCTTATTTCAAAATTTTTAGTGCCCAAGTCAAAAATAAGAAAAAAACATTCATTGATAACTATTCATAGTGATCATGGAGGAGAATTTCAAAATTATTATTTTGAAACTATTTTTAGTAGAAAAAGCATTACTCATAACTTTTCAGCACCCAGAACCCCACAACAAAATGGTGTTGTTGAAAGAATAAATGGAATTCTTCAAGAGATAATTAGAACCATGTTGAGCGAGTATTCTATATCAAATATTGTTTTGGGCTGAAACTGTAAGTACTGCTTGTTATACTATAAATTGAGTTTTGATTAGTCCTTTTCTTAATAAAACTCCTTATGAGTTACGGAATGGTAGAACACATAGAATTTCCTACTTTATGGTTTTCGGTTGAAAGGTATTCATTGTTAATTCTAAATATAATCTTCATAAATTAACACCAAAATCCGATGAAGGAATTTTATTAAGCTAATCCACAACTTCTAAGACATATAGAGTTTTCAATAAAAACACTTCTACTGTTCAAGAGATAGTACATGTTAAATTTGATGAAACAAATCCTTCTATTTAAAAAAACCCAACTTAAATCATCAAATGTGTTTTCAAAAACTGATTATCAACCTTTTATAGAAGATCCATATGATAAGAAAAATGTTCAAGAAGATACTACTGAAACATTTAACCTGGGAGATTTCTTACCCTATGTTGATGAACATATTTTACAAAACCCAAATCAGTTGATTCTAAAAAATCATCCAAGTGATAGTATCACTAGTGATGTGAATGAACACATAAGGACTAGAAGTTCCTTATGAAACGAAGTACAACATCTACCATTACATTCCCAATCAGAACCAAAAAAGCACTGGTGAAGCTCAAGGAGATGATGATTGGATCAAAGCCATGCAAGATAAACTAAATGAATTCGAAAGGAATAATGTATGGACCTTGGTTAAATGTCCTATGAAAACATCTGTTATTGGAGTAAAATGGGTCTTCAGAAATAAGTGTGATGAAAATGGAATCATTGTATAAAATAAAGCTAGATTAGTTTCTAAATACTATAATCAACAAGAAGGAATAGATTATGATGAAACCTATGCTCTAGTATCTAGACTTGAATCTATTAATATTTTACTTGACTTTGTAGAATTATTCAATTTCAATCTATTTCAAATGGATGTGAAATGTAATTTCAATAATGGTTAGGTTCAAGAGGACGTTTTTTAGAACAACCTCCTGGCTTTGACCATACAATACGCCCTGATCATGTTTTTAGACTAACCAATGCACTGTATGGACTTAAACAAGCCCCTCGAGCCTGCTATGATAAACTTATAGGATTTTTTCTTCAAAATAACTATGTTAAGGGAAATGTAGATCCAACCCTTTTATAAATAATGATTAGAAAAAGGTTTTGAGTATTCATATTTATGTTGATGACATTATATTTGGTTCAACTCGGAAATAATTAACCGATTCCTTTTTGAATCTAATGAAATCTGAGTTTTAAAATAATATGATGGGTGAGTTAACATTTTTCTTTGGTTTTCATATTTCTCAAAACCAGAAGGAATCTATATATCTCAACATAAATATATCAAATATCTTCTTCATAATTATGGATATGACAACACTAAAAGTATAAGAACTCCCATTGGTACCACAAACACACTTGATCTTGATTAAGCTGGGAAACCAGTAGATCAAACATCTTTTAAAGGTATGATAATAAGTATACAGTACATGATATATATTCTTTTAGAAATAATGTTTTCAGTGTGATTATGCACAAGATATCAATCCAATCATAATGAATCTCACTTAATGGCAGTGAAGATAATTTTTCGCTACTTAAAGGGAACATGGATTTAAGACTATTTTTTTACTTTTAGAAATGATTTTGTTTTAAAAATATTTTTAGATGCTAACATTGGTGGATGAAGAATGGATTAAAATAGAACATCTGGAATTGGTCATTTCTTATGAGATTCATTAGTTTGTTGGCCTTGCAAGAAGCAACACTCAGTAGCACTTTCCACTGCTGAAGCTGAATATGTAGCATCTGGAAGTTGTTGTGCTCAAGTGTTGTGGAAGCAACACACACTCATAGACTATGGTATGATTTTTACCAAAACAAAATTTTTTTGTGTTAATAAAAGTTCCATTTCCCTTATTAAAAACCCTTCACATCACTCTCGTGCAAAGCACATAGTTATTAGGCATCACATTCTTAGGGATCACACACAAAAAGGAGATATCATTCTTATATTTATCAGAGTGCATGATCAACATGATGATATTTTCACAAAATTGATACCCTCTGATAGATTTAAATACATTAAATAGAAGATAGGAATGATAACCGTAAGGTAATCTTCCTTGATTAACATTATGTTAAATCACTCTCCATACAGTAACAAGCTACTTTTCATAGGGGGAGTACATCTTTTAATGAAGTTTTTTTTTCAAAATTTTTCATAATGAAATTTTTCGTAGTCGGTTTTTCAAATTTTTCATAAGAAAAATTTTAATACTTGAGATCTTCGTAATGAAAATCCTCAGACATGATGTTTTCATTATGGAAATATTCAGACCTGTAGATTACATAATAGAAATCTTCGGACATAATGTTTTCGTAATAAGAATCTTCAGACCTGATGTATTCGTAATGGAAATCTTTAGAGATGAACTTTTCGTAATGAAAATAATCGGATCTGAAATTTTTTTAACAGAAACTCTCGAATTTGAAATTTTTTGTAATGATGTTTTTTTTTCAAATTGAAGTTTTTTTCAAGCATCCAATGTTCTTCAAGAAGAATATTCTTCAATATGAATATTCTTCCCAGCAATCCAAAAGGTATGATTCTTTCTTTAGTTTTTCGTAGTTACATTTTACTTGTTGTTAGTTTCTTTTTTTTTAAACATCTCAAATTCTAGTTTTCATATATCCCAATGTTTTCCTTATAAAACCTCAGAAGATCTGATTCAACAAAATTTTTCCTTGAAGCTCTAATTTCAACCGTCAGATCAGATCTGAAGAATTATCATCCTTTGGATTATAATGGGAATATCAACCGTCACTTTGTCGCCTATTTAAAGGGGACCCTGATGGTTTTCCCACATCGGTTTCCAAACATTGTTCAAGTCTATGCTCTGCCACTCTAAAAAATCTCGTTTCAAATTATTTAGAAGTACTCTAGTCCGAATGTCTACAGAAGATCCTTCTCAAGATATGTCTACTGTCAAGCTGATTCCAGAGTGTCAAATATATAAGGAGAATTAACTGTATCTAAACTTCTTCAATACATATGACTCAATTATCTCCAAGAAAATCAAGCTCAATAAATGGGAGAGTGTAACCATTTCTAATACACGAGCTCACGATGTAGTCTATCCAGATGTTTTTTTAGAATTTTATGAATCAGTTACCTTTTTCAAAGAAGGTGGTCGGGAAAATTTCTCCTTCAAAAGTTATGGAAATACATATACACTTATTTACATCAAGGATGCTAGCATGGTGGGGCTATCCAATGAAGTGGAAACCGAGTTTTTCTCTCATAAATTGCCAGAGGTTCAAGGATGTTTCGTTCAGGCAAGGGCTATGGAATGCCTTAGGCTTACTGATGTCAAGACCGCAAAAATTTCCCATCTGTATACCAAAAATTTGATTCTATAGCTATGGTTTCAAGGATGTATCCTACCGAGGATGGGTGATAAGGACACCCTTAAAAAAAGTGACATTTATATCCTCAACTTTTTAGTAAACCTAAGGAAGGTCAATGAAACGAGACACATTCTCATTATGATAGTGAATATCAAAAATGGGAATTTGAGAACTCAGAGTATTATATATCCTGCCTTACATTCCATGTAGATAGTTCAGTGTCTCGAATCCTTTAAGATTCCCTACTTTTCCAAGGCAAGGAATTGCAATGTTATGATGATCAGTGATGACCCACTCAAGATGATGAAGGTTTCATTCCCTAAGGAGTCAGGAGAATTTTATGATCTTCCAGAGTATGAGGTAGAAGCCATTCTGAAGATTGCTGAAGAGGCAAATCATTCAAAGAAGGATGGATGAAAAATAAAATTGATGGAAGTGGAAGTAGACGAAAAATCAAATAATTCTAAGGAAGTTCAATCCTCTCCTCCTAAACCCAAGAAACAAAAATCCTACCCCGATGATGTTGTAGAAAAATTGAGGAAGGCTAAGAAGAATAGGAAAAGATAGGGAGCCATAGATTGGCTTGGACCCTATAGAGGCCAAATCAATGAAAGAAAAGGTAGATGATGAGGTAGAAAATCAATCCATGAAAAAGAAGCTGAGGAACAAGATGTCTGAGCTAGAGACTGTTCAATCTCTTTTGAAGGCCACAAAAGTTGCATATGAACAAATTCTAGTACCAGAAACATTCCTAGTAGAACAACTAGGTGAGACTCCATGTAAGAGGTTTATGAATCTGGATAATCCACAAGAGAAGATTATGAAATATAAGAAAGATATAGAATGAGTAAAAGAATCTTAGAATATTGGTGGTTCTGATGATGATTATAAGCAAGTTGAAGATTATCAGGAAAAATAAAGTGCTTCTAAAAAGTTTTCAATCTAGACTTCTCAACCCAGATCCTCAAAACATTCTACTACTGGAGCAGCTGAGAAAATTGATGAATAGGAAGTGAATTAGTTGTCATAGGAAGATATTCATAATCATGACTTCATTCTACCGGAAGATGTTGAGGTCGGAGCTGAGAAAGAAAAACATGATGAAGATAAGATTGTACAGTTATCCGAAAGTGAGCAGGAATCTCTTGATGAAGAAGATATTCCCAAAATCAATAATGGTAAAAAATAGGTTGTTGACACCACAACCAACGATATTTTGATGGAGAAGAAAGATTGGTGAACCTATAAAAGGATGCTTGTAGAGTTAGTGGAATAACCATATCCAAGTAAAATGTCTGATTCAGATTCATCTTCCATAGGACTTGATTTTTTTGTTCAATCCTTGAAGAAGCTGGTGGACACAATTTTGATCTTTTCAGCAAGTGAATCCAGATTTCATATGCTCTATAAATGTATGAATAAAAATATAGCCTCCATATCTATGGTGATGGATAGATGTGTTAAGATAGAGGCTGATCACAAAAATTTATTGATCAACTATGAATCCCACAGAAAATCCAACAAGAATATCACCCGATGGTCAATGAAAATCATTGATGATTTGGAAGAACATGATCAGTTCCATGAAGATGTCAAGGAAGCCTTTGGAACTGAAGATACCAAAAAAATCATAGAGACAACTTTCAAAAAAAGCTAAATCTTCAAAACAATTCTCGGATTCAAGAGGTGGAAGATCTTAATGGGAAGATTAGTTATATTGTTCAATGCATGAAACCATAAAAGGTTCTTCAGATTGAGATCCAAGAAAAGTTAGTGAAGTATGAATAATTGCTGAAGGTTCAGGAAGAGTCCTTGAAGGCTCAAGAGGACAAGATCATAGCCTTAGAAAAGAAAGCTGAGGAAGATCACAAAGAGCTGACGAAATTGAAGACAATCATGATGATGCTTATGCCAATTGAAAAATAAACAAAATAGACCCATGTCTGATAATTTGATGTATTTGTTTTTTGTTTTAATAATTCTTCCAATCAAAATCAAATAATGGGTGCATGTTTTGTTTGGATGTGATTACTAATATTTCAGGTACTATATTTTTTTTCCATTACCTCAAACTCTTTTTGAAAATCATAAAGTGGGAGAAGGAAAAAATAATTCTAAAGAGGAGAAGGAAAAAAGATATCTAAGTAAAGAAGATATATCTCTATGCAAGGAGGAGTTTATTTACGGGGGAGTTCTCATTACGAATACTTCCAAATTTAAATGAAAATTCTCATTCTAGAAATCTAGATTACGATCCTTGGAGTTCTGAAGCCTAAGGGGAGTTAGTCATATTCACCATTCTCCATAAACAAATGGAGATAAGATTTAATTTCAAAGTATTGAAATTTATTCTAATCCATTATATTCTTTTTCGTAAGGATGTTTATGCTTTCCAAAAAGGGAGAGATTGTTGATTTAATATGGTTTTCGTTATAAATTATCCATTCCATCAAGTAAGGGGGAGATTTTTTAGTCATTATGGATTCCTTATGACATGACCATTCCTCTTGTTTTGAAAATCACAAACACCTTATCTTAAGGAAAATTTCATTTTACCCTATATTTTACCCCTATAAGGAAAAATATCCCTCCATAAGGTAATTTATCCTTCCCATGTTTTCATTGCTCATATCATAATTTTTCTATGTGTAAAATTCAAATTGAAACCAAAACATCAGAATCATATATTACATAGATATGAAGCATTTTGTTTTAGACTCTTAATTCTAGTTACGAACTCTCATGATGTTAAACTCCAAATTCTGGTTACGAACTCTCATTATGTTCAACTCCAAATTATGGATACGAACTCTCATGAAATTAAACTCCAAATTCTATATACAAACATTATGATGTTCAAGTCCGAATTCTGGATACGAACATTCATGAAGTTGAACTCCAAAGTCTAATATAAATGTTATGATGTTCATGTATGTATTCCGGATAAGAACATTCATTAGTTTGACTCCAAATTCTGATTACGAATTTTTGTACTGTTGGAAAATGAATTTTGATTACAAATTATGGATACAAACTCTTCTGAGATTTGACTTCTAATTCTTACTATGAATTCTGGTTACGAACTTCTCTATGTAAAGACTCCCAGTTATTTGAATACAGACTCTGATCTCTTATGAGTTATGACTCTGAATTGTCATGAACACTGACCCCAAACATTGTAAGTTCAGTTTCCGAATTCATGTAAATCCAGATTCCGAATTTCATTGAAATTTAGAATCCATAATTATATAGAATTCAGGTTCCAAATTCCTACAAAAAAGAATCCGAATATCCTTTTATTGTAGACTCTGAGAAAATTTTTGGTTAGACTCGAAACATTCATTTACCTTCATTCCAAACATCAGTTTTATGTTATGCTTTCACTCATTTGGTTATAAAACTACGTCGTGATTTCAGTTATCAACAAACCATTGTTTGAGTGACATGTGTATAGGTCCATCCAAAATTCAAGGAAAAATATGACTGTTGGAGGAGGGAGTCGACCATTGGAATCGTGCCTATAAATAGATACTCATTTGAAAGAGCACAATATAGATGTCTTTTTGAGACTTTTGAAAAAGTGATGGTGATGTGATTTCTAGAGAGAGAGGCTCTTACAAACTCTCATTCTTCGTGTATAATGTTTTGAACTGCTTGTTCAAAGAATGCTTCATGCATATTTTCTTTGTGCAGTGGTTCGATTTCCTTGAAATAAGAGACTTCGGGTTGTGAAGTCAGAGGTACTAATTTCCTTACAAATAGAGTTCTGGTGGGGATAGAATGATATATAATGATTTTCAGATTGATGGCTTACCTAGGATTGAGTAAGATAGACATTCTTGAATGTATAAATCAAGGGACCTCCTATACAGGGTTGTTGGATACCCTCGTCTTTGGTTTAAAATAGTTATTACTTGTTACTTGTTACTTGTAGTTTTTTGTTTCTGCTGTGTATTTTAGTTGTTGAGGAAAGTATAACATTCATATACTTTCTTAAATGTGTACTATGATTTAATAGGATTTCATACACTATAAGTTATAATCTTAGTTGTTTTAAACTTTTTTTAAGTTTCATGTCCGGAATCATTTTTCCAGAATCAACCATGATAATAGAACATAGAGGTGTTGTTAATTTTGGTTATGAAAAATTTCCTTAGGGATTTTTTAAAGAATTCAATTCACCACACCTCTTGTATTTGAGCATCTCATGTTTATATATTTCATCCTACATTTTGTATAATAGAGTATATCATACTCAAACATAACATCTAGTAGTTTCGTTGTCACGGTGTTTGACCGTGGGAAACTGCAATCCTCTCTTTTAAGAAATAAGATGGTCTACTCTAATTGTTTGTGGGATATTGGAATTTGTATCATGAAATGGTTAATAATTTGTTTCTGTTCCACCATATTGATGATTTTTTTGAAATTTTTTAAGGGAAATGTTTTTTGAATGAATGATCATCGGAAGAGTTATTGTCATCTTATAGATTGGGATTCTGAAATAGTAAAGATGGATTCTGGGAGAATATATAATCATTAATAATATATTGAGATCCCATTTTTTTAGAATAAATCTCTGTATATTTTTATTTATTAGACGAGATTGATATTTCATGATCATCCTGATAATTTGATATGGTGTTTATGGAATATATATTTGTTTATTAAGGAAATATGAAATAGAATGAGAACTATTGGAGTTAGGTTCTATAAATCCTTTGGTGTCATTATTTGTATGAAATAATTTATAATTATATTGTTTGGATAATGGAATTTATTTTTTGGGGGAAAATTATTTCTAATAATGGATTATCCATTGAACTAAAGATGGTAGGGTTTTTTTGGTGATTGGAAAATCCATAGAATGTTTTTGAGATTCATAGAATCATTGGTCTTGTTGGACATTATTAATGATTTAAAATCGATTTTTCTATGTTATAATTTCGTTTAATTATATTACCATGTAATGTTTGATATTCATATTGTATGAATGGTGTTGGTCTTATTTGGATGAGCTGAAATAACATATGACATTGAATCCTATTCTTATATTACTTGATCCTGGATTGGGTTTTTTTGTCCTCTCTGATGCATCTGCTATTATAGTTTGTTTCATGATTTTAAAATTTAATCATTTGGGGTATTATGGTTATCTATATCATCTAATGTGTTATAATAATTACCATAATCATTATTTTTATACTTTCATGGTTATTAATGCACTGAAATATTAGAGGCTGTATATTTTTTTGGGAGAGGATCAACATATTTTTCGAAAAACATATCTGATTTATTACTCTTCTATTAAAGAATAAACAAAATATTAAATAAAGGTGGTGGGTTTTTATACCATCATCTGTTTCACATAATCATCTCCTATACCCTAGGGAAGGTGAAGGTAATGGTAGATTTTGTCAGTAGGAATGTACGATCACATACTTATTTAGAATGGAAGGAATTGTGGAATATAATAGGGTCATTTTCTCAGTTTCACATAGAAAAAGAGGAGGATTCTTGAGGCATGGTTATAAACACAAACAATGATTCATCATATCTCCAATACTCTGTTGCATAGTTATAATTGAATTATATTTCGTTGATTGGAATAAAAGAAACAATATATAGGGGATACCATTTATTGTTGGTCTCACTATTTAGATGGTATAATCTATATTGGGGATACATTTCTCCCCACATTATCTAAGAAGAACTCAAATTTTTTACTATAATTATTTATCATATGTCATTAAATTTTTTGAAATGATGACGTATAATGATATGAGACAGAGTTTTTGTGGTCAGTTTTTCATTATTACATTACAGATTATGTGCCCCACAATTATAATAGATAATAGATAAATCTAGAGCATCACCAACCTTATGGATTATTCCAAACTCTTCTTATTAATATTTTGATATGGGACAAGGTTTCGATGGAATATTTTTTTAGATTATGACTCCCATATGTAAAAATTATATCATGTTGGTGATTGATTAGTTTAAAATGTCATTTCTCATAATTTGGATCAGAGACACAAAAAAATTTGATTATATATATATATAGGCAATGTATATATAATTTATATGGTTACACAGGGTTCCCTATACTATTCATTCAGATAGGTATATCAGTATAAATTTTTCTTGAGGTGTTTTTATAAGGAAATGGGCATTAAATTTAGTATGAGTAATTATTATTTTCTATAGACAGGTGATTAGAAAGATTACTTTATTCTAATAATAGAGGGTATTGTTTATTTATTAATATTTTATTTTGGTGGATAATGTGTTATCCATGGGTGAATGGTTGATTTTTCATAAAATAGTTGTTATAAGATATCTATCAGAATGTATCCCTTTGAATATTTATATTATTTTCTATGTAAATGACAATTTTTTGGGTGGTGGGGGTTGTCCTCTTGGTTGGAAAAAGCCACATTTATGACTCATCAGTGACGATATACGATATACATTGATATATGGTTATATCATTGAGTCAGTAGTAATCATATAAAAATCATGGGAATCATGATTTTGTTTTTTCACTAGGTGACTGTGTTTTCATGACTGTTTAACCTCTGTTAATTATCCATCACCTTATAAATTATGAAATGTTGGATCTGAGAAATATTTGATAGTTTGAGGTCATATAGGTTCTTGGGATAATTTCTTATCGATAAGAATTTAAATGTCAGTTGATGAAAATAAATTATTTTTTCCACAAATTAATTAATTTGAAATTCATTCTTGACCCCATAATGTTTTTATTAGAGATGTCTCACGAGCAAGCACGGGTAACCTGGTAAACTGATATCCAATCCCATCCCGACTGAGCTTGAAGGGTCATCTCAATTACCATGGGTTGGTTCCTATCAGAGGGCATCATAAAAAATGAATGTCAGAATTATTTTTCAACGTACAAAATTGAATCAAGATAAACAATTTAGTATGAATATAAGAGAAACTCTACAGGGGAAATTGTTACAAATGTACAATATATAAACAAACTATTATACTAATGAAAAGAACCAAAAAAATGAATGAAAAAAATAGGTCCCCACAGAGTAAACTCTTCATCCCCAATAATAAATATTTAGAACCATCTCTATATGGTGATTTTCCCCCGATCTTACCAAGAAAGAGATAATCTAGAGACACACAATGTCATAAGTAGAGTGTGAGATAAAATCCTAGTTGGCTATCACCCTGGATTCTCTAATAAGAAGACACATTACGTTATCCAAATATATATTTCTATTTTAATTAAATACTTTTAAAATTCGAAAAGAATATATTAAAAAATTCATTCATTACATTTCAGATTTATTAAATACATTAAAAAATATTCATAACAAAAAAATTTATAAAATGAAATATATATAAATTTTAATTTATAGTAAATTGTTTAAAATAAATATTTGCATATATAGATTACAAATAAAAAAATGTGATAAACATGGTCATATGAATAAAGATATGATAGTTAAAGTATATGGGTGTCCATAGTCTCAAAATTTTAAATGTTATATTGTGTATACACAAGTCCCTTTGACAATAGTCATGACAAATTCATCACCATCTTTTTGGGGATATAAAATGATTTATTTATAATTTGAATGTTGTTAATCATATAGTGTTGTCCAAATATCTCAATAAATACTATAGGAATTCAAATTCTCTAATAAAAAAATTATGGGAAATTTGTTTTAAGACTTCATAAAATACAATTAATCTCACTTTCAATTTAAATGATTCAAATTTTCTATTTGAAACCCAAATTAAGGTTATAAAGAAATCAAATAATTTTAAAAGTAAAAAAATAGTTTTCTTTCAATGTTACTTCAATCCGTTTTTTCCAAATATCTTTTTGAAAAAAATTCCATCAATTCAATATCATTATTTAAATGAAAAAAGATTATATTTGATATAATTCAGAAAATTTCCAAAATACACCCTAATTCAATGAAATTATGGGGGGGGGGGGGGTCATTAAATTTAAAGACAAAATAAAAATTCAAAGAAAAATATCCCAATTATATGAAATTGGGACATTAATAAACCAATTTATTGAAATTTCAGGCAATTCAATTAATGTAAAACAATTGAATTTGTATAATGAAATTTATAGTCAGTAAAAATTTTCTATCATAATGGAACCATCTACCTCCAAATCATGTCATCTCAAAACTAAAAATCATTTTCTGTAATCACTATTAAAGAATTAAACAAATAGGATTCATCAATCAAACATAGATCCATGTTTTCAAAATAAGAGGATTTAGTCCTTCATCCAACATGGAGATCTATAAAACCCCAAGGATGAAATAGAATATATTAGGAGACATAGAACGTATAGAATAAACCAATCCGGATTAGTTCAAACATCATACATGTTGTTTATATTTTATTAGGAGGGGTTCAGTGTGGAAAATGAATTTTCTTTCAACCCTCTAATGTAGAAGATACAGAATGGGGGTCATATAGGTCCATCATGAACATTAAATAAGGGTTCTGATATTTTAAATTTTTTTAGAATAACAAAACCTATATACATGGTTAGCTATATAGGAAATCATAGTTTAACCAATGAATGCACCCTAACTACGATCCCCTTCCAATGGGATTCACATTATCACCTAGGTTGGAACATGTCTTGTCAAACAATGTGCCCACCATGAAAAACCTCATTGGATCAGTATGTACTGTTTTCTATAGTTTGGTGCATGGTTTTGGATAAATGCGAACCAACCATTCACATCCATAATCATTCAAAAACACTAATGTTCTCGCCCAAAAACAACCCCAAATGAAACCCAAACAATAAATTTTTAAGAGAGGGGTTTATAAATACATGAAAATTGAAATATGATTTTAAAATATCCTCACCATAAATACATTCTCTTTCAAAAAATCTTATTTAGAGTCATGAATGCAAAACATTTGAGGCCACTTCACTCTGATATTTTCCACCCACTTCCACCTATCATGATTATCAAAACCGTTCTTCCAAAGCTCTTGAACCAAAAATAATTTCATCTGACAAAGTACCTTGGTTTCAGAATCATCTATACCGAGTTTCCATTAATTCATGTATAAATCATGTTCAACTCAACATCACTACAACATTGAACATTATATAGATCAGATATATACCTTTATAGCTATGATACAAGTACAGAATTTTGTATCCATGTCAGATGTTGTAGATGTGATAAATTGTAATCCACTTTTTCACATGCTCTTCAACTTCAAAATGACCCAGAAAATAGAGAGAATTCATCTCTTTCCACCCAAGGTGTTGATGACACAATTGGGGTGAAAAATTCAAGAACCCCTAGCCACTATCAAAAAATTACTTTAGCCTATGATTATGATAAGAATAAGATATGTACTATCTATATTCCATCAACATTATCTGAATAATAAATAGAATCAATTTTATCATATCTTGAACCATGACTGGTCCAACATAAGAACATTTACCAATCACTGACCAACACATTAGAGATATAAATGTATGACCATAAAAGGCCTCCAAAGGTTACATTATGATCACAGACTAGTAAATAATTTTGTATGAAAACTCAAACAACCCAAGATGGTAATACCCAGTTACACTAAAGTTGATAATACAAGAAAATAAATTACCTACAAGAATATATATATCTATTTCAGTTAGGACATCTAACATAGGATGGTACACAGTACTCAATGAAAACAAAGAGCACAGTGCCTCTTTAAGACCTCCAAATAAATGATAACTGAACTCATGACCATTTTGCGATATAATAGATGACAGAACTCCATATTAAAAGAACAAATCATTCACAAAGATATATCCCAACTCCTCCACTATGGTTGAATCATAAATGGATATCAAGTGAGTAAATTTAGTAAGTTGATCGATCACAACCAATATGTCATTCATCATAATTTGTTTACACGCAACCCAACCACAATGTCCATAGAGATATCATCCCAATTCCTTGTTCACACATAATGTGGATGAAGAAATCTTGAACGTTTTTTGTGCTCATACATGACATTTTGGAATGTAAAACAACGAGAGATAGATTAATCAATTCCCGCTAACATACCACGAAACCTGAATATAAATTTTACATCAATGATCATATTTGGGGTTCCTAGGTGTAAATAATGGTGTGATTTATGGAAATATCTCAAAAACAAATTCTAAACTACGAACAACATGACAAACTAATTCTGAATGAACATAATGAACTCAATAGAGAATGAATAGTTGGATATGGTCTCCAGACCATTAAGAGAGTATCTAATGCTATAAAACCTATCATGAAGAATCTAATCCTAATGAATGATCTCGAGAATTGTGGATGTGAATTGAACACTATAAAAAACATCATCCCCTTTCTCCAGAATTACAATAAAAATACTATGAAAAATAGACATCATATTCTACTATTATAATTATTCATTCACATCCTAGTTCAAAATATTTCTTCTCAATACCTCTTCAAATACATTCTCGATAAATGAGATATAGTTTATGTTGAAATTAATGGATTGTAGGTATTCGACCCAATATCATTGTAAGAGATTAATATATTATTTTTGAGAAGAAATAACTCATGATATTTTTGTATGAAAACATAAAATAACATTATACATAAATGAAACACCACCAAATAGTAACCATGGGAATCATATACTCACGTTCTTATCATTGGTCTAATATTGTTTTTCATGTGGTCTAGGATGATGATATTCATAAGCAAGGACATGATCACCCTGCAATAGAACAGAGTCCAAACTTGAACCTGATGTATTTGAGAAGACCACATAGCCATGTTTGGACATTGAGAGAGTCATAATTGGTGTAGTAGTTAAAATATTTATCATCTGAACAAACTAACTATGAAATTAAACATCCTAAGAAAACTGTTCTCCATTTCATGTTAGATAAGTCATTAGGGAGTCCGAATTTAAGGATTCCTTGAAAAAAGGTGATAATACCATATTAATCAAAAAGAATAATCGAATATTTAAAACATATAATGGGTGATCCAATTTCATATAAAATTTCTTCTTATCAAGATCAGCTAATATATCATGTTCTAACACCACATGTTCGAACAACAACACATACTGAATTTTGAAATAACACATCAAAATCTTGGCATAAAGTCATTTATTTATCATAAATTTCATAACTACTGATATATGACTAACATGATATTCCTTTGATATAGAGGTAACATGGATGTAATGTGCAAATAATTCAATTAAATTATCATGTTATTCATTGAAAATCCTTAACATTAAATCCATAAATCCAACTAGAACCACATACCTTGCATTCCTCAATGAAAATATAAACATAATTCCCAATCATGACACATTGATAGAAAGTAATATATAATCTTCTAGGGACTTCATGTGGATTAAAAAAATAATGTTACCAAGAACCACCATAAGATTCATCACAATTATTCATTCAATTAGAGGAAATAACAATGCCAATAGGCTATAAAAACTCCTGAAAATACAAACTTTATATCCATGTTCATCTTGATTTTCAATGCTATATTGAGTATATCGACATAAAAAGGAACAATAAATAAGAAAAAATAATAATGAATATTATATTTTAGTCTCAACTCAAATGGTTAATTCTCTATCTTATAATTCGATACAATATTAGGTGAAAAATACAGTAGATCTGTAATGTGGATTGTATACACTATCACTGTTTCTTCAGCCTGCTCAAAATTGTAAAAATCCATAAACATCGATAGAAAAACCCAATATGGATAGAACTGGTCAGAAAAAGGATCCTTGATGTCATTCAACTCTAAATCTTCATTTTTGTTCACCTTCACTATAGCTTCCCACCATCTCATTCTCGGTCCATACAATATTATGGTGGAACACTTCACCTTAATTTTATTGGGTGTTTCAAAAAAACCAACATTATTTCAATCCATTTGATCCTTTATTTAGAATAATGATGATGACTGGATCTATTGAAAACTATTGGATTTCAGTGAAGGTACCCTTGATAACAATTCCAGATTTCACCCTTTTGAGGTTCCACAACTGGTGACTAAATTGGGACTAGTGGTGGTTATTATCCTAGAGCCTAGAAACAATGAACATTCACCTAAACCATTATCATGACCACTGAAGAATTCACATATTTATTTTTTTCCCAAAACAACCTCCATGTTTATATTTTAACATATTCTAATAGGAATGATGATAAAAACCATCAACATACAATAAAGAAGTCCTAGAATTTAGCACTCAAACTGAGCAATAAGGGAAAATTAAACCAAAAAATAAGAAAAAAATATTTTTATTTCAATCTATCTGAATGAATATAAGAAAAAATACTAGAAATAATTCTCATCATTTCATTCCCCAAAACCCATTGTAGAATACTGTTATTTTCATTAAGAGATACAATTAAAATCAATCAAAACTACCTCTAATGTACTGAAAATATCACACAATTGCATACAAACATCAAGGAAAGATGGAAACCCCCCAATTTTGATACCACATTATTATAAAGCATCCCAGGTACCTTGGTAACTGGATAACCATGTAGGTACTATAAATGCAGAAAGGGAATTATCAATCCACATAGGTTGGAGTCTAGCAGCTAGCATCATAAAAAAATAATGTTGAAATAATCGTTCCACTAACATCAGGGAAGAAAGGAAAATGTGAAAGAATGATTATACGATAATTACAATATGTAGAAGTGTACCATAAGTCAAATAGGCAAACAAACCAAAGTAATATTGAAATTGTATTGATAACAGAAGAAAGAACCTAGGTCCCAATAGAAATAACAACTTATCCCCAAATATCAACAGTTATAACCAACTACAATAGGTGATTTTTCACTACTATAACCTAGAAAGATATAATCTTCATGAAGATAAAGACATAAGTATGATGTGATCTAAAATATACATAGGGTCTCCCCAAAGAGTCCATAATATAATGCAACATTTAATTAACAAAATAATGTTTTCAATTTTGAAGAAACATATGTATAATTTAAAAATAATATATATAAAATCATGGATTACATTTCATATGATGGAAATAACTACATACCAAACTCTTTTAAATAAAATAGTTTATATAAATTAGAAGGCATGGTAAATAGTTTAAAACAAACATTTTCTTGGAATCATTTACTAAAAAAACTATCAAGAAAAATGATCATATTTTTAAATATAGGATAGTTCTAGGTTATGGGATTCCAAACGTTCAAATTTTGACAAAACATTATATTTTTAAACACATACCCTTGACTCTAGTCATGAGGAATTCATCATCATCCCTCAAAAATGATTTTTTTGGTATTTTAAAAATAAACCAATTTTAAGGGGTTATTGGTAACCACAAGATTTAATATTCACATCCAAAATAAAAAATTCAATTCAAAAATCCATCACCGGTTAAAAATTTGATGCATTGAGCACAATGAAACTACTGGCGTCAACCCCTCGGTACATTCTCCATACCTCCCATCACCACGGTTGCTCGATCCCTTTTTTGTCCACCTATCCACGTCGCATATCACCCAACACCGCATAGGATGAGATGGATACTCACTAGAACAATCCAATCTTCATGAATTGACCAAAAATGATCATAGGTTAAATCAAGCATCACAAAATCTAGCAAAAATGAAATTCCATGGTCGTCAATTTGAAACACATCATTGTGTTGTTCAACTGAAAAAATGAAACCGAACACTGTTGTTGTTGAACCACAACAGGTCTGAAACAACCCAAGGATAATAGCATGTCAATAATGAAAAACACTTCCACAAACAAAAAGAAATCAGAAAATTGAGAAAGACAAAAAAATATCACCAACAAAAAATTTTGAATCCCAAAAGAAGTGTATGAGCCAACACGGGTTGAGACTTATGAAATACCAGTGAACTCCCAACTATCAAATCCTAAAACACCCACGAAAACCACTACAATAAAACAAAATTTATTCTGGTGAAATAGATCTAGAAGTAAGAGCAGAGTTTGAGCCGAAAAAGACATCTAGAGTGAGTAGCTGCGACAAATAGAATATAGAAGAACTCAAACACAGTGATGAAAGCCAAATACCAAAAAACATGACACAGAACGAAACTAAAATAACCTCCCACACAAGAGTGATGAACACTGACCAAGACCGAATGTGGGGTTAGGCATGGAAGATCCTTTAGGCAGTGTAGTCATTGGTAGCGACTGATGTCCCGAAAAGAGGAGGGATTAACACACGAAGAGAAGTTGAAGCAAGAGGGAAATGTAGGAAGATATGGAAAAAACTGATGATAAAGGATGCGTGAAATTTGAAGAATTAGGAGCGCTAACCGTCAAAGAAATGCATTGGAAACCATATGAGATGCTGCTTCTTAGAGTAAGTGAATGGATGGGGGACTGGGGTGCCATAGAAATGTGAGTCTATTAACTATGATATTTATGTGAAAAATGTAGGGTATTTTTTAATTCATCATAAACCCTTCGAGAATGTGATTAGATAAATTTATTTTTGAACATTGTAAAGCATAGATTGAAGTACTATAAAAACTAAATAACTATGGGTTTCCTATTGTATAATGAAAGAATATTCTAAATTTATTTTAAAACATATTTAAATATAATTCATCACATTCCTTGTTTCAAATATTCCAATTTTTTATTTAAAACCCAAAAAGTGTTTTTAATCAAATAATTTCTTTTTTCAAGTAAATTCAAATGTTTTATTTCATAATAATTTAAATAAAATTATCAAAAATATGATTTTAAAATATATTACATCAAATCAATTTCATGATTTTAATCAAAAAATTAAACTGATACATAATTATATAAATTTATCTAGCACACCCCCAATCAATGGAATTGGTTGGTCTTCTTAATTTCCTACCACAAATCCTATTTCAAATAAAATCCCCAAAAAAATGTAATTGAGTATTTGAATATGTAATTGATATGAATTAAAATTAGTTGAATATAGATAGAATGATTGAAATTATATCATAAATTTTAGGTTTGTTAAAATTTTAGCTACCATAATAAATTACCCTATGTTGGTATCACAGTTTCTCGAAACTCTGAATCAAAACAGATATTCACTAATAAAGAATGATGACAATTGTATTCCTGAATCAAACATAGATATATGATTTAAATAATAGAGGATTATATTATACAACCAAAATGTAGATCTATAAACCCCTGGGGGGGAAATAGTAGGAAGTGAGGCATAATGAATAAAAAGAGGATACCTACAGGGATAAGATTAAACATTGTCCACCGAGATTCTATTATCCTCTGGAGGGGTCTATTAGGAAAACCCTATATTGGGAGCCTCTAAGGAATATCAAAATAAATTGGGGTCATAAGTTTCAATGAAGAACTTAAAAGAGGGGTTTTTTTATTTCAAAACTTATTTTTGGATTAGAAAATAACATGTACAAAAGTTTAGGAGGGTAGAGTTGCCGGATTATACCAAATTTTACTCCCTTTCAATGTGTACCTTATAATTGGTTGATAAGTTTACAATATATAGGTCAATTGATTTTCAAATAATGAACCAACCAAGAGAACCCTAATTTCCTTAGTTTTCACAACATTATCTAGCATGCGGAGATGTTTGGGAGAACCGTGCACGCACTGTTAAAAGACCATAACATTCAAAAATCCTATAGATATCACCCAAAACAACCAGAAAAAAACCCACAACAAATTAATTTGAAAAAATAATTTAGGATTACCTATTAGAAATAATATGATCTTACATGAAATGATGAATGTGGATTAATACACATATATTTTGTGGCATCCAGTACAGATCATTTATTTTCATGTCATATTATATCATGGGAATTTGATTTATATGGGATGAGTGTTATGGTGAAACATGTCATATTATCACAATTCATGATTTCATGGATCTATGATAATAGATTAGTGGCCACACCAAATTTTTCAACATATTTCCACATCAATTATGATTCAATGAATGTGTTTTTGGTGGGGGTGTGGTAATATACCATTATACAATATCAGGAATTTGTCCAATCTATTTTATATTTATATCGACTCAGCCTTGAAACATTAGATAATCTTGAATTAAATATATAATCCACATTGAAATTATTTTCATGTTTATATTATTAGACAATTATGCCACAAATATTACATTACATCTCAAAAATTACCAAGTAGTCACTTCTACTGACTTTCCATTTATTTCACAGTCTAAAATCTCTTGAAAAAAGATTCACACCTAGTTCCATGTTTTAAACAGCATTAATTTTCCTTTATCCCATACTTGACCATATTCATATTTATGTCCTGTGAAAAAAAAAAACATTTTAAAAACTTGGGAAGAGCATAGAAATCATATAAAGGGTTATAAAATAAAGTAATAAATCATTAGTCCATCAATACATGCCAAAAATAAAACCATTTACTTAACTGAAGAAATAATAATATTTATGAATAACACATTATAATCACAAATCATAAAGGTATCTTTTGGAATCAATGCCATACATATGTTGTAGATTTACAAACTACGTAGGGAATTACATTTGGTATACCCATCAAAATATATTCTCTAATTATATTAGAAGAAACAATCACGTTTACCTCTGTCACATTACATAATAAATTGGAGAGCTATCCAATGATCACCCGCCCTAGGTTTATCATAGAACCACCCATATACATAATCAATCCCCATGAATTATAAAATATTCATAACACATAAATCAAATATTAAAGGAAATATAACATTTACATATAGTAAACACATTATATTATTTAAATATATTGATATAACAATTCCATTATCAAAACCAGTTTTGATACCAAAATATGTGAATGAGTATATGGTATTTATGTTCCATTTAAAAAAATTACTACTTGTGAAGCAATCCATAGATCAAATAATACGTGTGGGAGTGAAAATGGTAATTGTCAGCGCTTATGTTAAAAGAAAAATTATTTTTTGTCATTTAGTAAAGTGCCTAATAGGAAAATATTCCCTTTGAATGAAATAAAAATTCAATGGTGTTTATACACCATATAAAAGAATGTCGTTTATAAAACAAAATATTCCTTAATGAAAGGAGATTAAGACTAAGTCTGTTACCTCATGTCCATCTTCACTTTTTAATTATTACATCTCCAATTATTAAATTAATGTTCATTTAGATTTCCATAAGAACATTTTTCATTTTTATTATTCTTTTTATATTAGTTATTTCTCTGTTATAAACATTATGTAATCATTTACGTTAATAACGGTCGTTTTGTCGATATTTGATACATGAGTCCAAAATGAACTCTTATAATTACTAGTTTTCCATGGGGTAAAAGTAAATTAGCTCTAGAATGACATTAATGAATTATATTTCATATATATAATATATATCCAATATATATGTATTTATAAGAGTACATAATATTTGGAGATAATAAATGAAATGTACTGTTCATGTAGACGGTAATCGGTACGCTCGCATGAATGCTACATTCATTTATATTTCATCTATAATGGAATGAAAACCAAACGATACATAGTTATAATATAATTATTGTATAATATCATATATAATTTCATTAAATATATCATTTATAAATCCCACATATGGAATGAACATGTCATATCACCTTGAGGGGGCGATAGTTTGCACTTCCATAAATGAAATTATCGTGTTTACCCAATATGGAAACCATAAATGTATGATACAAATTAAAAATACAGAAGTATTTAAAAAAATATAAATATAATATATATCACATATAAATATTGATCCATCATAGTGGCCACCATGAGAGGCTATAGGATATAATTGAATAATCATCGTTTCGTGCGCTGGTAGTTTGTCGTCCACAGATACAGTATATTATTTATCCATTATATGGTGGTGTGGGTATGTTCAGTTCAAATACATATCATAAAAGAACCTAGTATATTGAGGATATTGGATTTTTTATAAAATAAAATAATAAAAAGGTTTTAGGGGGTTGGTGACGTAAAATAAAAGAAATGAATGTTAGAGAAGATTTGACCTTTGAGTCGGGAAACACCCTTTGGATGGAACAAAAAGGTTTTCCTGAAGTTATTTATGCCTAGAGTATGGTGGCTAGGTGGAATAGAGGGATATTCGGAGCCTAATTTTTTAGAGTTTTGATGATCCAAGTGGATCGATAGGTGTGTTTAAGGGGATATATGTGAGTGTATTATTTTTATAAGGGTGAGGGGCTCTTGAGAATATTTTAAAAATATTATCTTATTATATGATTGTTATAATTTGTAAAGATCCAAAACTCATTAAAGTAAAATATAATATGTCTGATGTTCGAGAAAAAATCATCCAATAAAAATTTTATAGGTTTTCAATATTGATTTAATTTGTTTAATCATATTTATTTAAATCATTCATTAATGAGGTAAACAGTACATCACTATTGTGTCATAAATAATTTTATTTATATGTTGTCTAAAAATTATAAATAATAATTAAGTTGTACTAAATCTATTTATATTTAAAATGAATATTTCTAGTTGAATAGATAACATATATAGCACATTGTAAGAATTGATTTACTAAAAGATATTTGTTTGCTTCATTTTTTACATTACTATAAATTAATTAATATAAAGTGTCATTATTAGTCATAAGTGGCTCTATGGGGTCCCCAAATACACCCAATGATGAACATGGTCAGACATGACTCATCCAATAAGGGTAGGAAAAGTGTTTTGGTAATTTAATATTGTTATAAAATTCTTTTTTACCATAAATTACCATGTTTACCTTTAACTGCAGAAACTAAATGTTAAAAGTTATTAATCACCAAAAATTATTTCAACATTATTTAACCACATTATACATAATAATAAAAACCATGTATTTTGGATTTTGGAAATTTAATTCACAGAAGTAGTATGATTTTATTTAAATGAAATATTTTGTTTTTTAACTACTTCTCAGTGTTATCACTATTCATAAAAAATTGACGGTTTTCAGAAAGATAAAAAAAATTCAGTCTAAGAAAAAATTGATATTAAAAATTCAAAAATGATATATATTTTACCAAATTCAAACCCTGTAATTTTCATTCATTAATTTAAAATTAATTACAGTTTTCAAAACAAAAAGCTTGTTTTTAAAAATAATCACTATCAAAAGATTAACACTTTTTGCCCAATTTCAAATTGAAATGACATCCAATGACCAAAATTGTATTAAATAGTAAAAATATAATCTAAATAAAATTTATTCCCAATTAAAAAGATAATCTAACCATAAAAATAAATTATATTAAAAGGCAGTATTGAACTAAAATGGTGTATTCTTTATTATTCATTAAAAATGAATTTTATTAGAAAAATACGAAACAATTACCCATATTATATTTTGATATCCCAATTCTAAAAATGGATTTTATTTTTTCAAATAGTACATATCAATGTTAACAAAAGAAGATTTAAAATGGGTTCTTCCTCAAAAGGTGGTAAATCGACCGTTAAATAAATATTACAGTTTTTATGCTTCAAATCAGATTCTTTCTTATGCTAAGCCTCTAGAATTTATTAGATAAAGGTAAAAACATTTAACTAACATTAATATTCATATTATAGTTAGTTTGGATCATTACAACAATTACAATGACTGGGTGTTAACTACTATTTAAAATAATAATATTATATTATTTTTTTCAGTATAATTCAACCTTGTGTGAAATATACGATTTAAAAGGAAACTATTTTTGTGTATCAGGTATTCCATAAAAAATAACATCCCCCTTTGATATAAAATTAATATTTAATTTAGAAACAATAATAAATATAAAAATATCATATTCTTTATTTACTTGGAATGTTACACCCTTCCCCCCTTTTCAAAATTGCGACCTCTCAATTTTTTTCACTTATCAATTTAATGGGGGGTAATTATCCCACAAAGAATTTTTAGATTTCTATGTTTCCTCTTGAACCATGTGGTTTTTTTCACAAAACCCTTACCTTATGAATTTCATTATTCCGCAACACTTGCTTTCTATGGTCAAGAATTTGGATTGGTTTTTCCTCATAAGTGATATTATCTTCTAAATGAACTACCTCTGGGCACAAAACACGAGATATATATGGAATATACTTTCTCAACATTGAAACATGAAAATAATTGTGTACATAAGGTAAACATGGATGTAAATCCACTCTGTAAGAAACTAATCCATCTTTCACTAGGATTTTATAAGGTCCAATGAACTTGTGACTCAAAATTCCCTTATTACCAAAACACATCAATATTTTATATAGAGTAACAATGAGAATGAAATGATCAATTATTTTAAAAGAATGATAGTTCCTCGGGTTATCGAAATATCTTTTTTCATGCTATGAGCTGTTCTCATGTTCGTTCAAACCAACTGAACTTATTCGGCCATCTCTTCTACCAACTCTGGTCCCATTTGTTTCCTTAAAACTACTTCATCCTAAAAATATGGTGTTTGATATCACTTCCAATATAATTCCTCAAATTGAGGAATTTATATACTGGAATTAAAACTGTTATTATAGGAAACATCAACCAAATAAATATTTTTTTCCCATATTCTGAGTAATCCATCATGCAACAACATAACATATCCTCTATGGTCTGAATTGTTTGTTTTGACTACCCATTTGATAGAGGATGAAAAGATGTAGTAAAATTTAATTTAGTACCCAAATAATTCTGAAGACCTTTCAAAAAGATATATTTATTCTTAGGATCACGATCATATATAATGTGGAGGGGAAATACATGTAACCGTAATATATCTTTATCATTTAACTGAGAATGTTGTTCTAGACAAAAAGTATCATGAATAAAAAGGAAATTAGTAGATTGAGTCTATCTATCAACAATAACCCAAGTTGTATTTTTTCCTTGAGATGTCTTTTGTAATCCCACAACAATGTCAATGGATATATTTTCCCATTTCTACTCTTGCACCGGTAATGACTGAAGCATCCCTTTTATTAACTACCACTATTCATTAACCTTCTGATAAGTCAGTCACCTAATAGTAAAATCATAAATATCTCTTTTCATTCCATCCCACCAGTAATACTCTCGATGATATATGCCCATCTCAGTACTTCCAGGAAGAACTAAAAATGGAGAACAATGTTCTCCACATTACAACTCTTTATTCAACATTGAATCACAAGGCACACATAATCTCTTCTAAACCCTTCGAATTAAATCATTATCAATGTTAAATTCAGGCAGCTTACCCTTCTGAAGAATCTTTATTTTTCTGCAAGTCAATGTCTTTCTTCTATTCTATATTTGTTTTGTCAGATAGAGATGATTTCACTGACACTTGTAACAAAACAGAGGAATTGCATGCCCCAACAACAACAATGCCAAAAGTTCATCCAATAAAAACCAAAGGATCTTCGTCCAAAATTATAATGGTTAATGAAGCATTAATTTTTTGACTCAAATCATTATACATGTTATTTTATTTTTCTGGATTGTAATGGATCGTGCTGTCATATTCCTAGATTAATTCCAACCATCTCCACTGTCTCATTTTCTTTTAATTTGGAGTGAATATTAAATTTAATCATATGTGGTCATAATATATTTTACACTTTAATGCTTACAAATTTTTTATCCAAAATTTTAATCCAAAAACCACAAAATCTTTTTCCAAATCATGTGTTGGCTAATTTAACTCATGAGGTCTCAACTGACGTGAAGTAGAAGAAATTACTTGATAAGTCTGCATAAGGACACAACAATGTCCTTTCAATGAATCATAACTATAGATAAAAAAATTCACCATTTCTAGAAAGTAAGTCCAATACTAGATCATTAACCAATATTCTTTTCAATTTATGAAAAAAATCATAACATTATTTTGTACAAATGAACTTAACACCTTTTTGAGTTAACATAGTCAGTGGGCTAGATATCCACGAAAAATATTCAACAAACCTTTGGTAATAAACCTATAATCCAAGACAACAACGAATGTAAGTTATATTTGGGATATTTTGGCCATTCTTTAATAACTTTTGTTTTAGCAGGATCAACAGTTATCCCATTTTTTGAAACAATGTGACCAAGGAATAAAATTTGTTGTAACCAAAACTCACACTTTCTGAATTTCCTATATAGTTTATTTTATTTTATTGTTTACAATACAACTCTTAAATGACATTCAAGCTCTTATTTACTTTATGAATAAACCATAATATAATCAGTGAACACAAACACATACTTATCCAAGAAATCATAGAAAATTATATTCAAATGATCTAACAATAAATTAGTTGTATTGGTTATCCCAAAATGCATAACTACAAATTTATAATGGCCATATCTCATATGAAATTTGGTATTCAGAATGCCTACTTCCTTTACATTTAACTGATGGTACCCTGAACTCAAATCAATCTTCAAAAAATATTGTGATCTTTGGAGGTAATCAAACAAATCATCGATATAAGGCAAATGATACATGTTTCTAACAATGATGTTATTCATAACTCTATAGTCAATGAAAAGTCTCATTGAACTATTTTTACTTTTGACAAATAAGATAGGGGAACCCTATTTTGATGTGCTAAGTCGAATGAAAACAATATCTAATAACTACTACAATTTCTTCTTTAACTCTAAATATTAAATTTGAGTCATTTGATAAGGGTGTTTTGAAATTGGATTAGCATCTGGAACTAATTAAACTATAAATTCGACTTCTCGATCTGATATAATACATGAAAACACTTTAGGTAAAACAGAAAGGTACTCATTTACCACCGAAACATCATTAATCTAAAAAGTTCCATTATTATCAACTATATGTTCAATGTAACATTCATTTCCATATATTAATAGTTTCTCCACTTCCCGGTATACTATCCAAATTAAGGGTTCAATATTGTACATAAGATAAAAATATTTCCAAAAAAAATCCAATTTAGCTATGCAGTCAATCTTAGCATGATAAACAGAATGTCAATCCATACTGAAAATAACATCAAACTCTATTAGAGGAAAAACAATATGGTTTGCAGGTAGATACTTTCCTCACACAAGGACAATGAGGTTTTTATAATTTCATTCTGTCTCAACATTTCCCCCCACTTTTTTACCATAATTTCAGGATTGAAATAATGAGATGGAATTCCATATTTATAATAAAACATCTAAAAAATTGAAAGAGTGCCTAAAACATGAATCAAACAACACATTGGTATAATCTGAAGAAAAAAAACAGTGTACCAAATACTACTTAATTTGATGGAACAACATCAACTGATGTAGTTTCAATGGATTTCACCACCCCTTTCTGCTTGTAGTTTGGATTCTTTATATCAGTTGAGTTCATTTTTGGAAACTCATTTTCATAATGACCCATTTCACTACACTGAAAACAGTTAATGACTGTAAATCTTATTTTGTCTTACAATTACCATGATATTTTTTAGTGAAATTATGAGCCTCATATCCCATTTTATAACATCAGTATCACTTAACAGAATTAAAAAGTAATTCCCAAACATGATTTTTACCCCAATTTTCAAAAACTATAAACTTATGTTTCATACAATCAATATTTTCTGAATTTTTTTTTCGCTTTCATCTTCGACCTTGATATTTTATTATGTTGTTTCTGAAAGAACACCATATAATTGGAAAACTCTATTTCAACCATTTCTACACATCGATCATGTTTTTCATATCTTTTGAACTTCCAAGAAGGTAAATCCCTTCAATAGTTTGGCATTAATCTTTAGTAAAAATGGTATATTTTAATATCAATATATCATATGAAGTTTGTATCATACCTTGATAGTCGAGTGAATTTTGCATCATATGTTACCACTCAGTCATCTTCCTACCTCAATTCCAGGAATTGTTTTTCCATTCAATGAAAAACCAAATTAGGAAAATATTTCTCAATAAACATACCTTTGAATTAATCACAATCAAGAGCATCAATCTCCTCACTATCCCTGAAATTTTTTACCCTCGACAACCACTGATCAGCTTCACCTTCCAAATAGTAAACAAAAAGACTAAATTTTGTATGTTATGAACACACCCTGACATCAAAAAACATCTCCAATTATTTAATTCTCACTTCAGCTAGCATAGGGTCAGATGATAATATGAATGATGGGGGATTCTGCCTTATGAAATTCTCCACTACTAACATGATTTTATATAGATGATCTGGATGATCTCATGCATAGATACCTCCACCATTTATAGCCTAAGTAAGAAGTCCTGTCACTGCAACAAATGGATCAGTTTCGATTTTGACCTTCTCATGTTGATGTTTTAGAAGGTTTTCATCTACTGGATATCATCCCAACATAGCTTCCATGTTTCCTCTGCAGAAAACCATTCTGAACAGAGAAATATTTTAGGCAAACAAACATGGTAATTTGTAAATTCTATATCGTTTGAATCTTATAATAAATTAATATAATGATATTTATTTAAAAATATTCTAACTCCTAATTTTGTCAAAACTGACCTTTCATACAAACTATAAGGACCCAACATTAAAACATTTCATAGACTTGAATGAAATGGATAATTCACATTAAGGATCTTTTCAGGTTTTGAGTTATATAGAATTAGGCCATAACTATTACATTACATCTCAAAAAATTATAAAATAGACACTTCTAATCAGTTTCCATTTTTTTCATAAAATAAAATCTCTTGAAAATGATTAATGTCGTGTTCCATGATTTAGACAGCATGACTTGTCCTTGATCCCATCCTTGACCCTATTCATCTTTAAATCCTTTGAAAAAATGTCAAAAACATGGGAAGATCATAAAAATCCAAGTAAGGATTATAAAATAATGAAATAAATCATTAGTCCATCAATACAAACTATACATATACTCTTTTACTTACCAAATGAAATCATAAGATTTATGAATAACACAGAGTAATCAAAAATCATAATGGTAATTTGTGGTATCAAAAAACTACCGACATTGTCGAATTCACAACTGTGTAGGGTGTTAAATTTGGAAAACCCATCACAATACATTCCCTAAATCTTGTAGGATAAACATTTTTTTTACCTCTCTCATGTTACCCAATGCATTATAGAGCTATCTTGGGCTCACTCACACTAGGTTTATCACAGAACAACAAGTATACGTAAACAATGCCCACAAACATTAACATATTCATAACACATAAAACAAACATAAAAGGAAAGATAAAATTTCTACATCGCAATGAAAATATATCATTTAAATATATTGACATAACAAATTCATTATAAAAACCATTTTCAATACCAAAATACGTAAAATATAGTATCGTATTTATTTTTGTTTTAAAACATTATTACTTGTTAAGGATGCCATAAATCAAATAATAACTGCTGTGGCGAAAAGGTTTGTTGTCACTGCATACATTAAAAGAAAAATTATTATTTTTATTTAATAAAATTCCTCGTATAAAAATATTCCCTTTGACTGAAATGAAAATTAAAAGGTTTTTATACACCGTATAATAGAGTGTAATGTATAAAACAAAACATTCCTCAATGAAAAGATATTGAGATGAGTTCCTTTACCTCATGTCTGACATGAGTCATTGTTCTTTATTCTTTTTAATAATAAAATAAAGTTAATTTATAATTTCATAAAAACATTTTCCAAGTTTAATATTATTTTTATATTACTTATTTCCATTTTATAAACATTTTGTAATCATTTAAGTTAATAACGGTCATCTTTTCGATATTTGCTACATGAGTCAAAAATGAAGTCCTTATAATTACATGTTGTCCATGTGTTCAAAATTACATTATCTCATGAATGATATTCATGATTTAGATATTATATATCTAGTATATATATATATTTGTAATAGTACATAAGATATGATGAAAAAAATAAAATTCACAGTTATTTGAGACGGTTTGTTGTACTTATGAATGAACGTTACTTTAATTTCTATTTCATATTTAATGGAATGAAAACATAATGATAAATTGATATATTATATTTCCACTATAATATAATACATAATTTCATTAACTCTATCTTTTATATGTCCCATGTATGGCATGAATGAGTCGTATCACTTTGAAGGGGAAGTAGTCCTCACTTCCCCAAATGAAATTTTTGTGCTTACCCATTATGGAAACAATAAAGGTATAAAAAGTGAAAAATAAAATATCATAGAGACAATATATATATAATATATGTCACATATAAGTAAATTTCTATCATAATGGCTACCAAGTGAGTCAGTAGGAGATAAATTAACAATCATCGTTTCGTGAGGCGTTAGTTTGTCATCCACAGAAACATTATGTTCATTAACTATTACATGGAAGTGTGTGTAAATTCTATTTGAATCCTTATAAAAAATAGTTTATTTAATATAATTGTTTGTTAATAAAATAATTTAATTAAAATAGTTTAGGGGTTTGAAGATGTAAAATAAATGAAAACAACTTAAGAGAAGATGTTACCATTAAATCGTGTAACTCCCGTTGGATTGAACCAAAAGGATATTTGAATTGTGTTCTGTCTATGGAAAGTCTTCTAAGATAAAGAGAGGGATTTAGGGAATGTAATTGGGAAGCGGATGGGGGATCCATGGGGCTTTAGAGATGTGGGTAATGGGTTAGGTGTGAGGGCCTTTTATATGGTGGAGGAGGGGGTCTTTGAGAAATTTTAAAATTATTATTTTATTATATAATGATTATGGATTTATAAAGTTCCAAAAATCATTAATGTATAAGATAATATGAATCATGTTTGAAATAAAATCGTGTAATAAAAATTGGATAGGTTTTTGGATATTGTTCTAATTTTTATAATCTTATTCATTTAAATCATTCTTTAATTCGGTAAACACTTCATCATTATTATGTCATAGATAGTTTTTTATATGATGTATAAAAATTATAAAAAAACCCCATGATGTAGGAAATATTTATATTTTTTAAAAGAATATTTATTTTTTATGAGATAACATATATAACCCCATATAAAAAATTAATTACTAAAATATATAACTCTATGTCATCTTTGTCAACACTTTAAATTAGTTAATAAAAAGTGTCATTTTCACTTTTTCAGTGCACCATGGGGTCCCAAAATCGACCCATGTATGCCCATGGTCGGAGATGATTCATCCAATAAGGTTAGGAAAAGTGTTATGGTAATTTTATATTATTATACTATAATTTTTTACCTCGAATAACCCTATTTACCTTTAACCGTGGTAAATAAAAGTCAGAAGTAACTATACGCCAAAAATTATTTTCAACTTATTGAACCACATTTTACTTACTAATAAAAACCATGAATGTCATATTTTATAAATTTAATTCAAATAAGTGCTAAAATTTCATTTAAATGAAAAATTTGGTTTTTTTAACTACCACTCAGTGTTTTCACTATTTCTCCAAAATTGAAGGTTTTCAGAAAAAACCAAAAATTCTTCCTAAGTTATATTTTACAATCTGAATTCAAAAATTATTTCGATTTTAAAAAATTTAAAATATTGAAGTTTCATTAATTAATTTAAAAATAATTCCCACTGTCAAAACAAAAAATGTGTTTCTAGGGTATAATAACTATCAAAAGATTGACAATTATTTTGTCAAATTTATAAGTGAAATTACATCCAATGAACAAAATTGGATTAAATGGTAAAAATATATTCTAATTACACTTTAAAACCAATCAAAAATATAATCTATCCATATAAATAAATTAGATTAAAAGATAGTTTTGAATTAAAAGCTATATTGTTCACTATTCATTAAAAATGAATTTTATCAGAAAAATACCAAAAATTTACCCTAAGTAAATATTGATATAATGATTCTAAAGAAGAATTTTATTTTATCAGACGAAACATATAAATGTGACCAAAACAATATTTAATGAGGGTTCTCCCTCAAATGTGGTAAATCAACCGTCCGTTGAATATTAAAGTATTTATGCTTAATATCAGATTATTTTTTATTTTAAGACTATAAATTTTATTGCATAAATGTAAAAACATTTAAAAAACATGTATATTTATATTTTAGTAAGTTATGTTCATTTTCTCCGTTACAATGGCTAGGTGTTAACTTTCATTTTAAATAATAATATAATATTATTATATTTTAATAAAACTGAATGTTCTGTGCATTGTATGATTTCATTGAAACTCGTGGTTGCGTATTAGGTAAGCCATCGAACATAGCATCCCAATTTAAGGTGAAATTAATTTTTAATTCACAAATATTAATAAAATTGAAAATATCAAATTCTTTATTTACCTGGGATGTTACACTATTTTATCATTATATGAATTAGTATTTGGAAAGTAGAGGGTTGAGAGGATTTTCTGTGGTGTAGACCTACATTTCAACAATGTCTGTTTTTTATTTAATGGAGTATATGTATATATGGGATAAATTTTTTGAATGGTTATTCCCTAGTTTGAGAACACCAGTGTTGTTTTGGGATTTTTAGTATAATTATGATTGTTCTTAGTGTTTGTGATGATTTGAAATCACGAAATGACTACACATCATGAAATTTGTATACATCATGAAATGTTTTCATATCATGTATTTTGTTGAAAGGGGACATTATTTGGGTTCAAGGCATGAAGATATTACAAATAATGATAAGTTTACTGTCAATAAAAGGTCTTAATCCATATTTTTATTCCAAGTATATGAGTTTTTTATAATAATTCATAATATTGAATTTAAAAATGTTATAGAAATAAATTCAATGTAATTCCCTTGATATGCGATTATTAGGGAGTTGTATATACGATTTATCATTAATTTTATTGTATTATCTACTCAATTGACCTATGAGCTCTCTTAAGTGATATTAGGGACCTCTACTACTTTGAATATATTCATTAAGTGATTAATCATTAAGGTTGTAGACATGTGACTCTCCAAGAATGTGATCTAATTATTTCATTATTTCCCCTGACTGAATTGGTAATGCTCTATTTTTTCTAATCCATTTATCTTTTGGTGTTTTCCCTTCAAGATATATAGTGTTATCATCATACTCGGGTTGATCCCATAATGTTTTTGGTGTGGTAGATTCATGTTCTATCAGTTTTTCATGACGTATGATTTTCTCCATCTTTCATTTTTGTTGGATGTGATTTTAACACATAGGAATAAATATCATGGACTCTATTTTTGACACTATATTATTTTTTGGTAGTTGGATCCAACTATGGGAATTTACAACCTGTGTTTGTGGTATGCAGTTCTATATTTATATAATTGTGGATGAATTATATTTTTATTTTTTAATAAATGGTATTATATATGAATTATTATTATTTATTTCCCTGTGTGGAAACAGTTTCATGATTATTGGTGGTTTTACAAATGGTTTTTTAAAAATTAATTCTATTTTTAATATTTTTTGAAATTGATTTATGAAATGCTTTTAAATTGTGGTTTTGATTAAATGGTTTAAAAAAGATATCACATGGAAATACCTGAGTAGTTTGTTGAAAGGTTTATAAATATTCATCATCCATAGAAATAAATTTGATATAATTTTTTATACATTTTACCATTCCTTTTTTATTTAATGTTCAATATATTAATATTGTTTTATAAATGCTCATTTTAGAACAACAGGGTGGGATCCTAATAATCCAGATTGCTCACACCTTATTCACCCCTTAAGTGGTGAATATATAATATTTTTTATTTCAATATAGTGAATGTAAAGGAAATATAGCGAGGTGGAAAGTTTGTTATTAGATACTTCTTGGTATATAGTTGTGAGATTATTGGAGTATGATGATTTTATCACATGGTGTATATATTTTTGTTATTGTTATCTCTGGTCGTTGGACATGTATCTTATAGATTATTTAGAAACTTCATTGTTATATCACTTCTGTTCATTTCCTTTTGGTTTTAATTTTTTTCATATTCTCTTTTTTCTTAATATTTTATTTATATATATTTATAGGTTACATGTTTCATTCATTACATATAGTGAAATTTTTCGTTCTAGTTTATTTGATGTCATGTTCTAGTCATCGACATATGGAAATCAGGAATTCCCTTCAGGTATATGTAACCTCAGGTATGGTTTAGTCATGATTTTGTATCTGATTTAGGTTGAAAAAAATCTATATATCATAATTTTCTTTTATATTATAATAACAAATTGTGTGCAATCAATTTTTTTTTAAAAAAAAAATTATGAGGCCAAAAAATAAACCAATACCCATGACATTTATAATGATTAAAATTAATTAATTAATTACAAGATAACAAATTAGATGATAAATATGTTACTTTATTATCAATTTAAAATCATTCAAGAACATTTACATTAATATAAATTAAATTTTTAGATAATTTGAATTTTATAATATTAATTAAAATATAAGTAATCATAGAAATATACTAAAATTAAACCATATATAATATTAATATATGAATTTTATAAAGTATATTCCTTTCTAAAAAATAAAATGACTTAAAATTATATAATTTAATTTAATGTTCAATTTTTATATATTGTATTAAATAACAATTTTAGAAAATAATAAATATTGATGAATGGATTGTAGTTAATTAATATTGGGGAAATATTTATTATCAATATAAAAATAAATTTATATTATATATATAATTTGAAATAAATTTCATGATGTGGTTATTTTTAGTAATTGAATGAAATTTTAATTCCTATCTTGTAATGGATTATTATATAAATGTTCAAAAAAACCAAATGTTTATTATAATGTAAACTACAAAACACATACATTTTATTTTAATTAAAATATATTCTACAATATTGAGGTGTTTCATTATACATCAATAAATTAAACTGAAATATTTTATCTATTAACTTAGAAATAAATAGTTTAATATTACATAATTTATATTATGAAATTCCAAATTTTATCAAGTAACATTTAAAAATAATTTAAAATTATAATGTGGGAAAAATAGTAGTAATAAAAAATAAAATATAATATGGGTTTTTAATAAGGAGGATGTTTTTAGGAATTGAAATAAATGACATGATAACGAGTTTTAGTGTAAAATTTATATAAATTTGAGATAGAGAATTTTCTTTATAATTATAAGGACCACAAAAAGATAAAACAATTATGGGTAAATAAGATATCTAACTCATTGAAATCCACTGAGAAATTAAAAAAGAAAATCATTCTCAACATCCATTTTAATAATAAAATTTGTAAATTTATTAACAATAAAATATAGTAAAATATAGATACATGATTTTATTATATCCAGAAATTTAATTCCATCAATTTTTTTAAATTATCTATCTTCAACATATATTACCTATAATTATAAAATTTAAATATTTTAATCATAAACAAAAAAAATTAAATATATTTTATGAACCATTAATGAATGATAACTCATTATATATGTATCTAAATATTTTACCAAAGTTAAATGGTTATGATATGTTATCAAATAAGGATAAATTTCCACGAGATGAAATATAATGTTAATATATAGAAAATTAAAAATTAATCTAATTTTTCAAAATAAAAAATTCCATAAATATTTTTCTTCATATCATTCTAATTTTATATCCAAATTTTAAACAAGAAAAAATTTAGAAAAATTCATCAATATATTAAAAATCATGTTTACATTAATTCCAAAACAATATAATGTCACATTTAATATGATAAACCAAACATGTTCTTACCTTTATCAAATATTCCGTTAAAAATGTTCTAACATAAATCGTATTAATACATAAATGAAAATATATATAAGATTTAAAAACATTAATAATATCATTTTTAATCCAAAAAATTAAAATAAAATTGAATATAAATCTTAAATCCTAACATGATATAAACATCATCAAGTATAAAAATATCACAATTATTCAAACATAAAAATTTCAATCAATATCATTGACATTATAACATTAATTTTATCAATATGAATCAACTATTAATCTAATAAAATAATTATTATTTGATCATCATTAATATATTATGAGTTATATAACACTTATTTATGCATCTTCAAGATATATATCCTTATATGTATACCTCATTACTTTATTATCAATACAATTTATAATATTAATGAAATTATTAATTAAATACGAATGTGAAAAAATTCTTCGATATTTTGAGATTATTATTACCTAAATATCATTTATAATATATTTCTTAAATGAAATATTCTAATCCCAAACCACAATAACAATACAATTCTCAATCATTCACCAAAATTTTACAGAGATTCAATATGTAATTCCTTAATAAAACCCTCATACAATTTAATATATGATTAATGTCTTAATAGTCAATATCAAAAAAAATTATTCATATATTCACGAAATAAATAGTATTAAAATTATACATCACATTATAATGACAATTATAGCCTATTCAACATTATTAGTAAAACCATTACCAGTATATCATTTTTGATCCTCCTCCTAAATTATAACCCTTATAAATTTATTTTCATGTTAACCATAATTTAATATTTTTGATCCTTTATCCTTACATAATGCATTATTAAAAAATTCCTTCCATATTTTTTTGTTAACGTATAGTTTAATTTTTCTAAGGAAATAAAATTTTTTATATTCAAATTTTGCTCATCCAAAACATAAATCTAATTCATTAAGATTTTTCCTCTGGTGTGTCTTGAAAAATTATCCATATGAATGACGATGAATCTTATTTTATAAATGATGATAATTTTTATTCACATTCTTCAAATTTATTACACCAATGTCACAACCCCAACCCGCATTAAGGTCACCTTTGAGGCCAACAATAAGTAAATTGTGAGAGTGACTTCTTGAGACCCACCTCCAGTATTCCATTTTTTGGAACAAGCACTAAGGGTATAATTAACATACAGTGGGAATAATTACACTAAAATAGATAATGTGGGGAGTGGAATAAGAAAATAACACCAATAAAAATATCCAAAAATATATAAAATAATTTTATACTAGAATATGTAATGTCATAAAATAAAATAACAACTGAAATGTGAAACCACATTTAAAAAATAATAAGTTGGTTTAGAGACTGCAAATCATTAAAAAATTATACTAAATCACGAAATAGTATTATACAACAAGATCTCAAGAATTATATTAATGATAAGAAAAATTTCAATGTATACAGGGGTATTCTAAATTGTATAATCAGTAGGATCCTCCCCAGAGACTGTAATGAAAAATATAATGAATGAAAAATATATAAAATAGAACAAAACTTGATTCTATATCAACTAATAAATTTTTATACAATGTTCCAAGCCACATAATGTATATAATTCACCTTGAAACGGAAATATGAGTTCATATATTGTAATAATGAAATAAAAGGTTACCTCACTACCAATTACCTACCTATTTTCATCAAATCGCCAATGTTTCATGTCATGAGCCATCACTCTGCAAATGTATGACTACCCACAGGCACCGAAATAAGTTTCAGAACAAGCACCACTTTCATCCCATCATAGTATATAATGTGTCAATATATAAACTGATATGAATATTTCATCAACCATATACATTATTTTTTTACCAAATGTTTGGAATTATACCTAATTACATCACTTCCCAAAGACATAGTAAAAATCGTAATACATTACATCACATACATGTCATAAATATAATAACCACTATGAGATTATATCCATTGATACCCATGTTGGAAATAATGAAAATACTTTAATGAACTATATAGATGTATATATATATGCGAAAAACAAATAATTAGTCATACTATCATATTAAAATACTAATAGATAAGAGTAATTGAAGAGGTTGTAGTCATCCATACATCCTTCCACCAGGATGTTAGAAAAAATCCCATCCTAGAGTTCAATGTGACCAAATCACCCTTATAGATATTTGTGCGGTAGAATATGATATAATAATATGTATTATATATAATATTTATAAATAAATACTATTGGAATAACCTAGTATTTATATTAACTAAGGATAACATATCTCGGGGACATAGATTCTATAGTTAGGGACTTGATATCATATATACACACTCCCATTTCAAGGTAAATATTAAATTATTTCTTTCATTTTTTTATGTTTCATTATCAAAATATATCTTAATAAATTAATTTTCCATTATAAATATTCCAAATTACATTATATAACATAGAAATTCAGACACAATCCCTCAGTAAAAAATCCAATCAGACTCTATGGAATATCATTATTATCACTTTTAAATTCTAGAAAAAATAACAACATGAGTTCAACATTATAAAACCTTATTAGGATTACATAATCCATGTAGTCTATGAATATGATCCTACAATACAATTTATTTATAACATGAAACAAAGAACATCATACTACCTCATGAAGTAGGGAATTGAATACAAATAATAAAAATCGTAGTCATCATCCATTAAAAGATTCAAATCTATTAAGCATCCGACTTTATTACATAACCATGTAAGGGAAAATTCAACATATTTGATTATCTCTAATTTCATCCATCGAACACACATGAATATCCTGATCAATATCTTTGTCACTAGTGTTATATTAATATACATTATCTAGGGCCACAACCTATCTTATCAGCCATGTCAGTTATGGTTATCCTAGGATCATATCACATCATATAGAAATATCACATCTAGGGAAAATCAGAAATAAGTTAAAAAATAATAATAATCAATTGATTAATATGATAATAATACAATGATTTCATCATTAACTTATAAATGGTCTATCAAATATCCCAACACAAAGGATTCATTCTTAATAAAAAAATGGGTTCACATGCACTATTTTATTTATCACTATAAATCTTCTAGTTTTATTAATTTTTGGATTAATTCATCCATTTATTGATTTTAACAATATTGAAACCCTAAGGAATCAGCAATAAGAACCAATAAAAAAATCAAACATTCAAACATATATGAAATGAGTTTCAATGGACTTTGAGAATGAAAAATATCTATATACATGTTGTATAAATTATTAAATAAATTCATTAAAATGACATACTTTTCATTATTAATTCAATGAAATCATTGAAGAGAACATTTAATTATGCATGTTATTTTGAATCACTTTTACTTTATCATATTTCAAGAAATAACATATTACAAATGTTCTGTATTATAATTATTAGGCCAATTAATAGATAAAGTTCATCTTTCAATAAATTAACATTTTTAAATGAATGAAAAATGATAAAAAAATGATATATTTAGTAGAAAAAAATCTAGAAAATGAATAGGATCCCTTTATCATGGTATAAAATATCAGTATGTGATCTCTATAACCATTTTTAATCTAGTTAAATATTTATAACGTTAATTTAAATTCCTTAAAAATGATATTTAGTGATTTAAATAAAATTGAACCCAATATATAATGGATTTTATTGTCCCCCACCTCAATGACATCATAGTTATTCAATAAGAACATGGCAACATGAAAAATCCCGATCACCTCCACTAAAAGTAGCTAAATATGTCCAATTATGGTGTGCCATAAATGTTCTAACAAAAAATAAATAAACCATATTTACTTATAGATGATCCATCATCATATAGAAATAGAAAGGGAAGAAAAATATTAGTGAACCATAAGAGGCCAATTGGGAACAAGAATTGAATCACAATAGATCTAACATAGATGGTATGGAATCAATGCCCTTTAATTGATTTCCAAATGGTCTCATAGAAGTTAAATTAGATTATAGGAACTATGAGAAGGAAATAATGGGGATTGCGAACACTAGAGGAAGTGATGGGAATTAATTTCATCGAATGGTTTATATTTATTGCATAAAACTCACATTTGCATCATCAAAACATCAATAATGTTTTTCATTAAAATATTGTTCCTTAACCACATAGCATGTATCCAAAACATTAAAAATATTGTAGATTTATGATGTAAATTCAAATGAACTCAATCATAAACCCATAAAACCCATTTAGTACATAATAAAAATTTGATAAAAACACTCATCATTACACTATATAAAACATATCACCATAATAACCTTATTAGGGTGTAAAATATCCATTACTCAAATGCCACTGGACATTCGCAAATCATCATAAATGTTTCAGGATATTGAGAAACATGTCATGAATTCCGGATGTTGGGTATATACTCTTATACTAGGTACCTATCTGAAATATCATTATATTGAATCCCAAGAAAACATGGAGTGAAAATGAAATGGTCATCCAAAGAGATACCCAATGAGGTTAATCTATATTGCCTCATAGTTGTAGATGATCAACAAATTAATTAGATGAATAAATATCAAATCTCCACAACCATATAAACCACTACATAAAAAATCACTCAGGGTATATTCCTCTAAAAATGGAAAGGGGGGATGGATAAAACCATTTCATAACTAGCAAGGATTGAAATGAATAACTATGTTTTTAAATATTTAAGAACTAAGAATATACTAGATTGTTTTACTAATAATTTTTCTGAATTCTGATTCCATGGTACTATCTTTGATTCCTCTATTCTTCTATTAAAAATAACCAAAGGAATCAATAACCTTCCTAACACATTCTTAAAGTGGACTTTAATCTCTATTAGACTCTCCCCATAGGCCATATAATTAAAGATATTTTTCTCTCCCCCATAAATGGTTTTATATTATTCATAAATGTAACAAAGGATATAAGAAATTTTAAATCCATAATGTTCTTATCTAATCATGGGGGAAAGATCAACTTTATATTCCACATAAGCAATGTGATCCAAAATCGAGAATGGCCTAAATACCTGGGGTGAAATCTTACTCCCATAACCAAAAACATCACTACCCATAAAGAAAAGTCACCTTTAACAAATCATGACCTCCAATAACAAACTCAATAATTTATATATTATTATAAATTTAGGATTTCATATGATTATATATTACCTTAATCTTTTATAAAATCACTTGAAGTACCTCTAAAATCACTGATGGGAGAAAATTTGTTCCCAAAAAAACCAATATTTTTCATTATTAGACCAACTATAATTAGTATCACAAAAAAACATGATCCCTCCAAACCGCCACTACTAGATCCATAAAATGGGAATATTCCAATTGTCACACCAAGGATGATTTCACTAGTATCTAAAAAATTAGTACTCTTATTCCAACATCTCCAAATTCAAGATTCATCACTAATAGTTCATAATCCACTCTCTATGAATATATGGATTCATATATTTTGTCACCATGTGACTTCTTGTTTAGTTCATCTTCAACTACATCCTGACATCATGAAGATTATAAAATTTTGATGTGGTAATCCTATATTATATATATATACAAAATCTATTATAAGTAAAAGAAATGAGGGTAGAAAAAATATATCAATATCTTAGGAATAATAAAAAACAACAAATTGTGTAACGATGATGTAAAGTATCTATAATTTCATGAGGAACACAACTTCCCCCAATTTTTGAGAATTGGTTACTTAGTAACTAACTTGAGTAAAAAACTATCATGACCCATAATAAATAATTTATTTCTACCATATTAGAAAATTACAAAATCTAGGACATTATTCATTATAGAAAATCGAAAAATATACTCTCTATATTAGAAAAAAATGTTGAAACTATCCATTTTTTCCGTTACATAATCAAAATATTTTAGACACTAGTAACTCGACAAGAACACCTCTATATTTTAGGTTAAGTACAAAATATGATTCAAAAACAAAGGGAATTTTTTTAGAAAACTACTACTACAGACATCAATATGAATTAATATCTCGCATTAATATATATTTATCATGGATACTCATGAAACTATTACATCAATATTTAATGTATTAATTGATACTCACTATTGAGTAATGAAATCCCAATGATGAAAATATTAGTATCCCTGAATTCCCACATATATACCTTCTCATATAGCCACTAAAGATGATGAACTCTAAACATGACACATAAATTATACATATGATCTATATGATATGTAGAATTCACATGGACATTGTTAACGAAAACCATCATTAACTTATCTAGGAAACTACAATAAACATCCTTTATCAACCACATGAACATATATGTATCATTCATCACAAAAAAATAAAATATAAATGAAAATGTATTTCCGATGACAACATAAAAAATTGTTTTTAGAATATAATAATCCTATAGTTGTATCTAATGGTATTATGAACACCTGTAAATCATTGAGATCCAAAATTATTCGTTTTGCTTATAGAATAATTAATCCATCCCATGAAGGAGATAGTTTTTCCCCACTATCACACTATTATATTGATGTTAGTAGATATAATGCTGAAAAATAACATAATATTTGTTGAAAAAAATATTGAAATCCAAATTGAAAAACTCCATAAAAACCTTTCTATAATAAATCATTGACTTCAAATAATATATCATACAACTCATATGAAATCATCCTATAAAGGGAAAATGAGATTGGATAGGATCTATTTCATATATTTATACCAAAAATGATTTAACATCTCATTACCTTGATCAAGTGTGTTTTCCTTTATTCTATGTTCCTTTATGGTTTTCAAATTATTTTATGTGATTATTCTAGGTTTAATGTAAACTAGAAAATAGGAACACGCTATGCACTTGAAGTAGACTTCGTTTAATTTGTGGTGGTTAAATTTTGTGGCTTGTGAGATCATTCAAGGAATGTGGAGATGACATCGAGAGTAAGTGTATGTGGTGCACCGGTGTTAAATATCATGTAGTTGTTAAAAATCAAATTTTCATTACCCGAGGCGATGGGGTTTTCCACATAACTTAATTGGTGTGGGCTACATGTTGTGACAAAGGGGTACACACCATGACATGACACACGCCAAGGATTAAGTCATGTATTATTTTATTTTTCTTGACCTTTTCCCTTCTAAACCACTTTTCACTCGACCCTAACATACTCCTAGACGTTTTTCTTAGGATTCCCTCCTTTTAGATTGATCTTATCAACAACGTTTCATCATTTGTTTTATATTGCATCTCTCCATGTAAGTGTTCACTCTGATTATACCTTGAGCTTTATCATGATAGATCTATAGCCTTGTGTTTTTAGATCTTCTAATCCATGTTAGATGTTTCTTTTTCCCCTCATCAAGATCCATTGTGATATCACTTATCGAAAGTTATTCCTTTGTTAGTTATGGTGTGGTGGGATACTGTTATTTATGTATTTAGGATTTCTACTATCTTCTATCAAAGTTTCTTCTATTTTGAATCAATCATTTGATGTATAGGTTTGATTATAGGTCCTTCATTTATTTTGTAGTTGGGTTTCTTTTGGTTTGGAATTCGTTGTGAGAATGGGGGTCAAGAAAATTGAGGTAGGTGGTTCTAAATATAACCTATGATAGTGAAACTATTTTTTCATTAAAAATTGATTTTTAAATTGATTTTTGAAATTGGTATGATTGATGGGAGTGTAAGGAGATGGTTTTGATGAAAAACAGTTATTTCTTTGCATTTGATAAAATTATTGTGCAATGGTTTTTAATGGTTTTCAAAACTTTGAGATGAGTATGTGAAAATGATCACATGGAATAAATTAAGTATTCTGGTGGAATCATTAGCATGAGGCCATCGTCCATTTATTTGTGATTATTATAGTGTTTTTAAGTGTTCATTCCTCAATTTTCTATGTGTGTTGTTCTATGGGACCGATATAGTAATTTTGTTGGGGTACAGTCACGAGATATTTTTTTGATTCCTAATCATGTAGTTCTAGGATCAATTTTATGAACATGATTATATTGGTTCGAGTAGTCTGCAACCTAGACCTATAATATTATTTTTTTTCTATGATACATGTGCTTATTTTATGTATTTCATGAAATTATGAGTTTTCCTTGATATGAATGTTAAAGGTTGAAGAAAATGATATGGAAAATGATCGTTGAAATAAATAAACCTAATTTTTATTAGAAATGTGGAAAATGGATTGTTTACTATGCTTTCCATAAAACTACTTTACCACTTATCATGCCATTTTTTAAATTTTAAATAAGCATGAATCCATTCTTATACCGAGAAATTCTAGGGATCACCTATGTGTGATCCTAATAAACCTGTTAGCTCACACCCTGTGCACCGCTTCAATGTTGTATAAACCTATGGTTGTCTTCTAGTGCTGGATATGAATGGACTCATTGTGTGTTGGTGAGGTTTATTTTCACTAGGATGGGTTATTGGTGATGATGTGGTTGGAGTACTTCCATTCCATTCATTAGAGTATTTTTTTTGGTTTTGAGTCCCTTGATGTCGGACATTCTTTTTGGAGTTTTTAGCTACCATTTCAATTGTTTTGTTTCTACTATTTTGCTTACAGTTATGAAATATTTATTTGTTAGTATTTGTTGTTTTTAATTCATCTACATATATGTTTTTTTTGTTGTTCAAGTAGGGTGAAATTGTTCCCTCGGTTTTCTCATTCAATTCTTGGGTTCTTGTTTACAACACATTAGGTTCAAGGATGCCCATCAGGTATGTGATGGATCAGATTGGGTGCCAGGTATTAGGGAAACCCGGGTCAGTTTATTATATTTTTGTATCAGAGGAGGTATGTCCTCAATAATCATTTCACGGGATGTCAGTTAGACTGGAGATAGGATTTTCACGACATGAGAGGTATGTTATGATGTGTTCTTAGCAAGCTAATTTTTGTAACAATACTCTGTTTCAATGTGATTTTTGAATAGGTTTCTATAGTGGTTCTTTCTAATTTTAAAATATCAGTTTTTTCTTATGTGTTTCTTAATTTGAACATAGATTTATCTGGTCATTCTAATGATTTGGGGTGCCGTAGTATGCCTCGAAGACATCTTCCACATGTTCTATAGGATGGTGGAGCTGATTATTCTCAAGGAGATCAAGAAATGGATCAGATTTTCATTAGGAATATCGTCCTAGTAGTCTATGTTGTCGATCAAGATGAACCACATGTTGAAAATGTAGTGGTTGAAGTTCCACCTGGAACTGGAGAAGAAAGTGATCGATTACGAGAGTTCATGCATGATAAGACACCATCATTTAAAGGGATGAATGAAACTCAAGATGTGGATTATTGAATAGATAGTATAGATATAATAATTGAATTCGTAGATACACCTAGTAATATCATGGTTAAATGTACAATATTTAGACTTGAGGGTTTGGAAAACGTTGGTGGGACTCCATAGTCCAGGAAGACAAACATGGGGGTTTGGAATTGAAGGGGATCAAAACCCTATTTTTCAATATTTTTGTATATATTCCCTGAGGTTGGAAAAATATCTAGAGCTCCTATCACTGTAGAAGGTAGAGTATTTTTTGTTAGACTACACCAACCGGTTTACTAATATTGTCTGTTTTTCTCTCGACGTGGTAAGGAATGACCAGCAGAAGGCACAAAAGTACCTGCAAGGTTTGCACCTGGATATTGGATCACATGTATTCATGTTGAAGCTTTTACCTATGTTGACATAGTGGATAGAGAAATGATGTAAGAGATGTACATGGCAGGAAAAGTCATATTTACTACCACTTCTCTTCCAACTAGTGATATATTCAGTGGCGCGATTAGGAAGAAGATATTGTAGCAGGACCATCGTCAGAATGGTGGAGGTGAGACATAGCATTGATCCTTCTATTCATTATACATTGTACTTATCAGTGTGCCTTTGACTTTCTAACTGTGTGGAATGGGGGTCACACCAGACGTTGTTGTCTTATTCTTGTAACGATGTGAAATAGGTGTGGACGTGTTGGTTATCTACATCATTTCTATCAGGCTATGAATATGACTCATTATGTTCAGGGTTTTTCATCGCCAAAGGCTACTATGATGTAGTCAGAAGCTTCAAAGTCTATAAGGATCTTACCATATGCCTTAAGAGGGAACCATTTACAACCTGTATATGAGTGTCTAATGGAATTTGATAAATGATCGTTAATATTGTGAGGTATGGTCCCTATTGAAGCTCTTGTACCTTATGTGTTGTTTTATACTAGTGTCCCTCACTTGTTTATATGTGTTCATTTTGTTAATATTCTTAAAAATCCTATAAAACTTATTCCATTTACAATAGATTTTGAAACACCTCTATGAAAGAGAATAGAGGAGGGTTTCTAGTGTCCTTCTTGTTTGTTCTCGATTTGTGACATAGAGTTGATCTAGTAATTTCTCATTCTTGATTTGGATTTTTGGACATTGTCATCGGTATAGATTGGCTTGTCACTCATCGAGATATTTTTTATTCTTATCATCAGCATGTTTCATTTCATTTTCTTGTTGGGAGCTTTAGTATGTTTCAGGGATAGTGGGATATGAGGTTAGGTCATGCAGGAACATCCTGACCAGAGCTAAAGGGGTTGTTGGATTCTATTTCATTAGAGCCCAATGACATTTCTTCTATTAAAGGTTTTCCTGTTGTAGTATGATACATTCCTGACATTTTCTTAGATGGATTATATGATCCTCTTCTAGAGAGTGAGGTAGAGTTCATTATTGACCTGCTAACTAGTACACAACCAATATTGATGCCTTCTTATCGAATGACCCCATGGGAGTTGAAAGAGCTCAATATTCAGTTATATGACCTATTAGAAAAAGGATTAATTAACCCTAGTGTTTATCCATGGGAATCCACTATTCAATTTTCCATGAAATTGGATAATTCATTTCAATTATGTATGGACTATCAGAAGTTAACGCGAGTAACGATTAATATCAATTATCTTTTGACATGTGGGGATGATTTTTATTGATTGTTTGAAGGGTGGAAAGAGTATTTCAGAGATCTATCTTTAGTTGGGTTATCATTAGCTCAATGTTTGGTAGTTAGATATATCAAAGATATCCCTCAATAGTAGGTACAACGATTATTAATATCTTGTGATGCCTTTCAGTATGACTAACAGACCTTTAGTTTTTATGGCCTTGATGGATAAGATATTCCACCAATATCATTACAAATTTTTTTTAGTATTCATGGATTATATTATATTTCATCCAATGTGGAAGAGTTTGAATGATTACCATATGAGATTGGTTCTAGAGATTATGAGAAATCATCATCTCTATTAAATGCTTTAAAAAAGTAGTTTCTAGATTCATGAAGAGATGTTCCTGGGGAACATAATTTTTTATCATGGATTATCAGTTGATCCAGAGAATATAAAATCTATTTCATCATGGAAGCAAACACCGAATGATATTGAGATCAATATAAGCATTGTTCATGATTGATAATACTGACGTATCATCAAGTATTTATCTAAACTTGTGTATCCATTAATTGATCTTACTAGGATAGTAGCGAAATTCCCATGGGGTGAGAAGTCCCAAGCATCCATTAATTAACTGTAATTAATTCTGAAATCCTCACATGTTTGGATCTTACTTGGTCCCAGTAAGGGGTATGTGGTGTTCTTTATAGCATCTGGTGCAGGTTTGGGATGCAAGCTCATGCAAGATTATTGTGTGGTAGCTTATGGATTTCGTCACCTCCAACCGCATGACAAGAACAACCCCACTCATGATTTAGAGATTTTGGTGGTGATACATGCACTTAATTGTTGGTGGAATAATCTCTATTGGGACAAGTTCATTGTTTTATTTGATTATAGGAGTCTGCGATATATATTTCCCTAGAAGGAATTGAATCCCTGACATAAATGATGGGTATAATACCTTCAGTTTATTGACATTAACGTAGCCTACACATTGAGGAAACAGAATTTACTAACGGACACATTATGCTAGAATGTGCCATCATAGGGTATTCTAGATTCAAATGAGTAGTGGAATATTAGAGGTATATTCACTTAGTGGGAGTTGTATTCTCTTGAGGATGTCTCGAGTATGGTTATGGAAATTGATAAATTGTCATAATCTCTCATATAGTTTATCATTAAATGTCAAAAACAAGATGATGAGTTTTAATGATTTTGGAAAACCTTTGTGGTGGGGATACAATTTTTGGTTACTCTATTTCTTCATAAGACATACTTCGCTAGGGAAAACATGTAGTGTCCCATTCATCAGTGAAATGTTTAGATTTTTTTATGTTGTATCTCTTCATGTTCTGTTTAACTAGGATCTACCGAGATGTACTATTACTTGAGATGGTGATTTTGAGTGGCATGTTATGATGTGTGACATTACATATTATGTGTTTCGATGTTACACCTGCCAACAGATAAATTAATAAAACTTCAAGCCCTCTGGTTTGCTTCTTCCTCTCCTAGTGCATGTTTGGAAGTGGGATGATGTGCCCATCTATTTTTTTGTTTTGTTGCGATGGACGCCCAGTGGGGTAAATTCTATCTAGGTGGTTGTTGATCAGTTTAAAATGCCGATGCATTTCATTCCAATAAAATACACCACTAATGTTAATGATTTATGTATGTTGTATGTGTAGAAGATCCTAAGGTTATATGTGAGTCCTTCTTCCATTGTTTTTAATAGGGATCCCCGGTTTCTATCATTATTATGGAGAATTATTCCAGATGAAATGGGGACTCATGTCATGTTGATAACAACATACCATCCTTAGACTTATATCCAGATAATTCATGTAATTCAGATCCAAGAGGATATTAATCTTGCATGTATCCTTGAATTCAGTGGATTGTGGGATATCCATCTTGGATTAGTTGAGTTTGTTTAAAAAACAGTTATTAGTCATTGATTAGAATGTATCATTTTGAGGTATTGTGTGGTCACCTATGTAGAACAAGACTTCGTTGGGTAGAGGTGGGTGAAGTAGATTTTTTTGGAAAATTTCTAGTAAAAAAGACATCCATAATGTTTCAGGAGGTGCAGCGATTTCTAGTTATAAACTAAAGTCAACATAAATCATTTGTAGATCAGCTACATCATCCTCTAGATTTTTATGTTGGATACTCGGTTATCTTTATAGTTTTCCCTTGGATGGATCACTGTCAACATGGAGTATATGGAATGTTGTCTATGATATATGTTGGACCATTTTCTTTCACTGAATTGCTTGGGAATGTTGCTTATCAGTTATTATTTTTGGCTTATTTGATATGAATTCATGTTGTTTTCCACATTTCACATCTTAGGAAGTATCACCCTGATCCCAATAACATTTTATGTTGGGAAGAAATTGATTTGCAACAGGATTCTTACAATTCTATGGAAAATTTTGAGATCATTACCTCTTAGATGAAATCCTTGTGTGGTATGTCAATATCATTGGAAAGTTTTCTACAAAACTCGGATTAGATTTCCATGAGGCCTAATAACACTAGTCATTGATGAGGGACTAGTGACATCATCTTTTTCTAGGGATTACATCTTTCAGATGACTTATTTATGATGAAAAGGATTTATGGTGGGTTGTTTGTAACATCTTTTTTACCTTAATCATGTATATTTCCCCTTTTCTAGGACCAATTATAGTTTTGGAATCCATTTATTTGAATTTTCTATGTTTACAAAAGACTGCAAAACATGTACACATCGTGAACCTAAAGTACACATCATGCACATGAAGATAGTTTCATGTCATGGATTGGTAGATAAAATTGTGAATGGGGAGATCATGATGTGAGTTGTTACATGTTGTGTATCTGAGGTACACATCTTGTAGTTGTTAAATATTAAAATTTTAACCCAAGGTGATGGTTTTTTCGCATAACATATCTAGTGTGGACTACACATTGGGACAACAGGGTAAATTTCATGGCCTTTCCTGTGCCCAGGTTTAAGTCTCACATTTTATTATTTCACATGGCCTTTTTTAAATTCCACACTATTGGATATCGACCATAAACTGCTCCAATGAATTTTTTAGAGGTTTCTCTCCTTTTAGATTGTTCTAATTGGCTTTGGTTCATCGTTTCTTCAATAGTGTGACTCTTTGGGTATGTCTTATCACTGATTTTTCCTTGATATTGATCGAGATATAACCCTATCATTTAATTACCAAATCCACTGATCCATGTTATATTTTTCTTGTTTTTTTCATCTATATCTGGTGTGATATCTTGTATTGATGTTCATTCATTGGCTAGATATGGTGTGGTGTACATCTTATCTTCAAGTACATTGGAATCTTTTCTATACACTAACCTTATTTCATGTATTTTTAAAAAGTCCTTTAGGGTGCATGATTAATTATATAACCTTAGTTGATGGAGATGTTGGGTTTCACTATTTTTGGTTTACTTTGGGGGCATCTACAACCCAAAATTTGAGTTCGGTGGTTCCATCTATAACCTTTGATAATGAAACTATTTTTTTCTTTTCAAATTTATTTTTACATTAATTTATGAATTTGGAATTATTTTTTGGTGGTTTGGAAAAATAATTTTTAATAAAAATTAGGGTTTCAATGAAAAATGGGGTTTCCATGTTTTTTGGTAAATTGATTGTGAAATGGTTTTAAATGGTTTTCAATGAATTGAAATGGATTTCTGAAAAAGACCATAAGGGTTATGAAGGGTATTTAGGTGGAAGGTTTAGCTGGAGTCCATCATCCATTTATTTGTTATTATCAATTAGGTTTGTCTTGGGACATTCCCCTATTTCTTATGTATGTTGTTCTCAGGGTAAAATATTTACATTTTTGTTGGATTACTCATGAATTATTCATATTCTTACTAGTCCAGTTGTTCTATGATCAATTTTGTACACATGATTATTTTTGTATCATTATTCTTCTACTTAGACTTATTATATTTCAAGGTACTATAATACATGTGATTCTATTTTGTATTTCATGACTTTCCTATGCTACCCTTGATATTATTTTTTTGGCCTGTTGAAAATGATGTGGAAAATATTCTTTGAAAATGATATCGATACATCTATTAAGAACTGTGGAAAAGGAAATGATTACCATGATTTCTGTAAAAATGATTTGTTGCTTATCATGCCGTGTTTTAAATTTCAAATAAACATACCAGAATTTTTATACAATGACTTTCTAGGGAACACCTGGTGGATCCTAGTAATCCTTTTATATCACACTCTATGCACTGCTTCGGTGGTGCGTAGACTTTTTTTGTCATCCAGTGAAGGAAAATGCAAGGCGCCTTTGTGAGATATAAAGGTTAATGTCATATGGGATGTGTATTTAGTGGTTATATGGTTGTATTTCTTCTATGCCATCATTAGAGTAGCTTTTTGGTTTTGATTACCTTACAGCCTTACTTGTCTTTTGGAGTTTTTTGAAACATGTTTTTTTTCTGTTTATGTTTTTTCCTTAAAGTTATGGAATATATATTTTCTAGTATTCCACAATTTCTTATTTTCTATATAGTTATGTTGTGTGGTAGTTCGAGTTAGCTGAAATAATTCCCTCTGTTTTATCATTTGATGCCCGGTTTCTTCTCGCCAGCCTATGGGGATTGGGAATTCCCTTCAGGTATGTGACAAATCAGGTTGGGTAGTGGGTTTCTGGCTTCCGGGTTTGGTTCATTACACATGATCTCTATTTATGGAGGAATAATACAAAATCCCCTATAAATAGAGAATGTTTCTTATTCAGAGACATAGTGGCATACAATTTTTGAACCTCCAATATGCTCAGTGTAATATTATAAATCTGGAAAATAAATCAATAAAGGCCCCACATACCCAACCAATGGTCTTTCAATCTAATGGAATATGCTATACATGTATAGGAAACATTGAACAAAAAAATACCTCTTAATATAATACATGATATCCTTTACTGAATACATTCATTGTATTAAAATGATGTTGTCATTTGTGGTATCAGTAAACATATGAATTCTCCCATATTTATATGGTCTTCCCAAACAAGATCTCACATTATCAAGAAACGTCATAGAAGTATACTTGACATGAAACAATCATTTTCAAATCAAGGGATTTAGAGGACCATACCCTTAAATTCCATTCTTATATGTAACTAAAATTTATATAAATTATATAATATCTAAATAACAAATCATAGCTTGAAAACATGTAGAACAATAGAAAAGTGTACCATGAACGATGTCTGGATCACCTGACACTCGATGTACTTGAACATGGCGACACCCATTTCTTGATACATGTAATCTAAACCACTATATACTTCAACATCCATGTTCGTGATATTCCCTCTAAAGATTAGGATCGTCTATGGAATGTGTACTACCTTAACTATCTATTCCCTTCTGATCCCATATTTTACGACCCTCCCACTTCTACATATTCATAAAACAAATCAATTCTGGATCTGGAAGTCGAACACATGGTTTATGTCGATTATATAGAATGGCAATGAAGAATGGATACTGATCTCCTTTTCCACCACCGAAGAAATAATATTCTAATCCCATGTAATAATAAATATATATGGCTCCCCTGGTGAAATGAAAATATTACTGAAGGGAACTACCAACATTCAAATGAAAAATCTTATATCCACGAAACATTTAACCACAAACCAAAAATTTTCATCATGATTAATCCTTATGAATACCCTCTCTTGAATATCTAGCTAGGAAAAGCGTTATATTAATATCATACGAGTCACAATAACTATGAGATACGTGAAAAATACAAATGTGTTGACCATCAGCATGATAAACTGATGTAATTATTATCCAAAATACCTCTCCGTAGACTCATTATCTTGGAATAGGTATTATTTATATCTTATAATTTTATTAATTTGGATCCCAAAAATTAATATTCTAAAAGTCCTCTATCAAATGGTAAGAAGGTACTGAAAACTATCTTCCTTCATGGTCGACGAAATAACCACTAGATATAATTTTTCCATGATCATGTCCAATGAGATAGTTGATTCTATTGGATACATAATGATTATGATCAAACACTACTCATTCCTTGACTCAATATTATCATTAGAAAAAAAACCTAGTGATCTATCCATTAATAGATTAAATGGAAGGCTATTTAAATCTCATGAACCCTGTATTCTAAAACTAAATCTAAAATGGGGTCATTATACAATTGAATAGTATGGAACAAAAACACATAGTGTTTCCTAGTCGATGTTTCGTAATCGTCAACCTCTATTTTTCGATGACCTGTTGCCACGTCTTCCTACTCATTTTCATCATGAACCTAAGGATGATGTCTTAATTAGTCCATACCTATTTATGATAAAAACTATTGGACACATAAAATAAGAAAATGATATATTTATCATTTATTAATAACTTATTTTGTTTTAGTTTATTATTTATCAATATATAATAACGTATACCAATTTTAAACACTGGTTAAAATATGTGTGATTAGTATTCTTTTCCTTTATATCTAACTAGAATATAGTAATAAATACTAATGCATACTAATTATTATTAATGTTATATGAATTTTATCGTAGTGCGTCCAAAATATAGATTTCTCATTCATCCTCTTAAGTTAAAATTTCTTACTAACATACCTGAAATCAATTCCCAACCAAAACATTTATTCTCACATATTCCTAACTATAATCTCCATCACATTATTTGACATGAAAATGTAATATGAATCTATAAAAACCCCTCTCACATATAGTTACTATATTAATATGGATAATATATTAGTGATATTGTTATTTTGACACCCTACAAAAATAAAGTAATAACCTTTTATTGGATAGCATGTATGACACTAACAATAAGAATATAAGGTAATGTAATATCCATATAAATTATAATATACATACTATCTATATAAGATTATATATATTTCAATCAATGAAAAACCGAGTTAGCGTGTGTAACATACAATATCGTCCTTTCTCGATAACCTGATTTACCTGAATGAGAGATCATAATCATCTGCTTTTATTACACATATCAATGGATTTCATCAAATGACAATTTGTTATTAAAATATTATAATTTACTATAATATAATATTACCTAGAAGTTATCTTAAAGGTTATGAATAATATTAATTAACATATAAACGTTTATGGTTTATATTAATAAAATATTAATTCATAGGATAAAAATTAATGAAGGAACCCATAGAATATGAACGTAATGTATTTATATAAACCAATTTTTTTCATGAAGCTACTTTATCATAATTAATTAATGTAATTATAATCAGATAATTATTATGAAGAAAATTTTAATATATATTACCAACCAAATATTTTTTATATTCATCCATTTGGTTTGATATTCATAAAATAAGAACAAACCCTATTTTACAGAAAAAATATATATAATTTTATAAAGTGTATTTTACACCATTTTAATGATGAACTTATTTTAAATATAAATTTGGAAACATTAATTGATCTAATATTCCAAAATTATGTTAAAATTTTGAATTTATACAAAAAAATAATCTTAGGATGATGTTTTGGTAATTTTATGAAAATATTAAATTTTTAATGAATAACATTAAATACGAAATTTTAAGTCAAAACTAAATTTTTATATCATTTAATTATAAAGATAAATTATGTTATACATTGGTTTTAATTTTTATTTAGATACTTTTCTTATCAATTTATAAAATTTATCTAATTAGAAACAATTTAACATTGAAATTCTTTATAAAAATAGAGATAATTTTTGGTCATTTGTACTCTCAAAACATGCATTGTCGTCCCATATATAGGATTATTTTTAATTTAATTTATGCCAATTATATGATTAGTATTTGAAAAAATGTTTTAAATATTTGGAATAATAATAATTTAAAATTTCTAACAAATTTAAAATTTTTTATTTACATAAATTATTAGTGAAGATAATTAAAATTAATTACAATGATTAATGTTAAAATATGCTTAATAATAGAATTAAAAATAAACCGAAGTCTTAAATAGATCAATAATGTAGTAAATATCAATTATATTAACATATGTAGACCATATAATCAATTATCATTACCTTGGTCAATTAATAGATCCACTAGCTGCATGATAAACTCTAGAGGAATTCTCTCTTCAAATATTTACAAGGGTACCACTCCACCACCACAATAAAAGGACATCACCTTTCCCCATTCCTCACACCTATAAAACAAGTAACATTCATCCTTGATCTAACCAAATATATTTCCAAAAATCTTACACAATATGTTGCAGCCTATCTTATTCTATAAATCCTCCGAAATATTACATTTTGTATACACCCAACGAAATTTCCCAACTAACAGATAACACAATCTCTCATGCTTTTTAGTTTCATTTCCATTATCCACTCCCTATTAACATAATATTCTATAATTAAACTAAAATAATATTGTCCTAAAAATATTATGATATTTTTATCCAAATTTTTAATCTTACACTTACAAACAACTACATCTAATGGGTAACAAACATAGTATTTCAATTTATGCTGAACTAATGCCTCACAAAATGATGATTGTTCAATTTTCCCCTACCACCTTTCAATGTTGTTATTGTGATGAGAAAACTATTTATATTTTTTATATATGATATTTAATATGTCATTATTCTTCTTTAAATTTATTATACATAAATTTAAACCATTTCATTTTATGATAACATTGTTTGAGAATGTACGCACTACTGCACCTCAAAGTGATGTGATTCATTCCCAAGATACGTGTCTTTTATATGTGATTGGTTATAATTAACTATAAGAGTCATTCAAAAAGTAAATAAGTTATTATAAATAACTATTTTTTAGGAAATAATATATATATATATATCATCTACTTTATTACAATTTCATAAACATTTTAAGAGATAACGTTATTTGTGGAAGTGTGGACTACCATGTCCTTGACGTGATGTAATTAATTTTACATAGAACAAATATATATATAATTATATATGTTTAAATAATATTTTATTTAATATATAATTATTATTATGGAATTATTTTAGTTACATACATTCCTTAAACAATGATTAGTTATAACTTGTATTGTTACCCATGCGTACGTGTGGCCTACCATCTCCATGATTGTAACATTGGATCATTCCCATTACCATTTTTAGTTTTTCATGTTAAATGATTAATTGATATATAAATATGATAATTATGTCACTTTTATTATTTAGTAGATTTTATATAATGACCCATTTGACCATAGTTCACCAATAATAGTGGTTTTGACACGTAATCCAAATTTTTTCAAAAACACTTTGCTTAAACAGAATCATTTAAGTAGTGTAAAGAAAACTGTAATAAGAGAAATAAACATAATTATAATAATTTAATATTTATGAAGAAATTATAAAATTAACTTAAATATATTATACCTGATGTTAAATACGGTCAACATAAAGCAAACACAAGGTAAGAGGATTTAATATCACTTTTAAATTCTATGATATACACGTTATGTTTTCCAATCATTATTTTGTGTGGTGTATATAATTAAATGATTTTATTATATGTATCTTATAATTAAATATGATTGTATTAAATTTTCAATTTTATTATAGTTATATTATGGGGTTCACGATTCCAGATTTCCCAAATTGGTAAAATGTATTGTCACAATTTGACATCTTTGATTTCATGTTTTATTATGAACCTAAACTCATTTATGAGGTGAATATATTCCTATTTTACATGATATATTTTGAATATCAATATTATCATGATATTATATTCATAATTTAATTTTTTTTCTTACATGGAGAGTATGATACCGGTTACCAAGTAATAAGATTTTATTAAGACAATCTCATCTCTTTTTAATGATTATTTACGTTTATACTTCCTTTGATGAAATATTATGATCCATCTCCCATGAACACTCATGTGTTTCCTTAACCTATATAATTTTCTAATATAATCTTGTATTGGAACCATGTTATATTATTTCATGCATAAGTTTGTTAAGAATGTACATCTAATAGAGCTTGTCATTACCCTCTCTCTAGTCATAAATATATGCACAACAATGTTTCTCAGAAAGGGTTTACAAGAATATTATTCAATTCCCACATAATATTTTAAATAAATTATTACAATTTTTCCTTTTACCAATATATTTAATGTTATCATTACTGTCACCTTCCAAATTTGGAATTTTCTACCCTTTATCATATAAAATAAATATTCTTTTTAACAGGGATTACATGTAATAATTCATCCACATTTACTTCATTGAAGCCTAAATTTCAATTTAAATATGTTTAATTATATATTTTTTTATGTTATATTCAATGAATAATAATTTAAGAAGGTTTTTTAAATATAATAAATATTATCCTCAAGAATATTTTTAGAAGTTGTTCTTTTATTTCATCAATGAAAATAACCTTATATTTTATCCCACATTGGATGAGTTGTGTCAATACCATCCTTATTCATCCTCTGTAAGGTTTATTACAGATTTGGCTAAGGATTTTTTTTACATTAACTTCCTTAATTAATTTTACAGTCACATTGAATTATTCAATACTTTATTATCCATGACCATTTAATTTCACATAATTATACTTATCATTAATTGTGGATATTACTATTTCATAAACCTTATACTATTTTACATATGATGCCTTCATTAACAGTAATTAGATTAAATTGTAATTATTTCTAAATCTATATTTCTCATCCAATATTGTTATTTGATAAAGCATATTATTATTCAATATAATTAATGATTTACATATGTATACATGGGTTGTGGAATGGATGATAAAAGACATTTATTGGATCTATAGCATCGTGAGATGATGTACATGGAAACCCACCTTATATTAGTTTTTATATAACAGTTAATCCATATTGTGAATTTTCTGGATGGTAGTGGTTCCATGTACCTTTGAAACATGTATTACTACAATTTAGAGCTTATTTTACATTATTTTTAGTTATTATACATCAATTATATTTTTCATGGACAAATCTATGGATAAATATTATTTTAGTTCATTGATAAATGGAATGTGTTTTTGTTTCATACCTAGACATATTTATTTTCCCTTATCTATTTATTTTACTGGTATGTATTTCCATTTATTTACCTTTCCATATTGACTATTATCATTGATTCATTATTTCTTCTACTATATTTTTTCATTAATCATATTTGAGTTCAACCTATTATATTTATTTCCAAATGTATCTAAGAAGCATACTATGAAAGATATATAGGAATTTACTAGATGGATTATACCTAGCCTCGATGTTGTTTATTTGTTTTGAAGAAAAAATTTTGTAATTACTGTATCCATTTTTTAAATCCATTCTCATTTATGTATCTGGTTCTCCAGGAATAAAAAATTGATCAGTCCCTCAGGGTTTCATTCCATGTCATCATGCTAATGAAATTTATTGAAGTTTCCAGTTCTAGGATATCTAGGTATGGTTTCTATTATTTGGTATCAATAGAATTTTAGTATAAACCTTAGGAACTTGATTTATAAAAAATATGTTAGAGTAAATATCCTATAGGGAAAAATATAGCACAAATATATATCCAAAACAAGGAATTTTGGTGATGTATATATTTTGTGGGTCTTCATAGAAATACATAACTATCAATATTATTGATGGGAACATAGTTCTTAAAAAGATTCACTTAAGAGTAAAAAATATAACATGGTGTTCTAGGAAAAACTCAGGGTGACCAGGTACATAGCAATGAGCCTTAAAGCACACTCGGTTTGAAACTACCAATAGATATTCATAATATTTTCTATTATTTCTTTACAAACCATTATTTGAAAATTGAATAAATTTTTACAATGAATAATAATGGTAAAAAATAAGGTTTTTTAAATTCAAAAATAACCTATCATGATTTAGATATGTTATTGATATGTATCCACTTTTCACACTATCAAAATTTTTTATCACACAATTCTTTCTGGTTTTACTCAATGTCTAGAACCCGAAGGATTCATGTTAACATTAAACATGATGGACAAGGTATTGGAAATGAAAAATCAAATTATGTGTAACATCCCAGGTAAATAAAGAATAAGACATTATTATATTTATTAAATGTTTTGAATTAAATATTTATTTTAATTTAAATGGGGTGTTATGTTCGATAGCGTACCCGATACGCAACAACGAGTTTCTTTGAAATCTTATGTTGCACACTAATAATATAATAATATTATTTTAAAATGGTAGTTAACACGTAGTCATTATATTAGAGGTAATGAACAGAAATAACTAATATATGATTATATATGTTTTTTAAATGTTTTTACATTTATCCAATAAAAGATAAATGGTGAATATAAGAAAATAATTCAATTTTCCGCATAAATGCTCTAATATTCACTAAATGGTCGATTTATCCCCTCTTGATGGTGAACCCTATTTAAATATAGTTTTTTCACTATTATAAATTCTATTAGAACAAATAAAATTCTTCTTTAGAATTTGTATTTCAAAATTTACATTGTGTAAATTTTTGGTATATTTCCGATAAAGTTCATTTTAAATGAATAGTGAAAATGTTGTATTTTAATTCAATACCTCTTTTTAATCAATTTTTTTATATTATTAGATTATCTTATGAGTTTTTTTTAAAGTGAAATTATAAAATATTTTTACCATTTAATCCAATAGTGGACATTGGAATTTATTTCACTTTTAAATTTGACTTAAACAAGTGTCAATCTTTTGTTAGATATTGCTTCTTAAAAACACGCTATTTGTTTTGGCAGAGGGAATTAATTATAAAATTAATTAATGGAACATATATGATTTGAATTTTGTAAAATACACATCATTTTTGAAATCGGAATATCAAATATAGCTTAGGGTGAATTTTTGGTATTCTTTTGAAAAACATCAATTTTTGATGAATAGTAAAAACCACCAAGTGGTAGTTAAAAAACTGATTTTTCGTTTAAATGAAACATTACCACTTCTGTTATTTGAATTTAAAAAATCCAACATACATGGTTGTCATTAAGAAGTAAAATGTGGTTCAATGGGAATAAAATAATTTTTTGGTAAATATTAACTTTTATGTTTTATTAATATCAATTAAAGATAATTAGTGTAATTTAAGGTAAAAATAATGTTTTAATAAAATGAAATTAACTTCAAACATGTTCTACCCTTGTTTAATGTTTCATTTCCGACCAAAAAAATCCATGGGTCAACTTGGGGACCCAATGGAGCCACATGGGTATGAAAATGCCATTAATAAATTTTTATTTAAAGTTAATATAAAAATGTCAAAAACATATATTCTTTTACTAAAAGAATTTTTACATGGGGTTATAAATGTCATATTTTTGACTATAAATATTGATTAGAAATATAAAAATATTTCCTAAATCATGATATTTTTTTATAATTTTTATAAATTAAATAAATTAAAATATTTATGACACAATGATGATGCAGCGATTTCCAAATTATTTAACGATTTAAATAAAATTAAAAGATAATGTAAAATATAAGACCTAAACTTGTCAAAAACCTATTAATTGTGTGGATTTATAATTCTTATCAACGTATCCTTGAAATATATAATTGTGGGACCTTTAAAATCCGATTCTCATTATAAAATTATGTAACATTTTATAACATTCCTAGAGTTCCCCTCATCTCCTCTTATAAGAGGCCCACACCTATACCACCATACCCATACCTCTCAACACTTTGGATCGACAAATATCTGCTCATTTTATCTCTCCACATCCCTCTCCTCATCCTAGATGACTTACCTTAAGCATAAAGCTCTTCAAGAAACCCTTTTGGTTAAAACCAAGAGGAGTTACCCGATTTAATGGTAATGTCTTCACTTGTGTTCTTTTGTTTTATTTTGCTTCTCCAACCCCCTTAAATATTTCTATTCCTTTATATTGTAAAAATAAAAGTATATTCAACATACTAGGATGTTTTTATGAGGTTTATTCGAGCCACACTTACACACACCTCCGACTAATGGTTAAAGAACATACTATTTCTGTGGTTGGCGAATTTCTGCCTCACGAAACAATGATTGTTCAATCTTTTTTTAACACATTTCATGGTGACCATTAAGATGTCAATATATTTATATATGATATATATTATTTTTATGTTTTACTTATGCTTCTGTATTTTTAATTTATTTCATACCTTTATGGTTTCCATTATGGGTAAACGCGATATCTTCATTTTGGGAAGGGCAGACAACCGCCCCCTCAAAATGATTTGATTCATTAATGACATATGTGGGATGCATAAAGGATGGAGTTAATAATTTTATATATGATATTATAATTGAATTATAATATACCTATATATAATTATGATTTCACTCCCTTAAATATGAAATAGAAATGAAAGTAATGTTCATGTGTACATACGGCTTACCATCTCCATGAACGGTGCATTTCATTTCTTACCTATAAATGTTATATACTATTATAAATAAATTTATATGATGGATAAATATAATATATATGATATCCAAATAATGAATATAGTTCTGGATATAATGAACCTTTGACCACATGTACAACATGTAATTTTAAGAAGTCCATTTTTTACAAAAGTACCAAATATCGACAAAACGAACATTATTAAATTAAATGAATACATAATGTATATAACATGAAAATATGTGATATAAGAGGAATAATATGCTTGAAAAGGGTTCTTAAGAAAGAATAAATTAACACTAGTTTATTATTCAGGAGATTAAAGAGAGATCGAGTCAAGTCGGACGTGTGGTAAGGGACTTCGTCTCAATCTCCTTTCATTGAGGCATATATTTTTCTAATAAGTGGGATAAATACACCCACTTATTTTTATATGTAATATTGCGAGGACGCAATTCTCAAAAGTGGGGAAGGATGTAACATCCTCGAAAAATAAAGAATAAGAAATATTTAATTTTTATTAATATTTGTGAATTAAATATTAATTTTACTTTAAATGTGTTTCTATGTTTAATAGGGTACCCGATACAAAACAATGGGTTTCTTTAAAATCATATTTTTCACACTAATAATATAATAGTATTATTTTAAAAGGAAGTTAAATTCTAGACGTTTTATTAGAGGTAATGAACAAAACTAACTACAATATAATTATACATGTTTGTTAAATGTATTTACATTTATCCAATAAAAGATAGAGGCTTAAAATATGAATGAAACTAATTTTAATCATAATTTTAATTAAAAAGTCGATTTACCGCCTTTTAATGGATATCTAAAGGTAATATAGGTTTGGTAATTTATATATGTTATATTTGACCATATAAAATTCTTCATTATATTTGGGACATCAAATTTTACTTTGGAATTTTTTTTGTATTTTTCGGATAATGTTCATTTTTAATGAATATTGGAAAATATTAAATTTTAATTCAAAAGTTCCTTTTAATCTAATTAATTTATATGTTTAGATTATCTTTATAATTGGTTTTAAAGTGTATTTATAATATATTTCTACTATTTATTCATATTTTGGTCATTGTAATTTATTTCACTTTGAAATTGGACATAAATAAGTGTTAATCGTATGATAGTTATTATTTCATAAAAGCACGCTATTTGTTTTAACAACAGTAATTAATTTTAAAATTAATTAATTACAATTTTATGTTTTGAATTTGGAAAAATAAACAATATTTTTGAATTAGGAATATCAAAGATAGTTTAGGCTGATTTTTTGGTAGTTTTCTGAAAAACATCAATTTATGATTAATATGGATACCACTTAGTAGTAGATAAAAAAACTGAGTTTTTTTAATTAAATGAAATTTTACCACGCCTATGAATTTAATATAGAAAATATAACATAGATGGTTGTTATCAATAAGTAAAATTTGGTTCAATAAGATGAAATTAATTTATTATGAATAGAATCTTTTGACTTTTATTTACCGGGGTTAAAGGTAAATAGTGTAATTCAAGGTTAAAAGAATATTGTAATAATTCAAAATTACATTAACAATTTTCCTAACCTTGTTTTATGAGTAATGGATGAAAATGGGCATCCTTGGGTCCATTTTGGGACCCCATGTATAATCTTATGAAATATAATGACAATTTAGATTAATTAATTTAATGTCAAGGAAAAAATGGAATTAACAAAAATCTTTTAGTAAATTAATTTTTATATGGGGTTATAAAAATTATCTTTTAGACTATAAATATTTATTAGAAAGATAAAAATATTTCCTACATCATGGAAGTATTTTTATAATTTTTAGACATCAAATAATTTAAATTATTTATGAGACAATAATGATGCAGTATATACCACATTAATAAAAGATTTAAATAATTAAGATTATAAATATTAAAATAAGATCCAAAACATGTCCAATTATTATTGGATGATATTATTTCAACTATGAGTCATCTTATATTCAACAGTAATTATATTTGGACCATTAGAAAACGAATATCAATATATAATAAAATAATATTATCAAACTTTCCTAAAGATCCCCTCTTCTCCCTTATAAAAGGAGACCACTTCTAACCAATTCATCACACATATCAAGCCATTAGGCTCGTCCAACCTATACCAAATTAATCTCTCTAAAACCCTCTATTCAACCTAGAAGCATTACCTATGTCAGAAAGAACTTTAAGAAGTCATTTGGTTCAAACCAAATGGAGTTACCCATATTAATGGAGATTAATGAACAATCGATTCATGTCAGACATGAAGTAAGGCAACATCGTAAACCCAATTTCCGTTCGTTTGGTTGATATTAAAATTCTTTTTTAATTCATTCCGTGATTATGTGTGAAATTATTTTTTATTTATTTATACTTTCTTTATGTGTGCTTATATGGAATACACATAATAGATTAATTTTATTTATAGAATGATTATTGTGAGGGACTTCGTGTAACGCCCCAGCCCCAGCTGCCCATAGTCGGTGCATTACTTCGTAACATTGGCATGATCACAAGAAAGATCAAATCTCGAAAGACCGATTGGTTTAGTAGCCTTGGAAACACTAGATATATTTATAAGGTTTACATTACATCATTAAACGAAAAACTACTACGACAACATATTGTCTCCATAATCCACACTCATATCCCCACATAATATCCCTGCAGGTCATTCATAATTTACTTTTTCACTTCCTGAGAAAAATAAAACATAGAAAAGGGGTGAGCTCAAATGCCCAGTAAGGATAACAATATAGCGGAAACTTTCATAAATAAGAATAAACATTTAAGGCAATGTATAACTAAAACAAAAGCCTTTAAAACATGAACTTTCAGCATAGTATGGCATAAATGAAATGAAATAATGCCATTTACTTATTCACATGGTTATTCTACTAATCGAATAATCACATGAAAAATCAATAACCACTTTCATAATGATGGAATGCATAATGCCAGACTATCATAACCACATAGCCAAGGCCTCGTGCCAAGACTACAAATAAGATTTTGTCAAGGCCTTGTGCCAAGACACTAGTTTGTCTCATGAGAACTACCGATGCATCGAGGAGCTATATCGGGCTCCACCCGTCACATATTAAGTCCAATGCATTCCCATATGAAAAGGTTTAAACATAACATAAACATTCGTATTAAAACTAGCATACGAAATGTCAATACTTTCACCATAAACTATGAATGGTATAAAAATAGCACATCCACAGTCAAACATATCACAAAACCTTCAATACAATATAGAAGTTTTGTATCATAATAAATCAACTTCAAATAATCTTAAAATCCATCAAAGGATGTTGACATAGATGAAATCAAAAATCTTTTTAAAGAAATATCTCCTTTTATTTTGAAATAATTTAAGAACCATATAAAATAAAACATTTTCTTTGAAAATATTCTTATAAGCTTGTAAGGGAAGTTTTGAAGATTTTATAACGGTTGAAATTAGCCGCACCCGCCGTATAAGTTTAAAAAAAACGTTCTTACCTTAATTCTGTCGAAAAGGTTAAAAATGACCTTGTTTTGAAAACGACGGAAAGATTCCTTTATAAACCACTTATAAAAAGTCAAACAAGGGTATAAATGACTTTAACCCATATTCTTGTAAATAATAAAAATGTTTTGAAATACATTTTGAAGAAACATGGATGTGGATGAGAAAGAGATCCCAGTAGATTATTACAAATAAACAACCTCGGATAATGAAGAGATTGTGAAATAACCCTTACCTTGTACTTTTCCTTGGTTGGGGTAGGTTAACCTCCTGTATAATGGTGAAATAATTGTTATTAAATTATAAAAAAATCATATATATTAATATGATATCATATATGATCTTTTAACATTGATTTGTTAATAATATCTTAGAATTATCGTCGTTTCGGGTGTTAACTTACTTGTTTTCTTTTATATCTTTTGTTACGTAAGACATGTTTGTAAAGGATAGGTTGTATATTATTCATATCCAGAATGATATCAAGTCCTTAAAAATAATTTTTAAATCATCAAATGATAATTATACTTGAATGGATACGATGGAGAATGAATCTCATCGCGTTCGTGGAGACGGTAGTCCGTACGTACGCACGAGCGACAATATCATTCTTTTGATATTAAAATAATATATAAATGGATGGTATATCATATATACAGAATCATTAACATGTTATATTTATTATTTACATGAGTTACACATCATTATTATACCCCTCCAAATAATAATATATTGAATAACAATTACACCACGACGTGGAGACGGTAAGCCGTACGTACGCACGTATGGTGACATGTTATTCAAAGGGTGGATAGAATACAGAATATATGGTTTTACCATATTTATAATAACATCACAGTATATGTAAGATACTGGAGTTATTATTTTAGAATGGTAAGAACAAAGAAAGAGGAAGTGGAAGAAGAAAGGAACTTGGAAAAGGGTGGTGAAATCATTACCTCTTCTTCGGGTTCTTCCTTTTGATTTGATCAAAAGAGATCCATAGGTTGGCTTTCTGATCAAACTAAGGCCTCTAGGTTGTATTGAGGGATGTTGGGAGAGTATTTGGGCAGAGTTTGGCCGAACCAAAAGGCTTTGAAGGTGTGAAGAAATGAGAAGGAGGAGTGCCCTTTTATAAGAGGGGTGAGGGGAACCTTTGGAAAAGCTAGAAATATTAATTTATAATAAATTCATATTCGGTTTCTAATGGCTCCAAAGTTGATTATTCAAAGGTTAAGGTGGGGATAGGTCTAAAACCACTCAACAAATAGAATTTAGACAGGTTTGGGTACTTATATTAACCTTATCATTAAGTATTAACTCTAAGTTAATTAGTTTCACTTTTACAATGTCTCTTTGTATTTTTATATAATATGGTTAATAAACTTACTATATACATCCAAGCGACCCCAAAGTGGTCCATTAATGATGCAAATATCCTTATATAAGTCTCTTGGCCGAACCTTAGATTTTTAGGAATTTAATATCAATTAATAATATAATATTTGTTTTAAAAACTCTTTTTTGTCAATTTTGACACTATTCAATAGTTGATTTTTGTGAAACTCATAACAGATTGATTACTTCGAAAAAAGTCAATTAAATCAATCCTAATATATCATATTATCCTAGAAAATTAGTTTAATTCATTAAAAGTATCATATTATATTTTTTTGGGTATTTATAATATCAATTATTTTAATTTTTCACTATTATAGTAATTACTGCATCATCATTGTGTCATAAATAAAATAAATTATTTAATGTCTAAAAATTATAAATAAAATATCATTATGTAGGAAATCTTTTTATCTTTCTAATTAATATTTATAATCTAAAATCCAACTTATATAACCCTATGTAACAATTGTTTTTCTAAAAGATATATGCTTGTGTCATTTTTGTATTCATTTTGACTTAATTAAAATAAAGTGTCATTATCACTTACAAGTGGATCCATGGGGTCCCAAAATCGACCCAAAGATTCCCATGGTCGACCATGTATCAACCAATAGGGTTAAGACACGTTTTAGGGTAATTTAGTATTATTATAATATTATTTTTTAACCCTTATTTACCGGATTTACCCTTAACCATGGTAAATAAAATATTTACCGCAGTAATTATTCAAAATGTCTAAAAATAAAAGTTACCTATTTACACAATTTGAACATCCTGATTCCAAATATGGAATCCATTTTTCTAAATTCAAAACACAGAAGTGGCAGAAATTAATTTAAGATTAATTCCCGCTGTCAAAACAAAAAGCGTGTTTTTAAGAGATAATAACTATCAAAAGATTGACACTTGTTTATGTTCGGTTTAATTGTAAAATTATGTCTAATGACCAACATTATATTAAATTGTAAAAATATATTCTAAATATACTTTAAAACCACTCAAATTCATAATTTATCACTATTAATTATTTTGATTAAAAAAGTTGTTTTTAATTAAAATTTAGTAATTTTCACTATTCATCAAAATATGAAAGTTATCCGAAAAGTACCAAAATTTCACCATAGGCTAAATTCGATATTCCAAATCCAAAAATGAAGTCCATTTTGAAATATAAAATATATTTATTTTCAAAAAGTAGGTATTACTATTTATAACGGCTAGTTTGATTGGTTATGGTGTGTTAGAACTCGGTGTTGCGTACAACACACGCTATCACATTATTCAAAGGGAAACGTACCGTGGAAGCTTGCGGTGTTTCATTTTAAATATTTGATGTCCCCATTTAGTCAAAAAGTTTAAAATATTGTATTTAAAAAGGTTTCACTATTAGAAGTTGATAAAAGTGAAATACTGAAAATGAATCTGTTCTTGCATTATGACTAAGAAACTCATAATAGGGATTCTAAAATTATAAGGATTATATAAAGTTCAAAATGTAGTTAATACTATTCATGACCTCTTTTAATGGTGTGATTTAACTCGGTGTTGCGTGTAGTGAAAGTTATTGAATTATTTTTAAGAAATAACACACTCTGAAATCCTGGGGTGTTACACTTCGTCTCAATCTTCTTTAATTGAGGCATATATTTTTTTAATACACGATATTTTTTTATACACTGTATAAACAACCTTGACTTCTCAATGGGAATCTTTTTCTATGAAGCATTTTACTAAATGAATAAAAATTATTTTAACATAAGCGGTGACAACAACCTTTTCTGCCGCCGTGAGTATTATTTGATCTTTGGCTTCCTCAAAAAGCCATAATGTTTTTAAAAGAAAATAAATACCATATACTATATTATGTATTTTTCTATTGAAAATGGTTTTTATAATGGATTTTTATTTCAATATATTTATGTGTTATACTTTGATTGAAATGTGGAAATTTTTTCATTCCTTTATATTTGTTTTATATTTTCTGATTTTATATGGGTACCTGGACATTTGATAGGTGGTTACATGATAAACCAAATGATTGTTGGTTCCATGAATTCTAGGATGGGTGGTTATGTTATAACATCTGATGCATTGGGTATGGAAGTCGGTCATATGGCTATTCCATTTAGTGATATTTGTGGAAGTCGACCGTATGGTTATTCCATTTATGTATGTTTATGTCCCAAGTTACCTTTATAAGTTATGTATTATTTAAATGGGTTTTATGGTAATAGTTTTTTTTTACAAAAGGGTAGGTAATTATATATTAATCCATGAAGTGTATTTACTTCTTCAAAAAGGTGAAAAGTATTACCTATGATAATGTATTCATGGTTTACAGGATGTTTTTAAAAACTAACAGTTTTCCTTCTTTGTGTATCCCTTTCTGAGCTTTTTATTCTCATCCCATGATTTTGAAATATTTTTATTTTGGAATAATGTGGAATAGGGTCAAGGATGGGATCATGGTAATTTTATATTGTCATAGACATGGAACTATACATGACACTTTTTTTAACAGTGTTTGGTAAAAATTTTTGGAAATTGTAAAGAAGTGTCTACATTGAAATATTTTGAGATTTCATAGTTATGTCTTAATAATATAAAACTCTAAACCCGAAAAGATTGTCAATGTTAATTATTTATTGAATTCAATATTATATAAGGTTTAAGGCCGGGTCCTTATATTATAGGCTAGATGAATCCTACTAGTAGTAAATGTATGGTCAGTTGGTCTTGGGGAGACTATACCCTGATTTACTAAAGAAAAATAGTGACTGAAATAAATAAATATACACATAATCATATATAACCTAAACAATTTTCAATTCGAAGGATAACGAAAAAGTAACTTCAATAATCAACTGAAATGGAAAACATTATTTTCCAATAAGTGACATGTTTCTGTAATTAAACTAAATGTAAAGACACTACAACTCACCAAGAGGGCTTCAAACCATGGGTGGTCTCCACATCCAAGCTCTATCCCAAATAAACATCCCAAAATAGGGCCTTTTCCCTTATCATATCATGTAATAATATAGTAAATTCAAGTTATGTCATGGAAGCCCAAATAGGGTGTGGTTACAACTAATTAGGCCCCCACCAATGGTGTCTAAAAACAGTTTAGTAAAATTATAGTGTATGATGTTCTATAATAAATACATATACTGCATAAATTAATGCTATTACATTAATATTTATTATTATCTATATACATTAACTACATGTTTACTAATTATACTCATACCCCAATACAAGAATCATCTCCTGCTAGAGCCTAAATTGTTTTCGATGTAATATCATATCATAATACCTTTCTTTGTTGCACCTCTATGTATTCAACAGTGTTGTGATATATCAATACCAAATTTATCTAATGTCGATGTTTGATTTTTTCTCATGTGAGGCCATAACTCGAAGTTCCATTATTTTCATTCTTTAATTTCCCATTTTAAAAAATAAATTCCAAAAATACCAATATCAAAAATTTATTTAAGATGCCCATGATACCATGGTAACTCCTAAATAAAATAAATGTGTTCACATTCCCTTACTCATTTGTACAATTCCCATTTTACCATGAATAATTCTCTTTATAATGATCATGTTCCCATTCTCTTAATCATAGGTATAATTACAAAGTTACAATTTGTACTTCCCAATTTTGAATGAACATATTCCTATAGATTCACACATAATTAATGCATAATTAATTATCTACATCAATTTTATTACATATTCAACAATTATTTAAATGTGTCCATTACCTTAGTTTACTCTACAACTAACTAAGTCAATATTTCTATTAATTAATTTATAAATTAACTAATCAATATATCAAATCATATTCCACAATTAGTTATCTCATTATAACATCATATTTACATAATTTATTTCATCGTTAATTATCTGGATCATATTAACCTAGGCACATAAATAATCCACAATTAATTAACTCAAATATGCATTTTCAATATCTAAAAATTAATCATCCAATTATATATCTCTATTACTATCACTACTTCTTATAATCAATATCCCTAAAATATTTTTCTAATATGGAATCCCCTTAGTCTCATGATTAATTCACCATTTTATCACTTATATCAAAAAATACATGATATTTCAATTTGTCAATCTAATAAACCCAAATCAATAAAATCAATTTCTAATGGAAGCTAGAAATTCTACAATTTTTTATATAAATATTGAATTCATGACAAAGGGACATATATTTAAATAATGATCCTCAATTAATTGTTGAATTTTCTCTTATAGGAAATTCCCAATATCTGAGTAACACAATGATGTTGATATGATTTCCAGATCTAAATCCCAAAATCAAGATCTCAAGATATCAAGATATAATAAAATTAGTTCTCAATTTACAATAATATATTTAGATCACACCACAAAGTACTAGATTTTTGAAATCATAAGATATATTTCAGCAAAGGATGAAGGAGAGTGGTAATGGAAAGAAAAGTACATGGAATGAGATCCACTTACTAGGCGGGGAGAAGATCATTAATTTTGGATTTCAAACAAAAATAACTGAGTTGGTTTGGACTTGTAATCTCTCTGAGTTGATGTAAGAACCATTATTTATCCTTTAGAAAGATATATTATGAGTTAGGTCTCAATAAGAAGTGAAGTGGGTCTTTAAATGTTGAAAACAAGTGATACCAATGATTTTACAATCTCATTGTTTGCCCGCTCATGTTTTAGTTGCATATATAGGAATTTTTTTTTTCAAACCATGAATTGGACAATACTTAAAGGGGGGCTCGCATGATCATCACACATGGAATCCAAAACCATCCTTTAAAAATGTCGAATCTACTCTAGAAAATTACAAGAGAATGCACAATTTCTCCAGGAAATCAACACATTTAATAAAAACAGAACATCAATTGTTTAGATCCCCTTTTATCCTAATTTTTTTATACATTACCCAAAATAACCAAAAGTCATAAATCACAAGTATGGTACATATGTAAAAATAAAAAGTACCAGAAATATTTTCCAATATAACTCCTGAAAATGATAGGATCATATAATGTACCAACTATATAACAACTCTTCCTCAATTGGCACTTCTAATCAATTATTATATTCCTAGTGAAAAAGTCCAGGACACTGAGAACTCATATCTATTTATATTTCCCATTTTTCTTCCTATATACATCCATGTTTTTATTAAAAATGAACTATCATCATGATATTTCTCCACAACACCTTCTCACTATGATCCAACACACATATCAGATGCTTCTTTAAAGACACATCAATCTAATGGTCAGCCTCATCCACATTTATTACATGATAATGGTCAGGGTGATACCTCTGTAGCTATGACACATGGAAAACATCATTCATAGAATTGTATCTATTTTGAAGAGATAATCAGTAATCAAATAGACTTATTCTATCCACTATCTCAAATTAAATAATAATCATGTGAATGAACAATCCCTACCTCCATATCATGTGGTGACCCATCCAATTTGAAACTCTAACGAATACACAATCACCCTACACAAACAATATGGGTAGTATCCAACTATCATCATAAGATTTATGTTTAATCTGATTCTATACATATTACTCTGTATCAATTGTACCTGCTCATATGTATCTTTCCTAAGACTCAGACCCAAAAACTCTGACTCACTATCCTCTATCTAGTATAGTGATGATCTACAAGGCCTATAATAAAGAGCCCAATATGATTACATATTTATAGTTTCCTCATAACTAGTCTTATTGATGAACTCTGCCAAATCCATGTGCTTTTCCCTTGATACACCAAAGTCAATCACACATTCCCACAAAATATCCTAATGATCCTATATATTATGTCTTGACTATCCATAAATATGTTGGTGTAATGTAGTACACAATAATTTATGTGTTGCAAGTGAATTTGCATAACCTTCCAGAATCGTGATGTAAATCTGGAATCATGATCTAAAATAATAGTTTGTGGCACTCCATGCAGACTGAATATCTCCCAAACATATAGTTCTCCTAGCTATTCTAATATAAATCATTCACTTTTTGTAGGAAATATTCTACCTTTATTAGTATATCCACCATGACCAAAATAAAATCATTCTTCCAAAGAATCTTTTAGATACCCACAATAAAATCTATTGTCACATCACTCCATATACATTTCGGGATAAATACTGTTGTAGTAATCCTCAAGGTCATAGATGCTCTACCTTCACCTGATGACATGTGAAACATATTTTAACAAGCCCCACTATCTAGTTTTTCAGCCATTTCGACCAAAACTATCAATGTAGGTCATGGTACATTTTTGTTACACATGGATTCACTACCCATTTTGAGGCTTGAAATTACCACATGAGCTCCTATTATATTTTCATAGGTACCCTTAATTTATTATTCTCCTAGAAAATTTAATAGTATTCTATAAACTATTCTGATGATGTATACTCAAATTAAATGCTTTCTTTAATGATTAGGAAAACTAGATCCTCATAATGTTTATCTCTAACCAGTCTCAAAATCATAGACTCCACGAAAAAAGAATCCAGAGCCATCAGATCCTGCCTCTCCTGAACCACAACATGAATTATAGCCAACAAGTTCATCATCTTCCACTCTGGTCTCGTCTCCTAAACCATATGATTTTGAGATTTATTTCACAAGGCATTAACCACACTATTTCCATTCTCATGTATAAATTCCATTTCGAAATAGAAAGACCACATAAACTCAACCCGTCTTCGCTGAAGATGATTCAATCCATTCTGTGAAAATATATACTTTAATATCCAGTTATTTGTATAGAATTATAAAATTTCTATGAAAGGATACTAACTCTGCCACTTAAGATCATATAACAATGCTTTCAACGCAAGGTCATGAATATGGTAATTTTGTTCTTGAGGTCTCAGCTACATAGCCCCACATACATAAACTCTATCTCTCTGATTTATCTGAGCTCCATGTCTGGTCCTGTAAGCATCACAATAAACCGTTTACCTCTCACCTAACTCATCTAGAATCAAAATTTATGTCGATGTTAATTTCTACTTCAACTCCTAAAAATCTATATAATAAGACTCTGATCATTGATTTTTTACTCAATTTTTATTCAAGGTCTATAGAGGTACTACAAAACGAGAAAGGTTTTGGTTGAGTATCTTGTAATATCTATGAAATCCCAAGAAGCTTCGAATATCAAAAAAAATTTGGTCTACTCTAAATAATCAACATCCTTAACCTTCTCTAGGTCCATGACACTCCTTACACTAAGATGATGTGCCCCCAGAATTGTACCTGATCAATACAAATTGACACTTATATAGATTTGTGTATAACTAATGCTCTCTATGTGTACCCTATATGATGTCAATATTTTTGGAATCATCATCATGATCCATGGTGAAAACTATGATGAAATCCACAAACACCATCACTTACTAATCCATCTAAGGATCAAATATCTCGTCCATACAATCAATAAACCATACTATTTGTAGAGTCCCGAAGCTTATCGTACATGGACATTACATTACTTTTGAGGAATACTTAGTACATAAAGAAAACACACACACAAGGATCGTAATAGTTTAGTGTCTTTGGAAACTCGGAACGTAATCTTCTAATCATGGGGAAAGATCTTCAATATCTCCCATAAAGATCTTCCCTTTTTTTTACCTAAAAACCTTTCTTTATATCCTGTGGAAAAGAAAACATAAAAGGGTGAGCTCAAATGCTTAGTAAGGGTAAACAAAAGAAATATCAATCACAACATATACATAAGAACATAGATTTTGGAAATCTTAACCTGCAAAAGAGCTCATAATATCATAACATGGGATAAATCATAGAAGTGAAAATGAGATCCCCATAATCATAACATGAAACTTGAAACTTTGTGGCATGCACACATAATCATAGAAAATCATTTCTTGTTAGTCACGACTCATTGCCAAGACTATCTTAGTGGACAAAGTCCCTTTCTGAACCGAGTTCACTCCTCGTTTCAGTCCTGTATCACTGAACCGAAATAACCTTCCGTTCCAGCCATGTCTATCTCATGAGATATAAAATCTTTACTTAATGCATTGGAGGGAGATATAGGTCCCACCCATCTTATAATGAATCCTTTCTTATGTGTGCCACATAATCATAAATCATACATCATCGCATAACCCATGTAATAAAAATGGGATTCTTAAACAACATGACATCATAAAACAATTCATATAAGATAAAGGAATTCATAAAAATAATTCCATCACAACATGTCAAATCAATGTAATAATAGGGATAAAAACAGAATCCTTTTATTATCTTATATGGAAAATAATTTTGATAAAATACTTGAACTTCATTCTTGAGGAAAATATCCTTTCTTCTTCAAAAATATTTTTCCTTTCATAACATGTCATATGACTTTAAAATAAAATAAGTTGATTAAAAATAAACTTGAAAACTTGTAAAGGAAGATTCTTGGAAATTTTGTTTTAAAAATCCATTCATGTCGTATAATTTAAAAAAAACATTCTTCGTACTTTTGTCGGAAAAGTCAAAAAGTACCTCGTACGAAAAACGACAAAAGATTCTTTTCATACATATTACTAAAAACTCACTGAAGGGTAAAATGGATTTAAACAATTATAGGTGGATGGAAATAATATTACATATTGATGAAACATGGATATGGATGATAAAATACACCCCAGTAAATACCAAAGTACAAACAATCTCAGATAAAAATGAGATTGTGATATTTCCCTTACCTTAGGTCCGACTTGCTTTGTAAGTGTCCGAACCTCCTGTATAATGATTTAAATCATGTTATTGACTTATTAAAGAATCATATTAATTGTTATGATATCATATATGGTTCACTTACGACATTATATTACCCGTTCTTTTGTAAATTCGATGTTAAAGAAGCGTTTTGGGTAAAATCGTTTCATTTATCGTAGGTGTTTTGACTTGTTGTTCTTGACATCATTATTACTTATATCATGATTTACTCACTTCCAGAATATAAAATATGATTTATATATCATATATATTCAGTATATATATATAATAGGTACATAAATAAAATGAAAAACACCGTTCATGGAGACGGTAGTCCGTACGTACGCATGAATGGTGTTTTCCTTTCCTTATTGTCTTGAAATGGATGTAAGTAGATGACATACATATGTATATATATATACATAAATCCAGTAGCTTTATAATTTCATATATTTCATTATTATTTCTTATATATACATTATAATCATTCTTAAATGGTTAACATGGAGAATGAATCTCATCGTGTCGTGGAGACGGTAGTCCGTACGTACGCACGAGCGATGATATCATTTCTATAAATATTGAATTGAATTGGAGTGGATTATACAATATATCATAATCAATATGATGTTTTAATAACTATGTATAGTTATTCTTTACACCATTATACCCATCCATGTAAGGTGGTGGTGGAAAATAGATTACACCATGGCGTGGAGACGGTATTCCGTACGTACGCACGCGTGGTGATTTCTTTTTCCATAGGATGGATAGATGGTGAAATAGGGTTGTTTCATACTTATAATAACATATCAGTATATGAGTGATACTGATGTTATTACTTCATAATGAAACAACCTAAGAAGAAGAAATGGAAGAAGAAATAAAGATGAAAGAATTGGTAACGGTAATTACCTCTTCTTTGAAGTGCCTCTTTGAGACCTCCTCTTAGAACACTACAATTGGTCTTTGAGGAAGACCAGAACCTATAGGATGTTTCTAGGGAAGTGTAGAAGAGATTTTGGCAGGGTTTGGCCGAGCATGAGTGCTCAAATTGGTGTGAGGAGGAGGGGGAGGAGGTGTCCTTTTATAAGGGAGGAGAGGGGCACCTTAGGAATATCTTAAAATATTATTTTATATTAAAGTCAAAATCGGTTTATAATGGTTCCAAAGGGTCTTATTTCGAAGCTAAATTGGGTATGGGTCGAAATCCTATCAACCAATAAGATTTAGACATGTTTAGGGTATTATTTTAACCTTATCAATTAGATTTAACTCTAAGTTAAATAATTTAACTTTTACCATGTCTTTTTGTTTTCTTTCACTATATGGTTAATACACTTACTATAACATGCCAAAAGAACCCCAAATTGTTTATATTTAAAATATATATCCTTATCTAAGTCATTTGGCCGAACCTTAGATTTTTAGGAATAAAATAACAATTAATAATATAATATTTGATTTAAAAACTATTTTGTGTCAATTTTCACACTATTTGATATATGATTTTTGTGAAAGTCATATCATAATTATATATTCGAACCAAGTTGATTACATCAACAATAATATATCATAGTAACCTAGAAAATTAGTGTAATTCATAAAAATTCTCAAATTATATTTATTTTGGTGTTTATAACATCAATTATGTCAATATTTCATTAATAAGATAATTACTGCATCATCATTGTGTCATAAATAAATTAAATTATTTGATGTCTAAAAATTACAAATAAAATACCATAATGTATTAAATCTTTTTAGCTTTCTAATGAATATTTACAATCGAATTTATCTTATTTATAACCCCATATTAAAAATGATTTACTTATTAAACTTTGATTTTAACTATTTTAACCCTTCTTTAAATAAATTAATAATAAATGTCCTAATCTAATCCAAGTGGGCCTAAATGGTCATATTTTATTCCTAAGATTGTTTTTGGTCGAATTACAGTTGTCCAATAGAATTAGGACATGTGTTAGGGTAATAATAATATCATTTTTACCCTTAATTACCCTATTTACTTTTAACCGTGGTAAATAAAAGTAAAAAGTTACTATTCACCAAAAATTATTTTCATCTCATTGAACCACATTTTACTTACTGACATCAACCGTGTCTCTCGGATTTTTGAAATTCCATTCACAGAAGCGGTAAAATTAAGTTTTATGAAAAATTCAGTTTTTTTTACTACCACTTAGTAGTTTCACTATTCATCAAAAATTGATGTTTTTCAGAACAATGCCAAAATTTCATCCCAAGCTATATTTCATATTCTGAATTCAAAAATGAAGTCTATTTTACCAAATTCATAACATAAAAGTTGCATTAATTAATTTTGTAATTAAATCCCGCTGTTAAAACAAATAGCGTGTTTTTAAGAAACAATACCTATCAAAAGATTGACACTTGTTTATGTCTAGTTTAAATGTGAAATTACATCCAATGACCAACATTGTATTAAATTGTAAAAATATATTCTAAATATACATTAAAACCACTCAAATTAATGATTTATCACTATTAATTATTTCGATTAAAAAAGTTGTTTTTAATTATAATTTAGTAATTTTCACTATTCATTAGAATATGAAAGTTATCCGAAAAGTACCAAAATTTCACCTTAGGCTAAATTCGATACTCCGAATCCAAAAATGAAGTCCATTTTGAGAGCTAAAATTTCTAAAATTTAAAAAGTGGTTATTACTATTCATAACGGCTAGTTTTAATAATATTTTAATAGCATATCATTGTTTCGTAAAACTCAGTATTACGTACCACACACGCTATCGAGGAAGGTTGCGATTGCATGTAATGTAAGGCAAGTCAAGGATGCGTGTTGTGCAACTCCTTTTGGTGTAGCGTACAACACAAGACATTAGTGAAATAAAAAAGAATATTTTTCATAAAATCTCGGGCTGTTACATTCTACCCCCCTTAAAATGAATTTCGCCCTCGAAATTCGTCGGGGTTATAAATGGTTTACTATTCGAAAGTTTCTTTAATAGAAACCCACATCGTATATAGGAATACCAAAACTTGGCTTTAAAAACTAAAGTATGAAATGTAACGATTACCCAAATAAACTAATCACTGGGTTTCCACATAGGTGAAAATATGGATATGGAAGAGAAATCTAACCATCATGTTCTGATGAAGAGTGGTAGATAACATGGCTATGGAAAAGCCAGTAATCACAAATCCATAAATTTGTGACGATCTAAGGTACCATCTGATTCATCAGGTATAAGAGAACTAGGACAACATTTTTGGTTTTCAAGATCATTTCCCTAAAGTTAAAGAATTTGAATTAGAATAAATACTTACTTTATTTTGGTACAATCTCACTGTTGTTCGTGCCTTTAACAATTTCCACTTCATCTCTTATATAAATGAAGTTGAATTTTTTAGTCGTGAAGTGTTAGCAGATCATGTGATAGAATGACGGGTCATTCCATCTGTCTCAAAAGGTTAGCAAAAATTATATACATAAGTCGATCTATAGTGGGATTAATCATATATGGTTCCTAAAATGGGCTTATACTTCATATATCATACTGCTTTATATAATAACACTATTTTCTACTAAACAGGGACTTCTTGTAGGTCAGTGGTAGGCGATAAAGGCCAGTCGCACTTCGGTTGTGGGTTCGATTCCTACAGCCTTGTCCGAAGCGATGGGCTGTCGCCCGTCCTGCAGGTTGTCCTTTTTCTAAAACTATGTTACTATAACATCCCATCAATAATATCGAAAATCTTCTATCCTTAAACAATACTAACTTATGTTCAACATAATCCAGTCTAATCTTTAGGCTTATACATAATACTGCAGTACACTATCATAATATAGTGACAACGATTACCATAGATTTAATACTGTCGTTGATCCCCACATATCATAAGATATGTCTTGTTGGTCACATTCCAAACATTCAAAGTCCTTAATCGTGTATTCTCTTGAATACCTTAGTGAAAACATGAGTGCAGTTAAAAGTTAACACTTTCCACATACCAAAATCCTCAAAATTCTATATACTCAAACCATGATATCACTTAGTCCTTATATCAATCATGAGCTCATGAATACTATTAAACATTTCATTTTCTTGTCTTCATTATGCGTATATCATCTTATTTCCAAAAAATATCTCAATCACTTTGAATACCACATCAATAAATATTGCAATACTCAATGATACAACATTATTTTGGAATCCCATTACATAAACACTTAATCATTCCACCACATCGTTGTCATATTCAATATTTCCAATAGTGATCGCATGCGATTTCCCTTTTCCTTTGCCTTCAGTGGTTGCTCATGTTGATCATCACTAACCCTTGGATTAGGGCAATTATTAGCATAATGCCCCATTTCCTTGCACTTGAAGCATTGAAGTGTTGGTGGTGCGTTCTCTGTAGTGTTTGCTTTATTCACATCATTAGAAACCCTTTTTCCATTACTTCGACACTCATCTGCTCGATGACCTTCTTTTCCACACTTAAAACATTTTCTAGTCCCTTTAAGACAATCTCCACCATGATTCTTTCCACACTTTGTGCATAAGGAAACATTCATCTTCTTTTCACCATTATTCTGAGATTTCTCCTTGAACTCCATCTTTCGTTTTTTGTCAAAACCATGAGATGGATATGTAACACCAACTTCCATTTCTACCTTGATAGCACAACGCACAATTTCTTCATAGCTACTGAAGTCTCTTATAGCTAATGCCCTTCGAAGACTTGGTTTTAAGCCACTGAAAAATCGATCAACTTTACTTTCAGGTTGGATGATAATACCAGAAGCATACCTTGCAAGTCTTGTAAAATTTGCTTCATAGGTACCAACAGATTCATCGTCCCTTTGCTTCAGTTCAAGAAACTCTTTCTCCATCTTTGTTCGAAGAATACGAGGGAAGTACTTACTGAAAAACAAGTTCTTGAACTCGTCCCATTCCATGGACTCAATTTCATCTCTTGGCCTCGTATTCTTGATAAGATTCCACCATTGATCAGCTTCACCTTACAAACGATATACTGCTAAGATGACATTATCATGTTCAGAACATTGAAGAACTGAAAATATCTTTTCAGTAGTACTGATCCATTGTTCAGCCACAAGTGGATCAGAAGACCCACTGAAAGAAGGTGGACGTTGCCTCATGAAGGACTCAATAGAATATTGTTCCCTTCTCTGCTCATTTGGAAGTCCAGAATGATTCATAGCTTGTGTAAGTATAGCAATAAGATTTTGCACTCCATCTCCCATAACATTTGTTTGTTCAGGAGGGCAATCATTGCATTGTCCATTGCATTAATCAACACGGTTCCTTCGGGTTCCAGCCATCGTCTAAAACCCAAAAAGAATAGTGTGAGAGGCAAAAATCATGATAGGGAAAACAACATAATAAAGGGGGAGTACCTTCAATATCCAACATCTTAGGTTTAATTCTATGATCGTTAGTGTAATTCTATTACTATAACCTATACGTATACTTATCCCTAGGGACATCCCTAGACATACCTTAGAAATATCTCTAGGGATCACACTAACGTTTTCGCATCCTAGTTTCCAAAGGTTGACTAAACCTTTCCTCTGATACCAACTGTAGAGACCCGAAGCTTATCGTACATGGACATTACATTAATTTTGCGGAATACTTAGTACATAACGAAAACACACACACAAGGATCGTAATAGTTTAGTGTCTTTGGAAACTCGGAACGTAATCTTCTAATCGTGGGGAAAGATCTTCAATATCTCCCATAAAGATCTTCCCTTTTTTTATCTAAAAACCTTTCTTTATATCATGGGGAAAATAAAACATAAAAGGGCGAGCTCAAATGCTCAGTAAGGGTAAACAAAAGAAATATCAATCACATCATATACATAAGAACATAGCTTTCGGAAATCTTAACCTGCAAAAGAGCTCATAATATCATAACATGGGATAAATCATAGAAGTGAAAATGAGATCCCCATAATCATAACATGAAACTTGAAACTTTGTGGCATGCACACATAATCATAGAAAATCGTTTCTTGTTAGTCACGACTCATTTCCAAGACTATCTTAGTGGACAAAGTCCCTTTCTGAACCGAGTTCACTCCTCGTTTCAGTCCTGTATCACTGAACCGAAATAACCTTCCGTTCCAGCCATGTCTATCTCATGAGATATAAAATCTTTACCCAATGCATTGGAGGGAGATATAGGTCCCACCCATCTTATAATGAATCCTTTCTTATGTGTTCCACATAATCATAAATCATACATCATCGCATAACCCATGTAATAAAAATGGGATTCTTAAACAACATGACATCATAAAACAATTCATATAAGATAAAGGAATTCATAAAAATAATTCCATCACAACATGATAAAATCAATGTAATAATAGGGATAAAAACAGAATCCTTTTATTATCTTATATGGAAAATAATTTTGATAAAATACTTGAACTCCATTCTTGAGGAAAATATCCTTTCTTCTTAAAAAACATTTTTCCTTTCATAACATGTCATATGACTTTAAAATAAAAGAAGTTGATTAAAAATAAACTTGAAAACTTGTAAAGGAAGATTCTTGGAAATTTTGTTTTAAAAATCCATTCATGCCGTATAATTTAAAAAAAAACATTCTTCGTACTTTTGTCGGAAAAGTCAAAAAGTACCTCGTACGAAAAACGACAAAAGATTCCTTTCATACATATTACTAAAAACTCACTGAAGGGTAAAAATGGATTTAAACAATTGTAGGTGGATGGAAATAATATTACATATTGATGAAACATGGATGTGGATGATAAAATACACCCCAGTAAATACCAAAGTACAAACAATCTCGGATAAAAATGAGATTGTGATATTTCCCTTACCTTAGGGCCGACTTGCTTTGTAAGTGTCCGAACCTCCTGTATAATGATTTAAATCATGTTATTGACTTATTACAGAATCATATTAATTGTTATGATATCATATATGGTTCACTTATGACATTATATTACCCGTTCTTTTGTAAATTCCATGTTAAAGAAGCGTTTTGGGTAAAATCGTTTCATTTATCGTAGGTGTTTTGATTTGTTGTTCTTGACATCATTATTACTTATATCATGATTTACTCACTTCCAGAATATATAATATGATTTATATATCATATATATTAAGTATATATATATATATAATAGGTAGATAAATAAAATGAAAAACACCGTTCATGGAGACGGTAGTCCGTACGTACGCATGAACGTTGTTTTCCTTTCCTTATTGTCTTGAAATGGAAGTAAGTAGATGACATACAGATGAATATATATATACATAAATCCAGTAGCTTTATAATATCATATATTTCATTATTATTTCTTATATATACATTATAATCATTCTTAAATGGTTAACATGGAGAATGAATCTCATCGCGTCGTGGAGACGGTAGTCCGTACGTACGCACGAGCGATGATATCATTTCTATAAATATTGAATTGAATTGGAGTGGATTATACAATATATCAGAATCAATATGATTTTTTAATAACTATGTATAGTTATTCTTTACACCATTATACCCATCCATGTAAGGTGGTGGTGGAAAATAGATTACACCATGGCGTGGAGACGGTATTCCGTACGTACGCACGCGTGGTGATTTCTTTTTCCATAGGATGGATAGATGGTGAAATAGGGTTGTTTCATAATTATAATAACATATCAGTATATGAGTGATACTGATGTTATTACTTAATAATGAAACAACCTAAGAAGAAGAAGTGGAAGAAGAAATAAAGATGAAAGAATTGGTAACGGTAATTACCTCTTCTTTGAAGTGCCTCTTTGAGACCTCCTCTTAGGGCACTAAAATTGGTCTTTGAGGAAGACCAGAACCTATAGGATGTTTCTAGGGAAGTGGAGAAGATATTTTGGCAGGGGTTGGTCGAGCTTGAGTGCTCAAATTGGTGTGAGGAGGAGGGAGAGGAGGTGTCCTTTTATAAGGGAGGAGAGGGGCACCTTAGGAATATCTTAAAATATTATTTTATATTAAAGTCAAAATCGGTTTATAATCGTTCCAAAGGGTCTAATTTCGAAGCTAAAGTGGGGATGGGTCGAAATCCTATCAACCAATAAGATTTAGACAAGTTTAGGGTATTATTTTAACCTTATAAATTATATTTAACTCTAAGTTAAATAATTTAACTTTTACCATGTCTTTTTGTTTTCTTTCACTATATGGTTAATACACTTACTATAACATGCCAAACGAACCCCAAATTGTTTATTATTAAAATATATATCCTTATATAAGTCATTTGGCCTAACCTTAGATTTTTAGGAATAAAATAACAATTAATAATATAATATTTTATTTAAAAACTATTTTGTGTCAATTTTGACACTATTTGATATATGATTTTTTTGAAAGTCATATCAGAATTATATGTTCGAAACAAGTTGATTAAATCAACACTAACATATCATATTAACCTAGAAAATTAGTGTAATTAATAAAAAGTCACAAATTATATTTATTTTGGTGTTTATAACATCAATTATGTCAATATTTCATTAATAAGATAATTACTGCATCATCATTGTGTCATAAATAAATTAAATTATTTGATGTCTAAAAATTACAAATAAAATACCATCATGTAGTAAATATTTTTAGATTTCTAATGAATATTTACAATCGAATTTATCTTATGTATAACCCCATATTAAAAATTATTTACTTATTAAACATTGATTTTAACTATTTTAACCCTTCTTTAAATAAATTAATAATAAATGTCCTAATCTAATCCAAGTGGGCCTAAATGGTCATATTTTATTCCTAAGCTTGTTTTTGGTCGAATTACACTTGTCCAATAGAATTAGGACATGTGTTAGGGTAATAATAATATCATTTTTACCCTTAATTACCCTATTTACTTTTAACCGTGGTAAATAAAAGTAAAAAGTTACGATTAACCAAAAATTATTTTCATCTCATTGAACCACATTTTACTTACTGACATCAACCGTGTCTCTCGGATTTTTGAAATTCCATTCACAGAAGCGGTAAAATTAAGTTTTATGAAAAATTCAGTTTTTTTAACTACCACTTAGCAGTTTCACTATTTATCAAAAATTGATGTTTTTCAGAACAATGCCAAAATTTCATCCCAAGCTATATTTCATATTCCGAATTCAAAAATGAAGTCTATTTTACTAAATTCATAACATAAAAGTTGCATTAATTAATTTTGTAATTAAATCCCGCTGTTAAAACAAATAGCGTGTTTTTAAGAAACAATATCTATCAAAAGATTGACACTTGTTTATGTCTAGTTTAAATGTGAAATTACATCCAATGACCAACATTGTATTAAATTGTAAAAATATATTCTAAATATACTTTAAAACCACTCAAATTAATGATTTATCACTATTAATTATTTCGATTAAAAAAGTTGTTTTTAATTATAATTTAGTAATTTTCACTATTCATCAGAATATGAAAGTTATCCGAAAAGTACCAAAATTTCACCTTAGGCTAAATTCGATACTCCGAATCCAAAAATGAAGTCCATTTTGAGAGCTAAAATTTCTAAAATTTAAAAAGTGGTTATTACTATTCATAACGGCTAGTTTTAATAATATTTTAATAGCATATCATTGTTTCGTAAAACTCAGTATTACGTACCACACACGCTATCGAGGAAGGTTGCGATTGCGTGTAATGCAAGGCAAGTCATGGATGCGTGTTGTGCAAGCTCCTTTTGGTGTAGCGTACAACACAAGACATTAGTGAAATAAAAAAGAATATTTTTCATAAAATCTCGGGCTGTTACACTATTTCATTTTTAAACCCAAGTGGCATTACCAAAAACTCATAATGTATATAACTTCTTCTGAAGGACTCCATCATTATATCAGATGTCTGTACTCTCAACTTATAATAACTTGATCACAAATAAATCATTAGGAACACACACGTACAATTCAATTTGAAAAATAGATCATTGATACATAAAAGAGGATATTAGTTCTTTACAATCACTTTGATTAACATCCAGAAATTGACACAAAATCCTAAACTCCAATATGTATTCATAGTGAAAAAAAATTAGTCATCCCCAAAGGGACATACTTGGATTGATAAATATGTTATTCTGTTACTCATATTACTAGGTATTATGTTCTAGAATCTATGTCAGTTTCATTTTGTTTGGTGGAATAGATACTAGCTCAACCACCAACATGAGCCCAATAGTGAATTCCACATCTGTCTAAGGTGGTATCCCTAAGAAGAATTTAGGTATGACATCCTCAAACATTTCCACTTCTAGTGGAAGGACATCTTGCTCACCAACATTCCCATAAAACAAAAGACTAGATAATTAGGTTTTGATCTCTCCTAGTTCCTGAGTAATATAACTTTCTATTCTTCTTGGATATCCCACTCTCCATGATGAATATAATGGCCACCCATAGGAGACAGAAAGGTCACTCTTCAGTGGTAACAATCAAAGTGGGATCGGTAAGTAACTAGCTAGGCCATACCCATAATTAGGTTGAGGCATGAAATATTAAGAATATAGTGACCCATAGAAAATGATATTCATCTTCCTATAGTGAACATAACTTGAGTAGATAGATATATCTAGACTCTACTCCCAATTACGAATCTATATTCATTACCCATCCACAAAATCCACCGTCCGGATAAAAACATTACCATGTTTTGCAGATATATTTGAATGAGATGTACCAATATAAAATGAAGAACTAGTTAAAGTTGAAGCTACTATAATAGTACATATCACTGTTGATGTTCTATCCTCTCTATCCACATGTTTAGGTTGTACTACATTTAACTGTGCTACCATCATCCCTGTGATGTTTTCTGACAACCCCGAGTAGCATCACTCAGTTTATGTGGGTGCTCCTGCATAGAAGAGTCATGAGCATAACCTCTACCATATCCTCTAGTAGAGCACCAACCACTAGCCTAATATGTTATACAATATCATCTTCCCATATGTTGACTCTTCCCATCTGCTGATATAGTACCATTCTATCACTGAGACATGTTGAACTTCTATAGACATCCCATTTTTCAACTAGTTAGATACTTTATGTCTGGTTGGAAATATGGTAAAAATAGTGTCCAGACTGACCACACTAATGAGAAAGCACTAAAATTAATTTACTACGCATATGACCCTCATGTCTTCAAACTCTTCTTCCCACTACAATGGATATTATTTTCATAACTATATTTAATTCTCTTGGAAGTCACACCACGTGATCATATTGTATCAACTAACTATACAACACTAGAAGCCTCGCTCAGGTTCCCTTCAACTATTAGAGATTGATCTAACAGATATGTATTCATCTACAACCCACATATATTCATCCAGGACATAACCACAATCATATGGCCATTGGGAAAACATTTCTTTATAGTAGCCTCATCTCCTGCTAAATTTGGAGATAATTATTTCAAATCTATATATCATCCAACATAGTCCATCACCAACATGTTATCTAATGATTGATTAATGAACTCAGAACCCTTCTCTTAACTCAGAATCTCTATAAAAATTTGATCCAAGAAACTCTCTGCGACGTCCTTCCATAACATACAGTCAGTATATCGTGTTCACACCTAAATTTACGACAAGAAAATCAGTGATCCCTATTTCATATATGTTTCAAACTGGAACCTCATATCATCCAATGTCTTGGAATGGTCACGTATTGTCTATATGGACTCAACATCGAATTTATATCACTCAGGTCCATCATCATTAGTAAAATTCAGAGGTTGATACAACGAGAACTCCATTATAAAGTAATACATACACATCAAAACCCTCCATGGGTATCATTCCATGAATTTATTGAAGCAATCAACATTCTATTGAAATATATTCCCTTCATCTTCAGTAGACACAATTAGTTCCTCATGTTCCCTTACTAGAAAGTAATTCATTGGCAGGCCCATCGGTCACCCAATCATTAATGGTCCTAGAGGAATACACCCCATAATGCCAAAACAGACATATTAGGTCTCATAACACAGCCTTGTAAAATTAATTTAAGTGCTAATAATCACAATAATAATTTTCCTCTCATATCTCCACATGGTCTAAACCATGGAACTGTCACTACAAATAACTATCTTATACGAAGGTTTTGGTTAACAATTGAAAACACACTATAATAATCTAGTTTCTCATTTTGGAACCCAATTATTATCATTTTTAAATTGTTTACAATCATTCTCTATTTATGTTAGGAATCATTTTTCATTTTAACCTCAAAGAAGGGAAACATCATATGTTCAACAGCATATCCATGGACTATTTTCCCATGTGTGCTTAAAATTATGCATGTCACAATATCCATTAGATCCTCGAATTATACATGAATACTAAACACTCATACCATTATGGTCCTTGAATAAAAACTAAAAAATTGGAAGAAACAATAATCACATCACAACACAAGTTCATCACTAAAGGTGAAGTAATATTCAAATGTAACAAAAAACAACAATAAAACAATCCCACCTTGAGTACTTCGGTGTTTTCCCGGTACATGGGTTTGTAACACCCATGAAAATGTTCATTACCATGCCCCAAAAATTCCTATTATCATGTATACCTTTCACAAAAAAGTTCGACAAAATAAGATGAATGAAAATTGTACCTCTGATAACTGTTTTTAATGCCCGACCCAGGTGCCACATGAAGATGCCCCGAGCTAGGTCGCGACATGACCCCATGTCTGCCTCCTCATATACAAGAGTCTACCAACCAAAAGTGGTGGGTTTTTAAGTTATTAAAAGGGAAACTATAACCTCATTTACTAGATTAAAACACTAGTGGAAATAAATAAACACGTAATAATATATAACCTAAAAAATACTCAAGTCCCCAGATAACCAAATAAGAAATACAATACCCATCTAAATAGGAAAACATGTAACAACTATAAGTGTCATGTGTATATCATGTAAACAAATTTAATGACAATATGACTCCCCAACCTGGTTCGAAACTATGTCTAGTCTAATCATCCAAACTTATTCCCAAATAAGAAATCCAACTGAGGGCCCTTGTGCATATCATGTCTAATAAATGTATAGTCTATTTAGGGAACGAATAGGTTTCCCAAATTGGGTGTTTGTATAACTCAGTATGTCACCACCAATGGTGTTAAAACCTAGCCTCGTAAAATGATATAATATGATGTTTTATAAAAAATATGTGAAATTACTTAATATTCTATTATTACATTATCATTTATTTTTCTCAAACTACATTAACTCTATGTTTCCCATGGACAGTCGTACACTAAAAAAACATCATCTCATGTTGGATCCCAATGTCTTCCGAAGGTTATATCACATTTTAATTCCTGATTCGGGCTAGAGATTAAAGAATTCAAATATTCTATTGTATCTTAGTAACATATTTGACACATGAAGAAGTTATAGTTTTTTACATGTGGGAACAAAACACAGAGTAACATTATATCGATTATTTAATTTCACATTTAAAATCTTGATTTCCAAATATACCAAAATCACAAACCTATGTATGATTTTCATGATACCATTCTTACTCCTAAATTGAATGACCATGTTCTTATTCTCTTACTCATAAATATAAAGGCCAATTTACTATGTATAAATATAATTTGAATGATATTGTTTCCATTCTATAACTCATTAATATGATGACCATGTTACCATTTTTAAATCCATATTTTTATTGACCATGTTCCCATTTGTTCACAAATAATTCATTATCCACATCAAATCTATTTATAATTAAAAAATTAGTTAATCCCATCCTTCCATTAGTTAACTCAATAATTAAAAAAATTTATCAAGCAATTAGTTAAATCGTCAATTTATTAATCAATATCCTAAATGATAGTCTATAATTAAATTTCAAGAATAAATTATATCTTTCTAACCTCAACTATTCATAATTAATCCAATAATTAATTATCTAAATCATATTATCGATGTAACATAATTAATCCACAATTAATTATCTAAACTTTTCCATTTCAATATATCATAATTAATTCCTTGATTAATTTTCTTGATTAAAACCCCTACCAATTATATTCAATTTCCACAAATTAATAATCTAATAGGGAATCCCAATTTCCCATTATTATTTCACAAATTTATCGCCTATTTCAAAAAATATTCTCAAATCATATGTTCAATATAATAAAAAAATTAATGGGAATACATTTTTAAAAGATGCTTCCAATTATACATTTTTTTATATAAATATCAAATCCACGTCTATGTAGATTATATTTAGGCAACTTACTTTTTATTTTTTTATGTATGTTCGCTAAATTGAAATTAATAATAATCATGCAGGGAAACTATGTATATCTAAGATCTAGATTTAAATCCAAAAGTCAATGTCACAATATCAATATATAATATTACTAGATCTATATATCCAATACTAGGTCTAGATCACACAAACTAGATTTATATCTAATAAAACATTCAACATCCTCCACCAAAAGAAGGAGAAAGAGGAGAATGAACCAAAAAAACATTAGGATGAGATTGAAATATTGGGAATAAATAAGATCATTGATTTTGGCTTTCAATCTGGATGAATGGAGATTTTATGGACTTATAATGCCTCCATGTCAATGGGAGAACAGTTTCATAACATATAAAAAGGTAAATCACGAGTTATAGTGTTATAATAGGTGAACCGTTTCATTAAATGTTGAAAATGGGTGAGACCCACAATTTTAGGATTTCACTATTCCTCATCACAGTTTAGTCACTTGGTTTTGAAAACCATGTGCTAACCTTTATTTAGCAACTACTTCATGGGGGGCCCCACATAGTCTCCTTGCATGACCTCCCAAACTGTGCTACAACTGTTTTAATTTTACTACCTCAAATGACTAGAGGACACATTGTTTCTCTTATACAGCAGCACAGTCTGTACAAACCAAGTACCAATTATGGAAAAAACATTTTTTCTAAATAATTATTACAATTCATCAACCCCTCCCCCCACCCATGTCACAACTCCCATCAAATGTACTTATATAAAAAAATTACCTGAAATCACTCCCGATATAAATCTTGAAAATGACGAAATCATACAGTTAAATAACATTATATTATTTTTTATAATTAATAATTCTAAAAAAATAACTTTCATGTATTTAATATCTCTAATATTTTTTACCAAGGAAATAATATGCGGTGAAAAATAATAAATCATATTATATAAAATTAGAAATCTTATTATGTGACAATAACTTATTTCAAATATTTAGTTATTACATAATTATGTTAAATTCTTATGACATGCTTATTCAATGATTATAAATGTAGTAGAATTAAAAGTTAAAATATTGTAGAAACCAAAAATATAATATTTTTGTGTGTGAAATTTGGTTTAAAACTAATTTTTAGATAAATTTAATGAAAAAAATTGTGGTAAATGAGTGTATATTAATTACATTAGTTTCATTCTATTTTTTTTATTTAAAATTATATGTAATGTTTGAAAAATTATTATAACAATATTTATTGTTAAATAATTTTATATTAGAATAAACTTATTTGAAAATATAATATGATAATACTACATAATATAATATTCATGATATTATAATAAATTTTATACTCAATGGTTATATTTCCTTCGGTTTTATATTTGTTGACAACAAAAAATATAAATACATCTATATGGAGATAATAATCAAAAGTGATAATGGGTGGTTAAAAATAATATATATTATTTAAAAAATCATGTAAACATGGGTGAATATAATTCGAAGTGAGTATTTCAACTCATACATTCGATATAATATAATTTTATCCTTTACAATAAAAATTAGTTATATAATTTTTATTTATTCAATTCTTTCTGTAATTCCATGTGGTCCACTCTTTGTCTTATATAATATCACCACACCACGTCTATTCCTCACACATCATAATCATTGTATCCTTAATTGTTTCATTCGTATCAGTTAAAAAACTATTTTCATATTATATATATCCTATTCACACCTATATATCTACCTAGACGCATTCTGATGTAATGAAGATAAGTTTTTTCAATGGGGAGGTAGACAACAAAACTGATTGCATTCAATTGACTTATTGTCGTACCACCTACTATTATGAGAAAAAAATTTCAATATAATATCATAATTTGTTCCAATATACAAATCTATTATTATAATTATTATTTAATAACAATATTCATCTCATTTTACATGAAATTGATGATAATGAAAAATCCCTTTGTGTTTTAATAGAAAATATTAGCTGGTAAACCGATATATTCTATTTTTCATTACAAGATTTTATGGTTGGTTATTATAAAAGATTTAATGAATATAAAAGATATTAATTCAGTTACTAATTTATTGATTATATAATATATAATATAACTATATTCCATTACAATGATTAAAAATATTTATTGGACATTCAAACATTAAATCTATTACTCTATATAGTGGTGTAGTACATTTTCTATGTCCACTTTGATTGGATGCTAATAAAGATAAAAATACTGAAGATAAATGATATTTATGGGGTATTTATGTTTAGAAAAATATAATATATCATTTAACTTCTTAAACATTATCCCATTAAAAATGATAATGTTTCTCATGCATACATATCGACTACAACACCCAAAAAGTGGAAGTTTTCTTGTTTGTTTAAACATTTTATGGATGAAAATAAATATTGTATTAAATTAATAAATAATTCAATTTTATTATGTTAAATTCAATTTATATTATGGAAAAAATATCTTCATTCATTAACCATAACTATTCAATTGAAATAGATACGAGAACAAACGTTGTCACTACCAAGAATGATAATGAGAATGAATAATTGATTACAAAGAGGTGAATGAATGTCATAAGAGAAGAATAAATGGTATTATAATAATATATATTAATGATTCATAATGTTTTGATAAATTTTAATCTTTTATACATGAGTTTAAAAGAATTTACAATGTATGTTCGACCTGAGGTAAGGGTTTTTATAACACCAGTTATTTTTATTGAATAATATTACATCATTATAGTCTTTATTTTTCCATTATTATGTGTGTATTGAACTTTAATTATTATATGTTTTATTTCAAAATTTTAATGTTAATTTAATTTTACTATAAATAATTACTTCATATATTAATTCTCACATAACCATTTTGATCAATTTTAATTATTCTCATCTAACATTTATTTCTATGAGATGCAATATTTATATAACAATGGATTCATTTATGTGTTGTATATACTAAATATCGGTAATTATATAACTATAACAGAAATAAATTAATTTTAGTTAATTTTTAATTTTATGTAGATTTATTCATGGGGGTAGTGATAAAAATTGGTCATGAATTCTGTTTCTATTTTACAACCAATAGTGTTATGATATTTTCAATGATAAAATTAAATTGATTGAAATATTATGAATCTTTCAATATAAAACCCATATATTTTCCACTAATTATTTCATAAAATTATTATTTTTCATTTCAATTTTCTCTCTCCATATATTCAATGGTATGAAACAATTATTTCTATGGAAAAATATCTTTGATTTTTAATATTTTTTGAAATAATTTTCTTGTTAATCAAAATTTACATTAAAATGAAATGGATAATGTTTTTAAAAATTATAAAGTAGGTGAATAATTTTATTTTTACACTTTTTTGGATTTATTTAAATTTTTTTAAAAGCGTAATTATTTTCATTTTTGTAACTAGATACTTATTTTAAAACTTATAAATTTATTATTTATTTTAAATTTTATCACAAAATTTATTTTAACATGATTATAATTATTAGTGTAACTAAATATACCTGTAAAAATATCCATGTTTCATTTAAATGAAAAAGTTTTCCTATATATTCATTAATTTCATTTATTTTAAATATGTAATTTCAAGATAATAATTAAATTTTTCTTATGAAATTTTCTTGTTATATATTAAAATAATTTTAATATAAATTATGATCAATTGATTTGTCATATAATTTATTATGGATATAATATAATGATTAAATTCACCATATATTTCAAAATGGCTCATTATCATGATGCTTTTTTAAAATTTTGGAAAATCTAAGCATTTTAATGATAGTTTTTCAAATTGAATGTCTATGATAATTCTGTATTTAATTTTTTTACATTTATATATTATGATGAATGAATTTTACATAGTAATTGTGAGATTAATCTATGTATATCCCCTTGATACATCATTAGTTTTCATGAGATAAACTACCTATGGAATTTGTTATGTGACATTTTAATTGTTTATGATGATGTGGAATGAGGAATTAAAATTTTTATTATGATATCATAGAACCTGACCATTATAATATTATTATGATATCTATAAATATGTCTTTGGTTAGTAAAAATTTTGTTATTATTATCCATGTGATTATTTTTGTGGTTATGTCATCCATGAATAAAATCAGATTACATAAGAATTATTAATTGGAATAATTTATTATTTTTATTCAATTATATATTATTCAGTCTTTATATTATAAATGATATCTTATTTTGTATTCTTTCATGTATATGGAAACAAATATTATTCATAACTTTTTAATCATTATCTATAATAAATTTAATGGATCTATAAAATAGTTTAGGGAAATACTATAGGAAAAATAGTAATTTAATCAATATAATTTAATTATATAAAAATGTTTTTAGAAAAAATTTGATGTAAATGATTGTATCTATATACTAAAGTATTAAAACAATATTATCATTTGGGGTGTGATGTTATTTAACATCTAAAAATGTAATATGGTAACCACTAAATTAAATTTAATAGATTCAATGGGAAAATATTATCTTGAATTATTTTTAGTATTTATGTTATTATTATTATTATAGAAAACGTATATTAACTAACATAGCCCTATTAAAAATTATAATGATAATTATATGTAGAGGTTAATATATTTAAAATTTTCTTAATGATATTATGGTTTTACTATAAAATATATTCACAAATGGATATTGGAATATGGATGTGGATGTGGCACTCATTAACATAAAGAAAATGAATCATAGTGGAAAACATTAGGTAATTACTAGATCATCATCAATCATGGTGAAAGGTCCAAAGACAACATACCTAGATAAAATCTCTAAGGGGTATTTGATTGTATATTAACATTTTCAATATCAACTCTTCAAATAAATGAGAGAATTTAATCTATTACACCATATGTAATTCCATAGGGATATATTAAAAACATAAATAATTATGCGTCTATATATCTATATATGATCATTAGTTTAAAGTAAATTATTCTATTTGACGATTGATGTTATTATATTATTTTTATGATTTAGAAAAACTAAAAAAAATTATGGGAACACATTCATATCATTTTGTATGTGTATTATTTAAACAGTTATGTGAAGATCAATGCATTTCAATTTTGTGAAGCTTTTTTGAAAAATTTTTATTTTCATTAATTAATAAGAAATTTGATGTTAATTGGGTTAATGGGTATAACAATGTTAATACATATTATATATTTATAATCATATAGGTGACTATGTGATTGAAAAAGAATATTTAGTAACTATGTGATTAATGTTATTTTATAATAAGGTAATTATATTGGGAATATTATTATGTTTTTATTATAATATGATATTTTTTATAGTGATGGTTGAGTTATCATTTGGATAAATATGTAATTTTATTTTTTTTAAGGTGATTAGTGTTTTTCATAAGATTTATTCTCAAAATTTTATTTTATATAATATACCATTTATATTTATTGGTTTTGTACGAAGGATGAATATGGTATGAATAAACATTTAACACTAAAAATTTAAATATAGGTGATCCTGACAATCTAATCCATGAGGTTCAATTTTATTCTATAACATATAAAATATTATTTTTTAATTATTTACTTACTTTCTATATTGATATATAGTTATTATTTAGATTCATTATTGTATAATTGATCAATCATTTATAAAAATGTTTATTGATTGTGTATATTATCTCATCCTGTTCTAAATTTTTTTTGATTTATCTCGTATAATGAGGAATTAAGTATTAGATATTAATTAAAGTTATTAACTTTTAAAAGATACTTCTATTGAATTAGGATAGAAAAATTCACCTCCAATATTAATTTATTAAATTAGTATATGAGATAAGTGTGGAAATTGATCGAAGCATAATGAATGGATTACATTTTTATTACTAAATGTACTGAAATATTATAAGAATATCATTTAATGTTCCCTATCTTTAATTTAAATTATTTACTCAAGAATAAGTATTTATTCCCAAAATAAATATTTTAACTATTACCATTAGTTCAGTTGAATTAGTTTTCTTATTTCCCTGACCTATTTAATGTTATGTGGTAATTCACTCTAACATGATCAACTTCTATATCAATCTCAATTAATCCCTTGAAAATAATTTTTCACCCCTTTTACATATTTCATATCAGATTAATGTTTTATCTATGAAGGATCACATATTATTTCTTATTACCATTATGTTTCTCAAATTCCAATTTCTGAAAATATTTCATTATCAATTTTTATGAAGACAGTTTAAAATAAAATTTATATAAAAATGATCAACTATTAATAATTGTAGAAAATATTTTGGTTTCATAATTTCTTTGTGTGGGGAGAACATCCCTACCCAGAAGATTAATAATAAATTAAGAATATATTTGATGTCATTATTCTACAAGAAACACTGAGCACATAAAGAGTTGTGATATAATATAAAAATATTATTGTTAAATAGTTACTATTCAAATATTATCATTATACATGATGTGTTAATATGCGTAACTAAATAACCAAAAAAAAATCTCTATAATGAATTTATACATTTTATATTTAATGAATAATTCTAAAGTAATAAGTAAAAAATATTTATTAATTTTATTTTTTGGTTAAAAAAATAGTTTCTTCTTATAAAATATTTCAGTTCAATTTGTTCATAAGAATTAAAAAGAATTAAAAAACATTTCTGATATTTTATATTAGTAAATTAATATCATTTTGGGATTAATCATTTCAAGACTACCATTAGTTAAATTTAGGTATTATTACTGAGTTGATTAATAATATTGTGATAACATAAAAATCAATTTCTTCAAATAATAATAATTTATTTTAGAAAAAATATTATAATTTAACAGATCAATTAATTTAAGGATTTTTTTAATATATTATAAAATCACGCATACATTGAATTATCTATAAAATTATAGAGGAATATTCATTACATTTGTTTTTGGAAGATTATCATGTTTTTTATTAATAATTCATTTTCCTAAAAAGTTTTTTCTCCTTTTATTTTAAAAAAATATATTAAATGTAATTTACAGAATTTATAAATGTATAATTATTAAAATTGGATATCATATTTACAATATAAATAAGAAAATCTAATAATAAGAATAATTTCATATTAGTTCACTACAAATAGTATCCCATTTAAATATTTTCTAGAATGTTATGTGTATATAAGGAAAATCATTCGAAATTTAATATTATATAATTATAAAAATCAATCTAAAATATTTATTGTTTATAATTTATGAGTATATTTTATCCAATTTAATTCCTCATAATTTATTTTATATTTTCCCAATAACTTGTTGGTGTTTGATAACATTCTCTATAGGATACCACATTTCTATATAAACTAGGATATATAAACAATAATAAGATAGCATTTAAATTAGTTTTAATGAATAGTAATAACCATATAATTAAAACTATTTATAATTTTTTTGAATAATATATATTCAATGAATCTTTTATAACAAACTATTACTCACTTTTTAGTAATGTCATTTTATGCTTAAAAAATTTTAAAAATTATTTCAATATAATTATAGATGCACATAAATTATAGTTTTTTATATAAAATATATAATTGATAATTTATTTAATAAATTTTATTTTTAATATAATAACAATTACAATATTTTTTGGTTAATTGTTATGTTTTTTTTATGAAGAAATTTTTTTTAGTGAATCATTAAAATTCATATTTTTTTTAAAAATGATCAATTAATTTCTAGTACAAGTAAAATTATATAATAATTTTTATCATAATGATTGTTAATTATTCAATAAAAATTAATAATAAATTTTATTACATTTGAAAAATAATTATACATAATTTTTTTGATCGTTAATTTTGAGTCATAAAATAATGTTTATAAAAAATTTTATTTAAGCATAAAATTTGTGATTATATAATAAATTAAATTCAAAACATAAAATTATGTATTTAAAATAAATATATCAATAATATATTATACATTTTTTTACATTCATTAAATGTTATTTATAATGACTGAAATAGACATAATATTAGTTTTATGCTTAAAAATTCTATTTTTATAAAAAGTGTTTTCATTGCGGTTTTCATGGTTATTTAAAACTTATTTAATCCAAATATGGAAATTATATATTGATAAATTTATTATTATTTTTTGATATTATTGTAATAAATATAAATTAAGTGTCATGATATGTTTTTCACATAGTAAATAATGACTATTGTAAATTTCTGATTCCACGTTTAATGTTAAAAATGTCAGATGTGAGTTAAAAAAACAGATGAGGGTTTGATTTCCACCTATAATAATAATGTATTTTTTTTTACTTCATATAATCATTTTATATATTAATATAAATCATTTTACCATTTTGAGTAGCATAACAATGAAATTTACATTATATTTTGAGAAATTTACAGAAATTCAATTTCATTAAATCCCTTACTTGTAAAAGGAATCCTCTCCACCTCACATATTATCAAAATGTAATAAATATAGATGATATAATCCATCCTCCAAGAACATGAAATATTAATTACATTAATCTAAGTAAATCATTTTTTTCATATGGACTATCTCTCAAGAATTTATGTGTAGGAAAAGGGGGTCCATATAATATGAGGTAAATATATTATCCATTCCCTTTAAAAAAATTCTTCTAGGAAATTTTATAGAATATATTTTATCAATAAAATCCATATTAATGAATTATAAAATAACATATCTATTATTATAATTTTGGAATCAATATTTTCCATATGTTCTCTATAAAATGGTAAATAAACATATTTCTCATATGTATGTGTGGACATCCACCTTCATAAAGAGACATCATTCATTGTCCATTAACAATTTTAATAGGTTTTTATTATGATATAAATAATTATAATATATAAAATTGATAAAATAATTATTATTATATAATTTTAATATCTTATCTTCCATTATATAATCTAGTTAATTCGTCTTTATAATTTCTCTCTTATTATAGTATGGTCTATCACCTCATGAAGGGTTGTAGTTTTTTTTATGATTTACGAATTTATTTTATACTAATAAAGATATAATTAATTAAAATATTTTATTATTGTTATATGTTAATTATTATTTAATGGTAATTTTTTATTTACATTTAATTAACACCATCATTGAAAATGATGACAAAACTCATCGGTGCATTAGGATTCTCGTCACAATAATGTGATGTAATTAATTTTTCATCATAACATAAAATTAATGTTTATAGAGATGAATATAACAAATATATAAGAAATTTAAATTAGTTTTAATATTTTTATGAATGGAGAACCTTGATCATAGTGAAAGAAACATAACATTCAACTAAAAAACATTAATAATAATGATTTATTCACATGAAAAGTGTTATTTAAATGGGAATTGTCTTTAATTTGGGGCTGAAATTATATATGTCAATCATATATTATATTATAAAAAAGTAATATTATAATAATAAATAATTTTAATCAATAAAATTTTATTATAATCTAGATTAATGAGTTTACTCTAAGGTATTGATATAATGAATGATTTTTATTGTATCATTTACAAATTCTTGAGAGAAGTTTGATTTTTTTAACCATTATTTATTAAGGGTCATAATTACTAAAAAATAAATTTATTTTTAAATATTATTAATTTTAAGGGGTATAAATAGAAATATAACGTTCATTAATTACATGGAATTATTTTCAAAATATACTAATGTTGTACTGGTTTCGTATAAATTTCTCTTCTAGGAGATACTTATTAATTTTTTGATTTAATTCCCTAATTATATATTTAATAAAATTCCCTTATTTTATTATTTTAATAATAAATTATTTATAAATATTTTCTTAGAAACCCATGTTTATTTCATTTTTCAAATGAATTTTTTTTGAACAAATACTATGCATTTAATGTTACTTCTTATAAATTTAATTTCATTGAGATAAGATTGGTGTTATATAACTGTATTCATTTATATGGTCTATCTATATCCACATTGATACAATGTATCATAACTACCATTAATGTAATTATATAAATTTTTTATTTCATTTTATTTATTTCACCATAGTTATGAATCAAATTTTTCCACAATGGTATGAGTTTTATGTTACTATATTATTATTAAAATGATGGTTTACGATTAAATTTCTTAAAATATAAATGTATGTTATATGGATCCAGAATAATATTAAATAAATTCTTCTAGGGGGATTTAATGATATCACATTTCTTTTCATTTTTTTAGTCCATATGTACTCTAGAGACAGCAGACAATTTCTAATGATATAAAACTCAATATATCTATTTGGTCATTAATAATTTTTCAATTATCAGATTTTTATTTGATTTTTATATAAAATTTCATTCAATTCATAGAAATAAATTTTTACTAATGAAATAAATTTTTTAGACATTATTTTAGTTACCGTTGATCAATTTTAGGAATCGAGGAAATATTTTTGTGATAAATGAGAATGGATTATATTTTGAAATACACCAAATCAGTGATTTTTGTAGATATAATCAATATTTTATTCAATAATGCTATAATTATAAGTTTTAATGGATCATTTAAATGATAATAATTTTCTTAAAATTTAAATTATTTTTTAAATATGTTATCTAAAAATGATAATCGTGTCATTCTTATGAAATGTGCCTTTGATATTTTATTGTTATATTAAATATAAATTATCATATAATTAATTGTTTTATGATTTAACAGTTATATAAGACAATAATTATTTATATATTCATTATTTTTATGTTTTCATTTTATAATAAGTTAATGATTATTAAATCTCTTTTCTTACCATGAGTTTTGAATTTCTATAATGATAAATGTTTACTGGTTATTGTGGAAGAATGTTGAAGGGATTGTGATTATTTAATAATTGGTTCCATTATAAACCAATAATGGAAGGTTTAATTATATTCCAAGGATGGGAGGGTTCATTAAAGACAAATTCTTAAATGGGTAATGATGAAATAGTAATGAAGCACCAAATAGTAAATTGAGTGAATATAAACTGTAGTGATACCACAGTTAATTGGATTAGTGTTACTCCTAATATAATGATTTAAATAATCAGGTAAACATTTCCATTATTATTATTTTATTACAATGAATTTTATTAAAGAAATTTTTTGTTTTGAATATGTGAATTCCAGAAGAAAAATAATATTTCATAGCATATGTTCATATATATCATTATTTATTATTTATGATTCTGAATTGGTATGTATTTTGTATTTTGTTGATCAAAACATTCTAAATACTCAATTATTTATGATCATTCACTGATAATATAGTATTATTCAATGTATTTCCCATTTTCCCTCAACCCTATACTTATATTATTATCACCTTTTAACTTTGGTTTATATCAATTATGTATACCCTTATTTTTCATCTAATCTAAAAATTTATTATGTTTCCTTTCCCAATATTATGAATAAATTTTTTATTATATATATTCATAATAAGGGATATTTTTTTGAATAACATAATTAGATTGATGAATATATTTCATATAGTAGTTTTATATGTATCCCACTATTGAAATACACTAATAATTTATTGTTCTCACATAGATAATGTGGTTATCTAATGAATATTATTCTAAAATTATGTACTATTGATATATAAAATTTATGGTTTCTATAGTTTATATCATTATAATTGTTATTTTAATTATAAATGTATGAAGTGGAATCATTAGTATAAATCCAAATGAAAATATTATATACTGGATCAGATGATATTGTTTTGGAATTATAGATATTATTATGTTTTACTATAAATACATCTCTTAATGGAAAATTAATCTAGATATTGTTTTGGAATAGGATTCCTTAGGTGTAAAAATTGTAAAAAATATTTTGGCGTGCATATATTAACCATAATTCTGGTGTACGGAGAAATTAACCTTATTGCACTCCTATATGGACACTATAAATATATGAATGGTTTAACACAAACATTAGTTAAAATTTATTTTAATGGATTTGAATAGATAATTTCCATGGATATCATAGTTTAATCAAAAGGCATCATAGGATCGAAATAAGGTTTCTTTATTTTTGATTCTTATGAATTATTTTATATAAATAGATGAGTAATAAATAAGTTTTTCATAAACTATTTTTTTAAATATAATTACCCTCGATGAGTTGTGTTAACACTAAATGTGAAAAATTATATAATTAATGGTATCATATAAAACTAATTTATATGAGAGGTATGATTTTAATGATTATAATTAGGTTTAATCACCAACCTTATTATATTATTAACATCATTAAAATATATGATTATTTTAATGGTTCAAAAAAGAGGGAAGTATAGTTTCATAAATTCCATTATTGTAAAATGATGAGACTTTATTCATCATTGATGAGTGGAATAAAACATGGTGGATAATTCCTTAATAAAACTGGTAAATGTTAACATGTTATAAATTTTTTTTCATTAAAAAGTAATGTTGATGTTATCTGAGGTGGGAAAACAAAAAATAGAATTGTGATAAATTTTAAAAAATCAACACTCAAATTTTGATGTTTTAATAGAAAGGGATGTGCGATTTAAAAAAATTAAGGCTCTAATCTAATGGATTACTCTATGTCCATAAAATTTAATATGATATTCCAATGAATATTTTTAAAAAATATATTTTTTTATTGATATATTATAATTATACTTTATAACAACATATTATTGATATTATTGTAATTATGAACAAAAAAAATATAATGATATTTCAGATGTAGTAATTATTTATATAGTTTCTATAATAAAATGATTGGAATTGATATCCTATAAATTTACTTTAGTTTTGAGGTGATATTTTTTTTGAAACACTTGAATTTAGGATATATAACGATTATATGTGCATGTGTATGAGATAATATGGTTAATTTGGGAAAATATATTATTTAAATTTTCAATGTTATTTTTATTGTATTGTTGACCTAAAAATAGATTAATGATTCGGTGAAAAATTTATTTTTTTATAATGGATGGTTTTATTACATTTTTATTAATTTATAATATCATATATTTCCTATTTTTATTTTAGGAAAATGGATAGAGTTTAATGTAAAAAAAATTGTTTTCAATATTTTTGGGCTTATATTAATATTTCTTTGAATTCCCATGTTTTCAATTTTTTATATCATATTATGTATTGTTTATAAGGTAAAATATTTATCTAATTTTCTTATGCATAACTGTTTGTGTTAGTAATGAGGTTTTAGATATTATTGTATTATTTCATTATATGATTATTTATTCATATTAGATAACAATTACTTATTATTTTGGTAGTGCTACTTTTTTGTGGAGTGGATTAATGAATTTCAAATATTTAATGGATCTTGTGAAACGTTAATAGTTATTTTTTGTGCTTCTAGAGTGAAAATATATTCATGAATATTCATTACAGTACTACTTATTATTATGTATTTAATCTAAACTGGGGGGGAGAGGAAATTGCATGAAATAGATATAAATAAGGTATTTGTATTTTATTAGTTTTTTGGGAGAATGTATTCATAAAATCATGGTAAAAGTATGTTGAAAATGAAAATCATTTCATTTTTTACATTTTTCATATGAGTAGGTGGTTGTTTTAACCCATAACATATTTATAGTTTTTTAGCCTCATACATACTAATAAACATTTCCCTTATAATTCACTATTAATATATGGACATTATCATTCAACTGCATGTGAATATATTCACATGCCTCTAATGATGTCTATTTTTGAGAACATGATAATGTATTTTTGAAGGTAAAAATTATGTATCCTACTTCCTTTTTTCAGTTGAAGTATAATTGTTACTTTTTGTGAAGTGGTGTGTCCTGAAATATGTTATAAAAAATTGAAACATTTGTTAAAATTATATAAAATATGAGGGAAAAATTTCATTAATTGAGGAGAATGATACCACATTCTATTTTCAGCTACAATATGTTATTATTTTAATAATATATGATTGATAACATCCAATTTTCATAGCCAATAGTGTATATGATCCATGTAATATAAAATTATTATAATCTTTTCCATATATAAAAAATAAATAATAATATAAAAGATAATATAAAAAATTGATATAAATGAATTAAAATTTTAAAGTTATTTATTAATTTAAAATATATTGGTACTAAAATTTCATTGAAATAATTTCTTACATAAAAAATATTATTTTATAGAAAAAAGTTAAATTTATTTTACTTGAACCTTATGTATAATTATTTAAAACATGTTATAGATTTTATTTTTTGAAATAAATAAAATATTTAATTTTACTTTTCAATATTTAATATGACTTCTTCTTACGCCATTTTAAATGATAAAATTTTTAGTGAATAATAATAAATATTGTTCTCTTAAATAATCTATCATTTAATTTTAATGGAACGTTATAATATAATTTTACTTTGATCATAATTAAAAATTTATTTCTTATATTTCTATATAATTTCCCGGATTTTCTATATAATTTTATTTAATTAGTGGGAATTATTTTTAGACCAAGCACTAAGACCTCATGACGATTCGAGGCTAAGAGTGCCCAGAATGATCCGTAAAAAAATGTTTAGCTTTTAATAACGTGTGTGAGAGGTTTTATGAAAAAATATGAAAAAAAATTTAATGGGTACCTGTTTTAGAAAATATGAGGGCACTATTATATTCGTGGAGGCAGTTTTACTGTAGGCGAGGGTTAATTTTAGTTAGTGCATCACTCCAGTGAGAAAACCTAAAATATAATAACAGTAAATAATTAATTATATAAAATTATTTAATTTTCCAAATTCTTATAACTCAATATCGATGAAATGGATTAAAAATATGATACCACCAACGAGCTCGTGAGGGAATGCATTCCTTAGGCAGATCCAAACATTGGTCGACACGGGCCAAAGGTTGAATTTAGTGTTTGGATAGATAAAAAATAATTAATTGACCATTATTTGATTTTAAAATCCATATTAATCCTAAATGGTATCTCATATTGAAAATCCAAGTGTACTCTTCAGCTCATGAAGGTGTGTTACCCTTTGGCAGTGCCGAACCGTGACTGACCCATGTCATGGGTCAATGATGATTTTTTAACGTACTTTAAAATATGTTCAACTACATCTAGAAAGTACCAATGAATATGTTAATTTTGGAATTTTTTTATGAATATAAAAAATTTACATAAAAATTTATCTTATTTATTTTATCATAAACGAGAGGTGACATGTAGACACTACAGTGTATTAACGAGGAAACGACAAGGAACATTAATGGAACTCATTAATGACTCGTTAACAAGAAGTGTAATGATGCAATGTCTCAACATAACAGAAATGATTAATTTTTTTTTCTTTATAATAGTTTATGCAATGGTAGAAAGGATGATTAAAAATGTTGGAAAATATCTAATGAACATTTGGAAAATTTCACTCTAATAGAGAATGAAGAACATTGGCTGAACGTCATCTAATTTGACATACCTTGAAGAACAATGAATGCCATTGACCTCTTGGACATTCAAGGTGGAATCACTATGGAAACGAACGTCAATGAGAGAGTGGTTTATTTTATTTAATGTATACCCAATTAATTATTCTATAAGACAATCATATATTAACCTATAAACATGTTAACATGCAGATCGTGCGGTCTTGCAGGAGGTTGTTGTTCATAGGTTTTCTATTATGGGTTAATTTAATTGGTGATAGAATTGTAATACCGAGCATCCCTTGATTTAGGGCCATAACGTGATGGGAATGAGCCAACACAAAATAGACCTGACCTCCCTACGTTGTGTCCATTCCTGGTGGAATAATACTTTAAACATCATAAATGTAAGTTCGAATCCATCTTAGTGAAGGTGGAAAACTTCTGGTCCCATAAGCACATATAGTTCAAGAACAGACAACTCGAGAAACTTCAGTGTCCCTTATAAAGAACATCTGGTGATCCCATTAGAATTCCAAAGTGTAAGGAGAGTTTTAGCCAATTTTCCATTGTTATGTGGTAAAGGGACCATCTGCATGGGCCAATGTAAGGAAGATGTGGCGCTCCCATTGTGCGTCATGATGGAATGGAAGTAGGCCCCGACTGCAAGGTTGAGTTGGACGTAGTTCCACCAAGCACAACATACAGGAGTGGCTCTCATCCATGTTCCGCATTGAAAAAAGAGAGCATCTGGGTTGACTGGCCACACACACCCCCTCCCAGACCTATTGAACCGGCCGACCCGATTCGGGCTGAACTATGTCGGTCCTTCGGGGTAGGTTGAACATGCCAACCCACCTGGCAGAGCCGGAACAGTGTGACCTGGCCACCCAATAGGCCATTTATATTCCTTTATCTGTTGTTTTTTAGAATAACAGGTCAGTGAGTTATAACAGGGCAGCATGGGCCACTGTGCACCCCATGAGGGAAAAATAGATAGGCTCACCCAAGTGGGTCGGGCTTGATAAAACATGGCATTTGGTGTCTGGACGGTGTGGACCTACATCCATATTGAGCCAGTCCTAATGGGTCAAGAATAAATATGGCTCATCCAGTACCCCATGATGATAATTTTCGGGTCGGTACGACCAAATCAGACTAAGCCTAGTCACAACAAGCTCTTGATTACTAAACACATGTATCTCTGAAATAGGTCTTCCAATTTTTTTTCCATTAGTGGAGTAAGGACCCTTTCAATGAGGTGTTCCTTAGAAGATACTCAATGTGAGATATGGCAGATGTTGGCGTATGGACAGGATGGATTGGACTTGAATCCAACGGGATCCGTTTTACAAAAATATGCATATCATACTGACCGGGTGTCTATTCGTTGCACCGTCTGTTGAGATTAGACCCTTACAATTTGATAGTCTTATGGGGATACTCTAGGTTGTACGTTTTGGTGGTTGAGGTATGAATGATGTCTTGAGGAGTTGATACTCTTGTAATCGTATGTTCTATGTGCTGGAATCTAGTGGATGAAAGTGACATGAAGATCAAATAGCAATCTAGTGTGGGACATCACCATGTAATCCTGTGTGGGTCAACACATAGTGATTTTGTGTGGGAACCCATATAGAGAACCTATGTGGGTTAGAACTAAGTGATCCTTTCTGGGTCAGCACCTAGTGAACTTGTGCGTGTCTTCACCTAGCGACCCTGTGTGGATCGACTTTAGTGCGTTTTGAGAAAATAAGATGATCTATCAATATGACTAATCATATCTAATTCTGTACTTTTGTTATACCAGATGTGTCCTTAATCTTTTACATTGTTTTATGTGTTTTAGATATTTATTGGTGGTATTAACTATATGTTATCTCCTTTTTGGTGTTTTCCTTAGTGGATTACTGAGATTCCTTCGATGGTCTCAGGATCTCGGCATAGTATTGTTATACCTACCCCTGCATGGGCATCACTCGCACCTATTGTATCATGTGTAGATGATGGATATATTTTACCATTTCATCGGGGTACTAGGACTAGATGGTGTTCATATTTGGATTGATAGATGTGGTATGCAATAGAAACATCTGATGGAGATATGTACCTACCCTTTAGGCATGATACATGGCGAAGGACCACTGAAGCTTAGACGTATTGTTTTCTAGATTCCTTTCACATGGACTTGTATTCTGGTCCTTTTACATTATGTTTACAAACATTAAACTGAGTGCAGTTACATTTTAGTGGGTTTTATTATTCATCTCAATTTTGTGGTTATCATTGGGGAGTTTTTATTATTTGTGTGTGTATTGGTTTAAATTCAATGCCTTCCATTTTTGGTAAAAGCCTTTCTGGTGATATTCACATACCCCCGGCCTAAGGATGTCGGTCATGAGGTAGTCACAGTAGGGGCCTCAGGGACGAGTCTAGATAAAGTGGTAAAAAAGGCGGTCTATTCTACAAAAATAATTAATAGTTTTTATATTCGATGGGGGAAATAGTGTTATGTCTCTTGAGTGCGAATTTTAGATTGGGGAATCCATTGTTGGTGCGGTGGCTGACTTATCCATACACCTGGACCCCAAATTCTGTTTTCTGACTCGGTACATGAAAACACTGTTTGTATCTGTTTCAGAAATGTTTATTTCTTGACCCCTTTTGAGTCATTTCCCTAGGACTATCCTATTGACCATGGTTCATATTGATTCTCTTAGGGATGCCTCCACGCAAATTGTCATCCTGGATTCCTGTTGATGACCATGAGGATGGTCCATAGAATTATGAGGCTTCAGTATATGGATCATTTCCCTAGATAGTTCCTTCGGGTGGTGTCACAACAATACCACATTCCATTTTTATGTATCTACAACATGCGCTATCAGTAGAGGACCCATGTAGGCTCAATTTGTTAGATGATTTTTGGCGATAGATAACACTATAGTTCTGAGGAGATCCTGACTCATAGGCGGACAAAGACTGGATTGAGGTGGTGAACATGCTTCCATCTAGCCAAGACACCATAGATCATTTGGCGGTCCTAGTAGTGAGCCTTCTACGTGGAACAACAAAGAGATCGTAGGATTTATATTACACCTATCTTATGATGAGGTGACCTTTCTATGGTCATATCATGAGAACATCTACCAGATAAGGGGACTCTTGCCATAACAAAATCCAATGGGTATATGTTCCCATGATCTTATATACCTTTGGAAGTAGGAAATGTCATCAGCTAAGTATTCATCAATAAATACCTACCATTTCATGTACTCGATGAATACGATACGACAAGTGATTAAACACTTGAAACTCCATGTTAGAAGTGTTTAGGGACTTCCAATCATGTACTATTCCTCTATGCATACTTACATTCATTAGGGTGCTTTATATATCATTTTTGGATAATGTTCTAATATAGATTAGATATAGCCAGTGAATGTCAATAGTCAAAAAGCAAGAAACCAACATTAGTCTCAGATACATGGATGTGTAAAATGTTTCGGGAAGAGGAAGTGATTGGGATAAATTAATCTTTAGTTTAGAAGGTGTGGAAGAGAATATTGGAGAGCGACATGATGTGGTAAACATTTCAACACTCTAATACCAACACCCTAATGTGTTCCTCGCCATTGAAAGGGATCTGGAGGATAGATGAAGGGAGTAGTTTCATGAGGTCAATGATTATATCCTAAGGGATCCAAGAATGAATTGAGGTACGGTATGAGTCTACTACAAGCTTCGGTATCAATTTACTTATTTACTAAAAATTCTTTCTTATAACAAATCATGTTCTATACCAAGAGTTTCTAGTTACACTATTTAATTGATCCTTACGTCTGGATATAACAATGGGAGGTGACTCGATCATCACACTTATGCTGACTGTGTGATATGACCACTGTGGTGAGAGTTTCAGTTCGATATTCTTGGTGGAAGAGTTCAGGCCTTACGACATTCGTTGGGGTATGTACTATTCATCCTTAGTTCAAACTCAAATTTATTATTTTAGGAAAAATTATTTGGTATATCTGAAGCATTGGAATGTTATTTTCCATGATCAGAGAAAAAGTAAACCCATGTAGAAAAGTATAAATTCATGCATAGGAGGGTACAACCAATCACTCTTGAGTCAGCCAGCCTTACCCTCGTGGATTTGGGTTTTTTGATATTTCAGTTCCCAATACTAGTGGAGGATTATGGGATCATCCATTCAATAGTTTTTTCTTGGATTACCTTCTTGTAGAGAGAGGAACTTCTACATTGACTTGTACCTAGGGATGATAATTATATCTACATTTTCTTATCATATGGCTTCTATAAAGCTCTGGGAGAAGAAAGTACAACTGGGGGAGTTGAATAAGAAGGGCTTCGTACGACCAACTGTTTGATGTTATGTTCTAATTACCAAAGCGTTAACCAAGTGGTCGTGGAGAACGGGTATCCACTACTAATGAGTCTATGGAACATCAATATGTTAAAGGGGGTAACATTTGGCCTGGATAGAAAGGTTCCCATAAATTTTTAGTATCTGAGATAGTAGTGATGGCTAATGTTCCTCTAGAAAAATTATTGTGATATAGTATATACTCTTGTTATGGGGAACATGGTGGATGGTGCTCTTAGTAGGAGGTTGGGTTTGCTGTTTCATAGTGAGGCGACGAAGCTGATAGTCGTGATGCTGATATCGTTCATTGATGATGATGGAGTTGCTTACCTGTAGACTATGAGTGTTAATACACCAATCCTTTAGTGAATTTGGGAGGCACATATTATGGATGTTGATTGTGAGGCCTGACCTGATTAGATATTCTTAAGAAAGGATACTAATGGATTTTCGATACGTAGGGATCACACAATCCTTTTTAGAGGATGCACCATCGTACCAGTGATATTACAGGAGGAGGTGTTGAGGATATTAAATACATCCCCTTTGTTCGTATATCCTTGTGGGGCGAAGATTTACCAGTACACCCGACATCTGTACTGGTTTCCAAGGAAGATTGAAGTGGTGGATGATTTCATTTCACGGTGCCTCACTTGTCAGCAACTGAAAGTCAGGCATCAAGTTTCGGGATGCTTGGCACAACCACATGGGAAACCTGAGTAGAATTGGGATGGTATCTCAATAGATTTTTGAAGAGATTACCATTCCCACCCTAGGGACATGATCATTTCTAGGTGATCATGGACCAACTCACCATGTTTGCTCACTTCCTACCATTCGAATATCATGTACGGGTAGAGGGAAGGGGACACCTCTATGTCTAAGAGATTGTGCATCTTCACGGGGTGCCTTTGAAAATCATATTAGACCATGATTCACATCTTAAATACCGGTTGTGGAAGGGATTACAAGAGGAATTTGGGACTTATCTACACATGGGCACAAATTTTCATCCCTAGATAGATATCCAGACAAAGAGGACTATAACCGTAGATGTCAGGCATTTTTCTTATTTACTGGGTTTTTTTTGTAGCAGTTGGGAGGACCCCCAACCATAGGTGTATCATGCATACACCAATATATATCACCTCCACTATTGGAATTCCACTATTTTATTCCTTGTACGGGCATCCATACAGACCACCTCAATGCTGGATAGTCCCGAGGGAGTCAGCACTCATGGGTCCAAAGTGATGTTTCCTGGCATAGTGGAAGCGTGGTTGGGACGGTACCCAGCTTTTATTTTTTACCATGATCAATAATTATTCTAGATTCGATATGATGATGAATTCCAGTCTCCATGTAATATAATAAAATATTTAGATAAAGAATAAAGAGGTCTGAAACCACATATAGGATCATACACATCATGTATATAATTAATTTAATTAATTTCATAAAGAAAAATAATACATATATCATTGGTATTTTTCTTCGTTGATGATGTTGAACGTCTAAATTGACCATTATGGATTATCTTATTGATATTTTAATAATCAAAACTAGAATCACTCTAGTAGTGATCTACATGTGCTCTGATGGCCTCCGATCGACACTGCTCGTTCTTCGGGTGCTAGCCCAGCAAAGCGAGTCTCATGTGTTGGTTGTTCTTGATCGCTTGTTCTCTATCCTTGAAGAACGTCTCACATTCATGAGAGTGGAAAGAATGTGATTCAAGAGAAAAATTTTTTGGCTCAAAAATTATCAATTCACCAAGTGCGTGGTGTGTTTCCTTGTGCAATAGGTGTTCTGGCCTATTTATATACATGTAACTTTAGTTACAATATTTAATTGCATATAAAAATTTAAATATATTCATGAACATTGAGATAACCCATGCATTTAATAATAATACCACATCATTATTTATGGGGTTCCAACTTGTGAAAAACTGAATTATAAATAAAATTATGCTACATAAAATAATAACAGAATAATTTTAATTTGTGCCAACTATTTAAAAAATTATTTATTGTCATGAAAAAAATTATTTTTAATGTTGGACCAACCTTGGTCCGCTTCAACTCCACATCCATTAATTGAACACTATAATAAATCAATAAATAATTTATTCTCTATAATAAATTTTTTATTTCTGAACTAGAAAATAAATATTTAATAAATTTTCATCAAAATTAATAAATATATTTTATTTAATTAGTGAAATCATTGTAACATTAATATAATTATTTCCCAGCCTTGAAAATAATATTATTTCATTAATGAAATTAAAATAGAATTTATCCAAGACCACTAAAAACTCTTAGTGTGTGACCCGCTAGGATTTTCCTCATTGGAATTAGGTGGGCTCGCCTAAAGTCCATGAGTATTGTCAAGCAATGGGTCAATGAACCCAAGAGAAATAATGTAAAGTCGCAACAACGATATCCACATACGAATTCTCATTGTCTAATATAATACTTTTTTCCACATATCTCATCATGAAGGTTTCATGATTGTGTCATCAACTTTTATGCTTGAAACAACGTTCATTGATTACCTGAAGTAAACTAATTCTACACCATAGCCAATGGTTTTCATGCAATGGTTCTATTTCAGTCAAAGGTCCAAGATATCAACTTCAATAAATGGAAGGGAAAAAACGTTCCTCGACCTTTCCATTAATAACCTGCCACTCTTGACGCACCCAACATACCCTACTTCTCACCATCTTTCTACGTGAACGTTTTTGTATGTAAATCAAAGTTCATAAGTCATGATACATATTAATGATAATCTTAATGTCTAAGGATCATTAAACATGCTCGCAGATAGAAATATCTGATGACCCCAAAACATGTGGAATTCCTACTATGGGGTCTTTTCTAATAATCATCTATCTTCTACATTACCAGTTGTGAACATCATGAGGGAAAGTCTCATTAACATAGGAGTACTCAAACCTGATGGTCTATATGATATTTGTCCCATAATAGGATGTCATCAAAACACAAAACTAAATTTATATATTTTGTCATATAATTTCCAGGTTCTCATAATAGTGTGGAACTACCATGACTATATCAATGCAAAAAATAATATAGGACATTATTACATAAATGTCATGCAGAACAATAAAAAATATGTAATAATATATCATGTAATAAATGTAAAACCAGTTGGTTCTAGGACACCTACTCTTACAAAATCCCACTATAACTAGAGCCAACTACATATGACTTTTAGTCTTGTATACCTCACATGATGATCATGTTTTTACTATGTCAAGGATTTAGTCAAGGGGTCTGCCACATTTTCATCTATGGAAATACTTCCCATTACAACCTCACATATCTAAGAAAAATCCCAAAATAGATGATACATTCGATGTATGTGCTTCTTATACAGATTGACCTTGGCCCTTTTGCATGATCCACCGATGTATTATTATCACATTACAAAGTGATGGGATATTTTCTACTAGGTATCACATCTACCTCATCGACGAATCATTGCATATAAATGGCTTCTTTAGCTGCCTAAGAAGTTACGATATACTCACACTCTGATGTAGAATCAATGACCACACTCTTTTTTGATCTCTTCTAGCTCACTACACCTCCATTCAATGTGATGATGTATCCTGTTTGCAACATCAATTCATCTTGATCATTCTATAAACTATCATTTGCATATCCTATGATGATTAGTTCCTAATATCCTCCATAATCTAAGAACACATCCTTAGTACACCTTAGATACATTCGGATAATATTGACTACCATCCAATGGTTGTCACCTGGGTCAGATTAATATCTCCCTACAGCACTGTTTATGTAAGAGACATCCATCATGGTACATAGAATGACATTCATGGATGACCAAATTACTAATGTGTATGGTGTCCATGCCATTATGTTTCTTTCTTCATGTGTCTGATGGTATATTTCCTTGGAAAGATGAATTCCACATGACACTGGCAACAATCCCCACTTTGATTGTTCCATTATGAATCACATCACTATCTTATCACTGTATGTACATTGACATAGGCCCAACAGTCTCTTGGATATATCATGATGTATCTTGATCCCACAAATATATTTTGTATCGCCCATGCCTTTTGTAGAAAATAATTGATTCTTCCTTTCCTTAATAGAATGAAATATTGGTATCTCATTTCCAATAAGTAATATCTCATCAACATATACTATTAGGAAAAAGACTGCCCACCCACCAAACTGTTTGTAGAAAAAAGTCTCACGTTCATTCTTGATAAACCCAAATTATTTTAAGGATATATCAAAACAAATGATCCATGACCTAGATTCTTTCTTTAATACATAAATGGATTTTTGTAACTTGCATGCCTTATTGTCATCCTTTGGAGTCACAAACCCTTTAGGATGTGTCATTTAGAAATATTCCTAAAGGTTCCTATTAAGGAATGTTGTTTTGACATCTTGTTTCCAAATAACATAGTCATGGTAAGCTGCATTTGAAAGTAGAATTATGATATATTTCAGTATTTCAATTGGTGAGAAGTTTTCATCGTAGTCAATTCCTTAATGACGTTTAAAACCTTTTTCAACCAGTCATGTCTTATAGGAAATGACTTTTATTTCCATGTCCTATTTCTTCTTGAATACCCATTTGCAATGAACATGATTTACATAAACCGTAGGATCAATCAATATCTAGATATGGTTTTGGAACGTGGAATACATTCAGAATTCATCGTTCTTTCCACTTGGAAACATCTGTGCCACTTACTGCTTCCTTGTAGGTTAGAGGATCATTATTATCAGCTAATAATGAGTCATCATACTCAGTAAATAGAAAACATTACCGTTCCGATTCTCTAACATTTTCTTATACTCCTACGAAATACTAGTGTCTCTGGAACAGATTCTTCCTCAACGGGGCTTTTTGGAATCTGTTCTTGTACCAAGTCTTGTTTACCGTAATCCTCTACTTCATCAAAGTCTATCTAGCTCACACAATCTCTTTTGGAGATATGCTCCCTCTCATGAAATATGGAATGCATTTCCACTATAACATTTTTGTCTAAGGGGTTGTATATGTAATATACCATTGTTTTCTTAGGGTATCCTATAAAGTTACAGTTTGTGCCTCGTGGTGAGAGCTTGTTAGCTAAAGTGGTCACAATAAATGATTCGCTACCACACACATTTTAATTCGATAACATGGATTTTCATCCACTCAAAGACTCATATGAAATAATATTTATAGATTTATTTGGTACTGGGTTTAGTAAGTGTAACGATGATTTTAATGCATAAACCCAAAATGATAATGGATTTCTCGCTTGCCTCATATTGATCCCACCATGTCCAACAGGGTGAAGTTCCTCCTTTCACTCACAACATTCTAATAGGCTGTGTTTAGATGAATGAGTTGGGATATGATCCCAAACTCCCGTAAGTAATCTATGATGTCTTGATTAATAAATTCTCCACCTCATTCTGAGTAGAGTTTCGTAATCTTCTTAACCAAGCTGGTTCTCAACTTCAGTGTTGTATTCTTTGAACTTATCAAAAGAATTCTAATTATACCTTATTAAGTTGATATATCCATATCTACTAAAATCATTAGTAATAGTTATGAAGTATGAGTACCCACCCCTTACTTCAACTGAAAATGGTCTACGCACATTAGTATGAACCAAATAATGAATTTCTTTATCCCTTTCACCATTTCCACTAAATGGGGATTTGGCCATTTTTCTTTGTAAAGATACATGAAAAACGATAAGTTGTTTTAGTGGTAAAGAACTTGAATATCCATCTTGAAGTAACTTTTTCAGGTGTTTCTAGTTTACAAGACCTTTACTGTGATGACAAAGTTTTGTGTTGTATGAGTCATGTTAAGTATCAATGTTATAGATTTCAATTACTTGTTTTCTGTAATCCAACACGTATTCTATGTTGTATTAATGTGACTTACCATAACAAATTCAATCTTTTTAAAAGAAAAAAAATCATTTCCAAATGTGAGAATAAATTCATCTATATCTAATCTGGATATAGAAATAATGTTTTTAGTAATAGATGTCACATAATAACAACTCTTTTGAACCTAGATCATACTAGTTAGCAACATGATGTGGTATTCCCCGATAGCTATAGTGAATACTCTGGCATTGTTGGCTGCTCATATATCTACATCCCCTTGATCAATCTTCTTGAATCAACATGTTCATGTGTTTTAATACATATTTGAGAACCACAAGATATATCAAAAACCCAATTTGTAGAAACATATATAATGCATTTGATAATAAATGTCCCTGAAGCTTCCCCTATCTTCTTAGGTTGAGGGAAGTTCTTCTTCTCGTGGCCCGTGTTGCGACATGCGAAACAAATATCATCATGTTTTGTTGCCTCCCCTTTGATCATACTTTTTGTGGAAATCCATGAAAAGGATTTTTATTTAAGGATTTTTTTCTCCCCTTTCCTCTTATTCACTAATAGGACAGATGGATTTTTGTACTTCATATCTTTGTCCATGTGGCGAACGAGGATAAGAAGAGAACATAAAGACTTATTAATGTTCTTAATATTGAAATTGTCAACAATGCTAGATAAGATCTGAGGGAGTGATGTGACAATGAAATCATTCTCCAACTCTTCAAATATTTTAAACCCTAGACCTCTAGGCGCAAAATGAAGCTATTGATCTTGACTACATGAGGCCCAGCTGGGGAGCCTTCTTCAATATTACTCTGAATTTGTTCCTTAGAGATCTCAAACATTTCCTATCATTCTATCTCCTGGTAAAGACCACATAGGTGCTCGATTATGCTACAGGAATCCATGTTTTCATGAGACATCATGAGATCACTAGACATTGATGATAGCATCAAACATTAAATGTTGAACACATCATACCTATATTTCTCATAGACCTGAAAATCCCCATCACCCACCCCTTTTAAAGGCTAGTCAGGTAATGTAGACTCTAACATGTAAGACGTCTTTTCATGGCGTAGGATAACCCGAATGTGTCAAAACCATTCCTGGAAGTTATTGCCTATGAGGATGTGTCTTTATCTAGAATTTATCATAGGGATAATGTTGTTGAAGAGTTTTTCATTTTCATTCTACAATTTAGGGATCATATCTTTAGAAATTTCTTGATTACATTTTATATGAAATAATAAATTTTATTAAGTCTCCCACTATTTTATCATATCCCAATAGCCCAAAAAATTGAACTAGGAACGTCCAGTAGCAATGAAATTATAGAGGAATGGATCCCTATTCCTATTTGTATAACCCCAACAAGGGTTGGTCAAGATATTAGAAGGTATTTAGGTATGCTGGTCTTTGCCAACTATGGGATTGCAGCTCCTTGATTTGTTGAGTGGACCCCCCAATCTTGAAATCATGGAATTGGTCTTCCTAAACTCTACCCTCCAATACTACACCAAATATATCTAGGGCTACTCCTATTGATGTAATATGGTTAAGTCAACTCAAAACCATTCATAGGTACTTCTTGTATAAAAGTATGTGTCCTAACAAGGGTTGGTTAGACATATTTATTTAGTGTGTTTTTTCCTAAATCAAGTAATAGAATCCTTGTCTAACTTAATAATTTATTATAGGTATTTTTATCTCTCTATGCGTGAATTTCATATTATCATTATAATACACTTGCTAATATTAAGTGGAACTTATTAAATTTATTAACCATGTCTGGATAATATTTACAAATATCTATGGTTTATTTTAGTTCCATTTTGTGTCCCTTTTCAATTCGTTAATTATGTGATCATGAAAGAACATCCATAATGATAAACCTTGAAACTATCAGAAATAACATAATGTAAATTCCATGATCATGAGCTTTTCAAATGGTTAGTTTATATTGTAGTTGATTATATAACCCTGACCTAGGTTAGAAACACTAAGAACCTTTTGGGTTTATGTTTTCAACCTCCACTTGTCACCTCTATATCTCTTGGGAATGGTTTTGTCTCGGCTGCAGCATGAACCGGCTCCACTAGATTGGCAGTTCCATCCACTATATATGAATTGTTTTAACTCAAATTTATTTAAGGGGTAAAATGAGGTTTTACATAAAAGAAACCACGGGAATGAAGGCCCTATATATTATTGAGTATAATGCCCAGAGACCCAAATATTTAATTACAATAAATAAATTAAAAGAAGCCATCCATATAAAAATTTATTGTTCTAGCTCATGATCATCCATACATGCAACAATATTTATACATAAATAAAACTAGAAATCAATTCTTTAGTCGTACTTGTTTAAGATAAATCATGAAAAAATCAATTAATTATCATCTTTAATTAATCAATCCTTTTATCATAATCCCATTTCTTAATTTACTTGTGATTCTCATCATTATTTTAAACAAATAAATTGATTTAAAATTATCTTTGTATGTAAATTGTACGTTGGAGGAAACCAGGTGAATTCTTATTCATAGCTACCCAAGGAGTAGAAATGTATATTACACAGATGTTAAATGATGAAAGTATATTTAAAACACCTTTCACGTGTTATTCCTCGGATTTACACCGACATGATGGTACATGTCAAAAGGTTTTGAATAATATATAAACAAATTTTAATAAATTTCTGTAATTTGGAAGAGTACACGACGTATAGTTCCAACTACATGGCGTGTAATATTTATCATAGTATATCTGAATTACACGCCCGAGGAAATAGTGTGTGAGTATACATTGAAAATATTTATAGTAAACAGTGTGTCCAGTGGGTGACACGTAATGACGTTCCTCATTACACGATCTCCATCTGGGCAAGCCGTGTATGGGGTACATAGTCCAACCCTAACCCGAAGGGACTGCACACTGTGTCAATTGGGCCACAAAACGTGTAATCCAGAAACTACATTGCACCTGTTCCTAGTTAACACACAATGAAATTTATGTCATAAAAAGACACCAACACACGTTTTGGTTTGGCGGGCCGGTCTGATGCATGGAATCTTGACTATACGACGTGTACTATCGAATACATGCAATGTGTTCTGGTTTTGTTCAGACAACAAACTTTGGAACATCCATATGAGATCCTATATTTTATTTTAATCAAAATTAAAAGAAAATAAATTTTTATTAAGGTGAATGAGACAAAAAAGAGGATGAATATATCTCATGATTCAGATTTGTAGAATAATTAACTTGAATTGATAAAGCTAAATTATTTAATGTGTATGTCATAAACAAAATATTTAAATAATTATAAACTATGATTTAACCCCTCTTATTCCACATAATGGTTCCAGGCGTAGCGGAAGCATGGTTGTGACGGTCACCAACATTGTTTTTTACTATGATCAATGATTATTCTTGGATTAATACTAAACTGAACGCCAGACTCCACAGAATATAATCAATGATTTTGATAATGATGAAAGGGGCATGTGACCATAGAGAGGATATTGTACATCATGTATATATTTAATTTAATTAATTTCATAAATAGAAATATTACATGTATCTTTGGTGATTTTCTATGTTCATAATTTTGATCATCAGGAATGACCCTTTCATATTATCTTGTTGCGCTTGTAAGAATCCATACTAGAATCCCTCTAGCGGTGACCCACACCTGTTCTTATGTCCTCCGATCGACACCGCTCGTTCTAAATGTTCTAGAATGGCGAAGAGAGTGTCTTGTGTCGGTCTTTCTTGATCTACATTTCTTCGACCATGAAGAAAATAACTCATTATTGTGAGGGGAGAGAATATGATTTGACTGAAAAATTGTTCGGCTCAACAATTCTCAATTCACAATGTGTGTGGTTTGGTTTCTGGAACAATAAGAATACTTGCCTATTTATATACATGGTATTTTACTTAAAATACTTAGTTGCACAGAAATAATTAAATACATTCATGAACATAGAGAAAACCCATACATTTAATAATAATACCACATCTTTATTTATATAATGCCAACAAGAGAAAAATAGAATTATAAATAACATTCGACATCATAAAATAATAGAAGAATTATTTTAATTTGTCCCAACGAGTTAAATAATCATTAGCATCTTCAAAATAATTATTTTACGACCCGATTTAACATTTTTTGCTCTTACTCCACTTCCATTTATAAACACCCGAATAAATAAATAAAAAATATATTCTTTTAAAAAAATTATTTACCAACAAGTAAGTAAATATTTATTAAATGTTCAATAATATAAATAAAAAATATATCAAATAATTTATGCGATCGTATTAACATGAATAAAATTTTTCAGCGGTCTTGAGAATAATATTTATTTCATTAATTAGATTCAAATAAAATATAACAAAGGCCACCAAAAACAATTAGTGTGGGAACCTCTAGGATTCTTTCTCATTAGCAATAGGTGGGCTTGCATAATGTCCCAGAGTACTATCCAAAAACAGTAGAAGAAACCCAAGATAAAGAATGTAATGTCGTAAAAATGACATCCACACAGGAACGCTTTCTTTTTAATATAATCTCTTTGTCATAATATCTAATAAATCTGGTTTCATGATTGTGTCATCATCTTTTATGTCGGATACTCCATTCGTTGACTACCTAAAATAATATCATCATTACACCATAGCCATTGAATTTCATGTGACGTTTCTATTTCAATCAATGGCCCAAGATATCAACATACATAAATTGAAGGGACCAATACTCCTTCGACTTATCAATTAATAAAATGACAGTCAGGACGTACCCAACGTACCATACTTCCACCCAACTTTCTGTGTGACTATTTACATCTGTAAATCAAAGTGATTAAGTCATGAATAATATTAATTCTAATAGTAATGTCAAAATATCATTACACATGTATGTAGATATAAATATCCAATAACATCAAAACATGCTGAATTTATACTAGCGGGTCTGTTCTAATAGTCTCCTATCTTGGTATTTACCTAGTGTGAACATTATGTGAGGATGTCTTATATGATTACAAGTACTCGCACCTGACTATGTGACTTCTATGTTTCCCATAATAAAATATCATCCATCCAAATAACTATATTTAAGAATATTGTAATATCATTTCAAGGTTATCATCTTAGCAGGGAATTTTCATGGCCTTATCAAATCAACAAATACTCTAAGACGTTATTACATCATATTAATGTAGAACAATGAACAATGTGTAATTATACATCATCTAGTCAATGTAAAACAAGTTGGTTCTTGGACACTAACTATTACACAGATTTGGTATAGGCTACCTCTATGAAGGTATAGATCATCCAGAAGGAGCTGAAGACTACACGTATCACATAGAAGTCTTATGCTGATAGGGGATTAAGACCCTTTGAGTTTGAGGAAGAAGACCATGTTTTCCATTGGATATCGCCCCGATGGTGATTGAATATATTTGGCTAGTTAGAAAACAAACCGGGATATTTATTAAACCTTATCAGATCCTCAAAAGAGTTAGTGAGATGGCATACCACCTAGCCCTTACACCAATGATGCACATGGTTAATGATGTTTTTCACATATGGTAGATGAAAAGGTATGTGCAAGATCCATCTCATGTCATCAACTAGGGAGAAATAAACATTGATTAGGGGGTGATGTTTGTACAATTCCTGTTGGAGATATGGGAATGGTAGGATCATGTCCTTCTGGGATGGTTGATTCCCCAGGATCACTTTTGGTGGTAGTAATAGAATCTCCAGGAGAGCACATGGGGGATGGAGGCTCAGAATTATGATTAGTACCCCCACATGTCTGATTAGACATTATTATGGATTTCAGGGACATAAATCACTATGGGGGGGGGAGAATTTAGTGTCCCCAAATTTCTGTATAAATGTTCTATATTATATACAATTATTTTGAGACTAACCACTGGGACGATGTGAAATTATGAAGCATGGATTTCCCGAATTGATCCATCAAAAATTGATAATATTTAAATAGAGTACATGAACCATTTTCCTGAAAATTTGGAATGACTATTATACATGTGACCAGATCAAATATCCTAGGGAAACGTAGCATATGGCGTGGCCGTTTAACCCAAGTGAAACTTACTTTTAGTCAGTTCATCCCTCTAGTGATAAAAATCAAAAATCGAATAACATTAAATTAAATATATAAAAAAATAAATTTATTTTTTAGATGATTTTCGCTCACAAAAAATGACTTGAATTAAAAATCTGAGACCAATGCCATCATTGGGATGTATTCTTTCATTATGAAGAGTCTAGCATTGGTCGGAATAGTATAAGAGTGGAAGTTAATTTTTGGCCATGAATAAAATTATTACGTAACAATTATTTTATTGTAAAATCCATATAACTCCTAAATGGTATATATGATTGAAAAGAAGATATTACCAATGAGATATTGAGGGAATGTTCCCCTTAGGTGAAGCCTATCCTTGACGGGCACATGTCGATGGTGAAAGTTAATTTTTTAAAATATTTTAAAGTGCATTCAGTAAATGTGAGAGCATGTTTTCCTAACATTTCACCTAGTTCTTGGATTGAAAATATGGTGGTACTGTTGAAATTAGAACATCACTATTTTCAAAAAAGAACATATCATCGGCCGACAATGGCTAAATGAAAAAGTTACTTTTGGACTTTTCGAGGAAAACATTAAAATAACCAAAAAAGTTTTTTTTATTTATCATCGATGATCAGAGACACGGTAAAACTATGGTGCTATGACGAGGTGGAAATGCGGATTAATAGAAATCATTAATGACAAGATAATATGCATTGTATTGATTCATTAATGAAGTGATATCACAGTGTCACAGAAACACTACAAAAGGTATTATTTTTAATATTTGACGCATTGGTGGAATGGTGGATTAAAACCATTAGAAATATCCAAAAAACCACAGAAGAATTTCTTCTCAAACAAAGAATGTCAAAAACTGGTGGAATGTCACTGAATTTGACATGCCTCAAAGAAAAATGAATTCCATCGAACTCTCGACCCCTCAAAGACGACATATTTCTGCAAAAAACTTCAATGAGGTACGAGTTTGTATTATTTAAATATTCTCCTACACTTTATTCTAAACAACAAACCCAAATTAACCAATGAATAAGTTAATTCGTTGATCATGCATTCTTGTGGGAGGGTGTCTTTCATGGGTTCCTTACTTGGGGTTAATTTCAATTTTGATTTAATTGTAAACATGAGCCTCCCTAAAGGCTTGACCCCCTCCCCCCCATATTGTGTATTATAGGTTAAAAAATTCATCAAATGGTGTAATAGATTGTTTGAGGCCATAAATGTGAAGGCTACAACCATATGGTTCGTATGCGCAAACTGTTCGAAATATGGACCACCTGAGTAACTATAGAGACCCTTAGAATAAACTTTTGGCTTCCCGGCACTGAAAAAAGATACTGGTAGAGGCCCACGGTGACCTCCATGGGTTGAGGGATGCGGCTCACCTGGAGATACATGTGCGACGGTAGGAGAGTCACGGATGGATGGCCTTGGAGGTGCAGTAAAGAGGCCAGTGTCATGTGACGGAGGTAGGAGGAAGCAGCGCACTCCACATCAGAACAGAATGAGGCCGAAACCCATAAGTCATGGTGTTGAGATTGAAATTGGTGCCATGATTCACCACATGGAGGTGTGGATTTCATCCTCCAACTGCATTGAACAAAGGTGGTGGTGTGGTTGACCTGCTACACGATCCCCCACATGAACTAGACGAAACGGCCCATTCTGTACCGGATCGGCCGAGCCGGTCCAGGCCGGGCTACACCCACTGAACCTCTAGGGAAACTAATAGGCCCAATCAGTTCATTTATCTTGTTCATTTCATTATACCGGTCTGGTGAGATAAATTCATGCCACTATGAGCCCAGGGTGGGAAAAAGAAACCGGCACACCCGAGTTGGTCGTGTCGGATAAAACGGGTCACTGGGTGACACTGTGGTTTAGAATCACAACCAATATGAGAATGCACCAGTGAGGCCAAATTGTCGAGGTTGACAGATGAGTCATGTGGGACCTCATTCCAGAAGAGGTTAGGCCAGTCCGACTTATTTCGACCGGGCCCAGATGCATCAAACCCCTGTTTACTAAAATGATTGTATCTCTCAAACAGGGCATCTGATTAATGCACCGTCAATGGTGTTTGGACCCTTACGATGAGGAGGTTCTTTCGACAAAATCTATTTGAGCTTTGAAAAAATATGGTGTACTTTTGAGTTGTATTGGACTTGAATACAACTAGACCCTTTTTACAAAAAGGCCCACATCTTATAGACCGTGTGTCCATTCGATGCATCATCTGTTGTGTTGGGACCCTTACGATGAGACAGACCTTTAGTGTCACACCCCGACCGCAGATACCTTTATTTTACTTCATTCTTGGCCCCGATTTAAATTTTTTTTGATGTTTAATTGCGATTGGTGGGTTCGCGCCGGTACGCGGTCACCGTATCGCTAGCGGTGACCGTGCGTTCAGCCCGGGTGACAGTGTGTTCACCCGGCGTTTTAAATATTATGATTTCTATGTTCGAATTTTATTATTATTCCTTTTTTTTGTTGTGTTATTAATATTATAGTTATTTTTATTGTATATATGTTTATATATGTTTTATGTATATATGTATAATGATGTATATATACTTATAGGTCTATATATGATATGTATATATATCTATATATGTATAAATATATATATGTGTATTATCTTTAAATTATTTTACTATTTTAAATATTTGAATAAAATAATTATAATTATAATTAACTAATTTATTATTTATTATTATTATAAGTTTTATTATTATTATTATAATCTTTATCATTATTTTCATTATTTTCTTTATTTTCTTATATATATATATATTATAAATCTAAAACTAAACCCCCCTAACCCTAATCCTGTTTTCTCCCCCCTGGCGGCGCGCTCTCTCTCTCCCCTCTCTCCTTCCCCGTTTCTTTCCCCTGCCCCTGCACCGAGCCGCTCCCCGTTCCGGATTCCCCGACTTTGTGCTGCCGCGACCTTTCCTGCCTCTTCGGCGCACAAGCCCTGCTCCGGCCTCCTCTCCTTCCGGCGTGACCAGTCCGTCCCGACTCCTCCACCGTCCCACACACCCTGCCTCTCCTCCACCCCCCCCCCCCTCCTGCGTGCTCCCCTCCGACCCCGTCTCCGCGCCTCAGTTTCGAGGTGAGCGTTTCTCCACGACGCTTGGTTTCACATGCTCTAGTGAGTTTTTGTATGTGTCTAAGTCCTTCATATCTATTATTCAGAGTGTTGGACTTTATCACGTGGCTTCGGACACACGTCGTGTCATCGTGCCTTGGTTCCAAGGTCGTTTTACGGTCGCGCTTGGATCTTGAGGTAGGTCTCCCTTTGCACTCGCCTTTAAATTAAGAATTTATTTATTCCTTGTCTTTTAATTGAATTTAAGTAAATTTAAAAGTATTATTAAGTAGTTATTTATAGTGTGGTGATCTGCTGATAAAATCCATTTAAATCCTAGCGTTTCACTGAAAGTGTTTTCTTGGTTTCAATTGTGGGCTTCCATGGTATTACTGCTAAATGAAATTCGAAACTGTGTTTTTGAAATGTCTTGGGTGTGTGCGAATTATTAGGTGTATTGTTAATGGAAAAAGGTGTTTTCTTAGAACATGGATTAGAGATAATGACTGTATGATCTTTAAACATGATTTTGGAAACCTAATGTGTGGTTCTTGGTTGACGAGAGATGTTTTCCTTTGTCACGTGAACAACAGTTTGGATTCCATTTAAGAAATAATGTTCCTTCAAAAGAGTGATTAAAGGCCCGTTTGGATCTTGATAAAATTGGCGTGCGTTTGGATATTGGAAAATGATTTTTTCTTGTGATACCATTGTGCTTCAAGTTTAATATGTTGTTTTGAATTTCTTAAATTAAGTCATAAGTGTGTTTCTGGTTTTCAATGAAATGGTGTGTGTCATATCCATTTAAAAATGCTTTAGTATTTAGTGGTCAAAATGAAAGTGACATGACGGCCCGGTAGGCACTTTAATAAATGTGAAGTAATTATGCACATATATATATATATACACGTACTTGTGAGGGCATCACTACAGTGGGGCTTCCCCATCAGGGGTGGTCGTGTAGCGATGTCTGTGTAAGGGGTTGGCAAGTGCGGTGAGATGAGTCACGCGTGCGAGGGTTTCCAACTTACACAGTGTTACTAAAACCACCATGGGTTTTTGGGCGTCTTATAGATTATCTAGTGACGGTTGCTTGCTAACCCTGATTAGACGGGTTGGTATCCCCTGGAGTCGTGGACAGGCCAGGTGGGATGTGCCACTGGTTGGCTATTAGGGTGGCCAGTTGGTTATTGACTGTGGAGTACCATGCCGGCAGGTAGTCTGAACCCGAGTATGTCCAGGGGTTTTCTAGGGATGTTCAGGATCGCCCATGGTTATTGCTGATAACTTCTAGTTTATTTCTGCTTGCACTTGGTTTTCCTTGCTTGTTTACCTTTACTTGCACATGTTTTCCCTTCTTGTTTACTTTCAGTCATCCTTCACAGCCTATACTGTTAGACTTCGGGAAAATGGTTTTCAAATGAAAATGATTTATTTTCTTTGGGTATGATTTGAAAATGTAACACTTTGTTTTTTTAATGAGTTTAAAACTGATAAAAGGAAACTAAATTTCAATAAGAATAAGGGAAATGCCTCGCGTTTGATTTTCAAGTAAAGCATTATGAAAACTTAATTTTATACATTATAGTTCAAACCTGGATGATGTAGATTCTTTATTTACTGGAAGTGCATTGGGTATTGTTTTGGGGCTCACCTACTGAGTACTTTTGTGCTCACGCCTATCTTTTACCATTTCAGTTGCAGGTTCCTTGTGTCCAGGTTTTCCTGGCTTGAGTCGCTCAGTGAGGGAGCAACGTTGGTTGTAGTTGGGTGTGACCCGTGAGGTCACAAGGAAGTATGTCATGGTATAGTTTGTTTATGACTTTATTGTTTCTCAGTTTGTTTAATTTATATTCTTTATTCCGATCCTGCTTTGATTTTGGGCTGAAATCGTTCCCAACGATTAATATTTTAATGCCCGCTACTTGTTTCCATCCCGGGGGGATCGGGAACGCCCCTCGGGACTTACCGCGGACCGGCTTAGGTGACCGGTTCAGGGTCGACCTGGGCTGGTTCGTGACATTTAGTGTTACACTATGTGGGAAATCGTAGATGTTGTGGTATGACAAATGGATTAAGGAGAGTATCATCTTCAAATATAGAGTGATATGTATAGTAATCCAGTGTAGGTTGTGACAAGATAAACAAATAGGGATCTTGTGTGGATCATCACCTAGTGATCCTTAGTAGGTCATCACATAGAGATCATGTGTGGGTCACACCTAGAAATCCTAAGTCGGTCATCACTAGAGATTTTATGTTGGTCATTACCTAGTGACACTATGCAGGTCAGCACCTAGTAACGTTGTATGGATCATTAGGAAAGCCTCTTGAAAGAATAAGATGATCTCTATTTACCACTAATCATCTTTAATACTATTCATAATATATACCTGGTGTTACATGTGTCTTTCACTTTTTTGTATGTGTTTGATATCAGTCATGGTGGTATTACTTTTATTTTATTTCTTTTTTAGTTTTTTCCTTAGTGGATTATTGAGATACCTTCTAGGGTCTCAGGCTCCCTAGAAAGTATTTTATAATCCTCCCTACACTGGCATCTCCCACACCTATTGTTTCTTATGCAAATGAGAAGCAGCTTTCACTAGGACTTTGGAGAGTCGGGACTGGACAGTGCTCAGATATAGATTGATAAACGTGGTGTGCTACAGTGACATCTTTAAGAGAGTGGTAACTAACCTTTAGGTAGGATCCTTGGAAGATAAGCTCACAAGCATGTACATCTTATACTATAAATTCCATTCAGTTGTGCTTGTATTCTAGACCCTTTATTTTTAGATTACATATTTTACTCTTAGTGGTTTTACGTTGTGGTTGGTTGTATTACTCTTCATTATTTTTTGGTTATCATTGTCTAGTTTTCCATGTGTTTTTATGTACATGTTTAAATGAAACGCCTTCCCTTTTTGGAACATTACTCTCACGTTCTAGTCACCATCTCTTGGAAAATAGATAGCGGGCTTGGGTTAGTCACTGCACGTGACACATGGGACGGTTCATGAAAATTTTAATTTTACGTCAAATGAAATTATTTTTTTACAATTTTTGTGACACACAATAATGGTTATCATCGAATCCTTATGTGGAACAATAGACTGAGTTACACAAAAACATAATACATTGTTAATTGTATTATATTAAATGGTAGATAACATATAACTGTTGTATTGGAAAGAATGATCAGAAATAACTATATTATATTTAAAAACAGTTTTTAATTTTTTTACTTTTTCTAATAAATATTATTGGATTAAAATAACAATAAATCTAATTTTAATTATAAAATGCTCTAATATTTTTAAATTTTAGTTTTGTTGCCTATGGATGTAGAAAAATTATTAAATCTAAATTTTAACTGATTTATAATTTTTATATGGAAAATTAAAATTTTTATTTGGAATCATGACAGTTAAATTTACATTGGATGAATTTGTAGTATTTTTTAGATAATATTCATTTTTAGTGAAAAATGAAAAATATTGCATTTTAATGCAAAATCGCTATTTCATCTAATTTATTTATAATTTTATGATATAATGTGAATATATTTTAATGTATAATTAAAATAATATTAATGATTTTCTGAAATTTATGTAATTAGATTCAATTACAAATTAAAATTGTTTTTATAAACTTTGTGAACTTTTGTACATTTTTACATTAAAAACTTGTTTCCCCAATCCCTATATGGGATTAATTTTTAAATTAAAATTATTCATTTTTTGAATTAATTTTTTGAAAATAAAATTACATTGATGGAATAAATATGATAAATTTCATCTAAAAGGATCAATATAATTTTTTTTCAGTATGTTATGATTAGTATTTTATTTGGCACGATTAATTGTAAATAAGGTAATTAAAGGTAAATATAATATTATATTAAATTTAAAATACCCCAAAAATTGTAAAAATATTATTGTTTGAGTTTTTTCTACAAATAAATTCATTTGGTAAATATTGTGGCCTTTAGATGACACTTTAGTGTGAGTTTGGTATTTATGAAAATATATTTAATTTAGAGACCAAAATTTTAAAATTATGTATCTTATTACTAAAACAATATTAATATGGACTTATATAAGTTATATAATATATTATTAATATTTATTAGAGAAAGAAAATGTTTTTTTCCACATCATGGTAATTTATTTATAATTTATAGAAAATACATAATTATAGTAAATGCGACACAATTATGATGATGTAATTTCATAATTAATGATAGAGTGAAATTAAAGATATTATAAATATTAAAATTAATATATGTTGAAAAAATTGATGCCCTTCAAGAATATTACTAATTTATTTTCAATTTTGGAGATGATTAAAAGGTTTTTTTGGAAAACATATTTAATTGTTACGATATTTATATAATGTCTAAAAAATAATTGTTTTAAAATTGGAAAAATTATTAGACTAAAAATATAAAATATTTTAATAAAGTATATTTTTTTTAAATTATATCTAAAATAAAAGTGCATATATGTCCTAAAATTTTATTAATGACTCATTCATTTATATTTTGACATGTTATGGAATTTATTTTAACTCTCAATGTGTTAATTATTTCACAAAACAACAAGTATTTAAATGGAAAAAACAAAAATACAAGGATTTATAAAATTTCCAAAACATTTTATAATTTGGTTGTATGAAAGGATTTAGGCCCATTTAAATTATATATTCAAAATAAATGATCTTGAAAAAATTTGGAATAGAAAATTTATTTATATTAATTAAATACTTTTGATATTTCCAAGAGTTCCTCTCCCATATACAATTAAATGAACTCTTATTAGGTATTACTTATAATAAAAAAACCTTTTTTTTCTCCCAAAAAATTCTCAAAACCATTCATATTTTCACTCAGCAGTTGATTTTGAAATTATTTTCTGCCATACTCCCTTCTTATAGGTGTTATGTTGTTAGAAAAGATGATCATCTGAAGAAAATGTAAAATTTTTATTTAAGTGTTTCTATTTTACTCCTTATTCCAAATCATTAAAATATAATTAAACCATGATGATATCATAAATATAGTATATGAATATAATTATATTTTATTATTTTAAAATAATTACATAAATTCATCTCAATTTCTATCAAATGGGAAAGGAATTTATCTTTTTCGCGTATGTGTGAACTATCACCTCTACGAATCGATATAATTCATTTACTATAACATTATATCATGAATAGATATAATGATGGAAATATTTAGAATATTTGATATTCATGACATATTAATCCTTATTATATAATAATATTTTAATTATTATCTTTCTTTCAATGAAAATAAAAATTATAATATAGTTCATGAATACATGAAACCTCTCACCACCACGAAGCAATGTGATTCATTTTTATTATGAAAATCACATTTATGATATATATATATATATAAGTAAATTTAAATAAATATTATGATATTAATTATATTATTATAATTATTTGACATAAAAATAATGGTTACCTAACATCCATAATGATCAATGACAAAGGAAATTGTTACTCATGCATATGTATTACCCACCATATTTATGATTATAACATTAATAATTTTTCATACCCTTAATTATTTGTTTGATTCCAAATTATAAATAATTTAATTATTTTATCATAAAAAAATGAATATTAATCAGTTGATTATGTATTTATGACTAAGAGTAAAATTTACATCATTCCAAGTTCATTTTAGAACTGAAATAAAAAAAAATTGAATAAATGATCAATGAAAAAATAAATAATTGAGTAATTGTTATAAAACTATATATTTGTGTTACAAATTTATTAATAAAAAATAAAAAGGTTCCTAAAAATTTATAAATTAAATAAATTTTATTATTCATGAATATAAAAAAATTATGTGTCCCGTTGGTGGTAAGGTAAAGGACATCATCTCAATCTCCTTTCATTGGGGCATAATTTGATGTTACACACCACCTTCTATAATAAAGTTTGTAATCAACAAATTATACATTTAATTTAATTTAAATTTCATTAAAATTAATTCTTTAATATGAAGTGTTTTACTAAACCACATTATAAATTTTTTAAATGTATATACAGACAACAACATTTCTAACACAATGACCATTATTTGATATTTGGATTCTTCTGCAATCCGTAATGTTTTTTTATTAAAAATAAATATCATATTCCCTTTAAATGTATTTATATATTTAAAATATAATTTATAATGGATTTATTATAAAATTATCATCAAATAATATATTGTTATTGAAAAGTGGAAATTTTTTCTCTTTTATGCATTTTTTATTTGTTATGATTATGTTAAGGTTCTTGGGAATTATTTATGTATGCATGTGGTTACATGATAAACAGAGTGAGGGTGAGCCTGTGATAGTTCTCAAATACATTGGGTAATGATAAAATGTTAAACTAAAAGTTTTCTATGGAGATATTTGGGTTATATACTACGATGGGTATTCCAAATGATAATTTTGAAGTTACTCCCTATATAACTATGAAGGATACAATGTAAGTATTAGTTGAATGAAAAATGTTTCGATTATTATTTATGATTTCTAAGTATTATTTCAGTAATCACATTATTTCATGAGGTATTTAATTAAACTTATGTTTTATGGTTTAAAATTTTTTCATTGTGAAAATGTTTCCTTGTATTAAAAATATTCATGGACTAATAGTTTCATTCATTATTTTACATACTATACGAAGAATTTTATGTTAATCCAATGTTTTAGAAATTTTTTCTAAAATGTAAAATATATGTTATGCTAAAATAAATTGTCATGATGAATGTTATAAAAATGTAATTCATCAAAAAATATGTAATTTTTTAAAGTGGTTTATATTTAGAACAAAAAATGGATCGACTGTCGATGTGTATTGTTTTTAATATTTCAGTTGTTATGTAATAATTATGGCCTAAATATCAAAAAAAAATGATAAATGTTCCTTAATATGAATTATTTATTAAAATCAAGATTTGGTAACCTTTATGACAAGGGAATAAAAGTATGTATCAAAGTCAGTTTAGGAAAATATATTATCCAATTTATTTTAAATAGAATATCCATAAATTATTTCTTACATTATGGTCAAATTTAAATGATATAGAATATGAAGATTACCATTTTTATTAATCTTATAAATATCGATTCATCTGACAATGTGCTAGTTGTAAGGTGGATTAAATAATTATAATATAATTTTTTCATAATAAGGATTTCACACAATCAAGAAGTAAGTCTACATGTTTATCATTTTTAAGATGATGTCGATCAGTGGTGGTTGATGGTTAATAATATATAGTGTAGTTTGGAGATTTATTGTATTGATTAGAATTAATTAAAATGTATGTTTCTTGTGTGATATTTTCTTATGGTTTTTCGAATTATAATTGAGATCCAATTCTTGTAATTATGAAAAGATGAGCACAAAGTGGATGCTTATGATAAAAAAATTCACTCGTTTTGAAAGGTATTCTACAAATTTCATTTAAGATCTTGAGAGTAAAATAATTCATTTTTACTCATAATTAAATCAAATGCAATTAAGTGAGACAACTTTATTTGAGGTCAAAAGTTATTGAAAAATTGTTTGATATGTGGAGAATGTTGAAGTGGAGTTTTAAGATGATATTGTTTTCTTCAAAAACCAACAGAAAAAGAGGTCAATGTAGAGGTATAATGTGAATAATTTAAAAAAAATATTTCATGGTATAGAAATTGTTTGAGTATCATGGTATTATACTTGATCACAAATTTGAGTTTTCTACTAACTACGTTCTTATTGCTAAGGAAATTTCTATACCCCCTAATTGAATGACTAATATTTAACATTTATACTTGAAGAAGAAATTTATAGAGTTGTTAAATAAATATTTCATTCAACATTAAACATCACCATGGGGTGATACTTTCTGTTTTAAAAAAAATATGGTTTAATGAGACATTACATTGATTACTGATCCTTGAATAAAGTCACTATTAATAAAAAGTAATTGTTTCCTCATATCGATGATTTTTTATCACCTAAAGTGAGAATAATATTTTTCAAATGTTAACATGATTTTGGGGTACCATTAGTTGAAAACAGTGGAAGAAACCATTTTTTAGAATATATTTCAAACCAGATATGATCAAAATGAATATGTAGTTTGGCCATTTGGGTTAAATAATGAACCTACAGTATCTAGGGATCTAATGAAAAGAATATAAGTTGATATTGTAGATATGTTTGTGGTTGTTTATATTGATGTAAATTTTATATATTATTAATGTAAATAAGAGTATTAAAGTCATTTAAGGGTTGTTTTGAAAACCATAAAATAAAATAATATGCATGGGAAATTCTGAAAGTGTGAATTTTGGTTGCAACAAATTATTTTCCTTGGTCACATTGTTTTGAAGGATGGCATAACTATTGATCCTACTAATATTAATCTCTTCTAATAATGTCCATGATCCAAAAATATAACTGACATTCATAGTTTTATTATTTTATTAATCTATTACTGGAGTTTTTTAAAAAATATATCATGGATATCTATCCCACTGACTACGTTAACATACAAAGGTGTTAAGTTCATCTAGAAAAAATAATGTGATGATTGTTTTATGGAATTGAAAAGATGACCGGTGATTTCTCTTATTTTGGAACCAATATCCAGAAATGTTGAATTTGTTATCTATAGTGAATATTTTTTTTAATGGAATTGGTTGTATAATGTTTTTGAATAATCATATAATTTCTTATGCTTCACTTTAGTTCAAAACTCATGAGTAAAATTTCCCTATACATGATAATGAATTATTTGATGTTGTTTTCTCTTTTAAAATTTAATGTAATCATCTATGTGGAATAAAATGTTAAATATATTATGACTAAAAATGTTTGAAGTATATATTTATTCAGAATGAATTGGATATGAGATAGAGAATATGGTTCAACTAATCATGGATTATGATTTAATGATTCACTGTCATCTACGAATATCCACAAAAGTGGATGATTATTTGATATGTAAATGTAATACTACATTAACCATGTTACGTTTGGAACATGCAACATTGATTAATGAATTGATAAATTTTTTCACAGAAATTTATTGTCTGCGAAATTCCACATTGTTGTTTCACGTTTATGTGCAATCTTCTATATATGATGTAATTAAATAATCCTAGAATGAGGACAATAAATTCCATAACAAGATATAATTTGTTAAAAATGGTATGTTTCTTCAATTTTACATTGATAAAAATTTTGTTTAGAGATTTTGTACGAGGTTAGGTCTTCCTCATAACTCACGGTTAAAGAAACAGTGGTTATGTGAATGTCATATTTCTCCATTTTCAATTCAATTTGGAAGTACTAAGTCGAACAGAGACCTTTGAACATATTCTTATTGGGGTGGAATTAAAAGAGATATTTCTGACAATACTGTGAAGTGTTTGAATTTTTAGTAGTATGAAGCATAATGGCATTTTATAAAGAAGATTCATTAGCATTTTCATGTACTAGATTGGAAATGGGAAGATATATTAATGTATTTTGTTGTTTTATTACCAAATAATTCTCATGTTGATAATGAGATTTGGGTTATTTATAATAGATTGATTAATTCATTTCATTTTATTCCAATTATAGTTACACTATATCTACATAAACAATTATCAATTGTATCATAAAGTGATAGTCAGGTTATATAGAGTTCATCTCCCTATTGTATCCGTTCATAATCTCATGATCACTTATATATATCAGAATGTCCTTTTGATGTCATTGGGAACAAAATTTAATATTAGTACATCTTTTCATCCTCAATCATATGGTAGTCAAGAGAAACAATTAATAACCTGGATGATATTGTGCATGTTGTTTCTATTGATTACTAGGGAATTTCGGATCAACACCTTTCATTGGTTGAGTTTTCTTATAAAAAATGTTTTCATTCTTGTACACAGATGGAACCATTTGTGGGATTATATGAAAAGTGGGGTCAAATACCATCTCTTTAGGATGATATTAGAGAAGTGATGTTTATGGGACATGAATTTTGAGAAGGGATGGTAGAAAAAGATTAGTTGATTAAAAACGCATGAGGATAACTTGGAGTAGGTAGAAAAGTATTGTGGTTAATCAGAGGAAGGATAATTCTTTCTAGGTTGGTGATAATGTGTCTTTAAAATTTTATCCATGGTATAATGTGATCTGATTTGTTTAGAATGGGATGTTGATTCCACAATTCATTGAACCCTATGAAATAATAGATAGGGTTGGAATAGTTTCCTACTGAGTGGAATTACCATTTAGTTAATCCTAGGTACATAATGCTTTTCATGTTTCAATTTTTAAACATTTATTCTAGTTCCATCTAATGTTTGGTGTCAATAAGTATGACATTTTAAAGATATCATTCTAATGATGAGAAGTAAGTCTATATTCATTTTCATAGGATGAAATTGTTATGGAATATGTTTATTCATTAGGTTATGGTTTTTTGAAAATAACCATAGGGTTTTAGAGGAACATGGGAATATGAAAATTATATGTGGTAGGAATACCCCCACATATTTGATATGTAAAAAAAATTGTGAAGACACCATTTCCAAAATGTGGGAAGGGTGTTACATCCCATTAAATATAGAATAATTATTTTTCATATCTATTAATATTTATTCATTAGATATTAATTTTACATTATTGGTGAATCTTTTCCTAATAGAGTACCTGACACATAACAATTGGTTTCTCCAAAATATTACGCTTCACACAAGAATGAGCTATAATGAAAAATAACACATTTTTAATATTATTATTTTTAATGGTAGTTAATGATTAACTTGGGTTTTAGTGTGGATAAATGAAACTATATATATTATTTTTATAATTTTTTTTAATTTCATCTAATTAATTTTAATGTTTTAAAATAATAATAGATCCAATTTAAGCATTATAGTCTCTAATATTTTGAAATGATAGTTTTAAAACCTATTACTAGAGAACATATTATAATTATAAATTTTCAAATTTGTATAAATTTTAAATACCAATATATTTTTCTTTTTTGAATTTAGGATATAAAAAATTATTTGGTTTAAATTTTCTTATTTTTCTGATAATTTTTATTTTTTTAATGAATTGTTCAAAATACTTATTTTTAATTCAAATCTAATTTTTTTTAGTTATGTTTATTGATAGGTTAGAAATTTAATATTTTTTTAAAATTATAATTAATTAATGTTATTATTTAATCTATTTTTGGTAATTTGAATAAATTTAAAATTGAAATTGGATACAAAAACATTCTGAACTATTTAAGAATTTTACATTAAAAACCTTTTTATTCAATATGTTTTTGAGATTAATTTTTAAATTAATGTCATTAACTTATATGAATATAATTTTTAAAAATTGAAAAACATTTTCATAATCATTAGGAATAATTTTATCCAATTGGATAAAAACTACTTTTGGTGAATTGAATATTTATTATTTTATTTACCATAGTTAAAGGTAAATAAGGTAATTAAAGGTAAAAATTGTAATATAATGATATAGAACCACCATAAAACATGTCATAATATTATTAGATGAGTTACTTTCTACCAACAAAAATATTGAGAATATATTTTGGACTTTGTATGCCACATGGGTGTGATTATGACATTTACAACCTTTTATTTAAATTAAAGACGATGATGTCACAATCATTTATCTTATTAATATAATAGTATTTATATGGGGATTCATATGTGATATATTCCTCAATAAATATTTCCTATATATATAAAAAATTACCTACATAATTTTAATTTATCTATAATTTTTGGAATCACATATTTAATGTAAATAGTTAGACCATGATGATGAATTAATTTATTAATTAATGAAAGAATCAAATATATAATATCATATATACTAAAATAAATATATGTTGATATAATTTATGCCATAAATTAATTTTATGGGTTAATATTACATTTTGGTGATTATTTATTGGTGTAGTTAGAAATAATCTTTTTTATGATATTTAAAAATAGAAAACAAAAGAACAATGTCAACATAGACATAGTTGGTATTTTAACAATATAAAATATTTTATGAAATGTGAAAATATTTTTAAAAAGCCGATATTCTTACAAAAATATTATAAGTGTCTAAAAATTTCATTTATATCTCATTAATTTGTTGTTTGACATGTTATGGTAATTATTTTAACTGTCAAAGTATAAATTACTTAATGAAATGGTAAGAGTATATAGGGTTAAAACATAAAGATAATGATTAAAATAATATCCCAATATTATATAAATTTTGTGGGATGAATGGATTTCAACCCTTCCTCATCCTATCATTGAACGAAATTATCCAGAAATTTTTTGTTATATATAATTAATTTATATTAATTCAATACATTTAGTAATTCAAAGAGTTCTGATCCCCTATATTATAAAAAGTTATTTTTTATCCATATTCCTTACACATAAAACCCATTTTAGTCATCCATTTTCTTCCCAAAACCCTTTATAGATACCCTCTTGACATTATTGAGCCCTTATATTATCCATAAAACCCTTATTTGAGTTTTTGAGGTGTTCAAAATGAGATCATCAAAAGGAAAGGTAATATTTTCAATTTCGTGTTTCAATTTTATTACATCTCCCACATACATAAAAACTACTCCAAGCATGACAGGATCATAAATCCAGTATCATCGATATTATGATAAGTAATCATGTTAGTATCATAACATAAATCCATATCCACTTCCATTAAATGGAAAATTATTTAGTCATTCCTTTATACGTGTGAACTATCACCTCAATGAACCGATAAAATTTATTTTCTGAAATTGTCTCTCATGGCATGATGTAATGATGAAATTAATGTTTTTATGTTATATTAATGACATATTAATCATTATAATGTCATATATCAATTATTTTCATGATTTATATTAACATAAACATGCTCACATGCATCATGAACATGTGTGAACTATCACCTCCATTAAGCAATGTGAAACGTTTTTATTCACTTCATCATTTTTATGATATATATAAGTATATTTAATTGATAAATATGAAATTAATCGTATTATTATTATTATTATATAATGTTAGAATAATTGTTACAATATTTCCATAATGATCAATGAAAATTTAATACGTTACTCATCTGTTTGTATGACCTACCGTCTCCATGATAATAACATGGTTAATTTTTTATAACCATAATTATTTTTTTCATTTAAAAGTATAATTATTATAATAAATATATCATTTAATCATGAATATTTTTCTAGAGATAATGTAATTATGAAAAAATGGACAAATTTACATCATAAAAAGTTCATTTTTGATGTCAAGTACCAAATATAGGAAAAAACCCTGATATGAACATAAATAAATAATTAATTGTTATAAATTTATAAATATGTGGTATAAAGGGAATATGAAAACTGAAAATGTTTCTTAATAAAGTATAAATTATTCAATGGTTATTATTCAAAAATATAAAGAACGTATAAGTTAATTTGTACTCTATGTAAGAGAATACATCTTAATCTCCATTCATGGAGGCATAATTTTAGGTTATACAAAAACTACTTTTATTAGTGTAAAATCTACCATTTTGAAATTAAATTAAAATAATATTTATTCAATGTAAATCTATTTATACTAATAGTTTTTGTAAATTAATAAAGTAATGTTTCTAAAGTACATGAAGATAATGAATTTTCCACTACCATGATCATTATTTAATATTTTTATTCATCTATAAGGAATAATGTTTTTAAATAAAAAATAAATACCATATTCCTATAACATGGATTTTGGTATTGAAAAGGGTTTTGATAATAGATTTACTATAGAAATATATAGAAATGATATCTTATTATAGATAAGTGTATATGTTATTTTTCCTTTAAACATTTTTTATATGTTATTAATATGTTATAGTTCTTGGGAATTTATTATGTATATGGGTTGTTCCATTATAATATAAGGTTATGTGACCATGTGATAGCTCTATAATGCATCAGGTAATTAGAGAGAGTTAAATGATAGGTTTTAATCAAATATATTTAGGAAATTTTGAGTGATGGATTTTTCAAAAGTAACCATAAAGGTTACTCCCTATATTGTTGTGACAGTTATTATTTAAGAATGATATGGATTCCACAAGTATCCAATATGATTTATGATTTTAATGATAATTTTTTTGGAATCTTATTTTTTCATGAATTTTTAATAGAACTTCTATTTTGTGGGTGAAAGGTTTGATTTTGTGAAAACTGTTTGACATGTTTAAAATATTCATGGACTAATGGTTTAATTCCTTATTGTATATATTTTTTGAGATTTTTTTTCCCATACGATTTTATTGAAATGTTTCCCACATGATATAAGGATGTATAAGAGAAAATAATAATTCACGATTAATTTGATGAATATTTATATCAATAAATCGATGAAAATGGGTTTTAAAGACTTTTATCATGTGAAAAATGGATTGCAAGTACACGTGTCTACTCTGAAATATTCGTTTTATTATGTAATAGTTATAAAATTATTATCTAAAAAACAATCCTAAAATAAATCTCAATTTTAATTCTTGACATATGTCAATATATTGTGATGTATTAGTTTGGGATTTTATATTTGGATCCAATTTCCAATGAATATGGCCTTATATAATTTAGAGTTTTTATTATATTATATTTTTGTCTTACCACTACTTATAAAATAGAACCATTAAGGTTAAATTATTCATAAATACGATCCTTATATGTCAGCATTAAATAATCCAAAACATTCCAAATTTCTATTGATCATACTATATATACTCTTTTACCACCAATACATAAATTCATTAGCTACATTCCAATTCGTGTCTCTAAAATAATAAATTAAAATATTAACCATTATCTTTCACTATGTTTTATTAGGACACAAAATTTTAAATTTCATTATCTAGAAAAAATTTATTACTAATGTTTAATAAAATAATGTATAAGATATTATATTTAATGAATATCTTTATTCAACCAATTCATTGTAAATCTGAATTAAAAGTATCTCTCAGGTGTTGATGTTGAATTCATTACCCATATTTCAATATGATATATTTTACATTTTCATAAATTTTGAAAATAAATAATTATGGATTAAAATATTATACATATTATTTATAAATTAATTAGTATTATATATTAATATTGTCTTATTTTCAGGTGTGTAGGATATACTGGTAAATTATAATATCACTTAGGTATACATGTGGACTACCACCTACTAATGTGACATAATTTTTCATTATAATTTTAAAATTACATATATGTTAATAATAATAGTTTTATATATAATAATATGAATATTGTGGTATAAAATTATTTTATAATTTTCAATAATTATTTACATTTATATTGGTTAATCCATTTCAAAATAAAAAAAGTAAATTTTATATGCAAATTATCATCTCAATGACGTGATATATTTCATCATTCATAATCAATTAATAGAATTTTATTAATTCGGTATAGCCTTTCACAACATCAGTTAGAATCAAACCATTATTCAATGTTAATTTCCAGCAAATGTTTAGGTGCTTTCAAATATAAATGAATTATAACATGATGTTTTGGATTAACAAATCATAGTTCACATAAAGGGTTCACTGATAATGCTGTAAATGGTGAAACTGAGTGGCAATGGTTGAGGAAATGAAATTTATGGACATCAGGATAGTCGATTCCTCTCAAAAGATCATGGAACTATGAGTTATTAATGTTTTACTTTTGAATACATACTTAATAACATTTACGTTTCTTAACCATCCAATGTTGTCATTATTAAAATGTCAATATAGATAAATTCAACTAGAATTTAAAACGGAACAATATATTCATAATCTAATGGTGATGGCGATGACATTATGATAAAATAGTTGTTGATTAATAAATATAATATTTATTTATTTGTCTATGTTTTTTCAGATAAAGTAATAAATCTCAAATATTCATACATAATGAAACACACATTAAAATGATATAAGAATATTACTATAGTAAATAAATGACATGTATTAACATCACACTCAATCATATTTCAGAAAACTGAAAAACAACTTATGTGTTATTAGTACCCATGAATGAAAATTGTATATTATTGGTGAACTGATTATAGATGCACCTAGAAATGAGGAGAGTGAATAATATTTTTAATTATATGAGAAGAAATTAACCTATGCTATAGATAATCAGTATTTTATTCCATAATCATTGACAAATAATATTTTTGTAGCAATATGAGGACTTGGATGCATATAGAATTATGTCTCAACTCTAGTAACTCTACAAAGAGAAGGTGAGTGTAATAAATCTTATTTTTATAAAAAAAATTATTTCATATAAAATTATTTTATTTTATTTAAATTATTAAACACTAAAAAATGTTAATATTTCATTATAAAATACACCATGATATGATTTTTATATTTGTAACAGCAATTAGAATTCCATTATATGAAACAATAAGACTATATAAAACAAGAAATTATTTTTATAATTATTTGAAAAGGATAATTATAGAATATATGTAACACGTATTGATATAAATAGAAATATATTCTTTTTAACTATGATTTATAATTTTTTTTATAAATGAAACGTATTGATAACCAAATATATAATTTTTGTAGAAATTAAATATTTTAGAATACTATTTTCTCAAAAGATCTTAATTTTACATCCTTCTATTAAAAAACTAATTATAGATATGTTTAAAAAGTGAATTTTTTAAAAATAACTTTTATTTTGAATGAATAATGAAAAAAATTAATAAAGGGTGATTTTTTATTTTTTTCTGAAATATTTTATTTTATGATGAATATATATTGAAATTGAGGTTTAATTAAAAGATTATTATTAAAATTATTTAATTATATGGCTAGATAATATGTTAATTTTAATTAATATTTAAAATAGATTAATTTTAAATCAATTTGTCAAAGCTAGGCCACTGGAACCAATTTTTCATCATAACTTAATATAAAAACAATAATTTTTTTGAACATTTCTACTAAAAAAGATGATGTCTCATAGAATCTATGGTTTAACATTATTCATAAGGGAAATATGACAAGAAACTATTTAAAATCCATTAGAAGTCCATATTTCGACCATATCCTCTATTATTTCAAAAGTTACTTGTTTTTTGGAGTGATGTCCCAAACCCGGAAGCCACTCAATGGGTCCCCCAAGCCCAGTGAGAAACATGGCTTCAAGCTCCTCTCCTTGAATGCTAGAGTATTTTTCCTTATATATATGGCCAATGGTGAGTCCTAAGGGATACTATTCCCTCATTAGCAAAGTGTAGAAAAATGTATGAAATTACACATTGGTAAATAATGGAAGTAATATATGTAAATAGAAGGCATAACATAAAATAGACACAACAATAAGAATAATTGATTCAACTATAATAGCATTTAAAAAATGATGATATGTCATGTTTATAGAAAACTGGAATAAATGGATACAAGAAAACATGAATAATATGTTCCAAAATAGTATAAAAGAAATCAATGAATATCTCCTGAATATCGAGCTTTTTCTTTGTCATATATTATCAAGACCTATCCAAAACAATAAGAAATCCAGTATTTGAAGCTGTATGATTTCTTTTTTCAATACCTACAACTATTTAATCTACCCAATGTACCAACTGGCACTTGGAGAGGATGTGTGATAAATCTCAGCGGTCCCCCACCAATTATGAATATATCATCCATCATGGGTAATGGAATTGTAACACAGTGCAAATATACATATATATTAATACCGTACAATTAAACTAAATACCCATGTACCTACTTCAGCACTTGGATGGTGTATAAACATGTCAAAAAATCCTTATTTGATTATCACCAATAATAACATATCACATTTTATGAATTTTTTATTTTCTAATATGTAAGAAGGAAATCTGTAATGATATTTAAAACTGATTTCCCAAGGTAAAAGCATAGGTGAAGTAGACCTCAAGGGTATCCAACTATATAATAAATGTGACCTGGTACATGGTAAGATTGTAATAATAGAAGAATAGTCCAAACAATTCCACAATGAGGTTCATACTCAGTCAAAGGTGATTTTCCATGGTAAAACAAGGCTATTCAGAAACAAGGCCCGATAAACTGTAACCATGGAACCAAATTGTCAATACTGGATGACAAGAGTGTGTCCAATGAATCCAATTTGATAATGTTTTATACAATTAGTTTGTCCAAGGAATCCAATACCACAAAATAAGGTATACTATGGTATCATACTAAGGGTCTATGAACAGATAATTACCAGGATCATGGAGTGTCTCAAAATAAGAAAGTTGTATCCTTTAATCTAAATGGGGATCGTGGGTTTTCACAGAATTCAATGATCACAGTCTAGGAATGATTGAGTCAGTCTGTTCCTATTTGACTATGAAGTCATTTGATATTACTTTTTGGCTCAAAACATACATTTTATTAGTGTGATAAGTTCAAGTATTATGTAAATATTGGTTCAATCCTTTCATTTCATTAGTGTGATAAGGGTGGGAAGTAAAAAACATTTTAATTAAGTCATAATTAATCAATAAATCTAAATAGTTTAATCAATTACATTCGGTACTTTTCCAATTCCAATTACCATAAACCATTCATTTAATAAAATTATTACATTCCATTAATGAGGAAATATGTTTAATAGACATGAAACCTATTATTAATTCATATTTAATCTCATCACGAAATATAAGTTGTATTCATTAAAATTTAAATTTCACATTTATTTATCAATATCAATAACATGGCATTATATTTTAAATTCTAATACAGTATTGGTAATTTCCATTAGGCATTTCACAATTTAAATAAATCAATTTTTTATAGGAAATAAAACCCTTATAATGTACATGGAAAGGAACACCCTAATTGTTGATAAAATGTGTGAAAACAAAAAAAAACTTTGGAATATCCTTAGACATGGAATGGATGGAGTTATAGTCATAAAAACCAATAATTAAGCACATATATGGAAAGAAAAAATCCATATGGTTCTAAAGATTATAAGAATGAAATATATATTCTATTAATGGAACCCGATGAATTCGGTGGGCACCAATCAATAAATCCTAAAGAAAATAATTTGACAGATGATTTATAGACCACCCACTATAGGTTTGTAAGATTATCCTCCTTTGTCATTAGTCCTTTATTTGAAACCGATTAGAGTATATCTAACAAATACTGAAAAAAACTCACACCCTAATAACTCGTTTGAGAGAATGTGAGGAGAACGGGTCCAACAGACTTGAGTACATACCATAGCATATACAACATGACAAACAAGAGCTTGATCAGATCCTTAATGAAGGAAATATCTTCATTATATCCTATTATCTTCAAAGTGTACAAAACTATGATCATTTTCGTTTAATCATGATGAAATAAGTATTTGGGAGGATGATGGGTTCTAATTAGATCCTTAAGGGTCAAATTGTCAAATTACACAAAAAATGGCATGTGCACTATTTTCCCGCACGTTTTCAGAAATAATTCCCCAACCATGCATGGTTACTAGGGAATAAGGGAACTTTTTATTGTTGGCTTGCATGTCCAGAAGCAAACCGTGCGATGTGATTCTTTCCAAAAAGTGACCATTTGCACATTTAGGAAAAATGTACGCCAACCATTTTTCAGGACATGTTTCCAAAATAAGATGATTTACAGGATCCAAAAATTCCTCGTACCACTCTAAGACCTTTTCTAACCCATTATTCATCCATATTAGCACCAAAGTAATGATATTGACAAAAAATTTAAAGGATTTGTACCTTAGTGTGAAACCGGGTTCTTAAAATATCCCCCCTTAAAAAACATCCCCTTGTTCACCATTCAATGGTGTAGAAACACTATATGAGTATAACTATAGACATTGAGGATGTATGTGGACTTCCCTCTCCCATTTCTCATCATGTACTCAGTCGTTCTACCATAGCACTGATACGAGAAAGACAAAGTGGCCTCAAAGATCCTTCGTGCTTTGGTCAACAATGCATATTTGATACTTTTAAAAGGTATCCACAACAGCTAACATAAAATCCTTAGTATCAATGGTATGTGATGGATAAAAATTTCATTGAGGAAGATATTAATATTAAAATACATCATGCATGGCATCGTATCTTTGAGCTAATAGAAAATGTTAAGCTAGCGACTAGACTCTATCTAGAATCAGAAACGGTCATACATAACGAGGAAACAAGTTTACCTATTTTTGTATCTTTCTATGCCCCAACCATGGAGATACCTGATGTAAATCAAGACCCATAAAATCAAACTCAAGAGGTTGTTGATGGAAATAAACAAAATATTTTTTTTACTGAGGAGTAGTCATAAAATTTCTGATCATTTGATCATTCAATAAAGACTCTTTAATAAGAAAAGGACATAGATGGGATATATTACATACATCTATCTAGGAAAGGGGTGAATGAATGGGCGACCATATAAGTCATTAAATAGATCCATCTAAATTTTTACCTAATTCATGTTATTATTAGTGAAATCAATGAGAGGGATTTTATTTTCCAAGAAACTTTTGAAATCTAGGACATTTGATTATAGAATATCCTATATAATATGAATTGTTTGTTTAAATTTTTCATCGGTATGTGGGTGAATGGTTTTTATTAGAAGCACATGTGTCCCTATATGCTTCTTAATTATCTTCTAGAAACATGATGTGAAATATGAATACATATATAAAATGATAGAACGATGGACCATGTGTAGTCATATAATCTCAAGACATTCAATATTCATAGAAAATAGATTGGGGAAGTCCCCAAAATTAGAATAATGTGGGATGATTTAATTATTCAATAAATGACTACCTAGAATGCTTCACTAACCTCAATAACCTATGTAATCCGACTAAGATATCCATCGCAACATCTTCCTATTTATATTTCGAGATTGGAAGTTTATATAATAAACCTACAGGTCTCTAGTGCCCCACCTTCACTCGTTTACAGGTTGGAACCCTAGAGATAAAGCATGTTATCTGACATTTATCATGGGACACCAATATTTGTGTCACATATGTCGATACATCATGGAGATGAAAAGATGGACTTCCCATTGAGAAGCATGGGACTCTTTCATCAACTCCTATGTCATATCTGTATAATCCCACATAAATCCACATAGATGTAGGATTTCATCTATATCCATTGGATAATATAGAGGCATGTTATCTCCTGATATACTCTCACAGAGCAACAAGACTTCATGATCTAGGAACATTTTAACCTTCACCTTCTAAAGGGGGTAAGCGGTAATTGTCATGGTTGAAAGGTAAGACTAATCGTGACTATCATGAAACTACAAATGCAGCTGGTAAAATAGGGCATTAATATCCATTCATCATTGGATTCCCATATGTCTTGTGCTTGAGTTTTCTATCTTAGTTCATCTGCAACAACATTGGCCTTCCCAAGTGTATAGGTAGAATCAAACTGAATGGATTGTAGATATTTTTCCCATATATTCTCACTAATGTTCAATTCATGTTTTTAAAATATGTTTTTTAAGCTCTTATGTTCCATGTACACCAAAAATCACTCACCCAATATATAATGTCTCCAGCAACATAAGGTTTGGATAACGACTACATGATCAAGGTCCGACGTCAGGAAATTCTTCTCAGGAGGCCTCAGATACTGAGATCTATATGAAAAGTCATTGTCCTCCTACATCAGAACTACTACTAGATAGATTCCCGATGCATCATAAAAGTTGTTATAATAAATAACTAGCACTGAATGTGTCAGAATATCTGCCCATAAAACCCTATTATTCTGCTCAAGAAATGATTTCTCACATGCTTATGACATTAAAAACTTGACAGCCTTCTGTTTAAGAACAGTATGAGGTTATTTAAGGTGAGATAAATCTTTTTTGAAATTCCTATTATATCCATCCATCCCCAAGGAACTATATATATAAATCAGGTTATTATGCTTCTCCTAAGAAACAACATCAATAAACTTTTATGAGCCCATATATACTTCATATTCTAATATAATATGACCCAAGAAGACAACACTGTTGATACAGAAGTGGCACTTAGCATGCTTGGAATAAAACAGATTCTCTCTCAATGTACTAAGAATGATCTCAAGATGTTTGGCATGATTTCTACGAGTGTTGTAATACATGAATATGGCATCCAAAAAGTCCACGATTAAAGAATCCAAATAGGGGTAAAATAACCTATTCATTAAATCCATGAAAATGTCATGCCCAATTTTAATACTGAACAGTATAACATTATACTCATTGAGACCATACATACAATGATAAGTTGTGGGAGTTATGTCTGATGGTCTTACCTTCTCATGATGATATTCCAATATAATGTTGATCATAGATCAATAATTGTCTCCTTGAATAATGTGGAATAGATCATCTATTTGAGGAAGATTTTATTATTTCTTAACAATAAGATGGTTAACCCTTCTATAATCCACACATATACATAACGTTCCATACATTTTCTTGGGAAAAATTGTGTGTGAACCACAAGAGGATGTTTTGGGACATATAAAACCTCTGGCTTCTAAATTCTATAAATGTCTCATGTGATCTTAATGATAATTAGGTGACATACTATATAGAGGAGTGGACACATGATGTGCTCGTGGAATAAGCTCTATTGTAAACTCTACCACTCTGTCATGTGGAAATCCATAAAACTACTCAAGAATGATATCCCTAAATTGGTCCACTACTTGAGGAAAATCACCTTACCAAAAAACCTAATCCTTCTTGAAGTGATTTTCAATCAGGATTATCACTCCACCTAGCCTAGGGTGCTTTCTTCCACCTCTACCATCCTGGACATCCCACACACCCTTTTGTAGAAAACTACTTTCCTCTGGTGAAGTAAAAGATACCTTATTGTGATAGTAGTCTAAAAATCTTGATAGTAATCCAAATAGTACAACTCGAGTATCACATTGAATCCCATAATCTTGAGAGAAAAAATTGTTCTATAAGAAAGGGTAACTACCTCCCTCATGGGGATTGACCCTACATTGGCTTATACCATATTTTCAATAACCCTGTCATTGTATCAATGGTCATTATATGATAATATTATGGTATCTAATGTTCAATATTTTCCACTATATATACATATATAAAATAATTTAAAGTACCTATATCAAATAATGTAGATACCATTGTAGAGGATACAAGAAAAGTTCCTTGTATTGTCGATGGTCTCGCATCCTGATCCTCGAGTATCAGATATAGTGCATTCAACAGGCCTGATCTTGGTTCATGTGCTATAGATGGGATACCATGATAATAACTATTTTGTTGGTCATGATGGTGACCATGAGTCTGAATACCAATTCCATGACCTCCACTATGACAATCGGGTCCCAGTGATAGCATAGACACCCTACCATAACATGGCCATCGTGTCCTGGCTTACCAGGTACCACTAGTTGCCCCACAAACACATGGGGACCACCCCAGGATCCACCCACAGGCCCGAAAAGGACATCTGACTAATGATTTTCCCCACATGCCAACACAATTCCTTTCTAGTTTGATTTTTCCTCTCTCAAACACTCTGTTAGAATCATCCCAAAAGGTTACCCATCCTGATCAGTACTTCTTGCCAAACATGACTAATTCTGGAGTTCAAATGAATTAGGTTCCTGAAAAGGAATATGCACATTGTTGACATGAGTCGTATCATTTATCCATTTAACCTTGTATCATTCTAGGGTGTTACATTTTTCAGTCATTTAACCCCTTATCATTTGGGGGTGTTACAATCACCCCCCCTTTAGAGAACAACGTCCTCGTTGTGTTCCCTACATTTCAACCCAGGTAGTGTGCCGCATCTAAGTCTAGGTACCACCTCTGATACAAAATTTGACAACCAGGTCTCGGTGAGAGCACAAACACCCACCATAACATGGTTGTCGGGTCCTAGCCTACCAGGTACCACCACATGCCCCACAGACACATGGGTCCCACCCCAGTGCCCACCCACATGCCAGAACGTTTCATATGACTAATGATTGTCCCCACATGACAAAACTAGTCCTTCCTAGTGTGATTTGTCCTCAATCACACACACCCTGAGAAACTTCCCAGAAGGTCACCCATCCTGATCCCTACTACATGTCAAGCACGCTCAATTGTGGAGTTCTAATCCGGTAGGTTTTCGAAAAAGAAGGTTCACCTTGTTTACATGAGTCATATCATTCATCCATTTAACCTTTTATCATTTTGTGGTGTTACATTATTTTATTCATTTAACACTTTATATATTGGGGTGTAACATCCGGTTATGCCAGACCTAACAGTGCCAATCATACTGCCTGCTTAATTCATCATAAATGAACCTTCTCATGAATATGGATTGGTGATTATCCATTCCCATACAATGATGGATGAATAGTCCAACAGCCATAAGGTCGCAAGCCCAACAATCTAGTGAGTCGCTATCACATTAATATTTCTAATGCCCCCATCATCTTCACTATTAACACACCTCAGAGCTATCTAAAAATACACTCTAGTTGTCACTGCCTTGATGTGAAACCTCAAGAGAATTCTTCCTGTCACAGGAAAAACTACTAGTCTAACGTGACACTAATACTTTTAACATAATACAATTTCCATAAATCAGGTCATGCTAACTGGAAAGAGCATGATTTACTATTTCAAAATTATTTGTTAGGTGAAATACATTAACATATGTAAAGATGAAATATTTTAGTCAATCCTTGAAATGTCTAGCACCGAAAAGTTATTCAGTAGCTAGAAGTGGTTCATGCTTTCATGGGCTTCACTGGCACCTTGTTCTGTCCTGTGCAGATAACGTACAACGTTGATCGAGACTGAGGGCTCCATGACTGGATTGTGCTCAGATGTGGATCAATGGTTGTGACGAGATGCAGGGCTACTGATTGTGAGTTGTACAGAAAATTTAGGTGGGATCCTCAGTGGACATCCAACGAACTTTTTTTCCTTTTTCATTTAAACTTGTACATTCGATTTGGGCATATATTCCATACATTTTATTTCACCACACTTTTTACTACCACAATTTAATTCATGATTACTTCTTGATGTATTCTAGGATTGTGTGTTTTTACTGGTTTAAAGGATATTCATTCCCATTAAGGGACACACCTTTTGGTTTCTAATCACCAGCCCCTGGATTATGGATGGTGGGCTAGGGGTAGTTACAGAACGGGCCCTGGGGAATGGGTAATGACAAAGTGGTATCAGATGATTTGGTTCTACTAAAGAACTAGGGTGGTGATATTTTCATAGTGGAAACAGTTGTATGTGTTATGAGTGAGGTTTTCAATTTGTGGAATCCAATGTTGGTGTGGCTGCTGATGTATCCATACACCAAAACCCTGAATTCTGATTTCAGACATAGTGCACAAATACATCGATTGAGTGTGTTTAGAAATTTTTTCTTCGGTTTTCATAAGTCAACTCAAGGGGTATAAATTATTGACCACGGTACACTTGTTATCATTTAGGATGTCACCATGAAGATAACTAGCCAGGATTCCTATGAGAATACATCACGACGGCTCACCGAGTGATGAGACTTCAGTGGAGGGCCCTCTTACGGTGTTATCACCTTAGGTTGGTGTACCATTAGCACCAATACATGTTGGGAATCCATTTCCACCAGCCCCACTAGAATAGGTTTCACACTAACTAATCGCATTGCATGGGTATAAGTAGCAGACGCCTCCAAGGTTCTGAGGTGAAACGAATACGCTAGAGGCTGAGGGCTAGAGGGAATATTTGGCTTGAGTTTTTCTCTTAGTTGGGATTCCATTGATCTGATAGTGAACAAAGGTACCAATCTCTATTATGATGCAGTTGGAATATGGTGGAGTCTGGACCTCCAGTTACAAAATGAGGTGACCCTCACCTGAACATACTTCGAGGGACTTTTCTGGGAATTGTCCATCCCAGTGACTCTATGATCAAAGCATATACAAGAGCTACTGCACTTACAGTTGGGCATCATGGCAGTGACCCAGTACTCTATGAGGTTCACTGATCTCTCTTCCTACTCCACTGACATGCTACATAACCCTTTAATCCAGAAATGAACCTTTGAGAAATGTATCTTATGGGAGATCAAAGCATCGATGATATCACCCAGTATTCTAACACAATAGGGGGTGCTAGAGCAAGGGATTTTATTGAAGAAATTTCTAGTAGAGCAGACACCAACAGTTAGGACAACCACCAAATTTCATGAAGGAGAGCCATATGGAGCAGGCAGTAGATGGGTGATGCAGGGGCCCAAGAGGGTCAGGTCTAATGGTGGATTACCTAAGGTTATAGGGTTGTTGGTGATATTCTCGTGGGATAAAGGAAGATAGTGGAGGATCATTTAGTACTACATGTGCGGCGGGCATGGTCATAAGGCACACGACTTCCCAACCCACTATATAGAGGACCATCTGATGTTCGTTGCACTATAGATTCAGAGGATGAGGTTTGAGTGAAGAGGTCCGCATGGTGGGGGTTGGGAATAAGAGATGGTCATGTTGCAGGTGGTGGGGGCGATTTGAGGTTCTGCCACCACCACTTCCAGGTAGTCCACCATTACAATATGATGAGGAGGACATGGATGAGCTCAGCTCAAAGCTATTGAGGCCTATGACCATGGTGATCTAGAGACGATTAGATGTATGATCTGTATCTATTATACCCTAGCTGTAGTAATTATAGACTCTGGAGTTAGTCACTCTTTTTTTACAAGAAACTCGTTCAGAGCTCGGAGAATCCGATAAAGTCGGTGGCTCAATCCTTGCAGCTAGATACTCCTACAAGAGAGGATTCGATGATTACAAACTGGTGCCAACTGTGTGACAATACTCTAGGGGGAGAGAGAATCGGTTGGTATCTTCTAGTAGCAGCATCGAGGCCTTACGACGTCATCATGGGTATGGACTAGTTATCCACAATCCTTGATTAGATTGACTCTATTAGGAGAAAAGTGTGGTCGGTCTGCAAAGATGATACATGTTTTTCCTTATCTAGAGTGAAGCAAACCTTTTCAACACATGATCGACTTTCCAGGAGGAGTGTGTAGCCGATCACACATCATATGGCTATCTTTACTCTTAGGGTAGTTGATGTTGAGAGTAAGAGTTATCCTGTAGTGGTGGACCTTTATACCAATGTCTTTCATGATGAAGATTCAAGACTACCTCCACACAGAGAGGTAGAATATTACATGAACCTGTACCTTGGGAAAACATTGATAAATAAACTATAATATTGGATGGAATGCATGGAGCTTCATGAGTTACGATTATATTTGGAGGACTTGAAGAGGAAGGGGTTAAAAATGTATAGTGTTTCTATATGGGATTCCCAGATTTTGTTCACCATGAAGACAAAAATAAGTCTAAGACTCTGTGTGGACTTTCAGTGCCAATAATAAGATACTTATAAGAAAAAGTATCCACATTTGTGGATTGATGATCTCATTGATTAGTTTAATGGAGCTCGTCAGTTTTCTAAGATATACCTCAGGACAAGATATCATATGCATAGTGTCCAAGATGAGGATGTGCTAAAGGGAGCCTTCAAATGTTGGTATGGACACTACGAGTTCTTTGTTATGCAATTAAACATGACCAATGCCTCATCAGTGTTCAGGGGCCTCATCAACAGGATGTTCCATCCATTCCTAGATATCTTCATGGTGGTATTCATTAACAACATATTAGTGTACTCAGTGACATGGGAAAATCATGTGCTATCATCTACAGATAGTTATATATACACTTTGAGAGAACCATCTTTATGGTAATCTCTTGAATTGCATGTTCTGGATACGAGAGGTCCACCTTATTGGACACGTTATCCTAGAGGATAGTGTTGATGTAGATCCATTGAAGATAGATAGTGTTCTAGATTTGGATCCACCCACGAGTGTGCCTGATGTGCATAGTTTCTTGGGGTTTTCTGGGTAGTACCGAAGATTCGTACCGGACTTTTCCCGAGTTGTGACACCCATTTAAGCATTGAAAAAGAAGGAATATCCCTTCGTATGGATGTATAGATTCATGTAGTGTTTTCAAGAGCTGAGGCAACTTGAGATGAACTTTGCTAGACATGACCTGATGTTAGCCACAGTGGCCTTCTCATTGAAGATGAGTAAACATTAATTGATTGGATAATGTATTACAATCTACTCTGATATTAAGAGTCTCCTGTTTATATTCTAACAGAAGGATCTAAAATTGAGGTAGATACATTGGCTAGAGTTCCTCCAAGACTATGACTTTGAGATTGTATACACTCAAGGGAAGAGGAACGTAGAGGCAGTCACACGCTGCAGGAGGTCTGGTCTATAGTTTCTGAGTGAGGTGACAAGGAAGCTATAAACATTGAAGATATACTTTGTAGATAGAGATGGACCATCATTCCTCCAATATATGGTAGTCTCCCCTCCACTTCATCAGTGAGTTCAGGAGGCAAAACATGGGGACATAGACTATGAGGCTTAATGAACCACATATCCTCAGCATAAGTACCTGATTGGTTTTCTGATGGTGGGGACAAATTAATCCTCTTTACAGGACTCATCACGGTACCGATGGTGGTACAATAGGTGGTTATAACATAATTACATACTTGCCCTCTTGTTGTACATCACGGTTTGGTGAATATGTACAAGTACCTCTGATGTCGGAACTAGTGTCTAGGGATGAATAAATTTGTGGCAGAGTTTTATTCATTATGCCTCACTTGTCAACAAGTAATTATGAGCATTAGGTTCAAGAAATCTTGAGTAACCACAATAGGTTCCGAAGTGGATGTCTGATGGTATCTCCATGGACATTGTGACAGGTATTCCACGTTGTTCCCAGGGACCTGATTTTATCTGGGTGATCGTTCACCGACACACCATGTCATCCCAATTCATACATATCATAGAATATGTATCAATAGAGTTATTTGGACATCACTACATACATGGTATTTTACAATCTCATGGGGATCCATCAATGATCATCTATCATCATGATATACTTTTTACGTCATGGATATAGATGGGATTACTATAGGTTTTTAGGACTTAGCGACATTTGAACACCACCTTTCATCCTCAAACTGATGGTCAAAGGGAGAAGACCATACACACTTGAGGAAATGCTTCCTGCTTGAATCCTAGATTTTGCTTGTACATGGGAGGATCACTATCCCTTGTTTTAGTTCTCATATAACAAATATATTACTCCCCCATTTATATGGATCCATTTTAGTCCTTATATGGTCAACCTTGCAGATCACCTCTAAGCTGGACAGACCCAAGGGAGTCAGCACTTATGGGTCCAATATTCGTATGGGATACCACTATGAAGGTGCAGATTAGCTAGGAGCGGATGGAGACTGCACAGAGTAGATAGAATTCTTATGCTGACAGAAGAAAGAGGCCATTTAAGTTCATATAGGGAGACCACGACTTCCTATGAGTTTTCCCACGATGATGTTTTCAGGGATTTCACCAAGAAAAAAACTATAACTATGTTTTATTAGGACTTTTATGATACATTAGAGGATTGGAGAGGTAGCATACTTCATGGCACTACCACCAAAGATGGATATGGTGCACGACATATTCCACGTGTCACAATTGAGGAGATACATGAATAACCAATCACACATCATTGACCATGAAGATATGGACTTTGATGATGGGGAGACATTTACAAAGGTTCCAGTGGGGATTGGGGATCGACAAGATCAGGTCATTAATGGACTATAGATACATCTAGTGCGTGTTTTATTGATGTATAGGAACCTTCATGAATGCACATGGTAGATGGAGGATCATATTTCTGCTTAGTAGCCCCATTTTTATTATTTAGTCTATATTGTAGCTTTCAGGGAAAAAAATCCATAAGGTATGGAAATGTAATTACCCAGATTTAAATGTAATTTTTTAATTATATGGAATTATTAAAATTCTGTGAAAATTGACGATGCATGATTTTGAGACCCGGTGTGCCCGAAATGAATTTTTGAAATTTTTTAAGATACATATAGTAAAAACAAGGGCATCATTTTCTATCATATGAACCGGTGCTTGGATTAAATATCCTATAACACCATTGAATATATAGCACTGATATTCTCTTAAGGAAGGATTCACTTAGACTGTAGTATGTTCGGAGAAAAAGATAGATTTTGTACATATCAAAAGTATAACAAAATAACATAGTTTTTTATTTCATTATTTTCCTCCAACAGACTACTGGCAGTGGTGGGACCAACAACGTATCAATCCATTAAATGGGATGACTCATCAAACCCTTTGTAATAGTTCCTTTTGAATTAGGAAGGTTCCTATTAAATGAAAACCCATTAATTCCAGAAGTTTTATTCACCCTCCCCCTCTCCTATTTATATGGATTTTGGGAAGAGCTATTGGTATGACTTCACAAAGGGAACATGTTTTGATAATGTGTTGTGAAACCATCAACATGGAGAGAGGGACATGTTCTAGAGAGTGGTGACGAGCCACACCGAATCTCGAACTGATGAATGACAATTGAGCACCATCGTCGGTGGCTTGTGGCGGGGAAGACGAACATTGTCTCTTCCTCAATCACTACTATTATCCATCAATCTAAAGGTAGGGATTTGATGGTTATAATTTCATGTGATTGTTGAATCAAATTACATCCCTCATTATTTTAAGATATCATTAAGGGCGCTGGTCAAACGAACATGGCCTGGACGTCCACTACCTTTTTTACAGTTGATTTCTTCATGAAAGCGCACTGACACAACATCATCTGCCATCCATGATAGATCCGGTGTACCTTCATGCGCTATTGGAGGAGGATACATCACCATGTTGTGGTGGATATAAGAGTTGCCCGCACTGGCTGGCCATTGAGGTGGTGTGGTGCATTGATGGTGGGTGAGGACCATGCCAGGTTAAGATGACAGATAGCTCAATCCAGCCGCTGAAGGCTGAGGCGGAGTGGTGCACTGTCGCACACCCCTGGAAAAGGTCGGGCCTCGAAGCCGCATCGGTCAATGGACCAGCCCTTTTTTGGGTCTCACGGTGACAGGGTGACGCCAAGTGGCACTTCCACTTTCGAAACCCAAAAGCTGCTCAGCCATTTGGGAATACCGGGGGGACACCCCCCCCACCCACCTGGTGTCAGCTTGGATGGGCCCTACTCTACCAGACTGCAACTCTGTGGGCTTGACCACACGTTCCCAGCGCAACATGCCCCCACGGGCTGAGCCTGTCACGGTCTAGCCCAGTTAGGTCGGACTCATGAGGATTCGGGTCGCCTGAACATGGTTGGATCGGTCCAGAACAGGACATGCTAGGTCGGTCCAACCAGGTCGGACCAAACCCGAAACCTTCATGGACTAGTTTCTCTAAAAGATACATAACAAGAAATATGGGTGTCCGTTTGGTGAATTTTTGGTGGTTCTCAAACCCTAGGAGTGAGACAATCCTTTTTGTATACTACAAAAGAGATTTGGGGAACGTCGGAGCCTGACTGTGTTGGATCGAACATGAATCCAAACAGGCCCTTGGATCTAAAATAATTATAAGTCACATACTGGGCATCCAATTAACACGTTGAAGGTCTCGTTGGAACCCTTACGACATGGCGGTCCTTAAGGATACTTCGTGTAAAATTTTAGTGATTTAGGTATGCCTGATGGCTTGAAGAGAGGTTCTCCAAAACATTCTAAGTGTGGAAATCCAGTGGCTGGTAGTGAGGCAGAGGTTGGAGACAGATCATACAGAGGTTATTACCAAGAGATGTTGTGTGGGTTTACACTAATCATGTGTGGTTCAGTGCTCATTGATCCTTTGTGTGTCAGCGCATATAAATACTTGGTGGAACAGATCCTTTGTGGGTCATTATAGGGGTTAGTACCTATCAACTTAGAGTGGGTCAAATCTTGTGTGGGTCATTGCAAGGGTTAGAACCTATTGAATCTATGTAGGTCAAACTCATTAAGGTTAATAGTAGTTTTTCTTTACAGAATAAGATGATCTCGCTTCACCAATAATCATATTTTCTTCTATAAATCTCTAATAACTGAAGTGAGATGAGTCTTTTGCCATCATGGTGTTAGCATTGTGGTACATTCACCTTCTTGGTGTTATCTTGGCAGTGTTAAATGATGGGAACTTTTAACATTGTAGAATTATCTTCGTGGTGTTACCTATGTGGTACTTTTTCCTTCGCAATGTTATTTTCCTGGTGTTACCTCGGTGGTAATTTTAATGTCGTGGTGTTTCCATCATGGTGTTACCATTGTGGTACTTTTAACATCATGGGGATACCTTTGTAGTATTCTTACCTAATGTATGTGTCGAGTATAGATTGGTAACATAGGTATATGTATGAGCATATACCTATGTAGAGTTGAGTACTGCTTCATTTTCTGTGATTGTGGTCACTCTTTGTGGTTTATCCACTATGCAAATCTGGGAGAAATTTGGGGGTCTCGGGGTCCCTACTATGTATTCTCATACTCACCACTGCATGTGCTTCGCCGACAACTTTTTGTGTCTAGGGTGGAAGACGGACAGTGTTGATCGATTCTAAGGGAGGAAGGATTGTACGGTGGTCAAAGGTAGATCATTTGACATGACATGACACAGGACTACAAATCGTGATTTTTACCAACCCTTAAGGTAGGATCCTTAGGGAAAATCCCAGGATATATTTTTCCTTTTTATGTTGTACGTGTACTTTCCAATTGGGCTTTTATTCCTGACCCTTTTGAATTAGGAACCCTTTTTACTATATCAGTTTAATTTGTGGTTTCTTCTTGTTGTCTTCTCGGATATTTTGTTTGTACAGGTTTAAAGGCAATGCCTTCCCGTAAAAGGATACACCGTTATGGTGTTAGTCACCAGCCCCGGGCCAATAGAAGGCCGTCATGTGGTAGTCACGACACGGGCCCCTGGAGATGAGTCTTGACAGTTAACATGAAGCCTTATTTGATTGAGAAAATTAAAAATAATGAAATATTATATTATTTTTAATTCATCTCAAAATTAATTGCTCACCTCTAGATTAAATCTAATGAGATGATTCTGGTATATTGATGTGCTCAAATACACATATGATAACATGTTATTCATAAAAAATAAATAACACAAAAACAACATAATCTGATTCTTTGGATCCATTTAACATTTTTATTGTCCTTTACATGACCATTCTGAAATGAAACAACACACAATTATATTTAATGGAAACATATTAACACCCTCATAATTAATTTAAGGAAATTTGAATTTTTCATTTGACTCAAGAAATATTATGCATTCCTATGATACAAATATTACGTACTAGGATGGGAAGTAGAATCCAATAGACCATGAATTTAAATTTTTTTATCACCGAACCAATGTAACATCATCAACTCCAGTGATATTATCCCAATGTGGTCATAGGAACATGCATGGTTTAAAATGAAGAAAAACATGAGTGAACATTTACCATAATAGGATCTTATGTGTACAATTCTGATGCAAGGATCCGATGACCATTTCTCGAAGACCCTGATGTCAAATCCCTCTAGATCATTCTCACTCGCTTATTGAATCTACGTGTGTCTCATTTTTCATATTCATGGTGCTAGAGCGGTATTCCGATGACCACTTCGATGTAGTGATGATCCCCACAAGATAACGTCTACATTCTGAGAACACATAACTTGAATATCTTATTTGTTAGAGAGAGTACCACTATAGGATTCAATAGAAGAGAGAGGCTCTTAATACCATCAAATGAATAGTCTATATTGAATGAGACTCTCTCCACTAATGTTGTGAATATGTGTAGTATCTTTTTTGGGTTCCCAACCCCCATGTGATTACCATTCACTATATAGTTGTTATAAATAATTATTTATGACAATATAAAATATAAAATAAATAATATTTATAATTTATCACAAACTATAATATATATTATATATATTATGTGATAAATTTGTGTCTTTAACATGAGTCATGTCTCATGATAATATTAAACAAACTAGAGATATTTTATTAATATCTGTTTGATAATATTTCTCCATGTACTTACATAATCACATGTAAATACATGTCAAAAATAAATTCAACAAATTATTCTTAACATGAATAATTATAGAATTTTTTTATTACACGGTGATCCATATATCATGAATAATATGTGGACTTATTGTAGGCCCCATAATGATCAAAATTATCATCCAACAGAATATCAATGAATCAAAATCTGTTATTGTGTGATATCTTCTATGCCCTTATCTCAATAATGGGGAATAGTATTCATAGACCAAGAGCATGGTATATAAACTCATTAAGGCCCTTATAAAGATAAGGAAAAGTAAAATAAATGAATTTGTTCCCTCAAAAACAGTTTTTGTTATATAGTGTATTCACTATAGATATTTAAATAATGATGATTGCACACTAGTTTCATCATCCATTATAATTCTTAATTTTTTTTGTTTATTTGTCTGAAAAGTCATACCTTTGACAATTGTGGCCATAGATATTATGAAGGGGATACCATCCTAATAAATCAGTCCCGTGATATCTCATCCTATACAAGGAAGAAAAAAATCCATTCTTGATCATTCAATCAATGTCATGCCACCTATGACATTCCCTAAAAAGAATACATCCCCATAACTTTATTTCCATTGTCTTCACCTTGCATAAAATAAATCTATTAAAATACATTAATTGATAATGGTATATAATTAAGATACCATTGCACATGTCTGTAGATAAGAAAAACCAATGTAACCTAAAACATATCATGTTCCTATTAGTTGGTATGTCCTCATGGTCTCAACTACAATATATAACCATGTATGAACTTTAGGAAATTAAGTCTCATTGTATATGAGAACCCAACACATGATAGACACACATCATTTGTGTCAAATAAAAATGATGTAATTTTACCATTGGATATTAAATTAATATTGCTGTCATAGCATCTCTAGGTTCCCATTATAGCTTGGGATATGCTCAAACCCTTTCATATGTCATGTAATCTAAGGAAAATACCATAAAAAATGTTTATTCGTTAGTATCTACACTATTATGGAATGATTAACACATGTATATAACAAACTTCATACATGTAATTGTAATCAATGAAAAACACATATTTGGTATAGGGAACCCACATTAAACAATAATGTGGTTAAGAATATTCATTAAATAATATTAAATTATGAGGCAATATTGGTCATGTTATAAAAATATTAATATGTAGTTTTTTTAGATCTGTCCTCTGTTAAACATAAGCTATAGATGTGATTAAATTTATTTTAAAAATTATATACAATAAAATATGTGTGTTTCATAATAATATTACGTGGTTATAGAAACATATCATTCACTATAAAAGGTATCTCATTTCACATTACCAATACATGATTCATTGGAGGAATATAATGGACCCTCCCATCACATTATTATATTTATATTCATATTATTACCCCAATATAAAATCAATAAAAAGATAAACATTTGAACAACAAAACTCAAAATAAATATGTTAGTTTCCTAGTCATTATATAAGACAATATTGAACGATATATAATATTTTCTCTCAATAAAATAATGAAATTACTAATTTTAAAAATTTATGTTTGAAAACAATAAGATTTAACATACAGTTCAATGAAATGAAAAATATTTATGGAAAAAAGGTAGTATGAATAAAATTATATTTCATAAATCCTTATTTTAAAAATGGGAAAAAGATCCATAATTTTATACTCCATTATATTAATAACCAAGTTATTATTGAAGACATATTTTTCATAAAATATTGAATTATTTTAAAATATATGCATGATAAGAAACGTAAATAAATATCGAATTACTCGATATTAAATTAAAGAGAAAATGTTCTAATAAATTATTTTCACAGAGAAATTTTTTTAAGGGAATATAATAGATTACATTCCAAATTAATGGAAGGTAATATGAAAAGGTTAAATATTTATAGAGAACACATATATTTAATATGGATAAAATAATTGAGCGGAATAAAATCAAAAGGTGAGAAATAAAGATAATGTTAAAAATGTAATAATTGTGCAATGAATGATCCCTTAATATTATTTCATAATATTTGATTGTCCTATATACATATGAAATTTTAAATGATTGATATATTTTTATTTTTTAGTTGTGATATTTTTTTTTCATATTAATGTTATATGTCACAGAACATTTAGCTTATAATTTTTTTAAGAATTATATTGATGAAAGTATATTTATTTATTGAAATGATATATTAAAAATTATGCATCATTACAAGGAAGTGGGATCAAGCTAGGAATGGAGGAAATTGTGTATTGAGTTGAGAGATAATTTGTGTAAGTTAAATAATTATCTTCAGCATTGTAAAAAATTTCAAAAATTGTTAAACCCTTGATAATATTCATTGATTGGTCACAATGTATGGAAAACAATTTCACATCCATGTGGGTGACATTAAATTTTTTTACTCACATTCATGTTTCATCTATATAGTTAATGAAAACATAGATCAATCATAAATTTAATCTATGTTGTAAAGTACACCTCCTTATAAAGGATCCCCACTTATGTTTGAAATTGAGGAAGTTAAATAATTATTCCCATAGATAAATCTCAATAGGCCATAGGTTAGTGACTAGTAAAAAAGTTATATCAATCACAAAGATGAGAAATATTACATTTAATATAATTTGAGGACAAACATATAATATTTTTTAAACCACTAACCAATATCATATTTAAAGAAGTTGAATTCACTATACATTTAATGTCAATAATAAACTAGATGGGAAAATTTTGTTCCAAAATTATGATATGATAATGATAAATTACTCTATTAACTATTTACCACTACTAATCAACACCACCATGATAGAAATATCCACCAAGATCTTTAATTATTTTCTTCATTCCAAAAAACATTTTATATAAAAAAATATCACAATAAAATGAATACATAGATATATCCTCCATTAAAACACTCAATTAAAATTTAAATGAACCCTAATAATGTCAAATAAATGAACATGTTAAACTAACTCATAAACTAAATGTGTAAGACTAGTTCCCCATCCATCACCATGGATTACTCCCAAATAATTCATGGTTGTAATATATGATATATAAATGTTATATATATCGAGTTATCCTTTATTAATATGTCCACTATTTTGTATCTCTCACTCCCAAATTCCAATAATCTTATTCTCATACCATATCTGACTATGTCATCCAAGATATGAGTCAGGACATGGTTATAACTACATAATCACTGAATATATCCCCCCATATAATGTTTTTATCCAACCACACAACTACCACAATATCATCGACATATAATCTATGAACATTTGTATATCCATTATTTATTTTTGTATATGTACATGAATTATAAATAAACCCATCATAGTTCATGAACATAAAATAATGGGATGTTTGAACCATTGCGATGAGATATATCTAGAAATTAGACCTTAAATAATGTTTCCCCCAACTATAAGTATTGAAAACCAAGTCTTGTGTGAGATCTTAACCATGTAGGAAGATGTATCATGAACATTTATTGGTTCAATTTTTTCCTAATGTTGAGTACTATTTCTTGGGTTTTACTATGGGGTACATTTGTGTGAAAGATGAAAATTTTTAGAGGAGTGAATGGGCACATTTGGTGCACAGTTTTCCCAAACTGGTCCCCCAAGCCCAATGACCTATCTAAACCCTAACAAAGGGGTATTTTCTAGGGGAAAATTTTTTATTCAAACCATGTGTCCCATTCGGATAAATTATTCAGCCCTCATATATATGAGATGCATGGTTAAGGCACATGGTTTGAAGAATTTTGCAGCCCAACCCAGAAAAATGTGTGTGCAGAATAATTAATTTTTAAATAGATTTTTAAAATACTTTAACCCCAATATTAACCCTAAAACCCCCACTATTCGACTAAATATTTATCTCTATTTTAGAGGCTTCTGGAAAAAATCCGAGGTCTCCCAACCATTGTTCACAGAGACTCAATGTCTATATCAAATATATACAACATCCACAGTATGTTAATATCTTTCCAATTTGTGTTCATATCTATTTACAATACTTCTTCCACACATGAATGGTTAATATCTATTGTTGAATCCAGATATAGATCTAGGTTTGTTATATCTTCATTCCGTTGATCATGGATTTGGGTTAAGGTTCTATCTCATTATCGTTGTCGGGATCTTAATTAATCATATAAGAAATGGGGATTCATTAATTAGTGAGTGTTTTTCAATGAATTGGGGTAGGTGGTATATATTTTTAATGAAATATTAAAGATTTAATTACTTATATGTAATTGGGAAATTTACGTAGCATGTTTGAGAATTAATTTTTTAAAATTTAATTGAATATTTTTTTGAGTTAACTAATTATGTTAATGTGAATTTGGAATAATTATTTGATGAATAAAGTATCGAGATACAGAATTAGTTATATTTGGAAATAATTAATGTATGAATTAATTATCACAGTATTGGGATTGAGTAATTGGAATAAATAATTTTTAAAATTTTATCGGAATTTTGTAATTATAGATATATGATTAATTAATTAATGAGATAATATTTATATTTTTATTTATTTATGAAATAGATTCAATTGGATTAACTAACAAATGGAACATGCGATTAATAATTTTTTGAATTGAATTGTAAGGTCCTAGATCTATGTGGATCGAACCTTTATATAATTTCAATTATCAGGTTTTTTAGAGGAGTATCGAAGGATATCTTGAGGAGTTCATCCAATATGATATTCAAACAATGTAGGAATTTAGTTCATTAAAAGTTACATGATGTGAAATTTGGGTTCACAATTTTTAATTAATTGGTGTTATAAAAATAAAAAAATTAAATAGGTGAAACATTTTCCATCTGAATGTGATCCCTAAGGATTACATGGTGTGAAAGGGTATTCTCCATATTGTAATACCCCACTACAACACTATATTAAGCATTTTATGATGTCTGGGTTATTCATAACCCTATCGATATTGTGAAAATACCTCACATTACTGGTGTCACGACATCCCTCTCTTCAGTGTTTGGAGATCCCTTCAACGAGAATCAATCATCGGTCTTCCATACTCGATCTGGGGTGATTGGAGTTGATCCAAAGCATTTTATTCCTTCATTTTCAAGTGGTTTCATTAGGTTGATCTTTGTTCATCATATTCTCATTTCCATGCGATAGAGGATGATCTTCAATGTTTATAATGGGGATTCATTTTGTTTTTGATACTATGATTGTCCTGCGATATCCTCAGATGGTTGTAGTTCTAGTTGGAGAGGTGTTCAGATTTCCATTTCATGGTTCATTGTCATGAGATGTACATTGAAACCCTTTTGAGGTAAGATACTCATTTATAACTTATTTATTTACATAAAATTAATATTTATCAGAATTTATCCTTTTCACCATAATGGAATTAACCTAATAATTACTTGAACCAGATTAAAGAATTGTTATTGATCACATGGTGATGTTGTTGTTTATACCATGATAACTGATAGCAACTATGTATAATAGGTAATGTTTTTTCACAGATTTTATTGTTATTATTGGTTTACCAAGTAAAATTGGTAAACTAAAAAAATTGAAACTTATATGATGATTAAATTTGAAAATGTTTAAAAGATCCATGTTTAAAATATCTCGTTATGGTTTTAATTTGATGAAAAACAAATTAATTCAAGTATGCATGTTTAACTTAATTTGATAATGAACCATAATAAATAAGACTCAATTTGATAAATAAAATAATGTCTAGTTAAATAAATTTTTTATTTAATTTTTTATATCTATTGATAGCATGTTTTTAGGTTGTTCATAGTTAGATCCTGTGAATTGGGAATTGGATATTTCATCATTGAATAAGAATTGGTTTTGTGATAAAATATAATTCATTGTAGGTCATGAGAATCCCTGTTTATCATAAAGTAAAATTGCCTTTTGGTTTTTAACTAGTTGTGATCATTATTTGTGAATTATAAATTCCTCAGTAATGTAAAATAGAATTCTCTCTATGTTTGATTTCTTCATATTGTGATGTGACATGATCCTAGGATCGATGAGATAGGAGGGAAATTGTGGTATATGGGGTGCAGGTGTAGATGTGATGTGAGACTTGTAATGATGATATCAGGGGATTTCTATAATTTATAGGGCAGGGAATCAAGGACGTGACAGTGATCTAAGATGGTTGATCCTTTGGGGATGTTACGGTATGAGGGGAGCAGAGGACCATCAGTTATGAAAGCAGTTGAATCCTAGTTTTCAGAGAAGAATAATCATATACATGTCATTTATATGTTTGAAACTATGGTTGATAAAATTCTTCAATGCTAGGAATACCAATTATATGAAAGTTGGATGCTGGTTTGAAACAATTTTTTGTCTTACAGTTAGGTTGTTTTTTAATTCCTATTCCATTACCACTACTTGAGGAAGATATATTTGAATGGCTTTATACCTTTTTGGGTTCCATAGATTGTTATCCTAGTATACATAGTAATATAAAATACAATTTTTTAATACATGAATAAGGTATTATTCCATGGGGATCACTATTTCTATGATGCAATGTTGTGGTTATAATTCTAAGAAGTTGTGGACACGGTTTGTTTATCCTTAGAGGGAATGGAACATTGTTTTAATGCTAATGAAATGAAATTTCGACATGTTAATGGTCAATTAATGGTTAAATAATTAAATAGTGTTAAGTGTAGCATGTGAAAATGAATAATGAAATTTAATGTGTAACTTTAAATGGTTGTGTTCTTATAGGATAAACAGTTTTCTCAATGGAATTGAGAGTCTGAGTGACATTCGCTACAGTTTTGTTTGAGATTATGTTATTCACATAGTGAGTTTTTGATCCTTATTATATCATTTAATTTTTTTGTTTCTATATGATACTCCATGTCGTCAGTTAGGGAAACTAACACCATAGGGTTTCTTATCCATAAGGTGGTGTTTTAACCAACATACTAGTGGGTGGATGGATGGATGAATATCCCCATTGGCCACACTCTCATATCTTGTTATTTACATGTGATAGTATGTATATAGGTCTGTTTTTCACATATATGTGTTTAGATGGAAGTTGTAGAGACCCAAATCTTAACGTACATGGACATTACATTACTTTTTCGGAATACTTAGTACATAACAAAAACACACACACAAGGACCGTAATAGTTTAGTGTCTTTGGAAACTCAGAATATAATCTTCTAATTGTGGTGAAAGATCTTCAACATCTCCCTTAAATATCTTAATTTTTTTACCTAAAACCATTCTTTATGTCATGTGGAAATGAAAACATAAAAGGGTGAGATCAAATGCTCAGTAAGGGTAAACAAAAGAAATATCAATCACATCATATTCATAAGAACATAACATTTTAGAAATCTTAACCTGCAAAAGAGATCATAATATCATAACATGGGATAAATCATAGTAGTTAAATGTAATCCAAATAATCATAACATAAAACATGAAACATTGTGGCATACACACATAATCATATAGAATCATTTCTTATTAGTCAAGACTCATTGTCAAGACTATCTTAGTGGACAAAGTCCATTTATGAACAGAGTTCATTCCTAGTTTCAGTCCTGCTTCATTGAACCGGTTTAACCTACCGTTCCAGCCATGTCTATCTCATGAGATATAAAATATTTACCCAATGCATTGGAGGGAGATATAGGTCTCAACCATCTCATAATGATACCATTTTTAAGTGTCCCACAAAATCATAAATCATACATCATTGCATAACCCATGTAATGAAAATGGGATTCTTAAACATTGTGACATCATAAAACACTTAATATAAGATAAATGAATTCATAAAAATAATTCCATCACAACATAATCAAATCAATGTAATAATAGGGATAGAAACAGAACCCTATATTTTCTTAGATGGAAAATAATTTTGATAAAACGCTTGAACTCCATTCTTGAGGAAAATATCCTTTCTAATTTAACAACATTATCCTTTCTTAAAATGTCATAAAATATTAGAATAAAATATGTTGATTAAAAATTAAATTGAAAACTTTTAAAGGAAGTTTATTGGAAATAATGTTTTATAAATCCATTCATGTCGTATATGTTAAAATAACATTCTTCTCATACTTTTGTCGGAAATGTCAAAAAGTACCTCGTAAGAAAAAGAAAAAATAATTCTTTCATATATTTTACTAAAAACTCACCGAAGAGTAAAATTTGATTTATAAAATTCTATATGTGTATAAATATTACATATTGAGGAAACATGGATGTGGATGATAAAATACACCCCAGTAAATTCCAAAGTATAAACAATCTCGGATAAAAAGGAGATTGTGATATTTCCCTTACCTTAGGTCCGATTTTCATCGTATGTGTCTGAACCTCCTGTATACTGATTAAAATAATGTTATTGACTTATTCCAGAATCATACCTATTGTTATGATATAATATATGGTCATATTCTTAGCTTCTTATTAGTAATATTTCATTACTACTTGTTATTCGGGTGTTTATTACTTTTTGTTCTTATGCGTGTTTGTCGAATAAATTCTTATTATTATCTTTAGGTTATAGATACCTCATTTCCAGAATGGTATTAGTGTAATATATATCATATTAATTCATTAAATTCATTTATATAATCATTATGCAATGAAGATCATGTAGAATGAATCACTTCACATCGTGGAGATGGTATTTCGTACGTACACACGAGCGATGATATCATTCCCATGATCATGGAATTGTATTGGAGTGTATGTATACTATTTCATAATCAATACCACTTTACAATAATCATATATATTCATTACATTCACCCTTATACCCATCCAAGTAAGGTGGTGGTGGAAAATAGATTACACCACGGCGTGGAGACGGTATTCCGTACGTACGCATGCGCGGTGATTTGATTTTCTGTAGGATGGATAGATGGTGAAATATGGTTGTTTCATATTTATAATAAATTATCAGTATATGAGTGATACAGATGTTATAACCTCATAATGAAACAACTAAACAAGAGGAAGTGGAAGAAGAAATAAATATTAAAGAATCGGTAACGGACATTACCTCTTCTTTGAAGTGCATCTTTGAGACATCCTTTTAGGGAACTAAAATTTGTCTTTTAAGAGGCCCAGGACCTCTCGGATGTCTCTAGGGAAGTGGAGAGGAGAAATTGGCAGGTTTTGGCCGAGCTTTAAGGCACAAAGTGGTGTGAGGAAGAGAGGGTGGAGGTGCCCTTTTATAAGGAGGAGAGGGGCACCTTTGGAATAACAAAAACTATTATTTTATTATAAAGTCAAAAACGTTTTTAAATAGCTCCAAATTGATTTATTTCAAAGCTAATGTGGGTATGGGTCGAAATACTCTCATAAAATAGAATTTAGACAAGTTTAGGTTCCTATTTTAACCTTATAATTTAGATTTTACAATAAGTTAAATAATTTTACTTTTATTGTGTCTTCTTGTGTTCTTATACTATAAGGTTAATAAACTTAATATAAGCAGCCAAAAGAACCCAAATTTGTTTATTATTAATATATATAACCTTATTTAAGTCATTGGTCTGAACCTTTGATTTTTAGGAATAAAATAACAATTAATAATATAATATTTGTATTAAAAACTATTTTATGTCAATTTTGACACTATTTAGTAATTGATATTTGAGAAAATCATAACATAATTATTAGTTCGAACAAAGTTAATTAAATCAATACTAACATGTCATATTAAGCTATAAAATTAGTTTAATTCATAAAAAATATCAATTTATATTTATTTGGGTATTTATAATATCAATTATTCTAATTGTTTACTATTATGGTAATTATTGCATCATCATTGTGTCAAAAATAAATTAATTTATTTAATGCCTACAAATTATAAATTAAATATCATTATGTAGGAAGTCTTATTATATTTCTAATGAATATTTACAATCGAATTTATCTTATGTATAACCCTTCATTAAAAATGTTTTAGTAAATAAACTTTGATTTTAACTCTTTTAACTCTTCTTTGAATTAAATAATAATAAATGTCCTAATCTAATCCAAGTGGGCCTAAATGGTCATATTTTATTTCAAAAGTTGTTTTTGCTCGAATTTCACTTATCCAATAGAATTAGGACACGTTTTAGGGTAATAATAATATCATTTTTAACCTTAATTACCCTATTTACTTTTAACCGTGGTTAAAAAAATTAAAAAGTTACTATTCACCAAAAAATTACTTTCCTCTCATTGAACCACATTTTACTTACTGACATGAACCGTGTCTTTTGGATTTTTGAAATTCCACTCACAGAAGCGGTAAAATTATGTTTTATGATAAATTCATTTTTTTTAACTACCACTTAGTGGTTTCACTATTCATCAAAAATTGAATGTTTTCAGAAAAATACCAAATTTTCACCCTAGGCTAATTTAGAAATTTCGAATCAAAAAATGAAGTCCATTTTGAAAAAAAAAATTATAAAATTTCAAAAAGTTGTTATTACTATTCATAATGACTAATTTTAATAATATTTTAATAGCATATCGTTGTTTAGTGAAACTCAGTATTGCGTAAGACGAAAGCTATCGAGGAAGGTCGCGATTTCGTGTAAAGCAAGCCAAGCAAGTGAAAGATTCCTTTAATGATTTATATAACATAAAATTATCGTGTGTTACATTCTACCCCCCTTAAAATGAATTTTGCCCTCGAAATTCGTCACTTTGTAACAAACAGATGAGGATACCTCTCCATCATCGTATCCTCAAGCTCCCATATAGCTTTTTCGAATTGGTGGTTCATACATAAAACATTCACCAAGCGAGCGGTCTTGTTTCATAGGACTTTTTCGCTATGATCCAGAATCTCTATCGGTTGTTCTTCATAAGAAAGATCTTGCTCCAGCGGTACAACTTCTGAGCTGAGTACATGTGAAGGATCTGGTATGTACTTTCTCAGGAGAGATACATGGAACACATCGTGAACATGAGAGAGATTCGGTGGAAGTGTCAATCAGCAAGCTACCTTCCCAACACGATTCAATATTCCAAAAGGACCAATATACCTAGGGCTCAACTTTCCCTTCTTTCCAAAGCTCATTACTCTCTTCCAAGGAGATATTTGTAAGAAAACCTTATCACCCACTTCAAACTCTAAGTCTTTTCTTCAGTTTTCGGCATAACTTTTCTGTCGACTCTGAGCTACTCTTATGTGTTTTTGAATAGATCTGACCTTTTCTTCCATCTCCTCAACAAGATCAGGTCCTAATAGCTTTCTTTCCCCAACATCTTCCCAGCAAGTTGGAGTCCTGCATTTCATTCCATAGAGAGCTTCTTAAGGATCCATCTGAATACCGGAGTGAAAGCTATTATTATAAGAAAATTCCACCAAAGGTAGGTGTTGATCCCAACCACCTTTGAAATCCATAGAGCAAGCTCTCAACATATCTTCTAGAGTTTGAATTGTTCTCTCAGACTGACCATCTGTCTGAGGATGATAAGCAGTGTTGAAAGTCAACTCTCTATCCAGAGTATGCTGAAGACTTTTCCAGAACATTGAGGTAAACCTCGGGTCCCGATCAATTATAATAGAAAGTGGTACTCCATGCAATCTTACCACTTCCTTCATATATATACTGCAAAGCTGATCTAGAGAGAAATCCTCTCTAACAGTGATGAAGTGTGCAGACATTGTAAGATGATCAACAATGACCCAGATAGAATTACTGCCTTTGGATGTTTTAGGAAGTCCGGTGACAAAGTCCATAGTGATGTTTTCCCAATTCCATTCGGGTATGTGTAATGGTTTTAACATCCCCTTAGAATTCTGTCTCTTAGATTTAACTTGTTGACAAACCAAGCATCGAGAGACATATTCAGCAACATCTCTTTTCATGCCATCCCACTAGAATTACTCTTTCAGGTCCCTATACATCTTCGTGCTTCCATGATGAATAGTGAATGAAGAACTATGAACCTCATCCAGCAGCTCTTTCTTTAATTCTGGGATGGTAGGAACACAAACCCGATTCCTAAACATTGTTATCCCATCACAATAAAGGTTGAATTCAGGAATATTTGTCACCTTCATTTGTAACTCGACATCTTCTTTCTGTTCCTCTTTAATATTCACATGTATAGATGGTTGAACATTCATTTGAAAAAGATACGATTTTTCCCCATTCATTATAAATCCAAGATCCATTCTTTGTAAATCAATAAATATTGGATCTTTTGTGATCCTCATCATGGATAAACTGGCATGGTCTTTTCGACTTAATGCATCTGCCACCTTGTTTGCTTTCCTAGGGTGGTAATGGATTGAGCAGTCATAATCCTTAATCAGCTCCAACCATCTTTTTTGGCGCATATTCAACTCCTTTTGTGTGAAAATACACTTTAAACTTTTATGATCAGTATCAATATCACACCTTTCACCATAAAGATAATGCCTCCAAATCTTTAATGCAATGATTACCGCAGCTAACTCCAAATCATGAGTTGGGTAATTTTTCTCATGGATTTTCAACTGTAATGAGCCATATGCTATCACCATATCATTTTTCATGAGAACACATCCCATTCCCTTCTTGGATGCATCAATGTAGATCACAAACATTTCTCCACTACAAGGAAGTGTGAGTACAGGTGCACTGGATAATCTTCTATTCAACTCCTTGAAATTCTCTTCACATTCGTCTGTCCACACGAACTTAACACCTTTTCGAGTCTGCTTGGTGAGTGGATTAGATAATCGTGAAAAATCTTTCACAAAAAGTCGATAATATCCAGCCAAAACAAGAAAACAACGGATCTCAGTCACTGTTGTTGGTCTCGACCATCTTTCGATAACCTCTGTTTTTGCTGGATCCATAGATATCCCCTCTTTTGAGATTATGTGACCCAAAAAAGCAACTTTTTGAATCCAAAATTCACACATGGTAAATTTGGAATAAATCTTATAATTTCTCAGGGTCTTCAATATAATTCTCAAGTGATCTTCATGTTCTTCCTTTCTATTTGAATAGACTAGAATATCGTTTATAAAGACTACCAAAAAATGATAAAGATAGTCTCTAAAGAATATATTCATCAGATCCATGAAGATAGCAGGGGAATTAGTAAGACCAAATGGCACCACTATAAATTCATAGTGTCCATACCTTGTACGGAAAACCTCCTTTGGTATATCCTCCCTTTTGACCCTTAATTAATGATGCCCTGAACGAAGATCAATCTTGGAAAAGTATTGAGCTCCACATAGTTGGTCAAATAAGTCATCAATGCGTGGGAGATGATATTCGTTCTTGATAGTGATCTTGTTAAGTTCTCGATAATCAATGCAGAGTCTCATTGATCCGTCTTTCTTCTTAAAAAATAGAACAGGTACTCCCCAAGGTGACGCACTAGGGCGTATGAACCCCCTATCAAGATTCTCTTGGAGATTCTTCTTCAATTCCTGCAACTCAACTGGGTCCATTATATAAGGTGTATTTGAAATAGGCAAAGCACCCGGTATGAGTTCTATAGAAAACTCAACTTCACGATTTGGTGGAAGACCCGAAAATTCCTCCCGAAAGATATCATCAAACTACAGTAAAATGGTCATATTCTTAATTGTGAGTTTCTCACCAACCATTTGAGATAAATAACCTTCATTAAGTGGAATCAAGAACCATAAGATGGAAGAAATTTCCACTCGAATGTTATGTTCATTCTTGCATTGATAGATGATCATAGATTGATCTAGAATATGAAATGTGACTTCCCTTCTTTGGAAATTGATATGAGCTCCATATAAAGAAAGCCAATCCATTCCATGAATCACATCAAATTCCACTATAGGAAAGATCACATGATTTGTAGGAAGCACTTTCCTACAAACTTCGATCGGAGAAGAATTATAAACTTTTGATGCGACTATTGTGCCATTAGGGGTTGTCACAGCTAACTCAACATCTAATTATTAAGGTAATACGGTGATATCCTTAGTAAATTCTTCAGAAATAAAAGATTGGGTGGATCCATAATCAAATAAAACATTTGATACTTTAGAGTGGATGGTAAGTGTACCTTTCAACACATCATTATCGTACTCCACATCGCTGATAGAAATTGCATGTGACTTTCATTTATCTTTAGCCTTAAGAGTTTGTTGAAGTCGACCATCATCATCAACCCTTGGATTTGGACATTGATTTTCATAATGCCCCATCTCCTTACACTTGAAAAATTTTAGTGTCGTAGGTTTATTCTTGTGTATCCTTTCCTTTATTTACATCATTAGACATATTCTTCCCATCATTGCGGCATTCAAATGCCCGATGACCTTCCTTTGCACATTTGAAACAGTTAATTGTCCCTTTAAGACACTCCCTCCATGTTTCTTTCCACACATTGAGTATAAGGGAAAGCTCATATTATTTTCAGTGTGCTCTTTAGATTTTCCTTTGAATTCCATTTTCTTCTTCTTATCAAACCCATATGACTGATGGGTTACTCCAATCCCCATCTTGACTTTGAGAGCACATCGAACGATTTCCTCGTAGCTATTGAAGTCCCTTATGGCTAATGCCCTTCGAGAACTTGGTTTTAAGACACTAAAGAATCAGTCGATCTTACTCTCAGGTTGGATAATAATACCAAAAGCGTACATTGCAAGTCTTGTAAAATTTGCTTCATAGGTACCAACAGATTCGTCATCCTTTTTCTTTATTTCAAGAAACTCCTTCTCCATCTTTGTTCGGAGAATATGAGGGAAGTACTTATTGAAAAATAAGTTCTTGAACTCATCCCATTCCATGGACTCAATTTCATCCCTTTGCCTCATATTATTAATAAGATTCCACCATTGATCAACATCACCTTCCAAACGATACACTACTAAGATGACTTTATAATGTTCAGAACATTGATGAACTGAAAATATCTTTTCAGTAGTACTAATCCATTGCTCATCAACTAATGGATCAGTAGACCCACTAAATGAAGGTGGACGCTGTCTTATGAAGGATTCAACAGTATGTTTCTCCTTCCTTGGCTCCTTTGGAAGTCCTGCATTATTCATATCTTGAGAAAGTTGTGTGAGCATGGCTACAAGATTTTTCATTCTAGCTCCCATAACGTTTGGTTTCTCAGGGGGACAATAATTGCATTCCCCGTCGCATTCTGCATTAACATGGTTCCTTAGGGTTCCAGCCATTGACTAAAACCAAGAAGAATAGTGTGAGAAACACTAATTATAATATGAAAACCATATAATTAAGAATAAAATTTCACACTTGAGGTCTTATCCTAGGTTATTAATGTCCATTTCTAAAACACTAAGATTGTGTTCTATGAATAGACCTGTCCTTAGGGTTCTTACTAAGGCTTTCACATCCTAGTTTCCAAAGTTTGACTATACCTTTCCTCTGATACCAACTGTTGATTCCCAAAGCTTAACGTACATGGACATTACATTAATTTTGCAGAATACTTAGTACATAACAAAAACACACAGACAAGGACCGTAATAGTTTAGTGTCTTTGGAAACTCGGAATATAATCTTCTAATCTTAGTGAAAGATCTTCAACATATCCCATAAAGATCTTCTTTTTTTACCTAAAACCTTTCTTTATATCTTGGGGAAAAGAAAACATAAAAGGGTGAGCTCAAATTCTCAGTAAGCGTAAACAAAAGAAATATCAATCACATCATATTCATAATAACATAACATTTTTGAAATCTTAACCTGCAAAAGAGGTCATAATATCATAACATGGGATAAATCATAGTAGTTAAATGTAATCCCAATAATCATAACATAAAACATGAAACTTTGTGGCATACAAACATAATCATAGAGAATCATTTCTTATTAGTCAAGACTCATTGCCAAGACAATCTTAGTGGACAAAGTCCATTTCAGAACCGAGTTCATTCCTCATTTCAGTCCTGCTTCACTGAACCCGTTTAACCTGCCATTCCAGCCATGTCTATCTCATGAGATATAAAATCTTTACCCAATGCATTGGAGGGAGATATAGGTCCCACCCATCTCATAATGATACCATTCTTATGTGTGCCAAAAAATCATAAATCATACATCATTGCATAACCCATGTAATAAAAATGGGATTCTTAAACATTGTGACATCATAAAACAATTCATATAAGATAAATTATTTCATAAAAATACTTCCATCACAAAATAATCAAATCAATGTAATAATATGGATATAAATAGAACCCTATATTATCTTAGATGGAAAATAATTTTGATAAAACGCTTGAACTCCATTCTTGAGGAAAATATCATTTCTACTTCAAAAACATTATCCTTTCTCAACATGTCATAAAATTTTAAAATATAAGAAGTTGATTAAAAATAAACTTGAAAACTTGTAAAGGAAGCTTCATGGAAATAATGTTTTAAAAATAATTTCATGCCGTATAAGTTAAAAAAAACATTCTTCTCGTACTTTTTTCAGAAAAGTCAAAAAGTACCCCGTAGGAAAACGACAAAAGATTCCTTTCATATATTTTACTAAAAACTCACCAAAGGGTAAAATTGGATTTAAACAATTGTATAAGGATATAAATATTACATATTGATGAAACATGGATGTGGATGATAAAATACACCCCAGTAAATTCCAAAGTATAAACAATCTCGGATAAAAATGAGATTTTGATATTTCCCTTACCTTAGGTCCGATTTGCTTCGTAACTGTCCGAACCTCCTGTATAATGATTTAAATAATGTTATTGACTTATTCCAGAATCATAATTATTGTTATGATATCATATATGGTCATATTCTTAGCTTCTTATTAGTAATATTTCATTACTACTTGTTATTCGGGTGATTATTACTTTTTGTTCTTATGCGTGTTTGTCGAATAAATTCGTACTCTTCCCTTTAGTTTATACATACCTCATTTCCAGAATGGTATTAGTGTAATATATATCATATTCATTCATTCATTCATTCAATTCATTTATATAATTATTATGAAATGAAGATCATGTAGAACGAATCACATCGCATCGTGGAGACGGTATTCCGTACATACGCACGAGCGATGATATCGTTCCCATGATCGTGGAATTGTATTGGAGTGTATGTATACAATTTCAGAATAAATACCACTTTACAATAATCATATATATTCATTACTTTCACCCTTATACAAATCCAAGTACGGTGGTGGTGGAAAATAGATTACACCACGGCGTGGAGACGGTATTCCGTACGTATGCACGCGCAGTGATTTCATTTTCCGTAGGATGGATAGATGGTGAAATATGGTTGTTTCATATTTATAATAATATATCAGTATATGAGTGATACTGATGTTATTACCTCATAATGAAACAACTAAACAAGAGGAAGTGGAAGAAGAAATAATGATGAAATAATCGGTAATAGACATTACCTCTTCTTTGAAGTGCTTCTTTGAGACTTCCTTTTAGGGCACTAAAATTGGACTTTTAAGAAGACCAGGACCTCAAGGATGTCTCTAGGGAAGTGGAGAATAGAAAGTGGCAGGGTTTGGCCGAGCATGAAGTCTCAAAGTGGTGTGAGGAAGAGAGGGTGGATGTGCCCTATTATAAGGGAGGAGAGGGGCACCTTTGGAATAACAAAAACTATTATCTTATGATAAAGTCAAATTCGGTTTTAAATATCTCAAAATTGATTTATTTCTAAGATAAGGTGGGGATGGGTCTAAATCCTCTCATAAAATTTAATTTAGTAATTTTAGGTTCCTATTTTAACCTTATCATATAGATTTAACATTAAGTTAAATAATTTTACTTTTACTGTGTCTTCTTGTGTTCTTATACTAGATGGTTAATAAACATACTATAAGCATCCAAACAAACCCCAAGTTGTTTATTATTAATATATATAACCTAATATAATTCATTTGGCCGAACCTTAGATTTTTAGGAATAAAATAACAATTAATAATATAATATTTGTTTTAAAAACTATTTTATGTCAATTTTGACACTATTTAGTAATTGTTTTTTGTGAAAATCATAACATAATGATTAGTTCGAAAAAAGTTAATTAAATCAATAATAACATGTCATAGTATCCTAGAAATTTATTTTAATTCATAAAAAGTCTCAAATTATATTTATTTGGGTATTTATAATATCATTTATTTTAATTTTTTACTATTATTGTAATTACTGCATCATCATTGTGTCAAAATTAAATTAACTTATATAATGTCTAAAAATTATAAATAAAATATAATTATGTATGAATTATTATTATATTTCTAATTAATATTTACAATCGAATTTATCTTATGTATAACTCTATATTAAAAATGTTTTAGTAAATAAACATTGATTTTAACTCTTTTAACTCTTCTTTGAATTAAATAATAATAAATGTCCTAATCTAATCCAAGTGGGACTCAATGGTCATATTTTATTCCTAAGGTTTTTTTGGTCGAATTATACTTATCCAATAGAATTAGGACATGTGTTAGGGTAATAATAATATCATTTTTACCCTTAATTACACTATTTACTTTTTACCGTGGTAAGAAAAAGTAAAAAGTTACTACTCACCAAAAATTTATTTTCATCTCATTGAACCACATTTTACTTACTGACATCATCTATGACTCTCGGATTTTCGAAATTCCACTCACATAAGTGGTAAAATTATGTTTTATTAAAAATTCAGTTTTTTGAACTACCACTTTGTGGCTTCACTATTCATCAAAAATTGAATGTTTTCAGAAAAATACCAAATTTTCACCGTTGTCTAATTTCGATATTTCGAATAAAAAAATGTAGTCAATTTTGAAAAGTAAAATTTATAAAATTTCAAAAATTGGTTATTACTAATCATAATGGCTAGTTTTAATAATATTTTAATAGCATATCATTGTATAATGAAACTCGGTATTGCGTACAACGCAAGCTATCGAGGAAGGTCGCGATTTCGTGTAAAGAAATCCGAGAAAGTGAAAGATTCCTTTGATGATTTATATAACATAAATGTCTCGGGTGTTACAGAAGTAATGGATTATGGTTATTTCATATACATTTATTCTACATATACATTATAAAAGAGTTCTATAGGTATAACATAGGTAGGTTGTGATATCTTGGGGATCCTTAATTAGTGTATGGGTTATGATAGGTTGAGTTATAATACCCAATGTATGATACATGTTTTTTTCGTCTATTGTGGCTCCCAAAAAAACTTGGTTACTTTGGATACATGGAAGTGTTGGCGTGATTCCTGAGGCACATGTTGTGGTGCTTCACCCAAGTGTTTTTGGACTATCCTTTTTGGATAATGATGCTCAAGACATGTTACAATGGGGATGATTACAAAACCATTATTGAAGTGGAAGGAGGGTACCACTGATATTATTTTATATATTATTTTATATATTATATTATCATTTATGTGATACTTGATTAGAGTTGTCATGATGAGAAGGGGAATACATTACAAATGTTTAGGTGATGAGTTAGATTGGCATGATGTTCACTATGCTTCCGCTTGTTGTATTTTTCATTTTAAAGTGAGGATATTTATTGATCCAACTTATTATACTCTTATAATAACCATATATATATATAAACTATTTTTCATGTGATTTGGATAATGTTAATGATGCAGCTAATTACTACTTGCTTAGAGATTTTGGGGATCTTTTTGGGATTCATGGTCACAACTATCTTTACCATTCTTTTTATACATGAAATTCTTATGATCAATTTTAGTTTTTCTTTTATTTTATTACATATTTACACTTGTGTTTTATATTATATTTTTTATGAGTAGGAGTTGTTTGGTGTCTTCATTGTCTCTTTAATTTTCATGTGTTCTTTTATAGGGTAATGAATCCCAACCATGTATATATTATACTCTTGATTCTATTTTGCATCCTGGGTCCTACTGGAGGTGTGTCTCAGGTTTCACTATCTCTCTTCTACAAATACTAGCCTACAAGGGATAAACATTATGGGGATGGTGTCTTGAAAAAGATGTATCAAAGGTATAGTAAAAGGATAATATTGATTTTGGAGTTAGGTATAGATGAGGTTGCATGGGTTGTTTTGGAAATGGTGTTATTTGTGCTTAAAACTGTTCGAAAATGGGAAACCATAATCGACATTGGGATATAGGTCCCCATATTATATTATGAACTAAACATTAATCATATCGTTTCAACTAATAGGGTTGATAGTGGTTGTTGTGTGGAGATCTATGAAAGGATCATGCATCATTATTATTTACAGCTATATTGGTATTTTATGTCCATGGGATATTTCAAACTGAAATGAATAAAAAAATATAAATAATGTTAATTTTTTTCCTTATACCTAGTTAGAAACTCTATATATTTTTTATTTTTCAGGAATGTATCCAGGTCGACATCTTCTCCAGGTTCTCATAGATATTGTTTAGTAGTTCCTGCATGCATATCACTGTAGGGTAGAGGTTGATGACGATGACACATGGAGAAAAAAACAATGATACTTTCAACACTAGAGTATACCAAGGTATGATGGACTAGTTATAGATGTTGTTACAGAAGATGTGTCAGAGGAGGTTGAGATTGCCTTCAATTCGATCTGTGCTCAGATGGAGAGATAGGTATCATTGGATGTGACAATTCTTGTTGGGGCAGTGAGCCAGTGGTGGTTCTTGTACCTGAGGAATCATAAGGGGTTGGAAAATAATAATGAATTAGTTTGAATACATGTATATAAAAGAGTTTCATTCTTTGATCATGAAGTTGAATAGTTACTAGGTTCTATTTAATTTTTTTCAGGGGAGTTCCAGTGTGGGAATTTTTGGGATGCATTTCAATAACATTATTTTATATTCATCATACTTTTTTTGGATGAAGAGTCCATGGTGAGAAATTTCGATGAGTAAATTCATCCAGATATCTTACTCCTTGTCACCTCATTTACATGTGAATACAGACCTCTTGGTGTAATAAAAGGAATAGTTCATCAAGTGGATATTACCTCGTACTAGATCATTTTGAGTCAGGAGTCTAATGGATTACTTGTGAAGTACAGTTATGGTCTGGGTTTCCCAGTTGACAGGAAAAAAGAGTTTCTGATTAACTTCCGATAGTTCCTAGAAATATAAGAATACTTTCAATGGGGAAATCCTACCTAAATCATATACCAAGGTTTTATTCTCTTGAGATTATTTTGGAGAAAGTGGTCATCAGTAAGGATAGTTCTCGGACATTCTGAGGAGATGGAATGCACCAACTATTCCGCACTAGGTTCCCCCATTGAGGTAGTTCTAACAGATTTATTAGTATCATGTTAGTGCATATTGGGATCAACAAATAGTATATGGTGTAAGAATAGGATACCCATTGGACTTAGATAGTAGGGATCATTCATGGATGGGTTCATTATAATTATCATGGTGAAAATATAGTAGTCCATGGTTAGCTTAATTCTTTTTCATTGCTACTTCCAAGTGATCCAAACATCATTTTTGGATCTCTATTATAATTTTATAATTAGGTTCATTCCTTTTATGATTCAAAAATGACTTAGTTCTGTATATCACCATCCATTTCCAAGGCTTTTTTAAATGAGGTAGAGGGACTTTTAGATCCATTTATGTTAACTACACCATTTAGAAGTGGACCTAACTTGTTGGATGTATGTAGAAATTATGATCTATTGTTGTGGAAGCAAAATTCACGGGGACATTACATATCATAAAATATAAATACATATGAAATCATCCTTGTTATGGATTTTTTGTATTCACTGCCGGATATCATTGATTAAATTAAGAGTTTAGTTATGTTATTCTAGTATGATGGTGTGATATCAATGTTTATTGGTGAACAAGAACCTCTTATGGGTAAGAGGAATGTTCCATTCATTCCAAAAATGATGTATGTGATGATGTTGAGTTGGTTGGAGGTATATTAATCGACTTTTCCTAAGGTCATGTGACACTACCAAGATGTATTTCTTGTTGAGGTTGTAGTGTTACCCCTACAATGATAGATAAAATTAGGGATCGAACTATATCCATAACTGTCTCCTATATCAATGTATTCATATAGAATGACACCTTGAATATTGATTTATATTCATATAAAACTCAATGATCTATTGTGGTGTTGTTTCGTTCTGCGAAGTGTGTCACTATTGATTTCACAAGTCGTGTTCATAAAAAAGGCTAATAAAATTTTGCGATTGTGTATCAATTAGAATCATCGGAACCATGTGACATTTAATATCCCCATTCCCCTTCCATATGTTTATTAGATGTTTGATCAACTGAAGGTTGTTAGATGTCTCTTGATGATACAGTTGTGGTCAGGATATCATCAGGTATGAGTGAAAGATGAGGATATTATAAATATTTTTTTCCATTGTTATCATGGAAATTAAATGTTTTTTTTTGTTGTCTAATGTGAAGTATTATCTAGTTGTGTTAATGGGGTTATAGAATGGAATTATCTGTGAGTTCATGGATAAGTTCATAGTGGTTTTTATCGACAACATCCTTTTACACATTGCATCTAAAGAGGAGATTATAGAGTAGGTGAATGTCATATATGGAGTTATTATACATGATATGTTCTTTGGGATGTTTTCAATGTGTGTGTTTTGGTTTTGAGAAATTATTTTCTTGGGGAATTATGTATCTCAATAGGGAGTAGTTATGGATTCATCGGTGATAGAAGCAGTTGTGTCTTGGGCATCCACAAAGATAGTGGGAGAGGTGAAAAGAATCCCTAGTCTTATAGGATATTATATTTTCATTGAATCCTATTTCTCATGGGTTTCAAATCCATTAATAGATTTGGCCATAAAGAATCTCTTATTCATAGGGACTAATTAATGTGGGATACCATTTGAGTATCAGATGGATAATGTGTTCGGTGCTATAGTTTATTTTCTTCTTATTGATGAAGTTTAGTTTGTGGTATCTACTACTCGTTATGTGTTGGGATGGTACGTTTCCTAATATATCATATATTAGAAGTTTTTAATGGGTCGCTTTAGTTATTTCCACATTAATTTAACTATTCCACCCATAATCTCGATTCTGTAGCAGTACTTTTTATCATATTTCTTTAGAGGAATTACCTCAATGATGAAAATTTTGTGGTCTTCAATGATAACATAATAATGATTTATGTTTTCTCCCATCGTGACAAGAAATTTCATCAGCATTTGTTAATGGTGTTTTTAAGAGATTACAATTCTGTGATGTTCTATACACTATAAAAGTAGAATTTTATAGTCTATTCACTGAGCGGAATGTCACACATGGATGCAATTTTTGAATTTGGTTATTCTTGGAGAGTGATGGAAAAAATGATAATTATTTTCTCAAGATATGGGATAATTCTGGATTATAGATTGTCTTTATCATATGACTGAGTCATTATCTATGGTGTCATATGTTTAAGGGTTCTTGTTGGGGGACCTTAAGGTGGAGGTCTGGAGATATTCAGTTTATTGTGGAGAGGCCCCTGAGGGTTTTCCTACCAATGAACAACATCGAGTGTTGTTTCCAATAAAGATTTACCTCCCTATTGTGATGTGTGATAAATTTCAATGAGTGTTCCAGAGATATTATGAGGATGTACATTCTAGAATAACACATATGTATCAAGATTTAAGATGTAATTTTTTATGGCCAGGGTTGAAGTTTCCAGTTGCCGGGTTTGAGTCTCAATGATTTGTCTGCCAAAAGATAATGGCCGAGCACCCTATTCTTATTGGTTTTCTACAACCATTATATATTCCTTTCTGGAAGTGGTAGGATATAATTATGGAATTTATTACAATTATACCTCAATTTCAAGGATATGTCATGATATTTGGGTTGTAGTGGATTAGTTGATTAAATTTGACAACATTATAGTGATTTAAGAGTCGAGGTCTGTGGAGTCTTTATTGAAGTAGTATTTGGAGGAGGTGGTGAGGCTCCACGGGGTATCGAGGAAGATAATTTATGATCAAGATCCTCATTTTACCTCTAATTTGTTGAGATGTATCCGTCATGATGATGAATCTAATTATGGCTTAAAACTATTGTTCATACACAGATGAATTTTCAGACATTACGGATAGTCCAAACTTTTGAAGGCATGTTTCACTCTTATTACATGGATTATTGAGGTCTGTGGATGAGGTACCTTCCAATGATAGAGTACTACTACAACCATATATTTCAATCCATCATCATAATGGTACTGTTTGAATCCTTGTATGGTCAGAAATGACTATCCCCATTATGGTTTAGTGATGATTGAGAATCAATAATTATTGTGCTATAACTAGTACAGAACATGAAAAAGATGGTTCATGAGATTCCTGAGAGGATGAAGGTATCACAAAATTGTTATAAATCCCATGCTAATCATCGGAGGATACCTCAATAGTTCGACATTGGGGATAATGTGGACTTGAATTTGACTACCCAAAATGGGATAAAAATGATTTTTTATGAATGTAAGTATTCCCCCAAGTATTTTTGATAATTTCGTGGTGTTGGTTCCTATTGAATTATTGGTGTATGAGATTTAATATCCACTCTAGATGATCTGGATACATGATTTTTTTACATTTCACAACACTTTCATCATCTTTTTAATGAATTTATTGGCACCTAATTTGGGAATATTGATGTTGATGACGATGAAACCTTTGTGGAGCATCTTGTAGAGATTTTGGATGGCCAAGATATGGTGTTGTGAGAGCATGTTATCCCCTTTTTTTCTTATGGTGAAATAGTTGTGTGGAGGAGAGTACCTTGGAACATGAGTCGTAGATACATGGTAAGTACCCTATGCAATTTTTTGTTTATCTATTCTCTTGTAATGTTATTATTTTGTGGTCATAGACCTTTTTCTGGTTTATGATACGTATCTATTTCTTGTTACATGATATGGCTTATTATCTTCCCATTGGATGTGATTAAGCACGTGGTATTCCATGTTATATCCATTTTTAGCATTCCATGGTTAGATGGATATACTCTATTCTATATATGGAAAATACTCAATGAGTAGTTTATCTACCTAATGATAAAATATCATTGTTCTTGGATGGGGTGGTTGAGTTCTTATGGTGGTGAGAGATTTTGAATGGTATCTCATGGGGTGACCATTTAGACGACCCCAATTATGTTTCATCGATGGATTGGTTTTGGATTCTCTAGGATGATATTTTTTTTATAACTATCTACTGTAAGCTCTTTTATCTGCAAGGATCGGCACATTTTGTGTTTCTAAATATCAAGGTGCTTGTGGGAGGGTTGGATGATGTATGGAGGAGTTCAAATGATATGAGATGGAAGAAAGGGGTGATTTCACATAGTGATTAGATATAGGACATGAAATTTGGTTTTATGGAAAATAATAAATCAAGGATATAAAAATAAATAAAAAGAAGAGGAAACACAATTTTTAAGGGAAACCAAACCCTTAGGATTAGATGGCGTGAATGTGGATTATAGTTCATGTAATTCTCTACTATAGTAATGTTTTATCTATTTTTAGCTACTCAGTTTATTCATATCCCTACGGCTACTACATCTATCCCATTCATTCTAGGAAAATATTCATCCCTATCTTTAATGTTGTTGTGTTCCGTTAGATTTGAATTGATCATATTCATTACATATCTGATTTCTTTTGACCCGAGATTATTGGTGGTGTATTTTTATACCATTTATAATTACTTATTCATGTTAATCAATATTTCATCCCATTATTTATTTCAAGTGATGTTGTATTATCTCACATGTTTCCAATGAGTTTTATCATTGTTGTTTTTTGTGTGGATGGGTCATGACATCCTCAAATTGATACAGTTGTTTAGGGAGTGGTGATAGGAGATCCGTTGTGTGGTTCGTTCCCATGAAATGAACATTGACACCCATTAGAGGTAGACTGTTACATTCTTATCTATTTATTTATGTGAAATCAATAAATTCTAATGATGTATCCATAGGATAATAATTAAAATAACCTATTAGTATCTTGACATGGATTAAGTAAATGGTATCAATCGTATAGTGATGTTGTTGTTTGTACTATGATAAAATATTTCCCATTTATTTTCTATGTAGTGTTGTGTCTATTGTGGGATTTTTATTCTTGGTTTTTCATGTGAAATTGGTAATGAACAAAAATCCGTATTAAATTGATAATTAATGGTTTAATGGGTACAAATATAATGTAAAATGAATCTGGTTGGGGTTTTAATTTGATGATAATCAAATCGATGAAAGTATGAATATTTAATTTAATTTGTTAATGAACTGGAAGAATGATAATATTCATGATAATAGAATTCTTGTAATGTTAATTTAAATATTTAATTATATTTTTATTTATTTAGATTTATTTTTTCATTTGTTTTCTCATAGTTGGATGATATTAATAATGAATCAGTTAATTGAAGATGATTTAATAGTTTGTTGTGTGGTATATGATAATGCCATGTAGTAATTAAGTATCTTGTTTCCGTATAATCGGAATGATCCTTGTGCATTATAGAAATGATATATCATTGTGTGTGACGTTTTAATGTCTTTTTTTGGGAAAATACCGATCTTTCAATGTTTGGTTGATGCTTATTTTTACGTGGCGTGTTCCGTGGATGGATAAACCTCAAGGGATGTTGTGGAATTTGGGTCAGGGAGGAACATATGTGATTTGATCCTAGGATTGATGATCATAGAGGTTTTTTTTGGTATATGGGGTGGGGAGGATTTGATTTAATTTGATATTGTGATGGATAAGCCTTGAATGTTGTTTTAGTCCTAGGGGATGGGATTACCAGTAGATATACTAGCAGTTGACTCTTATAGCATTAAACTGAAATGGTATATGCATGTGGGTGTCAGGGAAAATACTAGAGATGATAGAATGACTTGAAGCTCAGCATACCCCTTGATATGAAAGATGTTTTCTTGTTTTATTATTCTTCTTGGATGATGTCCAGGTTGTCTATTTTTCTACATAACATTCCCCACAGCTTGAGGTAGATGGATGTACATGGTTGTATACCTTATTTGGTAGTATAAGACATTTTTATGGATTACCTGGTAATATTGAATGTAATTTTTGTAATAATTGAAAAAAATTAACAATGAGATTGAATCTTTTTGGGAATCAGTATTGAGGTTACGATTCTTAGAATCCTTGGACTAGGTATGGTCATTCATGGAGGGTGTGGAAATCATATGAAATGCTTTTAAAATGTAATGTGGGGTTGTTAATAGTTAATTACTGGAGAAATAATTTTTAAATGAAATGTATATTAGATTAAAAAGAATAAATTTATTTAATTTATATCATTATATGGTTGTGTTCGTATAGGATATTTGGTCATAGAAGTTTCATCATGGAGTCTGATAGATGCTAGTTGTAGTTGATTCAAATACTTGGTTATTCTCATATGGTGGGTGTAATGAATATTATAACATGTAATATTTATGTTTCTCTAAGCTAATAAACCATTTATATTAGGGAAATTGACACCTTGAGGATTTTGAGACCATAGTGGGTTCCCCAAGATCTTGTGGGATTATGAATGAATGAAAACATTGATTATCTACCTCACATCTCTTGGTAGATACATTTTTTGGTAATAACTGTGGTTAACGTTTTCACCATATATGTTTGTAGGGTTGTGTAATGGCTTCTGGTTATTTCACATTTATATATTAAAAATATAGGTTCCTATTTACTAGTATTGTAATAATGTGTGTAGGCTATGATGGGTTGAAGAACCATACTTAGTTTATGGGTTGTGATGGCTTGAGGTCTAATATATGATGTCTTATACACATTATTTGTCCTGTGGTGGATCTTGATAACTACCATTTTACATTGATTATGTGGATGTGGTGTTGTGATTTCCTGAGGATCTTGTTGTGGTGCTTCATCCCAGCGTATGTGGGCTGGGGTTTTTGGAATGAGTTGATCTCGATGCACAACATTGGGGAAGAGCATCAGGCTAGTGGGGACGGAGCAGTAGGGTACCCATTATATTTTTATTATATTATATGATCATATATGTGATACTTGGTGAGAGATCCGTGGTGAGGAAGGTAACATAATATATATAGTTATGTTATGAGTTAGTTTCTCTTTTAGTTAAATATAATTTAGCATGATTTTATTGTCGTTCATATGTGAGGATCCTTGGAGGAACCTATTAACTATATTTTCACACATTCCCTAAATATATATATAAAATATTTTTTGGTTCAGTTGAATAATTTTGTTGACCAGGATGGTTAATCACAGATTCGGTCTTTTCCAAGAAGTTTAATATGCATGGTCACTACCATCTTTACCTTTATTTTGGTACATTCAGTTTTTCCTTTGAGTTGTTGAAGTTCTTGTATTTCATTTGATATGTTCATTTGGATTTTTATTTATATTAATGTATGAGTAATATATAATTTATTTCTATCTTATTTATCTCTATCGCATGTTGTATCATAGAGGGTAACGGCTCATATTTGTGTGTTTATTATACCCTATGGTCTATCCCCAAACTGGGGCCTACTAGAGGAGGGATGGATAGGGGTAATCATTATTGGGAGGGGTTCATGAAATAAAAAATTGTATTGATTTCATAAACTAATTCTTGTGTTGTAATGAAATGAATGTGACTAAATAATTGTTTAATTAAACAATTGATTGATCTGATTTTTAAATTTTTATTCTTGATTAATTAATTGGTGAATTACTTATTTGTAATATTGTGATAATGATATATGAATGGTTAAATGGAATTTAATGATGATATAAGCAATAGTAGAATTAAAATTCAATCTCTAATTATAAAATATGAATGGTAACATTGGAATTCACCTATAAAATGATTAATGGTTACAATGGAATTTAATCATGAATAATAATATATGAATGGGAATAATGAAATTCAGTTATGAAATTATTAATGTTTAAAATGGAATTCATTAATGTATTATGAAATATTAACTATAATAATGAAATTTATAAATATGATATTGTTTAGGTATCTGAGGAAATCATGGATTGTAATCTGGTTAAATAAATAGTAAATGAGTAAATGAAAAATGATTACCATATTTCATGTATTTTAATCATTATACAACTGGATATACAATTTGAATTGAAATTATTTTAGGTGCCATTGGTGGTGTCTGATTGAGTTGTACTCACACCCTACTCGATCTCCTTAATGGATACATAATAGACATCATGTGTACAATATAGGATTATAGAAAATCCATGTGTGGGATAGATGATTAACAATGTATTATGAATGAGGGGACCAAGAATGGTTTGAAACCCTCTTGTGATTTTTCAATATCATTACATTAGCGTTTTAATTTTTACACATGGAATGGAAATTATTTTTTTATAAAAAATAATTTTTTTGATAGGGTGTTTGCAGTATGGGTTCATTGTGTCATATTGTTATTATTCTCATTATAGTTATATCATATTGTTTTTCTTTTTTATTCCTGTTTTTTTATAATTTGGTAAATAGGGTACAGTCTCCCCCAAATAAATATTAGGCCCCCTCTATTAGTCGGTAGCATCTGTAATATGAGAAACGTGACAGACCGTCTTGGGGTACCAGTGTGTGGAACACGAGTCGCAACGTTACAAAGTGGTATCAAATAAGTTTTCTTAAATTTTATTTTATATGCTATTACAATTTTTTATGGTAGACATGTGCCTATAAAGATTTGAGCCTTGGTTATATTCACATGAATATGAGTAACTATGCCATGTATGGGGGAAAACTCATGTGACAATGGTGGGATTATTATTATTGGTATTTCTAATATGAGTTGGATGTCATTCACCTTTGGTGAAACACGTATTGTGTGATGTAAAAAAATATGTTATATTTTTTTATATTTGACACATGTCCTAGTGTGGCATGATATCTACATACAGATTCATCAATCAGGGAATATAGGATTATTTTGTGACATGCTTAATTCTAGGGACGCACTTAAAAATGGGTGTTTGGTAAGATACTGAACATGATTTTTTTATAATATTAAGTGAAATTAAATGAAAATGTATATAATTTGAAATTTAGAATGATAAAATGAAGTAGGTTGAGAATAAATGGGTTTACTATGATAATAATGAATAGTGATATATGTTTATAGTTTGTTAACCAAGAACTAGTGGTAGGATGGTTATGTGTAGTGATAACACCACTATTTTTACCATGTGTAGTGGGTTTGAGGACAATATCCTATTGTTTCTTATTAATATTTCCTTACATATAGATGTGATAATGTTTTTTATGAGACCTAATACTGGTGTTTATAATTTTTGAGATATGCATCCATGATGATTCTTGTTGAGAAGATAATGGGATAGAATGGCTGCAAATGATTCTCTGTTTGGGGAACCTAAGGAACCATTAGATTTGGGTGAGGATTTTTGAGATCTATTCTATGAAAACAATTCTTGACTCATGAAATTAAAGCAATGTGACACAGGGTGGGTAGTGAAAATCATATCTGCTCTAATGAGGGTGTGATATTTTCTTCACACTTCTAATTTTATGTGATACGGTGGACCGCCAGAAAATGATATCTAAATATAATTCATCGAAACTATACAAGACAATGTGGAGTGTCCTGTTCAGAAGAGTGTCAAATTGGATCATTATATGTTTTTTATGTTATGTAAATAATTGGTTTAACATAAATAAATGGGATGAAAATTAGAATAATAATGAATTTAAGGACATTAATGATATGTTCTTGGAGACCTTTTATCTTGATATGCTTATTATGGAGATAGTATTTCAGATGATGAAACGGACTCGATGGAATACGTCTTTAATTGACTTTATTGAAATCTTTCTAGATTGAAAAAAAAAATTATAGCATTTTATGGTGATTATGCTAAGGAAGACAAATGATTTATTGAAGTGTTAAATTTGAATTTAATCCCCCTTTGTATATCTTTATGCTAATTAATTTTTTAGAATTGTTAAATTAAGCTCTCATATTTATGGGGAACCTGAATGAGGGTTCTATTGGTAGAAATTTTGTTCTTGTTGGATGGTATATAGATATTACATATAATGAAAGAAGAGACATTATTAGAATTTTACTCTATAATTTAATATGTAGAATGGTCAAATATAGGGGTTAGTTACATATGTCATTGTTGGAGTTATCTTTCGATGGTGCTGTAGGCAAGGCCTCTATAGTAAAAACACTACCAGAACACTTGTAGATTGATGATCTTTCAGATGTATGAGTCTTATACTACGGTAATATTGAAACCTATGATATAATTTTATTAATGGAGGACATATATTGAACAAGAGTGGGAGAAGGGATATTTTTTACCATATGAGTCAATCAGCTAGAGTACTTATAACTGTTGAGGTAGAGGCACTGGATGAGATGGTCGAAGAAATTTCACCCATATTAGTAGAGTGGTAATGCTTAGGGGAAATATACTTTATCCCATGGAATAGGTACATGATAGTTATATGATGTTCATCTTATACTGGTGGATTGAAATGGTTGACCATCATCAGTGAGAGGTATTATTCATGTTGCTTACAAAATCAGGTAGTTAGTTATTTGATAATTGCAACACTCACTCCATTATTTATGAACATCACGTGAATTTTTTTAGCATGGATGTGGAGTACATGAGTATGTTGTTGATGAAAGATACAACTTTTAGAGTATGATTTAGAGAAATTTGTTTGTTAAATGTTTTTTATATGGAGGTTGGGGAGTATCATTTTCGATATGATCCCCATTTACCAGGAAGGTCCTGATTTGGCCTAAATTTATGTATGGATTAGTTCTATCACATTGATCCCACAAAAGTTGTTCTTATCAGATACTGAATCTTACATCTCATAAGGTTTAAAATTTTGATTACCATATAGAATGAGATATCTATGTTTTCCATGTAGGGATACTTCATCAGAAACTAGGGGATCATACAACCCATGTTGTTAGTATTTATTCAAGTGATAGAGGTGTGAAACGGGATGTCATTCCACACATAGTGGAATAGTTTCATGATTTGTTTCAAGAATTATTCTCATTGATTTCACCTAATATACATTTTTAATTTACTATTGAGATCATTCTAGGTGTCAAGCCAGATTCAATTCCACAAGATACAATAGAACTAATATATTTTAAAGTGATCTAGAATCATAATGAATAGTGGGAGGATATGTGGTTCTTCTGACTAAGTACATTTCCTTGTGGTACTCCAGTCATGTTTGAAAATAAGGGAAAAAAGTCACTTTCATATGTTGAAATAACTATAATTTATACTGGAAGACTATAAAGAACTGGTATACACCTTATTTATGATGATTTATTAGACGAGTAAAGGGGAGTTTGGGTTTTATCAATGATTTACTTGAGATAAAAGTATAATCAGTTGAGTGTTAGAACATATGATATAACAAGGACTTCATTTAATATTTGGTATGTCCTATATGAGTTTTGTTGGATACTCTTTGGGTTGGATAACACACTAGTAGTTTTTGAGGCCATAATGAGAATAATCTTCCTTTCGTACCTAGGTCATGTTGTGTTAGTATTTTTGGACGATAACTTGGTGTACATCAACACTATTAATGACCAATACCAACATTTTAAATTATCCTTGAGTAGTCTTAGAGATAATCTACTATACTCTAAGATTTCTAATTTTTGGTTTTTGACTGATTAGTTACAGATTATGGATTGCATCAACTTCGAGGATAATTTTTCTCTGAACCGAGATAAATTCTCTGAAGTTGTTTCTTGGAAGAATCCCTAGAATTTTTTTGACATCCATTAATTTCTAGGAGTAGTTTTATATTATTATATATTGATCAATGAAAATTTCCAATGGGTATCACCTCTTTTAGGATTGAATTATATGGGGATCAATTTTCAGTGGTAAGAATCTAGAGATAATTATATGAAGAAGTTGATGAAGAGATTGACATCAACACTAATATTAATCCTACCCAAACACGATGAGTAGTTTTTGGTATTTTGTTACTCTTATGGTGTCAGAAATGGAGTAGTGTTTATGATATTAGATCAGGTTTGGGTGTATGGTTATCAGTTTTAATGCCACATGAATTGAACAACATTACTCATGACCTCTATTTACTGTATTTGTTTATGATTTCACAAGTTAGTGGAAATATCTATTGGGAGAATTTTTTACTATGTATATAGACAACATGATATTGAAATATATCTTTTCATTGTGATATATGAATCTTCAAAAGCTTATTAGTTTTGTGTATTTTTAGACATATTATTTTGTGCTACAATATTCACCCATGAACGGAAATAGTGTTGCTAATTCATTAATCAATAAGTCACATACACTAGAATTCAAGAGTCCATTGATGAGTGGGATATGATAAAGTTTGTAGAAGATATCCATGTTTTTATTCATGAGAATCAAGAGAAGACACTTATATAATTACTTTTATTATAGTCTTCATATTTAGTCAGAATAGGGAAATGCAGTACGAGGAACCTGAATATTTATCTTTGAGGGAAAGAATTTAAGTTGGGGAGATATCTTCATACTGGATGATAGATGAGGACTATATCAATTATTTATATAATAGTATTGTGTTTCCTATGATTATATTGGTGGTTTTGTCTAATGAGTTTGATTCCTCAATGATGTAGGTACATCTATGTGTGATGAAATGAAGCAAGAGTATATATGATAGTTATAGTGGGAATGAAAGAAAATGAAGATAAGAGGTTTCATGACCCTATGCATTTATTTGTAATACATGATAGACGAGCATAAATGACTTGGTTGTTTTATTGATCCATTTTATATTCATAAATCGATTTTGGATGATGTAAATATAGAATTTAGGATGGTTCTCTAGAGGATGCCTGTAATGTATGAGGTTATTTGTGTGAATGTGGACTTCATGATGAAGGAGGAACATTTATTACTAGTATTGGAGTTATTCATGGTAGATCAATTCTATGAATTATATTATCAATATATTATAATTCTGCACAAGATTCTATGGGATAAAAATTCTAAACATTACTCACTCATTACATCACACTTTTGGAAGGGCTTATAGAAGGATCTTTGTACAAAGGTCTTGTTGAGCACGACCTTCCACCCATATACATATGTGTAGTCAGAACATAATATACAGTTACTGCTAGATTTTCTATGAGAATATGTTATAGAATATAGAGGATCTTGGGAGAATAAAATGGCACTTATGGATTTCATCTATAACAACTATTATAATGAAACTGTACATATGAAACCATATGAATCTTTTTTATTGTTGTAAATGAAAATAAACTCAATTATGGATAGATGATGGTGAGTCATAGTAGTTGGGACTGATTATCATATAGGTAATTTCATAGTAGTTTTAGCTTATTCAAAAGAACATGACTATGACTCATAGTAGACAGAATTAATATATAAATAGATTTTGAAAAACCCTTTAATTTATTGAGTGTATCATGCATTCATAAAAGTGATTCCAAGATTGGTTCACCACAAGATACCATGACCAGCAAAGACAGTACCCGTCTGGTTGGTCCATTTGAGGTTGTGGAGGGAATCAGTTTAGAGGAATACGGATTGGCTCCTTTATAGAGATAAATTGATATCCATGACATTTTCGAGGAGTCCCAACTGTAGCACTATCACCCTGACAATTCTCATGTGATCAATCTGGATGATGTCGAGCATGAGCTATATGAATCTTTTTAGGATCATCTAACATGTGTGATAGATAGTAGTAATAATGTGTTTGAGGGGAAAAGTCATTCTAATATTTCATATGTTGTGAAAACCTGTCCATGTTTAAGTGTAATCATGGGATAGAGAAGAATAAATAAGAGTTCAGTGGATTTATCATTTTGACTCAGAATCTTATAGATGCATGTGTGTACAAATCTGTGAATAGATGTTAAGTGGTGGGGATATTTGGGGTTTATGAACTTTTCTAGGTATGTCTGAAAATTTTTTATAGGTACTGGTTTTCTATGTGTTGATTAATATTCATTGTAGATTTTTCCTTAGGGGAATTTGGGTTAATGATAATAAGATTTGAAGGAGTGGTGCATGTGCATGGTTGGAAAACGATTTTCCTAAACTATTCCCCATAGACCAAAAAATAAGACACCCTTTAAAGATTAGAATTGAATGCATTGGACCTAATTTTTAAAACACTTCACTAAATTAGGGAAAACATTTCACCCCCATTGGGGAGGCACACAGTTAAGGCGCACGATTTGGGAAATCATATGCCCCTTCCCAAAAAAATCCTCATGGTTTTAATCAATAGAAAAAATTATTTTAAAAATAACTAAACCCCCATATTAAACCCAAATATCCCGACTAATCCTCTAACAATTCCATTAGATTTTGGAGGGTTTGGGATGAATTTCTAGAACTTTCGATGTCCATTCACGCTGATTCTAAATCTAGATCAATGATTTTTCCCATTCCCAATATGTGAATGTCATCAGGAATCATTTTCCAATCTCATTATAAAAATTATCTAATCATATATTGAATTATTATCTAATATTTATTTATGATATAGATATAGGTTTGTTAGATCCTGGTTCATTTTTTCATGGATCTTGGTTTCATATCTGGATTGTTTTCTTTGTCGAATTCATGATTAATATATTTTAATTTGGGGATTCTCTTGTTGCTGAGGATCTATCAACAATTTGAGGTTGGTGGAATATTATTCAAATTGAAAAGATATTCATTCAATAACATGAATGTAATTATGGAATTTCTAGGGATTTCATTGAAATTTAATTTCATAAATTATTTTTATTAATTTTTTGGATCAATTAAATAACGAAATGTATGTTTTAAATTAATAATTGATTAATCAACTATCAATATATTGATATTTTTGGATTTAGGATTTATTAATCATTGAATTATTTATCAGATTATTGATATTATGGAATTATTGTTGAATTATTTATGGGTATTTATGGATTTTAGATTCTTGATTATTTAATTTTTGAATTAGTTAAGGGAGTTTAAAGAGTCTATGAAATCAATTGACATGGATTATTTAATTGGATAACGAATTAATGTAATTTCGGGGATTAATTAATTTTTGAATTAAATAATGTAATAAATGTTTTATACTAATTAATGAATTAACAATGAAATTAATGTGATGAATTCATTATTGAATTATTTAATTGAATGTTGTGAATATGAAATTGTGGTATTTGATTAATTACTTAAAGAACTAATAAACTATAATATTGTGATCATGAAATTTGAATGGTAAAAATGGAATATAAATATATAATGAAAAATAGAGAAAAAATAATTTAGTCATGTATTATGAAATATGTATAGTATAACTAGAAAATAATTATAATAAGATGAATGGTAACAAGGAAATTTTGTCATTTATTATGAAATATGAGAGATAACAATGGAGTTCAATTGTGAAATTATGAATGGTAACAATGGAATTCATTTATGCATTATGATATGTGAATATTAAAAATGAAATTCTAATATATGATGTGGTTCGTATGTCCTCATGATCCTATGTGTGGTATATGGTGTAATAAAGAGTAATTGAATAAATTAAAATTTTTAACTTATTTCATTGATTTTATTATTTATTCTAAGACATACACTATTTTTCGTAGATATTTATTTATCCTCCATTGGTGGGGGCCTACTATGTTGTACTCATGACTTAATCTACTTCCTAATCGTTACCAGAATAGACTTCCTATTTATAAGACATGATATTGGAAAATTCCCTATATTACATGGATTATTTGGGAGGGAGCATGGATAATGGGACTAGACATGGTTCCGAATCCACTTGTGAGTTTTCATTGCATTTAATTTATGGGTTTCATTTTGACACATGTTAATATTATTCTTCTTATTATTATATCATATTTTTATTCATGATCATTTTTTATTTTTGATGCTTTAGTAAATAGGGTAATGTCTACCCATGATTGATTATATAACCTCTCTGCTTGTCAGATACCTCTAGCATAAGGAGAGCCATTCCTAAGGTCCGGTGACTAACCTACTCGAGGAACAATCAAGTGGAACCAGAGTCCGAATGATACATTTTTTCATATCCTGTATAGTAATTTACCCCATAATATAACCCATTATTACCTTAAATATTCCAACACAACTATTTATAAATTTACAAAAAAGAATAATATAAAAAAACAATCAACAATTCCATTATATTACATATATTTCATTAGTTAAAACAATACATGAAACAAATAATTATAACCCAAGGGAAAATTCAATTATATTCATTGGAGACTTGAAATATATTTTTCATATATTAAAAAAACACATTGTGAATTTTCTTAATGTCAATATTACTATAGAATCTTCTTAAAGTTAAATTAGTGGGACACATCTTAAAATATATGGAAGAAACCCATAATAAATGGGGGATTTCAAATGTGTAGTAAGAGATGAATAGAAATTTTTATATTTAAGAGTTAAAAATTATAATTAGAAACATTAGTATTAGAGAAATATTATAACATCATATGTTATAAATATAATACATCAGTATTGATTAAATAAGGTGGAATAATAACATTAAAAGAAAAAATGATAAATATAGAATAATAATAAATATTTTATGGACTAAATTTTATTAATATAAACAATAATTAATGAGATATTATAATCATAATGAATATATTTCTAAATATATATAACCAATATAATCATTGGGAAAAAGTACATTTATTAGCCATTCTATCAGTCCTAATACTTCTGAGAAACTACTATGTACTCATGATTCACTATATCATGAGAAGTAAACTAGTAAACAATTAATATTGGGAAATAATAGAATAATCATATAATTAATTCTACTTATATTTTCTAAATAGATGTCAATTACATCTAAAATTATAATAAACTTATGGAAAATACAATGTTTTGTGAAATATAAAAATAAATATAATATTTATTCCCATAAATAACACCTAGAAATAATTTTGGTTATATAAAAAAACTGAAATCATTCACATTTAATAATTTAGATATGAAAATGAAACAATTTTAATAAAATAACAAGTAGTATAAAATTTAATTATGAGTTAAATTATTTGATACAAAAAACATGTTCACCCAAAATAATACCATAATAAATGAAAATATTGGATGAATTATTAAAAATATATCTATTAGGAATATTTAATTTGTAAATAATTAAATCTAAATAATGAATAATTGTCTTGGAAAAAAATTATTATCATTGTTATAAAATAAAATGTTACAAGCCTCTTTTTTATAATTCTCATTTTTATATAATAGAAAATAAAACCATTCATATAATGGATTTAGTTAAAAACAATTTTTTCAATGAATAAAATTTTAGGAGACCATTCAATGTATAATTTATTTTAAGGGAATTGTTAAATAAACATCTCATTAAATAATCCAAAGGATTTTTTGTTTCCATGTTTGATTCCCCTCATCCTCAATCTCAGTTTGTTTCCCAAAAACATATGATTACATATTCGAATTATTGATAAGTATAAATGATTACATATAATATTACATAATTTAAATATAAAAAAAATTATCGGATCTCTTATATTATAAGGAACCATTTAGTTTTACATAATTATAAATTTATTAAAAAATCTATCAAATATTATATCCAATATTTCAAATAGTTTTTCATTAGAATAAAAACACCTAATTCATAACGAATCCTGAACTTATCCAGTAAATTTATTCAAATATGATATCCTAATAAAAATCTAAAATTCACTAGATTTCTTAATAATAAAGGGAAATGAAACCTAATAATGTGTGTGCTAAAATACTCATTCATGAAAAATATAAAAATTAAATCATCACCACAACTTGAAATAAACTTTACTATCATAATATATAAAACATATACACACTTAAAACATTAAATTTATTGAAATATATGTCCATGATAATAAATTAAAACATAGATATTAATAATCATGATCTCATATCGATGGAATGCATAATGTGAAATATCAAAAACATGTTGTCATGGAATTATTCCAAGACTTTTTATTATTATCGAGACCGTAGTGAACTCAACATACTGAATTAAGCATGGAGGAAAAAAGTAATCAAACTAGTATTGTCTTGTGATAAATATTGATTCATCATGGTGCTATATAATTATTTCACCATTCCATCACCAGAGTAATTCCATAAAATTCAACATACAAATCAACAATAACTACGAAACACTTTAATAAATAACTAATTACTAAATTATAGTGAGAAATATATATATATTCTGATAAGTAATATGAATATGAAATCAACTCTCATAATCCTTGAGTAATCATCATGAATTTCACCTCATCATCCCTTCCAATAACAGGGATAACATTATCAAAATACAATAGGTGGATGCTATTTGATGGTTATAAAATACATATTAATCATTGTTATAATCATCAATATTTTAATAAAAATATACAAATTTACAATATATTTCACTATGTAATTAAATGGAATAAAATTATCATAACCCTTATGTGGAAATATGATTTTAAGATAAAAAATATGTAGATAAAATCATCACAATAATCCTTATTTATAAAAAAACAAACAATATTATAATTTATTTTTATTTCAAAAAAATTTATATCACAAAAATTACTAAAAAATTGTAATTAGATGATTGGTTTCAAAATAAAATAATCTCAGCGTAATAAAGGAAATATATAACTATATTGACAAAAATGAAATACCACCTCAAAAAATAATACATTTAAATGAATAAGGAGAATTTTTTGATTACTTCGTTTAAATCCACCAAATGAAAACATATGTAGATAAAAAGATAAATAATGAAACATAAAATACATTAGGGTGGATACTATGGAAAATTATTAGGGAAACAGAAATGAACACAATATATATATTTTAGAAAAAATTCTTTTTCCTAGCATAAAAGATAAATTTTAAATTCCCACATTTTGGTAATTTTTTAAAATGATTAATTAATTATATTTAATGTATTTATATCAAAAAATAGGGGATCATTGAAATGTAATAATGTTTTTCATTGAAAAATTATAAGAGGTTAGTAGAACATGTTGATGTGAAAGGATTGCCGTGTTTTTTATTTTCAAAATGCCATTGTTTAATAAACATATTTTATGATTAATAAAGATTAATCCATTTATATTAAAATGTCATTTTCCCATTATAATTCCTCGGAATTAAACATTTCTTCATATTTAATTTCATGAATAATTCCCATTTAAGGTCACTTCAGGTTTAGAGTTTCATAGAATTAGATCATAACTACTACATTTCAAAAGATTACACAGTAGACACTTCTAAAAAGATTCTTTTTTTTACAAATCTTGAAATCTTAAAAAAATAGTCTTGTCTAGATCCATGTTTAAGACAGCATGAATTATCATTGATCCCATACTTGACCCTATTCCACATTATGTCCTGTGAAATATATTTCAAAAAAACTTGGGATGAGCATAAAAATCTCAGTAAGGGTTACAGAAAAAGGAAAACTATCAGTTTATCAAAACAACCAGTAAACAAAGAATACTTTATCAATGTAATACTTTTCATATTTATGAAGTTTAAAATACTCTTCACTAAAAAAAAGTTCATTACATATCCTTTTTTAACCAAAACCTTACTATAAAACCAATATAAAGAACACATAACATAAAAATGTAACTTAGAACATAAACATACATAAATGGAATAACCATACAGTTGACATACACACATATCACTTAATGGAATAGCCATACAGATGACTTAAATACCCAATTAATTGGAGGTTATAATGTAACCACCCGTCCTAGTATTCATGACACCACCCGTCATATGGTTTATCACGTAACCACCCGTCAAATTTCCAAGTGCCATTATAAAATCAGAAGACATAAAACACATATAAAGGAAAGAAAACATTTCCACATTTCACTCACAATATATCACTTAAATATATTGACATAATAATTCCATTATAAAAACCATTTTCAAAACCAGAATAAAAAATAGAGTATATGGTATTTATTTCATTTTAAAAACATTATGGATTGTTGAGGAATCCAAAGACCAAATAATACACGCGGCGGCGTAAAATGTCATTGTCACCGCTTACGTTAAAAGAAACATTCCTTTTTTTTAATATACGCTTCGTACAAAAATATTCCTTTTGAATAAATGTAAAAGTCACAGGGTTTTATACATTGTATAAAAGAATGTTGTGTAAAAAAAAATATGCCTCAATGAAAGGAGATTGAGATGAAGTCCCTTACCTCGTGTTCGACGTGACTCAATTGCTCTTTAATCTCCTAAATAATAAAATAATGTTAATTTCTACTTTCTTAATAAACTTTTTCAAGTTTATTATTCTTTTTATATAACATATTTCCATGTTATAAACATTATGTAATCATTTAAGTTAGTAACATTCGTTTTGTCGATATTTGGTACTTAAGTCAAAAATGGACAACTTACAATTACATGTTGTTCATGTGGTCAAGGTTTCGTTATATCCCGAATGATATTCATGATTTGGATATCATATATATCATATATATCCAGCATATACATGTATTTATAATAGTACATAATATTTAGAGGTAAGAAATGAAATGCACCATTCATGGACACGGTAAGCCGTACATACGCATCAATGCTGCTTTAATTTCTATTTCGTCTTCAATGGAGTTAAATAATAATGATATAAATGTATATTATAATTCCAGTATAATATAATTTTCAATATCATTAACTCCATCTTTTATACGTCCCACATATGGCATTAACGATTCAAATCACTTTGAGGGGGCGGTATTCCACACTTCTAAAATGAAATTATCGTGTTTACCCATAATGAAAATAATAAAGGTGTGACATAAATGAAATATAAATAAGCCTAAGGAAAACATAAACATAATAGATATCATATATAAATAGAGTGAAATATTAATGGAACCCATGAAAGGTGTTAAATGAAGATTGAACAATCATCGTTTCGTGAGGCAGAAATTCGCCATCCACAGTAACAGTATGTTCATTAACCATTAGAAGGAGGTGTGTGTAAGTGTATATCAAATCCTTATCATAAAAATATCATTGTATATTTAATATACTGGTTTTGTTAGAAAATAAATGAATAGAAATAGTTTTTGGGGTAGGGGAAGCAAAATAAAACAAATGAACACAAGTGAAAAAATTACCTATAAATCAGGTAACTCCTCTTGGCTTGAACCAAAAGGGTTTCTTGAAGACATTTCAGACTATGTTAAGGCTTCTAGGATGAAGAGAGAGATGTGGAGAGAAAAAATTATCAGATCCTGGTCGAGCCAACTGCTTGAGTGGTGTGGTTAAGGTGGTAGAGGTTGGGGCCTTTTATAAGCAGAGAAGAGGGGCACTCTTGGAAAGTTAAGAAAAGATACTTTATTATAAAATGATTTTCGGAATTTAAAGGTAAAAAAGGATGTATTTCGAGGCTAAGGTGGTAAGGTTTATAAATCCACAAATCCCATAGGTTTTTGAAATGTTTATGTCCTAGATTTTACATTATCTTTTCATTTTATTTAAATCATTAATTAATGAGGTAATCGATACATCAACTTAGTGTCCTAGATAATTTAATATATTTAAGGTCTAAAAATTATAAAAAAAATATCATGATGTGGGAAATTTTTTTTTCTTTATAATGAAAATCTATAGTATAAAATATGACTTGTATAACCCCATGTAAAAATTTTTGAGTAAAACAATACATGTTTGTGACATTTTTTATTTTAACATTAAATAAAAAGTTATTAATGTCAATTTCAAACCCAAGTGGCTCCATGGGGTCCCCATGTTGACCCATGGATTGTTTCGGTTGACCATGAAACATCTAATAAGGGTAGGACATATGTCAAGGTAATTTCATATTAATACAACATTATTTTTATCTTAAAATACATTAATTACCATTAATCGCGATTAATAAAACTTAAAAGTTACTATTCAACAAAAAATTATTTTAATCCTATTGAACAACATTTTACTTCTTAATGAAAAACATGTATTTCGGATTTTTGAAATTCAATTCACATAAGTGGTAATGTTTCATTTAAATGAAAAATCGGTTTTTTAACTAACACTTAGTGGTTTCACTATTCATCAAAAATTGATGTTTTTCAGAAAAATACCAAAAATTCACCCTATGATATATTTGATATTCCGAATTCAAAAATGATGTATATTTTAAAAAATTCAAAACATATAAGTTTCAATAATTAATTTAATAATTAATTCCTTTTGTCACAACAAATAGCGTGTTTTTATGAAATGATATATATCAAAAGATTGACACTAGTTTAAGTACAATTTAAATGTGAAATAAATTCCAATTACCACTATTTTATTAAATGGTAAAAATATATTCTAATTTCACTTTAAAACAAATTCAATAGATATCTTAATAATATAACTAAATTAGACTAAAAAGTTATTTTGATCTAAAATACAACAATTTTCACTATTCATTAAAAAATGAAATTAATCAGAAAAATACCAAAAATTTACACAAAGTAAATTTGGATGTCCAGATTCTAAAGAACAATTTTATTTGGTCCAATAAAATGTATAAGAGTGACCAGAACTATATTTAAAGAGGGTTTTCCATCAAAAGCAGATAAGTCGACCTTTTAGTGAATATTGGTGTATCTAGGCCTAAAATTGATTTTTTTTCTAATTATAAGACATTATATTTTATTGTATAAATTTAAAAACATTTAAAAAACATATATAATCATATTTTAGTTATTTCAGTTCATTCCCGCCAATACAATGGCTATGTGTTAACTACCATTTAAAATAGTATTATTATATTACTAGTGTGCAACATAATATTTCAAATAAACTCGTTGTTCTGTATCAGGTACGCTATCGAACATAGAAACCCCTTTTATGTAAAATTAAAATTTAATTCGCAAATATTAATAAATATGAAGACGTATTATTCTTTATTTACTTGGGATGTTACATCCTTCCCCACTTATTGGAATTCTGTCCTCGCAAGTTTATTCACTTATCAAAATAAGTGGGGGTATTTATCCCTCATCGAATTTTCAGATTCCCACGATGCCTCTTCAACCATATGGTTTTTCCATAAAACCTTCACCTGATAAATTACCTTATTTCGCAACAATTTCTCTCTTTGTTCAAGAATCTATTCTGGTTGTTCTTCATAACAGAGATTCTCCTCCAACTGAACTACCTCTGGGCTCAAAACATGAGATGGATCTGGCATATACATTCTCAACATCGAAACCTAAAAAACATTGTGTACCTGAGATAAACTCAGAGGTAAAGCCACTCATTATGCAACTGATCCAACTCTCTCTAGAATTTCATATGATCCAATGATCCTTGCACTCATCTATCCTTTCTTACCAAATCACATAACACTTTTCCATGGTGAATCATTGAGAAAGACCTAATCACTTACCTCAAAAGAGAGATCCTTTATCCTATTGTTTGCATAACTTTTATGCCTACTCTATGATGTTCTCATGTGCTTCTGAATCAGCTGAACTTTTTCTACCATCTCTTCTACCAATTTTGGTCCCATCAACTACCTTTCACCTACTTCATCCTAGAAAGCTGGTGTTCGAAACCGCTTCCCATATAATGCATCAAACTAAGCCATTTTTATACTGGAATGAAAAATGTTATTATACGAAAATTCAACCAAAGAACGATGCTGGTCCCAACTTCCCTGATAAGCCATAGAGCAAGCACGTAGCATATCCTCCAAGGTATGAATTGTTCGTTCTGACTGCCCATCTGATTGTGGATGAAAAGATGTACTAAAAATCAATTCAGTACCCAATGACTTCTGAAGGCCTTTCCAAAAGTTAGAAGTGAACCTAGGATCACGATCAGATACAATGGAGAGGGGAAATCCATGAATCCTGACTATATCATTATGATTCAATCGCGGAAGTTGTTCTAGAGGGAATGTATCTCGAATAGGTAGAAAATGAAAAGATTTAGTCAATCGATCGACAATAACCAATATTGCATTATTACATCGAGATGTCTTTGGTTATCACACAACGAAGTCTATGGATATATTTCCCCATTTCCACTCTAGCACTAGTAAAGGTTGTAACATCCCTTTCGGTAACTGCTGCTCTGCTTTAACCTGCTGACAATTCAAACACCTCATAGTAAAATCAGAAAAATCTCTTTTTTTTCCATCCCACCAGTAATACTCCCGCAGATCTTTGTACATATTTGTAATTCCAGGATGAACTGAAAACTTGGAACTATGAGCCTCACATAACAACTCATTCTTCAACTATGAATCATAAGGAACACATAATCTCTTTCCAAACCTCAAAACGCAATCATTATCAATGTTAAATTCAGGCAACATACCCTTCTGAACCATCTCAACCTTTTTCTGCAACACAATGTCTTTCTTTTGTGCTTGCTTAATTCTGTCTGATAGAGATGATCTCACTGACACCTGAAATAAAACAGAATAACTTCATGCACCAAAAACGTCTATAACAATGTTCATTAGATCAAAAACCAAAGGATATCGTTCCAAACATAGCATGGTTAATGAAGTATTACTTTTTCGACTCATAGCATCAGACACTTTATTTGCTTTTCCCAGATGGTAATGTATTTTACAATCATAATCTTTATTAATTCCAGCCATCTCCTCTGTCTCATGTTCAATTATTTTTGAGTGAATATATACTTTATACTTTTGTGTTTGGTATATATTTCACACTTTACTCCATACAAATGATGCCTCCAAATTTTTAGAGAAAAACAACAACAGCTAATTCCAAATCATGTGTAGGGTAATCGACCTCATGAATTTTCAACTGACGTGCAGCCTAAGAAATAACCTTATCATTCTTCATAAGGACACAACCAAGTCCCTCCAATGAATAATCACTATAGATAAAAAACTCACCATTCATGGAAGGATGTTCCAAAACTAGAGCATTCACCAATCTTCTTTTCAACTCCTGAAAACAATCATGAAATTATTTTTTCCAGATAAACATAACACCCTTCTGAGTTAGCTTAGTCTTTGGACAAGATAACCATGAAAGATTTTCAACAAACCTTCGGTGGTGACCTGCCAAACCAAGAAAAATACGGATCTCGGTTACATTTGTGGGTCTTGGCCATTCATCAACAACTTTTGATTTAGCATGATCAATAGTTATGCCATTTATTTAAACAATGTGACAAAGGAATGAAATTTTTTGTAACCAAAACTCACACTTTATGAATTTTACATATAATTTATTTTCTTCTATGGTTTGCAAGATAACCCTTAAATGACAATCATGCTCCTATTTACTTTTAGAAAACACCAAAATATCATCAATGAATACAACTACAAACTTATCCAAGAACTCATGGAAAATTATATTCATAAGGTCCATGAATACAGCAGGTGCATTGGTTTACCCAAAAAGTATAACTACAAATTCATAATGGCTATATCTAGTACAAAACGCAGTCTTCAGAACATCTGCTTATTTTAATTTCAATGGATGGTACCCCGACCTCAAATCAATCTTCAAAAAATTCTGAGCTCCCTAGAGCTGATCAAACAAATCATTGATATGAGGAAAAGGATACTTATTTGTAATATTGATGTTATTCAAGTCTCTATAATCAATGAAAAGTCTCATTGAACCATCTTTATTTTCAACAAACAGGATAGGAGCACCCCATGGTGATATGATAGGTTGAATGAAATTTTATCTAATAACTCTTGTTATAGCATATTTAACTCTAAATGTTCAACTTGAGCCATTCGATAAGGGGGTTTTGAAATTGGATTAGAATCAAGAACTAAGTCAATAGTAAATTCAACTTCTCGATCATGAATAATACCAGGAAACTCATCATGAAAAATATCAAGATACTCATTTACCACTGGCACATCATTAATCTGAGTAGTTCCTTTATTTTCAACAATATGTGCATGGTAACATTCATTTCTATCTTTTACTAGTTTCTCAACTTCCTGATATGTTATCAAAATCAAGGGTTCAATCTTGTACACAAACTGAAAATATTCTTGAAAGGAAACCATTTTAGCTCTGAAGTAAATCTTAGCATGATAAATAGAAAGCCAATCCATGCCCAAAATAACATCAAACTCTACTAGAGGCAAAACAATAAGGTTTTCTGGTAGATTCTTTCCACACACAAGGATCGTAAGGTTCGTATAATTTCTTTTTGTCTCTATGTTCCTTTCGGGTGTTTTTACCATAAGTTCAGGATTAGTATCTTGAGATAGAATTACCAATTTATTAGAAAACTTCTTTGAAATTAATGAATGTGTAGACACATAATCAAACAACACATTGGAATAATCTGAACAAACAAACAATGTACCCGATACTACTTTATTCGATGACCCATAATCTACTAAAGTAGTTGCAAAGGATTTCACCACCCCTTTCTGCTTGTAGTTTGACTCCTTTTCCCTAGTTGAGTTTTTCTTTAGACACTCATTTGCATAATGACCCATTTTATTACACTTAAAACATATTACCGCTGGATTTTCATTGCCTATTTGATCATATTCCATACAGTTACAAGCAATATGACCAGACATACCACACCGAAAGCACTTTCCAGACTTGGATAATCATTTTCCAGGATGCATTTTACCACACTTCTCATAGGATGGATATTTTGTTTTCTTACCTCCTTGCTTATTTGATGAATTCTTCCCCTTTTCCTGCCAACTGCACCTCTTATTCTGTTGTTTGTCAAAGTACACCTGATCTTCGACGGACTCCATTTCCACCTACTCCGCACATTGAAAAAGTTTTTCATAACTTCTTAACTCACGAGAAGCTAAAGCCCTTCGATAAATTGTCTTTAACCCTGAGTAAAAGCGGTTGATTTTATTATCAAGATCTCGTATGAAGTTTGGAGCATACCTTGCTAGTCGAGTGAACATTTCTTCATAAGCAGCCACTGAGTCATCCTTCTGCCTCAATTCGTGGAATTTTTTTCTATCCTCAGACGAACCACCTAGGGAAAATATTTCTCAAGAAACATACCTTTGAATTCATCCCATTAAATATCATCAATCTCATCACGATCCTTGATATTTTTCATCATCGACCACCACTGAACTACTTCAACTTTAAAACGGTAAATAACAAGACTAACCTTTTGATGTTCTAGACACCCCATTATATCAAAAATCTTCTCCAATTATTTAATCCACCCTTCAGTTAGCACAGGATGAGATGATCCTCTGAATGATGGGGGATGTTGCCTCATGAAATGTTCCACTAATGACATGTTACCCTGCTGTTGATCACGATGATCTCATGCAAGGATACCACCACCATTTATAGCCTGATTCAATTGCTCCATCCCTACAACAAACAGTTCGGTTCAAATTCTGACCATCTCAGGTTGCTTATTTGGAAGGTTGTCTTCCTCCTAATGTCGTACCAACATAGTATCCTTGTTTCCACTACAGAAAACCATTCCGAACACAGAAATATCTTAGGTGAAGCAACATGGTAATCCTTAAACGTTATATCATTTTAATCATACCATAAATTAATTTATAAATTTAACAATTTTATTACTCCTAAAGTTGTCTAAACTGACCTTTGATACCAACTATAAGGCCTCGGGCTTAAACAATACTTGATATTGAATTAAATGAATAATTCACATTGAGTATCTTTTTAGGTTTATAGTTTTGTAGAATTAGATCATAACTATTACATCTCTAATGATTACACAGTAGACACTTCTACAAATATTCTTTTTTTATAAATCATGAACTCTTAAAAAAAGAGTCATGTCTAGTTCCATGTTTAAGACAACATGACTTATCCATGATCCCATCCTTGACCATATTCCACATTATTTCATGTGAAAAACATTTCAAAAAAACTTGATATGAGTATAAAAATATCATTAAGGGTTACACAAAGAAGTAAAACTGTTAGTTTTTTAAAATAAAAAGTAAAGTAGGAATACATTATCAATGTAGAACTTTTCACCTTTTTGAAGTATTAAATACTATTCAATGAATAAAAGATCATTACATACCCTTTTGTAACCAAATGATTACCATAAAACCCATATAAATAAAACATAACATATATAGGTAACTTGGGACATAAACATACACAAATGGAATAACCCTACGGTCGACTTCCACACATATCACTTAATGGAATATCCATACAGCCGACTTCCATACCCATTGCATCGGAGGTTATAATGTAACCACATATCCTTGTATTCACGGCACCACCCATCATATGGTTTATCACGTAACCACCCGTCAAATGTCCAAGTACCATTATAAAATCATAAGACATAAAACAAATATAATGGAAAGAAAACATTTTCACATTTCGCACACAATATATCACTTAAATATATTGACATAACAAATCCATTATAAAAACATTTTTCAATAACAAAATACACAAATGATTATATGGTATTTATTTCATTTTAAAAACATTATGGATTGTTGAGGAAGAAAAAGACCAAATAATACTCACAGCAGCGGAAAAGGTCGTTGTCACCGCGTACGTTAAAAGAAACATTCCTTTTTTTCCTTTAGTAAAACGCTTCGTAGAATAAGATTCATTTTGAATAAAAGTAAAAGTTAAAGGGGTTTACACATTGTATAAAATAAATTTGTGTATAAAACAAAATATTCCTCAATGAAAAGAGATTGAGACGAAGTCCCGTACCTCATGTCCGACGTGACTTGATTGCACTTTAATCTCCTAAATAATAAACTAAAGTAAATTTCATCTTGCTTAAGAACCCTTTTCAAGTTTATTATTCCTTTTATATAACTTATTTCCATGTTATAAACATTATGTAATATTTTATGTTAATAAGTTTGTTTTCTCGATATTTGGTACTTAAGTCAAAAATGGACTTCTTACAATTACATGTTGTCTATGTGGTCAAAGGTTCATCATTTCGTAAATTATATTAATGATTAGGATATTATATATATCATATATATCTATCATATACATGTATTTATTATAGTACATTACATTTAGAGGTAATAAATTAAATGCATCGTTCATGGAGACGGTAAGCCGTATGTACGCATGAACACTACTTTCAATTCTATTTCGTATTTAATGGAGTGAAATCATAATGATATAAAGGTATATTATAATTATAGTATAATATATTATATAGTATCATTAACTCCATCCTTTATACGTCCCACATTTGGCATTAACGAATCAAATAACTTTTAGGGGGCGGTAGTCCGCACTTCCTAAAATGAAATTATCGTGTTTACACATAATGGAAACCATAAAGGTATGACATAAATGAAAAATACAGAATCATAAATAAAAACATAAAAATAATATATATCATATATAAATATAGTGACATCTTAATGGCCACCATTAAAGGTGTTAAATGATGATTGAACAATCATCGTTTCGTGAGGCAGAGATTTTCCATCCATAGAAACAGTATGTTAGTTAACCATTAGATGGAGGTGTGTGTTAGTGTAGCTAGAATCCTTATCAAAACAACATCCTAGTATATTTATGAAACTGGTTTTGTTAAAAAATAAAGGAATATAAATAGTTTAGGTGGTTGGATAAGCAAAAAAAAACAACAGAACACAAGTGAAGACTTTACATTTAAATAGGGTAACTCTTCTTGGTTTGAACCAAAAGGGTTTTTTGAAGAGCTTTCTGCCTAAGGTAAGGCTTCTAGGATTAAGAGAGGGATGTGTAGACATGAATTGAGTAGATCTTGGTCATTCCGAAGTCTTGAGAGGTGTAGGTAAGGTGGTAGAGGTGGGGGAAATTTTTAGAGGAGAGGAGGGGCACTCTTGGAAAGTCAAGAAAAGATACTTTATTAAAAAATTATTTTCGGATTTAAAAGGACCCAAAAGGATATATTTCGTGTATATGGATATTAGGGTTATAAATACGCCCATAAAATAGGTTTTTGAAATGTTTAATTCCTAGATTTTACATTATCTTTTCATTTTATTTAAATTGATAATTAATGAGGTAATCACTGCATCATCATGGTGTCATAAATAATTTAATTTATTTAATGTATAAAAATTATAAAAAAATATCATGATGTAGTAAATATATTTATCTTTCTAATTAATATTAATAGTTAAAACTATGACATTTATAAACCCAGGTAAAAATTGTTTTAGTAAAACAATACACGTTTGTGAAATTTTTATTTTAACATTAAATAAAAAGTTATTAATGTCATTTTCTTAACCAAGTGGCTCCATGGGGTCCCCAAGTTGACCCATGGATTTTTATGGTCGTCCATGACATATCTAATAATGGTAGGACATGTGTTAAGGTAATTTCCTACTATTAGAACTTTATTTGTACCTTAAATTACACTAATTACCTCTAATTGCGATTAGTAAAACATAAAAGTTACTATTCACCAAAAAATTATTTTAAACCCATTGAACCACATTTTGCTTCTTAATGACAACCATGAATGTCAGATTTTTGAAATTCAATTCACATAAGTGGTAATATTTCATTTAAATGAAAAATCATTTTATTAACTACCACTTAGTGGTTTCACTATTCATCAAAATTGAAGTTTTTCAGAAAAATACCAAAAATTCACCCTAAGATATATTGATATTCCAAATTCAAAAATGAAGTCTTTTTTACAATATTCAAAACATATAAGTTGCAATAATAAATTTAATAATTAATTTCCGCTGTCAAAACAAATAGCTTGTTTTTATGAAACAATATATATAAAAAGATTGACACTAGTTTAAGTCAAATTTCAAAGTGAAATTGGTTCCAATGACTACTATTTGATTAAATGGTAAAAATATATTCTAATTTCACTTTGAAACAAATTAAAAAGAAAATATAATCATATTAATAAATTATATTAAAAAGAGGTTTTGAATTAACATACAACATTTTTCACTATTCATTAAAAAATGAACTTTATCGGAAAAATACCAAAAGTTTAAACAAAGTAAATTTTGATGTCCTGATTCTAAATAAGAATTTTATTAGGTCCAATATAATGTATACAAGTGACCAAAACTATATCTAAAGAGGGTTTTCCATCAAAAGCCGATAAGTTGACCATTTAGTGAATATTAGAGTATCTATGCCAAAAATTGAATTATTTTCTTATTTTATGCCTTTATAATTTATTTGATAAATGTAAAAACATTTAACAAACTTATATAATCATATTTTAGTTATTTCAATTCATTCCCACCTATACAACGGCTACGTGCTAACTACCATTTAAAATAATATTATTATATTACTAGTGTGCAACGTAAGATTTCAAAGAAACTCGTTGTTGCGTATCGGGTACGCTATTGAACATAGAAACCCCTTTTAAGTAAAATTATTAAGTTTTTCTCAAATATTAATATATATGAAGATATATTATTCTTTATTTACCTGGGATGTTACCCCCATAGATTATTAGAAAATACAATATTATAAAATAATATTATGTGAGAACCTAGTCGTAGAAGGAATAAGTTCTAAATGAAAAAATATTACACAAGGAGGAGACATCAGTAATCAATATACATTATAGGAAACATACTCCTTGAATAATTATCCAAATAAAAAATTATTTATCTATTATAAATTTAAATAATTGAAATATTTATTAGGCCATTTCCTTAAAAATTACATAATCATGATATTAGTTAATAATTTTAAATTAATTCACATAGTGGATCTATTTAGATTTCAATATTTAGTGAATTATATAATAAATCATACACAACAACTTAAATATTACTTATTAAAAACATCTACTCACTATCCATTTTTTCAAAAAACAAAAATAATTAAAAAGTAACATGGGTTTGTTTAATTTTTAAAAAGAATAACATTTCCATGATCACATCCTTGATTTTATTAATTAATAAAACCATTGACAAATATTTCAAAACATGGTATGATAATAAAAATATCCGTAATGGATACATCAATAATTAAAACTCTGAGTCATTCGAAATCATTTATACCATGAATACATTATCACAAAGTAATACTATTCAACTTTAAGTAGTAGTAAAAAAATACTTCGCTGATTTTTTTTTCATTTATTACTTTTTTTAATCTAATAATTTCCCTAAATACCATAGAAAAAAGTTTTATAATATAATTGTTACATTGGTAATAAACATACATAAAGAGAATGACCATATGGTCGACTTCCAAAAATATATCTAAATGAAATAGTCATACTATTAAAATCCATACCTAGTAGATTGGAAGGTATAATGTAACCAACCATACTTGATTTATCATGGAAGTATCCATTCTTGGTTTATCATATAATCACACATCTTTGTATAATCACGTAACAAACTGTCAAATGTCATAATAGTATTATATAATCATAACACATAAATGATTTCAATTATTGGCGTTCCACTAATAAAATTTCTTTTGAAATGACATGAAAAAATTTCAAGATATTGAAATCGTCAATCAAATATCAAAACCATTTTCAATACCAAAATACACATAAAATTAATAATGAATTTATTTTTCTTTTAAAATCATTACGACCTAGAGAGGAATCCAAATATGAAATAATGGTTATAGTGGCTATCATGAATCAAATATGGTCAACATTGAAACTGGCGACAAACCAATCATATGAGAAGACCTGAAGGGTGGTCCCAATCCCAATGGGCTGGAACATGTGCCCATGTATCATATAATGTGAATTGGGGATGATTTACCAGTGTATATAAACATAAAACAACAAATAAATCCAATTAAACGAATATGGTTTTTCAAACCAAACAATCATTTAAAAATATTTTTTTCTAAATTAAATAGTTTAAAAAAACTTACCAAGACTATAAAAAATGTACAAAAACAAATGTAAATAACCTATAAACCATCATGGAATGGGGTACCTCCCTCAATCCATCATCACACGACTTCACCAACAAGTACCTTCTAGAAACTTGAACAAATAAAACTAAAAACTATAACCAACCTGTATCAACATAAATAACCAAGTCTACATACACCCAAGCGTGTTAGTAGGGTGTGATAAAATGTCCAGTAGTATACCACCACTACGATATTTTATGTGATAAACCTTCAAATACGATAATCGTGCAAGTTTTCATAAACTGGAAATGCTATTTATAATTTCAAAAAATGTAACATAAAAATCTAAACAGTTTCCAAGTGGTTTATAATTAAGAATCAAATAATTTAAAAACAATTTCAACACAACTGAATTTTCTAGCCAACCATACCGTATGACGACGATAGGCACAAATTAATTAATGAGAATAGGCAATAGGAAATAACCCCTATGAACCTGCTCGTTCTGAGTCATAGGTACCTCGTATCTGGGTGAGAGTAACCATCACAATATCTATTCTCGCGAAAGATCCATTAGTAGGGAGAATAACTATAACCTAGTCGTCTCAAATAATAATCATCATAGACAATTTGTTAGAGTTTAAACTATCAATCTTGTTACGTGAAACTAAGGCCAAACCCCACAAATTCACTAGCATACTAGTACACGACCACCCACCTTGATACCTGGGATTCACACTTGTTTCTAAAAAGTTAACAAGGTAATAAATATAATTTTCACATGAATGTACCACTTCTACATCACACATTCACCAAACATACCAGAAGTGTATCACACAAGTCACAAAATCAAAATTTTCATTAAAATGCATTTTGAAATCATACTCACAGCAAAATTTCCCACAATACTTTTCAGATTTCCTTAACACATACACAAATCCTTCAAAAAAAATTACAAAAAAGTTATAATATATTCCAACTCACATAGAAACCCACACACAAATCACATAATACCCTTATAACCATCAAAATTTATTTTGTCAACAAAATCACACAAAACATACTACAACCATGTTTCACACCCACAACACAATTTAGTAATCATCTCAACAATTTATAAAATATTCCAAAATTTCATAGCATCAAAAATCCCCATTGTACCTTTCAAAAACCCATATAAGGTGAACACACTCACCCAAATAGTATATATACAACCTTTTCCCACTTTGTATAACCAGATAAAACATTTAAAAATTTTCATAAAACAAACCCAAGAGGTATAACCATGTTTTGCACAAAAAACCCTTTTTCAAAAACCCTATCCAAGACCAAAACCATACCAATAACAATCCAAAACAGAATTGGAAGTCCTAAAAACATTTATTTAACCACACCAAGTGTTATAAAAATACCTTAAACAATACCACAAATGAAGCACATGAAAAACACAATTCTTCATAAATCACCTTCATAAATTACAACATGGTTTTACACCTTAATCCAATTAAAATCCCCTTTAAAGACCCACACAAAACTAAGGAATTAACAAACTAGAATTGGCTTCCCCTTTCTACACTACTAAATAACTTTCATTTTTTATAAAATACTCCCAATCATTACCCCCAAGAGTCACACATGAAAATCACCAATTTATAAGCTAAAATGAAACTAAAAAATCAAACTCATAACCAAATCCATCATAAACAGTTTTTTCATCACACACAATTGATTATAAACAAGATAAATTAATAAATAAAGCAAGATAATTTCTTATAAAATGGATATACATGGAGTCACATACCTTTTGAGTCAAAACCCTTGAATCTTAGTGTGAAACCTCTACCACATATCCACCGCACCACAATGTAGTTAAAAAGAACCCTAAACCATAATATTTCACCAAAAAGACCCCAAATAAAACCCAAGGTTTGAAACCTAAATTTTCGGCACTCTATAAATTAATTAAAGATGGATTAAACCCAAAGGATAAGGATGGAAATGAACAGAGAAACACTTACCCAAATAAATATATATTAAAAATCACAAATACACTAGCATAAGAATTTAAAATCTACCATAAATGAATATTAGGTTTCAATAATGATAAGGATTTTATGTAGGAACAATAATGAAGAAAAAATAGTAATAATAGAAGGAGTTATGAAAGGATCAATTTACTTCTTCAAATCTGAGAGATTTGTGAAATACATGGATGTTTCCCCCAAATTCATGAATCAATTGAGCTCCAAATATGGGTAAGAGAGAATGGGGATCGCCTTGGGTATGTGGTCTCGGGTGAGAGTTGGAATCATCGATAAAACATAAAAATTGACTAAGATATTAAATAATTAAAAAAACTATTTAAATGAAGAAATGGGCTTTCGGGCTGGCCCAAAAATTTAATAAATATCACAAATCCGTAATTATTTAGGATTAATTTGTGATCCAAATGGATATGGTGGTTTTTATATACTTCATTTTTCCAAATGAGAAGTGGAATGGTTGTAAAATTTTGAATAATACAGGAGTTATAAATGAAACAAAATATAATTTTAAATATTGAAATGAGCTCATGGTTTGGACCAAAAATTTAAAACCCACCATTTCACCCAAAAATAATTGTATACCCCATAAAAATAATCGATGGTATTTAAATGAAGAATTCTTTTAAAAGATGTCATGCAAGTTATAATTATCCGCACAATAAAACATTCTTCCCCCAAAATGTCACAATAAGGATAAAAAAACAAAACCCAACTAATAGACCAGAAATGTACACCTTCGCCAAGTTTAGTTCACCCCAGAAAGGCCAAAACACCTCTACTGAAAAATTAAAGAAGGAATACAGTCACAAACTAAAACGTACATCAATTTCCTAAAATGATCAAGAATATTCCTAATTTATCCATAAAAGTAAACTACCAAATCACTATACGAACAAGACTCAAGTAATCTACCCTGATGAACAACAACCACGAACATGGTTACACATATATTGCTTTAACAAAAATTTTGGTCACTTTCCAATCCCATCATTTACCCCATAAAGATGTTGGTAGTTATATAGCTCTGAAAAAGACAACATCCCTACAATACAATAGCTAGGTTCAATATGATTTACAAGTTTTGGGAGACACAGATGGGCTCCTCACCTTAAGAGACATCTTAAATTTTCTTGAGACAGATTAAAGACACTTATTGGGGGATGCTTGAACGGACTCCCCGGTTCAATAGGTAGAATTCCATTGAACCATTAAAATAGAAATTATATAGGACCCATAGTGGGTCTCCCAACCATAAGGACCATCCATCTTAACCGACCATCATAGGTCGGTACATAATGTCCCAAAAATTTATAGATTTTGGAAGACCGCAAAATTAGTCTACACGGTTTCAGAAACTGTGCACTAACCATGGGGATCCTTCTATCTACATTATTTTCTAGGGCATGATCACTACTAACCATGAAAAAACTGTGTGCTCAATCTATTTAGAAAAAATTCAGTCCTTTCTCTAAATAACGAGTCGAAACTAAATGGGGATTTATGATCCCATATTACAACATGGAAATGGTGTACTCCCACCTCTACCACCAATTAGGAATGACTAGAAAATGGTGATGACACAAGAGTTTTAAACTCATCCTATCATTCATTCTAAGAATATGAAATTTTTCACGGGTTTAAACGACCATAGGATTTCCCCTGACTATGTGACTCCTTCTCTCTGGGACCTATGGATGGAGATCAAATGAATAATGCATTTTTTTCCTCGTAGATAGGCTTTGGAAACCACCTATACATAGCTTCTTCTTCTAGAGATTCAAACAAATATACTAAAATCCACGATATGTTTTCCAAGACATAACACATTCCAAAATCACATTACCCTAACAAAAAATTTCACAGAAACAAAGTTATAGAAAATCGACACACATCACACATTGTTTCTTCGAGTGAGAAACAATATAAGGAATGGTTCCATATAAAAACCTTCCTCTGAAACAGAGGATTTTGATTTTTTTTTCCAAGGGATACAGACACTGAACATAATAGAGAGCCTCAATGTATTTTCAACCCATCAACTTTATAGTAAAACGAGATCATGACATCACAATGTGTCACTAAACATGAACATTGCGACAGATATAAACAATACATGGAACGATACCTTATGACAAGTCCCTAAAAATACAGAAGTTCAGAAAGTGGGCACAATACCCTTCCATGACTAGATTCACAAAACTAGAGTTTTAACATGAAATCATACTTTAATGAATCTATAATGAACCCATAGTCCCTCTTAGATACCATCGAGACACTCATCCACACTAACAACAGAAGACCACATCCACCTTCGACAAATCAGTAACATAAGAAACTAAGGTCTATTTCATAAATCCACAAGAAATCTCCAGCTGCAAGAGGATTCAAAAATCAAATAAAAGAAATGGTGAAAACTCAACAACCAAATATTTGGGAAAATACTCGTTATATTGATGGCCTAGAGGATTTTCCAGTGGAGAAAAAATCTATGATGCACTTTAGTCATGCATTAAACCATAATAGAGGTGTACCTTATCCAATGATAGAAACCAATGGCCCAACCAAGATGGTCCATTGGTTAGAACTTTCCACAATCCAGATCCAAATACATAAATTGAACCACTATAATGGCATCTTGAAACATTTCTCCGACGATACGATTAACCAGCCCTTCATCCCAGATTACCGACCAAACACAAACCCAAAACCCCATTCAAAATGGAGTGGTTCTTGGATTCAAAACATCCCATGACATCAGTAGTTTCAAAAAAAAACACATAAAAAAACCAGCACAAATCAGTCATTAAGACATCATGTATTCTTTTAAACCCCTTTCTTTAAAAAAACGGATATGTGGTCAGTGTATCCACTAGTGTTACCCTAGGGGCCTCACACATGCATGTTTTTATGCCACCAATAACCCTCCTATATCCATCCTAACACGAATCTAGTCATGCAATTTTCCATCCATCATCTCACATAACTCCATGCATGTGGTCTCTCATGGAAATACCAAAGGTTAAAACAAAAAATCATTCCACTATTCAAAACCAAAACTCTTAACCAATACATTATTTTTCTCAGACCCTCTAACCAAAAAATCAAACCCATTTCATAGCTTACAAAACAATAAAAAATGCACAACCATTCAAATAAAAACATACATTAAATTTATTCAAATAAATTTAAAAACATCCTATTCTATTAAAACACCTTCTAGATGTTTATAAAACTCTATTTGAAACACTTTTTCAAAGCCAACATTAACATGGTTCCTACATTCAGAAGTGGTGTAAAAACACCATTTTTTCTTTCAAACTATTCTGAATAATCAGTTCCACCATTTCAAAAATAAAACCCTTCCCACATTATTAGAATATCATTTCACAAACAAGTTACCCTTCTCAAAACCAACTCATTTTTACATTAAAATCATACTTCAAATATTTCCAAACTAAAGGATACAATACAATGAAACAGGAAACTAGTTTTGGTTCATAACATGGAAATATGGTTGGCGGCCTTACATTAATCACTTCTCCATAATTTATAGTGTTCTAGGGATATATCCTCTACACTACAAGGCTTTCCACGCCCAGTGAGCTAACTGAGGCCATTAACCCAACTCTCTTTTGATTTCCTCTAATCATCATGAAACTAATAAAATCAATGGACTCGAATATGTCCTAACTTCATTTGATGACACGAATCCTGTTATAAGGCATTGTGATCAGGCACACTTCCCATAACTAGAATTACATGTCTTAAAAATTCTAACTTCATAATATCCCAACTACTCCTTAAATTAAATGACATAAAGAGATAACATAATCCTCATTTGATAACATTTTGTCACGAACCAAATTAGGTCTCCACTGAAACCAGTTCCAAACCTGGATCGTGATAAGGCCCAAATGGAGTTCCCTATCTCCATGGGCTGGAACAAGTGTACAGATATCATAAAATGATAATTGGGAATGATTTACCCGAGTTTATAAACATAAATCAACAAATGAATCCAATAAAATGAATTTGAAATTTTCAATCAGAACAATATTTTACAGAAATTTAGAACTGAATTATGTAGTTTAAGACATCACACCAAGAATATAACAAAGGTATAAAAACAAATGAAAATAGTACAATAACCCTCACAGAAGGGGGTACCACCCTCAATCCATATCCACTCGATTTCACCACCAAGGACCTGATGGAGACCTGAACCACTAGTAAAAAAATATGTACCCGTCCTACAACAAGAAAAATTACAAAGTCTACTTTCACCCAAGGGTGTAACTAGGGTGTGATCAAATGACCAGTTGGATACAACCACTAAAAGATTCTATGTGATAATCATTTAATGAAGAAATGATCTCCAGATTTCATAAACCGGAAATGCTTGTTACAATATCTAAAAGATGAAACATAAAAATTATAACCTTTTTCAAGTAGGCTACCATTACGAATCAACACCTTTAAAAAAATTAAAACAATAATGAATTTTCCATAAAACTATACCATATGCTGAAAAAAGCACATGTAACTAATGAGAAAAAGAAATTAGAAATAACCTGTAGGCACTAGCTCGATGTTGGTACCAGGTACCTCCTATCTCGGTGAGAGTAACCGTTACAATATATGTTCTCGGGCACGAGCCACTATTAGGGAACATATCCATAACCTAGTGGCCCCCAATCATAATCATCATAGTTTATTTAATATTGTAAGGGTTAATATTTATACGTGAATCTAATTCCAACCCTCTCCCCCCCCCTCCAGATTTACTAGCATACTAGTACACGTCCACCAACCTAGATACCCGAATCTCCCTCTTGTGCTCAAACAAGTAAAAAAGTCAATAAATATAATTTTGACATTCACATACCACATCCACATAAAACATTCACAAAAATTACCACATGTACATCACAAAAGTAAAAAATCCATTTTTTCATTCAATTGCATTTTGAAATTATACTCACACCAAAATATCCCACAACACTTTTAACATTTTTTAACACTTACACAAATCCTTCAATCAATTTTACAAAACCATTCCAATATATTACAACTCAAATTACATCCCACACACATATCACATAATACCCTTCAATCCATTCAATGTCATTTTGTCATCAAAATCACATGATACAGCCCCCAACCATGTTTCACACTTACAACACAATTTAGTAAAACATCTCAGCAATTTATAAAACTTTCTTATTTTTTTGTCTTCTCAAATTACCACATTACCTTTCAAAAACCCATATTAGGTAAACTCACTCACCCAAAAAACACATATACACCTTTTCAAACATTTTTTAACCAAATAATTCATTTACAATTTTCATAAAACAAACCCAATAGGTATAACCGTGGTTTGCACACAAAACCCAATTCAAATTCCCCATTCAAGACCAAAAACATTCAATAACCAATAAAAAATATAATTTTCATCCCTAAAAACCATTATTAAACAACCCCAAGTTTTATAAAAATACCTCAAATAAATAAAAAAAAGATACACATGAAAAAAAATGTTTTCATAAATAACATTCATGAATTACCACAAGATTTTACACATTAATACCATTAAAAACCCCCTTTCAAGGCTCAAATGACCCTAAGGAATTAATAATATAGATTTTTTAGCCACATTAAACACTAATAAATTACTTAAATAGGTTATAAAATTCCTCCAAACATTAACCGAAGTTTCACACCTGAAAAACACACAATTGCAAGCTAAAATGAAACTACAAAATTTGATACATAACCAAATCCATCAAAAACAGTTTTCACACCACACACTAAAAATTATAAACCAGATAAATTAATAATCCAAGCAATATAACAAATCATATAATGGATATACATTGAATCATCTACCTTTTGAGTCAAATCCCTTGAATCTTGGTGTGAAGCCTCATCTGCACCTCTACCGCACCACAAGGATGTGGAAAAAAACTCTAAAACATAATATTTCACCAAAACTACCCCTAAGCAAACCCTAGGTATGATGTCTAACATATGGAAACTCTATAAATTTATGAAATAGGGAGGAAAAACTAAGGAGATGGAATGAAATGGAAATAGAAACAAAAAACCAAATAAATCCTGAAGAAAAAGACCGAAAATACAGTAGTTTATAAATTTCAAAACAACCATTAATGCATTTGAGGTTCTAATAAGGCTGAAGAGGTCATGTAAGAACTAAAATGGGAGAAAGAGTATAAAAATAAAAGGATTATTGAAGGATCAGTTAACATAATTAAATTAAGTGTATTTGTGAAATCATGATATGTTTTTCCCAAATCCGCTATCTAATTGAGATACAAATATGGGGAGGAGTGAATTGGGGGTCTCCATGGGTATGTAGTCTCGGGTGAGATTTGGAATCACTGAAAAAACATAAAAATTAAATGAGACATTAGTGAATTATAATAGATATTTGAACTAGGATTTGATCTTTCATGTTGGGCCAACATCTTAATAAAAAGGCACAATCCATCATTATTATTGATTCATATGAATTCCAAATGACTATAGTGGTTTTAATATACCACAATATTCTAATTGTTATGTGTAATTGCTGTAAAATGTTAAAAATGAAGGATTTAACAAATAAACAATCATTATTAAATTTGAAAATGGGCTCATAGTTTGGAAATAATTTTAAAAATCCACCATTTGTGCAAGAAATCATGGAAAAACCCAATAACAAAGAAAGGATAGAAATTAAATGAAAAATTATTTTAAATGATGTCTAGGATGTGACACTGTTAGTGATGTAGTTGTCACAACTTAAATTAAAAAAATATTCGTTTTGGAATTTAGAAGAAGTCTCCATAGAAAAAACATTCCCTTCAAAAAAATTTGAATGAAAATAAATGTAAAAGGGGTTAATTATACACCATACAAATGAAGGTGAAGTATAACATAAAAATATGCCTTAATGAATGGATATTCAGAAATGGCGCTTATAAAAATTATATCATCAGATTAAGGATAAATAAATGATATAATTATTTGTGCAAAATGTAAATTCACATAATATATGAGGATATTTAGTGTAAAAAAATCATAGGTCATTCATAAATATTCTTCGGAAAAAAAAAATGGCATTGATAATTAATTCATGAATTGAAAAATGAGTTAAAATTTCCACTACATTAAGTTTGATTCATCATGTATATTTATTATTATTATTGAATAATAAACATAAGTTAATTTATAATTAATTGAGAACCAATTTCATGTTTATTATTTATCTTATATAACCTTTTTCTATTTTATAAAAAATATATAATTCAATAACTTCATATAAGACATTTTGTCGATATTCAGTACTTGAGTAATAAATGAACATGGATTGATATCACTTGTCCATGTGGTCCTAATTTTATCTTCACCATAATAATAATACAGATATTATGAAACTAATTATACATAAATTATACCCTCAAATATAACCATGACGTATGGTTATGAAAAATTAACAATGTTATAATCCTAGAGACGGTAATCCATATATACACATGAGTAACATTTTTCATTTTTACTAATCATTCGGGAATAAAGGATAGTATTATTTTACCATTTAGTATTAAATATATATAATCATTAATATTTTATTATTAATTTAAATAATATTATATATATATAATTAAAGTAATATAATGAATAAAAATGAGTCACATCGCTTCATGGATGTCATATTTAACACGTACGCATGAACGATGTATTCTTTGTTATACGTGTAAGTAAAAATATAATTGATTTATTATATAATATTATAATTAATATTTAATGGATATCATATATGAATTTTAATTTAATTATTATAACCTGTCATGATATATGATTATGGAAAAAAATTCGATCCGATCTTGGAGATGATAGTTCACACATACACATGAATGATTAATTCCAATACTATTTTATGGATGTGGGGACGAAATCAAGTGATGATAATAAAATAATAACATCTAAGTATAATTAGGATACTATATTTAATATCTAATCAAGTCTATAGGATATTTAAAGGATTTTTATGAATACATAAAATAGAAAAAATTATAAATTATAGCTCTTCTTCAATGGATCACCGTTGAAAAACACATTAACTCTTCTAAGAATTTTGTTTAGACTAAAATATGGCCCCAATAATGTGATTAGGTATTTTTTTTAAGTGTTTTGTTATGTTATTGAATGAACCAAAGGATTCATGAGGTTTTTTTATTAGAGATGAGGGTGAACCTTTTTATAGGCGAGGCGAGGTGCACCCTTGGAATTATTAAAAGTATTAAATTAATATAAATTATATATTTTTTTAAAATGTTCCCAATATAATTTATTTCTATGATAAGATAATTTTGGGTCAAATTACAATAATGAAATAAAAATTATATATGTTTTAATATTTTTATGTCCTTATATTTTTGTTTTAACCTCTTTTAAATGTTAATGTTTTATCAAATAATTTAAATATTGAGGGTTAAAATAATTTCTAAGTCATTCCAAATGTCTAATGAATGATTCATTAATGGATGTTATAGTAATTTACTTAATTTTTTTGGATGATTTATAGATTTTTTAGAGTTTTATATCATTTTATTAAATATTTTAAATTTAAAAATATGAATTATTTATATTATTACACTATTCATTAGATGAATTTTATAAAATATCATAAAAACATGATTCCTTTATAAGAAATGCATTATATCAATACTAACCTTACATGGTCATTTATAAAATTCGTGGGTGGGATCAAATATTTCAAATTATGTTTATTTAAATATTATTAATATCAATTATTTGATTTTTTTAATTAAATCTCTTATAGCATAATCATTCTATCATTATAAAATATTTTCTATTTAATTCATAAAAAATATAAATAACTAAGGATGATGTAGGGAATTTTTTTTCTGATGCATATTTATCGTATGATATAACACTAAGATAACTCCATAATAAAATTATTTTCTTGAGAAAATCATGATTAAAACATATTTTCCTTCACATTAAATTAAACGTTATAAATGTCATAATCACTCTAAAGTGTCCTTCCAAGGACAAATTTTTCCCCAATGATTTTTTGGTCATTTATAACTTATAAAATAATATTTGGACATGTTTTAAGGGTTTTTATTATTATTATTGTATTAATTTTACCCTTATTTACCAGATTTACCCTTTAATTGCGGTAAATAAAATACTAATGTTACTATTCAAAAATATTTATTTTGATCATATTAAACCAAAATTTTCATACCGATTACAACCATATACATTAGTTTTTTAGAATTTGATTATTATAAATGGTTAAATTAAATTAAAAAATTAATCTCATTATCAGAAGGAGAAATCAGTTTATTAGAAAGTAAAATCAATCAAAAGATTGACATGTGATTATGTCCAGTTTTAATGTGAAATTACATAAAATTAACAAAATTGGATTAAATGATAAAAAAAATATACTACATATACTTTAAAATTAATTAAAATGATAACCTAAAAAAACAAATTAATTTGTCAAAAATGCAGTTTTGAATTAGAAAGAAATATTATACACTATTCACAAAAATATAAATTTTATTAGGAAAATACCAAAATTTCAACAAATGTAAATTTTTATTTACATAATATAAATAAAATATGTTTATTTATTTTAAATTTAAATATAAAATTGAAAAAAAAACTAGATTTTAAATTGATTCTCCATCAAAATTTTGTAAAACAACTATTTAAAAATATTAGAGTATATTATTCTTAACATTGGATTTATTCTCATTTAAATATTAAAATTTTATTTTATTAATATAAAAAAATTTAAGAAACTTGTTTAAACATATTTTTGTTTTTTTCTCACTAATAGGATGATTAGACGTTAACTACCAATTAAAATAATAATATTAATAAAGTTTTATTTTTCAGTATAACTCAGTCTTGCGTACATCGTAAGATTTCTGAAAAACCTGTTGTTGTCTGTGAGGTATTAAATTTGAAAAGTCTTAAAATATGATTTAAAATTAATATAATATTCATAAATATTAATAGATATGAAATTTATTACTCTATAATTAAATGAGATGTTACATCATTTCACCATTTTGGAAATTGCATTCTCTTAATTTTAATATTGGTCTTGAGAAATTCATTGAAATCTCATATTGGAAAAATAGTCAATAAAACCACCCCATTAAAAGTGTGAAAGTGATATAAAATGTCACATGGGGTTACATTTATGAAAAATTAATATTGAAAAAAAATTCATTGACTAATAGAGATTTATATAGAACTTAATCCCGAAATGTTAACCATCACGATACAAGAATTATTTGATGGGTAAATGTCACTTGTTAAATGTAAGCGTATGAATTTTTTTCACTATAATTTTCATAGTGTAGAATAATTATATAACTACCTATAATACGAACATAAGGATATATACTTACTTTAAAAGAAGTATTTCATCATTTAATTAAATTGTGCCATAATATCATCTTTTCTCTAAACGATGAGAATTCATGATGAAATTCTCACTTCTAATGAACTGTAATAAACATATAAAGAACCACATAGTCAAAAAATTATGAACCCCATTTTTCTATTGTATTTAGAAATTAAACAACCCCAAAATGGTAAGAACAATATAAGTTATTTCTAAAAAACATTAATCCCTTTTATGAAGATAAATTACTTTTAATATCTAAAATTCAATACTAATTACCATTGTTCAGCATAGACCATTTTAAAAATAACTATCTTTCAAATCACTTAAAAATAATCCCAACAAATATTGAAACTCAAATTAATGAAGGATTTGATCACATAGTCGTCCGAGATAAATTTTAACATTTTTCTCTAAACAACATCAACCACTCTTAATGTTTTATACAACAATGTATCTAACCTGATAACATATTCCCCAAGATAAGATAATCATTTCATAAAAAACAATTTCCATAATTCCACAGAAAAATAATATATTAATTCAAAATAAAATTCATCCATTAATCCTAAAAAATTGTTACATAGTATTCAATTTATCTTAACCATATATAATTCCCAAAATAATGAACATCTTCTAAAATAACATTTATCACTTAATCCCACAATTAATTTTCCTATACCAAGGATATCAATTATATAAAACATATGTTCCAAAAATAAAATTATTGTTCTCCAAAAAACTAATTTATCTTAGAATTAAATGTCATACTAACTCTTAACTTCACTTAGTCTAGTTGTAGGCAATAATTCCATGTCGCACTTTGATTCTATGTTCGATTCCCAAAGTCGTTTCTGATGCAACGAGTTTTCACCCTTCTTGAGGGTTGTCCATTATATTCTAGGAGTATATAATTTTTATAAAAATCCAAATATGAGATAAAATACTAGAAAATAACCATAATATTTTTTAATCGCATATTTTATCCCATGCCTTTCATTTTTAATCCCAAAATGTAATATCCCATAATTACCTCAAAAATAGATGTTTTTATTAATAGTAATGGTTATCAATTATTTTTATAATTATGTAAAATCAAGAAAAGACAATTTTTCATTGAATTAAATTTTCACATAGGATTCTACATTGTTACACATAAATAAAATGTATTCCAAAGTAATACAAATATCAAATGAACATTATTAATTTTAAATACCTCATCATTATATAGTTTCAAATAACTATTGATTCCTTTATACAAGGAATTTTTAATCATTAAGTGTTATTAATGATCCTTTAACTGTGATTTCACTTATTATTCATTAATAGTTATTTCCTTTCATAGGTCATTTGTAGTTCACTCATATTCAACTGGAATGGAATTAGGAATTTCTAAACAAATATTTGTACAGACATCCTAATAACATTCGAGAACCTTATTCACAGGACATTGATTTCTATAATAACCATACTCCAAACATTTAAAATAATAAATTGATAAATCAAAAAAGATCTTCTTTCCCTTTCCTGGGATAAACTAGATTCTTTATATTTCCTTGGAAGCTTATTTCATTATGGCATTTATTGCCACTTCTATAAAATATTTCATACATTTAAAGCATTATCCTAGCTGTTTCATTAAACATCTATCACCCATATGTCTTTTAATATATATACCATTTTAATATTTATTACCTGAACATCTATAAGGATTTATTTATCTCATATATGATGCAATTAAAATTTCACCAAGGTTCACAAGTTTAATCATGAATCCAAAAAGTTGGTTTAGGATAACCACGACAATTCTCATTGAATCACTCATTTGATTTGGTTTCTTAATCAAGTAAAAACCAATTTTCTACCACATACATTATTACCATTGTACAATCAGATCAAAACATTTACATAAAAATTGATATTCTACCATATATCAAATTATCAGGAAGATAAACACTAACATATACTTATTCATGTAATCTCAAAATCATTACATTTAACTAGAAAATCTATGAATGATTCTAATATGATAAACATTGTGGTTATTTACCATGTTTTCATTATTCTTAAACCAAACCCTAACCTATAATTTATTGAAAACCAACCCATAATAACAAATATAAGGCCCCAAACATAAAAATTACTTAATGGTGATATAATTCAATAATTTTATTTTAATTCACTTATAGGATCTTTTCTCGTTTAGATATTTACATAACTGGGTCATAAATCATATATAAATACTTAAATATTGCATTTTAGATACATACACTAACTATCATTTTTTTTCATAAAACAAAATATTTTAAGAAGAAATTTCCTATAATTTCATATTTAAACATCATAAAATTTTTATTATAAAATCCATGATTTTATTCTTCATTAATACCGGTGAAAAACATTTCAAAAATTGGGTTGATCATACAAAATTTATTAAAAGATACATAAAGAAGAATATATATTAGTACAGATAATTCATGTAAAGCATGACCATATTATCAGAAAGTAATACTTTTCACCATTAAGATATAATAAAATAAATTTCACTAAATATAAGTTCATTGATTACCTATTTTTGTAATCATAAGATTACCAGAAAATCCCATAGATGAAATATAAAAAATAGTAATGTATCTGGGGTCATAACAAAACATTAATGAAAAAAACCATATGGTCAACTTCCATACATATAACTAAATGGAAATCCATATGGCAGAATTTCATAACCAATCCACTTGTGGTTAAAACGAAACCACTAGTAATTGGTTTATCTTGGTACCACCTATATTTGGTTTATTATGTAACTACCTGTCTTTGGTTTATCACATAACCACCCATAAAATGTCTACTTCTAATTATATAATCATAACACATCAAAGATTATAATTATCAATATTTCAATCATATAATTTATTTTTCAATTATGAGAAAAAATTTCAAGATTTGGAAATAGTCAATCCATTTTAAAACCAATTTCAACACCAAATTACACTTAATATTAATACTGTATTTATTTTTCTATTAATAACATTAAGACCTGTAAATAAATCCAAATATCAAATAATGGTCACAGAGGTGGTGATGTTGATGTCACCACATATATTAAAAAAACATTCCTTTGGTCGTTTAGGAAAAAAACGTAGAATGATATTCCTTTTGAATACATTTGAATACAATTGAATGTAAAAGGGTCTAATTATACATTGTATACAAGAATATGGTGTATAACATTAAAATATTACTCAATGAAAGGAGATTTAGATCACGCACAATACACATATCATATAATTTTATTTAGGATAAAAAAATTACATAATTATGTGTGAAAAATATAAATACAGCAAATTTAAGTGGATATTTAATGTAAAACAATTATAGAGTATTAAAAAATATTATTGGAAAAACAAATCAAATTACAAGGATATTTAACTCAATGAATGGAAATTGAGTTAACATTTCCCTTACCTTATGTTTGATTCATCACATATGTTCCATGTTCTTACATAATAATAAACATAGATTAAATTATAATTTATTGAATACATTTTCAATTTTATTATTTGTTTTATTTCACCTATTACAATGTTATAAAAATTAAAAAATTCATTATGTTCATATAAAATGTTTTTGTTATATTCAATACTTTTGTCAAAAAAGAACATGGTTTGATCTCACAATTCCATGTGGTCATATGTCCATCATCTCCAGAATAATATTAATGTCATTATTATACTTTATATACCTAATTTATACCCTTAAATATTACCATGATGTATGGTTAGGAAAAATGGACAATGTTATAATCATGGAAAAGGTATGTTGTATATATACATGAGTTACATTTTCTATTTTTTTGATCGCAATGGAATAAAAGTAAGTATTATTTTATATTTACATAATCATAATAACATCATTATTATTATATTAATATTTTAAATATAGTTATATATATAATAAATTTGAAAGAATTAATAAAAACAAGTCACATCACTTCAAGGAGTTGATAGTTCACATGTATCTATGAACAAAATTATGATTTATATGCATGTAAATAAGAACAAAATTTATGTATTATAACATATAATTTTTAATATATAATTAACATAACATATTAACAATACTTCCAATATTATAAATTTCACGACCATGGCACTTCAGAGATGATATGCAATACGATATGTGTTTACTCCTCCATTGTTGCAGTTCTTATAGACAAAGGTTCCAGTCACTCTTTCATTTCCACTTCACTTCTTTGGAGCTCGAAGATTTCAAAGGAGCCGTTGGTTCGATCGTTATGGCTAGAGACACTTACTGGAGCAGATTCGATGATTACATAGTGTTTCCGGCAATTCGAGCTTACTCTAGGAGGCGATAGATTTGGGTGGGATCTCCTAGTAGCAGCGTCGAGGCTTTTGATTCCATATTGTGTATGGACTGGTACATTGTAGTCCATGCTATGTTTCACTGTATTATGTGAAATTTACGGTGTGTCCACCGGGATAGGACCAGGTTTACCTTCACCAGTGATGAGGTAACCTTTGCAGCACAGGACGGACATACATGGAGGAGGGTGAAGACGATCACTTACTAGTTGTATTGCCTTACCCTCAGAGAAGTTGATGTGGAGTGTCCAACTTATCCTGTAGTAGTGGACCTGTACGTGGATGTTTTCCCTGAAAATGTTCTAGGACTACCACCTTGTAGAGAGGTTGAATTCTACACTGATCTTTACCCTGGGATGACACAGATATCTACACCAGCATATCGGATGGCTCCCACTGAGCTTCGCGAGCTGAGGTTATAGCTGGAGGACTTGCAAGGGGAGGGATTCATCAGGCCAAGTGTTTCTCCCTAGGAAGCCCCGATTCTGTTCACCAAGAAGGAGAATAGGAGCTTGAGGCTCTGTGTCGACTACCGTTTCTTGAACCAGCTGACCGTGAAGAACAAGTATCCAGATCTAAAGACTAACAACCATTTTTATTAGCTCAAGGGAGCACAATGGTTCTGGAATATAGACCTCATATCAGGCTATCACTAGCTCAGATTTCAAGACAAGGATGTGCAGAAGATGAACTTCAGGTGTTGTTATGGCCACTACGAGTTATTGGTTATGCCCTTCGACATAACCAACACTCCAATAGTGTTCATGAGTCTCATGAACCAGATATTCTAGATTTACCTTGATTGATTTGTGGTGGTCTTCATCCATGACATTTTTATCTACTTGACTACTGAAGTGGAGAATTCCTGCCATTTTCATGTTGTACTAGACACAATCCGAGAGCACCAACATTATGGAAATCTCTCGAAGATCAAGTTTTGGATTCGAGACGATCACGTTTTGGGTCACGTCATCTCATAGGCTGGAGTTGCAGTGGATCCAGAAAAGATTGAGGAAGTTATTCCTTGGGAGCCACCCAGCAGTGTGACGGAAGTTCAGGGTTTCCTGGGTTTGGCTGGATACTATTAGAGGTTTGTTCTATACTTCTATAGAGTTGCAACACCACTTTCTTCCTTGATGTAGAATGGGAAACACCTCGTGTGGTCATATAGTTTCCAGTTGAGCGTTCCAGAGCTGAGGCAGAGGATGATTGGGGCCCCCCATCTTGAGGGTTCCATAGGAAGGCATAGGGTACGTAGTCTACTGCGATGCATCAGGGACCGGACTCGGGTGTGTCCTAATGTAAGAGTGAGTAGTGATCACGTATTGTTCTCGGCACTTGTGATAGCACGAGAAGAACAAAGCTACCCATGACCTGGAGTTAGCAGCATTGGTCTTCGCCTTGAAGATGTGGAAACACTATCTGATGGGTTACTGTTTTACCGTGTACTCGGATCACAAGAGTCTATGGTATATCTTCTTTTAGAAGGACTTGATCCTGAGATAGCAGCGATGGCACGAGTTCCTCCAAGACTATGACGTTGAGATAGTCCATACTACTAGGAAGGGGAACGTTTTTGAGGATGCACTCATAAGGAGGTCTGGTATACAGCTTCTAGGAGTGGAAACAGAGCAGCTAGACACTTTACAGATATCCTTTGTGGATAGGGATAGAGAAGCTTATCAACAGTCTCTTACAGGCACTCCCCCACATCATCAGCGAGTTAAGGAGGCGCATCATGGGGAAGCTAATTTCATGATGCGACTTGACCAGATATCAATAGGTAAAACACCTGATGGATTTTATGAAGGTGGAGATCACATCATCTTCTTTAGAGGACGTACAATGGTACCAGTTGAACTTTATAAGAAGGTGTTGAGAGAGTTTCAAACTTCCCCTCTAGTGGTAAATCTAGGAGTGCCGAATATGTACCATGTTCTTTGACAACATCACTGGTGGCCTGGTATAAAGAAGGTAGTAGCCGAATTTTTCTCACGATACCTCACATGTCAGCATGTGAAGGCTGAGCACCATGTACCCATAGACTTGTTTTATCCCTTAGAGGTCCTAGAGTGGATGTGGGATGAGATATGAATGGACTTTGTGAAGGGTATTCCACATTCATCTTGGAGTCAAGACTCGATTTGGGTGATCATCGACCGACTCACCATGTTAGACCACTTCCTACTGATCATGGAGCAGGGTTCGGTAGAGAGCTAGGGATGCCTCTATGAGTATGATATAGTGCGTTTTCAAGGAGTACTTTCTTATTTTGTCTCCTACTATGACACACAATTTACATCTCGGCTATGGAAGGGGTTGAAGGATGCTTTCGGGACACAGCTTCGCTTGAGCACTGCCTTCCATCCTGAGACTAATGGTCAGACTGAGAGGACCATCCAGACCCTCGAGGAAATGAATTGTGCGTGCATCCTCGTCATCAATCGTATTTGGGAGGATCACATTCCTTTGGTGGAGTTTTCCTACAAAAACAGCTATCACTCCACCATCGGTATGGAACCTTTTGAGACATTTAATGGCCGACCTTATAGATCGCCACTTTGCTGGACAATCTTAGGGGAGTCATCACTAGTGGGACCCGAGATTGTACGGGCTACCACCGAGAAGGTGCAGATCATCCAGGAGCGAATGAAGACGACACAGAGCAGACATAAGTAATATTCTGACAGGAGACAGAGACCTCTGGAGTTCGAGGATGGCGACCACATCTTCTTATGGGTCTCACCACGATGAGGTCTACGAAGAGTTGGTCGAGGTGGAAAGATATCTCCATGACTCATTGGACCTTTCCAGGTCCTCAACAGAGTAGGCGAGATGGTTTACCGCTTAGCTCTTCCACCTTATTTGTACTGGGTGCATGACGTCTTCTTTGTTTCTCAACTGAGGAGATACGTGCACGCCACATCCCACAACATCGACCACTGGGAGATGGACATCGATGATAGAGTGACATTAATAGAGGTTACAGTAGAGATTGAGGATCAACAGGAGTGGGTCCCACATGGATGGTTGATACCTCAAGTGCGCATTTGTTGGCAGCATGTGAACCTCCAAGAGAGCACATGGGAGTGGGAGGCTTAGATGCATTCACAATACCTCCATTTGTTCCATTAGTTCGAGTTGTATATTATGGGGATGTAATGCCCTGACGTGGGGAGAATGTATAGAACCAAAATTTCAATGGAATTTTTTTAAGATACATGGGAATATTATGGGTTTTCAGTTTCTGATGGAGCTTGATTCTGAGGCCCGATGTGCCCAGAATCAATTTGTGAGGTTTTGTTCGGGTACGTTTAGTAAACGTATGATCCGGTTTTTATAAATTTTGAACCGATTCTCAGAATTGAAATCTGAGGGCACCGATGAGCTCACAATTTCGGTGATTTCAAAGTGATATCTTAATCCTAGTTGCGTTTTATCGAGAGTAGAAGGTATTTTTAGGTGGTTTTTAATTAAATTGAATAAAGTTAATGTTTTAACTTTTTTGTGGTTAAAACCTCAAAGAGGAGGTTAGTGGTGGAGGCCACCACACCATAAACTCCCATGAGAGGTTATGGTTTTCGGGCCCATCCACACATAACCTCCCTTGGGAGGATTATTATGTGGGGCCCAACTAAGCTTTAAAACTCTTATAAACCCCTAATTAGTTTGGTGAAACTCTTCACCTTCACCCTTAATTTAATGAGACAACTCCTCCAATTTAATTAAGTAATGTATCTTAATTAATATGGAATCCTTTTGAATTATTGAATTCATTATGACAACAACATATTATGTGTGTAATATTATGGTGGGGGGTTGGCATAATCCTTGTTTGGAGAATTATGGAGAGGAAGAGCCCTTGGGAGAAAAGAGAGGACTTCATTCCCTCAATGAAGAATGCCCATCACCACCGAAATATTATGATCCTCATCTTCCCCCTCTTCTACCGAAGAAAGTAGAGGAAACGCCCCCGCCCATGAAGAATGCTGACGACTTCATATTAGCTCATCTTCCCCGAATCCTTTCTCCTTGACTTGTTCATCTTCTCCTCCGACGTGGACGAAACGACGTCGCCATCCCATGACATCTTCAATGATCTACATCATGAAATGTAATGGGATTTGAGTTGTTTTGTTCCCATTCTATGTCGTTAATATTTGGGTATTTGATATGATGAATGTTATCAACCTAACATGGGGGCTTTGGACCGCTCCAACACAACCAACCCCCTCCCCCCCCCCCCCGCTTCGGTTGATGTTGTTTGTTGAGAACATAGGAACGGACAACGGAAAACAACGACGATTGGAGACGGGCTGACGGCGAAGGAAACCGGTGGTGCAATGGCTATCAGGTGGCCATGAGGATGCAAGATTGCGTCTCTATATGGAGGAGGGTCGTGGCCACATTGGTCAGTGGTGGAGGCGCGTGACACCATTGTGCCGCGCGGAGGGCAGTTGTAGGGCTTAGGTAAGGCGGGCCACGGTGGAGGGGAGTGGCGCCGTTGCACAGCATGGGGAAGACAGACGGCCTTTTGTAGCGGTTGACAGGGGAGGGTGGTAGGCTGTGCCATCAACTGGTGCATGCTACACATGCAGTACCCTTCGGGTCCCATGATTACTAGGGGAAGGTTCCTCGCACCGGTTGTTTCGAACAAAGGGGGGTGTGGCAGCCCCCTCCCACATGTGTTTGGCCAGGCCATGTGGGTCAGCCAGCCAGGACACATTGGTCGGCCCGCTAGGCCTCATGGTCCTCCAGCTGGTCAGGCCACATGGGCCACCGAGATGGGTTAAATTCATGGACCAGGTCTGGTCGGTCCGACTGGGACAGACCGAGACCCAACCAGTCAGACTCGTTTATACCTTTTTTCCCATATATTTGGCTATGAGCGCCTTTTTGATGAACCATCCGTGGTGACGACTTTTAGGGACCGAATATGTCCCTTCTTGAATACCCCATGGGAGTTCGCGGTATAATTGGGATACAGTCAGGTTGGTTCGTGCATGAAACCAACCAGGCCCCCGGGACTAAAAGTCTAATAACTCAGAGACCGAGCATCTGATTGATGCACCATTTTTTGTGTTGAGACCCCTATGATTTGGAGTTCCTTTGAGATAAATCCACATTAGACATCGTGAAACTTGGAATATCGACCAGTAGCTCCTGAATTGGATCCTCCTAGTGACGAGAAGACAGAGTGTGGAGACCTAGTAGCTGACAGACCTGATGACTGCTTAACCGATTCGACTCAGAATGATTCGACTAGCCCAGTGTGGAGCACCCAGTATTTGGTGGCAGAACCATGGTTGACAGAGTTCCTGGTAGTTGGAAGTAGACCCGTGATACTCGACAGGAGGATTACCTCTGTAGGCTGTTAGGGGGAGCACCATGTATTTGGTGGCAGACCCATAGAAGAAGGAGCGTCTGTTAGTTGGAAGAAGACCCGCGGTACTCGATAGTAGGAGTACCTATAGAGTCCAAGGTTAGTGAGAAGCACCTCAGTGTCATGATATACCGACCGTACTCGACATAGGATTAGTTCTCCAGAATCCGTTGTTTCAATAATGAAAAATCCTGGTTTGAGGTGAGTCAATAACCTTTGTGTTTTCCTCATGATTGAGATGGGTTACTTGATAACATAGATATATGTATGTCCATATACCATTGTAATGGTTATCCATATATATTATACTATGTGGTTTATCCTTGTTGTGTTTTTTGAGACATTGAGAATCTCAGGGTCCCTACTGAGTATTGTTATACTCACCCCTACATGGGCTATGCTCGCACCTCGTTGTGTTGGATGCAGATGACAGATAAAAATGAACTCGGCGGAGTGTATGAGGACTAGATGGTACCTGGAGGTGGAAATCATGATGAGTTGGCACCCAGAGGAGATGGACGAACATGGAGTTCTGAAGAGGCAATTTGTACTTACCCTTCAAGTAGGATCCGTGGTGCACGATCCAGGAGCTGCTAGACACATTCCAGTTGTTTGTCTTTTTGGTTGTACCTATTTCTCCTTTCCTGGTACTTTATTGTTGGGCTTGTATTTAAGCCCCATTACATTCAACATACTTTTCATATAGTTTTTACATAGTGTTTTCTTCCGATTGTACTCTGGTAGTCTATTTTTACGATTTATAAAGGCAATGCCTTCCTAGTTTTATGGAATTGCTCCTTTGGTGCTAGTCACCAGCCCCTAGCCTATGGAAGGTGGGCTTGGGGTAGTCACGATACGGGCCCTGGGGGATGGGTTATGACAATAACATGTCATGAGATAGTGTTATGGAAAATGAATTAGATCAGTTCATGTATGTGATAGTTCACACGTATGCACTAACGATTAATTGCATTCACATTTAATGGAAGTGGATGTGGATTTAGGATATGATATTGTCATAATAACTTCTCCATATATTTTTTATACATTATGTATTATATTATCATGTTTATATGGTATTTAAAGGATGTGTAATATGAAATAAAATATAACAACTTAAAAATAATACCTCTTCTCTAGCTGATCAATATGGAAGAACACCTTTAAAACTCTAATGAGGTTGTTATGGATTAACTAAAGACTCAATAACATATGAAGGGATTATGTGAAGGGATTTGAGAAGTTATTTTTTCCACCATAGTGTTCTATAATTGTGATAATTATCGAATTGTGTGCACCTTTTATAGGGGAGGGGAGGATAATCCAGGGAATTAATAAAAGTATTATATCAATATAAATTCAATTTCAGTTCCAATTGGTCCGAAAATAATTTATCTCAATGATAAGATTATTTTGGGTGGAGTACACATAAACCAATAAAAACATGACATGATTAAATATTTTTTTAATCCTTATCCAGTAGTTTTAACCCCTTGTAACTCTTTCTATTTAATCATGTAATTTGCACATAAAATGTTAAAATAATTACCAAATAATTTGAATAGACCAATTAACTATTAATTAATGTAATTTTCAATGATATACTAGCCATTCGGTTGTATAATATATATTTTGTAATTTAGTATCATTTCATTAAATATTATATATTTTAAAACATGAACTATGCCAATTTTGACATTATTCATTAGATGACTTGTATAAAATATCAAGAAAAATTTATTCATAAAAAAATACTTTTACTATATCTTAACATGTCATATGTATCCATAAGATTCATGTATGGACTAAAATATTTTATATAATATTTATTTTTAAATTATTAATATCATGTATTCGATTATTCCTTTTATAAATATGTTATTGCATCATCATTTTGTCAAAATTAAATTTTATGTATTTAATTTATAAAAATTATAAATAAATAACCCACATATAATTAATATTTTTTACATTAATATTATTATTTATAGTTGATGAGATAACTTATATAACCAGATATTAAAATTGTATTAGAATGAAGAGACATTTTTATGACATATTTTCCTTTATATTAAATTAAATGTAATTATTTTCATAATCACACCCACATGGCTTCCCAAGCCCAAATTTTTAACCCTATGATTACTTTGGTCTGAAATAAGTCATAAATAAATTAAATGGCATGTTTTGGGGTTGTTTTATATTATTATTATATTATTTTTAACCATATTTACTTAATTAACCCTTTAATCGTGGTAAAATAAATACTAAAGTTACAATTCACTAAAAATTAATTTTATTTTATTAAACAAAATTATTTATTTTTATTATAACCATTGGTGTTAGTATTGGAAAAATAAAATAAAATAGTGGAAAATTTAATTTTAATTTTAATTTCATTGGTAGAATTATAAAATGAGATTTAAAAATTTAAAAACCAACAAAATATTGACATTTCTTTCTATCAAATTTAAATTTTAAATTTCTTCCAATGAACCAAAATTGGAATAATAGATAAAAAATTATCTAAATATACTTTAAAGCCAATTAAAATGATAATATAACAATACAAACAAATTAGATAAAAATGAAGTTTTAAATTAAAATGCATTATTTTTCTATGTTCACTAAAATATAAATTTCCTAAAAAAATTACCCAAATTCCAAATAGAGTAAATATTGATGTTTATAATCCAATTAATGATATTATTTTGTAAAATAGAACATATAAAAGTGATAAAAACTATATTTAGAAACGGTTCTCCATTAAAAGGCTATAAAACCACATTTAAAAAGTATTAGAGTATTTTATGCTTAACATTGGATTTATTCTTATTTAAGCCTATAAAATTTCTTTTCAGAATCTAAAAACATTTTAAAATCATGTGTAAATATAATATAGTTTTTTTTTGTTTTCCTATTAGACAAAACATCTCATTTAACATAAAATTAATATATATTTTATAAATATTGATAAATATGAAAAATTATTATTCAAAAATTACATGGTATGTTAGAATAATAAAAAATAATAAATAAAATTTCATATTGTAGTCAATATATAATTTCACAAGAATGATAATAACTCAATCGAATAATATTTTATTTCTAAAAAAACTAATGAAAAGTAAAACAAATGATTCAAATAATTTTTGAAAAAGGTTGATGATTTGGATTTTTGAATCTAATTAATTTAAAGGATATGTACTATATAGAATTAAACCGATATTAAATAAATATAGACTTATATTGACTTTTAATGGCACAAATAATTTAAAATATAATAGTGAATATGAATTCATACCATAAAGACAATTCTATCCTTTGTAACACATTAATCAATAACTCAATAAAGATACGGATTGAAACTTAATAGAAACATCAATGATTATAAAACAATTCAATCAATGATATATATTACAATGTTAGTAAAAAATCTATATTAATGAAATTAGTTTCATAATAAATAGGCAGGTATCAATGTGAGTAGTTTTCTAGGAAAACTCATTCACCAATCCTGATTCAATATTCAATTGATCCAAACATCCATAAAATTAAATTTTTCCAATTATAATTCATACTAAACAAAAATATTGATATTTTTATAAATTTATAATCTAAAATTATAATAACTCTATATTATAAACACTAGTAATTTTATCATGATTTCAATATGATGTTTATTTAATATATATCATTTGGTATGTGTTTCCGAAAACCATGTTGTTATTCATTACTGTTACATATTTCATAATTGAATAAAATTCAAAGTAATTGATGAAATTATAAATGAGTTTATAAATTGAATAATTCATTCCATAATAGTATTAGTTACATACTATAAAGATGAAATTGGATATGATCATGTTTCTGAAATTCATTATGATCAAAATGCGTTTTCAAATTTATTGTCTTAAATATTTTTATAAAATTATGATTATGATATACATAGAAATAATTCAATAATTTTTTATAATAGTATAATAATTATTATTATTTATTTACCCATGACATAGTTTAATAGTTTTCATCGATAAAGTGGATTAAGTTATCAAATCATGATGATAACCTGATTTATTAATTAATTATGGGGAGGTTTTTGTTATTTAATTATAAATAAGGCATAATTATGTTATATTCTATTTATTACAATGATATATCGTTTTTTTATTGAAATATATGAAGAAATTAGGTTTATAATTTTATTATAAAATTTGAATAAATAATTTCGTTTATTTATTTTAAATTAATTTTTTATGAATTTTAATTTATTGATATTTTCCATAATTTGTTAATTATATTTTAATGAAAAATCTATAAATATATAATATAATGTCTATTTATCATTTCATTCTTATATTAATACTTGTAATGTTGTGGATGATAATGAAAAAATTCAATGTTGTATATAAGGGAGTATGCACAATGCTTGATCGATTTTTTCATAATAGATTAGGTATAAAACAAATACCTTAATGTAGTAATATTAAATTAAATAAATGTTTCTAATAAAATTATATTATTCTATAATGACTTTTTTTAATATTATCAAAGATCTATGTTATTAGGATGATAAATCTCTGGTCATTGATTTAAAAAAATTTGAAGCCTTTTCAAATAACGTCATTATGATATGTAAATGTGAAATTAAAATTTTGAATGAGTAGTTGGATTATCAATGGGGAATAATTGATATGATTTATTGAGAATTTATATTAATTGTGTGTATTGCTGTTAAGGAAGTGTTTTTTTATCAGTGAATGGAATCATAGTTTTGGGAGACACAATTAAATTTTCAAAAATTTAAGGACACTATAATATTGAAAAAAACCATAAAATTGAAATACTGGAGAGGAAAATGAATTTGGGTCGAGGTTATCCTTTACCACTCTTAATTTATAATCTTTATTATTATTATTATTATTTTATCTTCTTTATTTTGACACTGATATAATATTACCAAAGTAATTTATGTGTATCATTAGTAATTAATAATAGTGAAAATAATTATGACTATAATAAATACAAAGAATGATAAATATAATTAATAAAAATAGTTTTCAAATTGATGGAATATTTTTGTTAAAATAAACAGTCATAAATGTATAAAAACTATTTTTAGATACATAATTTTTTTGTTAGTCAATTATTTATATATCATAATATTAATTTGGATAATAATATAAATGATTTAAATTTATTTAATATAGAAAACTAAATGATACATGTATTATCATGAACATCAAAACTAAATATTCATTGGAAATAATTGATTTAATGAAAACACAAGAAGATGTTGTCTTTTTAATGAAACTTTTTAATTATTTATAAAATAATTCTTTATGTGATTAAAAATAAATAATATTATTATAAAATTAATATATTTATTATAAAAATGCATATTTTATTATATAATATTTTTTATAGTTATTTTATATTCATATATAATTACAATGTAATACCAAAAGAATGTTTAGTGGAAATATTAATTTTGGATAAAAAACATTTATGAAAAATATAAAATTCATAAAAGTCTATTTTGATATAAATAATTTAAAAATGAAAGTATTGTATTATTTATTTTTAATTCAATATTTTTTAAATTCATTTTTTATACAGAGCCATAATTTATAATTAAATTCTTTTTTGTGAAATGAAATTTACCAAAAATAATTTATATTACATTTTTTATAATAATCTACGATTGTTTTTGTTCTAACAAATAATTATCATCAAATATCATTTCTCACTTATCATATGTTTCTTGACATTTAATTTTGTTCTAGTTAAATGATTTTTTTTATTTTAAAAACAATTTTCATGTAATAAAATATATTTTTATTAATATTGAGTGATGAATTTGAATTTCATTCATATTAATATTGTCTTTAATTATATATATATATATACTTCATAAATAGTATACACTAATTCATTAGTTCTATTAAAATGGATATATTTTTTTAGGCGATTAAATATCATGGTTTTGTTTTAGGTCAGTATTCCATTTTGATATATCTATTGGAAACATTATGTTAAATAAATTCAATAAAAATATAGGGTAATTATATTAGCCCCAATATATAAATTTAGTCATCGGAATATGATTTATTGTAATTTCTATATGGTATTATTAATAAACCCTGGACGTCTATATTATCATTAGTTTATTGAGGATTTCAAGTAAAATTTATCTATATGATAAATTATTATATTATATTCATAATGAGTTATAATCCATCCCTAATATATCATAGAACTATACTAGTGGTCATAGTACATGATTATTATGGAATGAAATTTTAGAATCCTTATAATATTAACATTACCATGTTTTTATAGTTTATTTAATTATTCAGGCTAATATTTAATACTAAATTATTTATTTATAAAAGTATAAAATGATATTTTAATTATATGAAAATGAGTTTTAGATCATTATGATTCACATCATGAAATTAAAATACACATCATGAGATGTTCAAGACAACATTTCATTTATTAAAGTGTAGTTTGGTGGTAATGGTTTCCATAAAGGGAGAAAAACATGATGATTCATTACGACACAATAGTAATTCTCTCAATATCCAATTAATCATACCAACATACATGATATTATAATAGGCCATGGAAAAATATAAATTTCGAACGTGAATTTCTATTGTGAGACAACATATTCCATCCCATGAATCAAGATGATAGGATCCAGAATATATGAATATATTACACATCAACCACACACTAGGTATAAATTTTTGTATTACCCAGTTATTTTTTTTCTAAATTTAATGAATTATTTAACATAATTTATGCTACATCGTGGTCTATCTATTCCAAAAGATAAATTTCTTGGGTTATCCTCTACAAAATTTCATAGACCAAAAAAGCCATGATTATGTGGTGTCTCATCCAAAAAAGTCATCCACATTACAACATCGAAGTCTTCTTATAATTTCTTATGCTTTCATTAAACCCCTAATGAATAAAATGAGGATTTAAATTTATCTTTTTTTAGTAAGGGTAAACAAATTCGGAATTTTTGGGTTATTTTTTTATTATTCCTGTATTTATTATTGAGAACCTATTTAATTCTTCTAATATTTGTCTCATTACATAGAAATTGATAAAATTAATAGAAAAGAATTATATAAATGTATCAATTTATCAGCCTAGTTTATTCATGGAAGACTTTCAATTTATAATGATCATTTCAAATTAAGTTATATTGAAATTAATTCTCTTTAAAAATAAAGTAATATTTCTAAAATACGAATTATTTATGTTTAGGATTGAATAATAAGATGATAGATATTTAACCATATTTATAATCATGATTAATATAGAAAATAAATTAATTTCTAAAAGAACAAAAATTTACAAAAACATTAATGTTTACACATATTATAATAAAAAGTAATTTTATTCTCTTATCATGGTTATAACCAATGACTTCCAATCAATCATTTAAAATTTCAAAACATATTCATTCAGCACATGATTTCATCCTTTACATCACTGCTTCATACACCATGATATATTTGTAGAAATAATTTAATTTTTAATTAATACATGTTACCATCCAAAATGAATTAATGATACAATTTTTGTGATAATTTTTTTTCAATTTATTAGGAAGATTGAAATAAAATTATCTTAATATTTTACATTATTATAATAATTTATATCCCCATTTTACATTTAATTTCATCATACAATAATTATATATTTTAATATATTTTATTTCCAATCCATTTGATTAAAATTTAATGAAAACCATAAATATTATTCCAAGAATGAAATATGCATGGGGAAGAAATTTAATTGTATAAAAATTAACAACATAGAAAAAAATATTTTTTCAATGCATGAATGAGGGATATGACTCATAAATGGTTATAGATTGATGGAAAACTTCTATCATTGGACATAATCTGATAATCACCATCCAACCAATCCGATCCAAATAAGTAAAAAATATATTTTCCATAATCCATATCATTTATAACATAGTCAATCATCAAAAAAACTATAAAAAATATAAATATGAATTAAAGAATATATCAATAACTCTACAATACATTTTAATTTCAAAATAATAATCATTTTGTGTGGAACAAAATTTTATTTTATTAATTTATATGAAAGAGTGTCATAAGTAATTAATATAATGTTTTACATCATATTCTATCACTAAATGTAACGATATTTATCGAAATGATCTCACTATATTATTCCCCTCATAAAAATAATTTCATACTTTGTGAATAATTTATATTTTATTCTAGCATAATATTTATCATTCAAAATCTCATTCGAGAACATAAAATGCCAAATCATTAAATTCCATTATTATGGTATCAGATATGATCATTAATTCAAACATTATATAAATATTGGTTATATGGATACACGTTTTCAGTCGATGATAATATAAGTGGGTGAGTAATGATGAAATAATCATAGGATAGTTAAATCTTATTAAATGTGATCAAATGTAATAGCATCTAGTGGAATGATAAAAGAATAAAAATAATTGTCAACCACATGGTATAATAATAATGAATGGATTGTAGCGTTGATGGGATATCTTATGAAAATAATGGAAATAATTATTGATGAAAAATGACACGATGATATTGGAAAATATGAATTTAAATTTTCCAATTCTATATCTGGAAGTTAATTTCAAGGTCGGATAACCCAATAACAATAATGTCCGAGAATTTTATTAAGCTGGATTTGATTTGAACATGCTTAGTATGGACCATTATTATATAAAAAAATTGAAACACTAGATGAATGATTTACCTTGTTAATATTGACCTCTAGGAATTCTATAATGCAGTTGAATGCTAAATCTAGAGAAAATATGGTTTCACATTATAATGAATAGTTTAAATTTTGTTTGAAATTTTATAAAAATATTGACAAAGACCACATAGAGTTTTTCCTAGCCGACTATAGGTCAACCCCCAATGTGATTTGAAATACATTTCCCAAATAAGTGTAGGGAAATTGACATAATTAACTGAACTAAGATATTTATATGATAATTAATTCAAAAAAATCAAGAAAAGAAATATTTTACAATGAATTTTTAAAAGAAGAAAAATAAATTTTTATGTGGATAATATCATTTGAGAGAGGCTAAATAAGTTAAAATAAATCAAAAATAGTAAAACACATTTAAAATCATTATATTAGTATCAATTTTATAAATTACTATTCCATTATTATAGCATATGATATAATTGTGAATGATCAAGTTATCAACATATGAATACTAACATAAATTATAATTATACAACCCACAAGGAAGTGATTACATTAATACGAGATTACATACCGAAAAAAATAATAAATATAGTAGTTTTTAAATTACTAAAAATATTGTGGAAAAATGTTTTATAGAAATAAACATTTCATCCATATTTATGGGTCAAAATCATTTCTAAAAACAAGTTAATTACATTCGGTTTAGAAAATATCAAGTAAAAAAGTTTCATTATCTAGCATGAAAGAATGATGATGAAAAACCAATCAGGGGTCACTAATGATATAATAGCCAATGTTGAAAAATTTTAATTCCTCAGGTACTTCATAGGGATTTATATAGAGTAAACGATAAACCCTATTATATTTTTAAGTCCCTTCCAAGCCACCAGATGTGATTTTATTAATTTATATTATAGGGATCATAGCTTAAGAGTTGGATTTTTGTAAAGGAGTATTAGGATTCACTGTACAAGGAATAATTTTGTTGCGATAGATGTTTACATGGATGATGGAAAATACCTGATGTTGTATATATTACTATATTTGATGAAATACACTAGTTTTCTATTATTCGAAAAAACGGAGATGATGGAATTGTGGCATTGAATCGAACAAATATTATGGATATATTCACCAAAATAAGAGGAGTATCCAATCCTATAAATACTGAAAAATGTTAATAGATATGAAATAAAGGTAACATATACTTTAGTATTAATGGATTAAATTTCTCAATTTTTTTAGGGCATAGTATGTAGATCATTTGATTACAATAAGAAGATTGAAATTAATTTTTATGGATATACATTGAACTTCATATGTGTATAGTTCATATACATATCACATATCCTGCAAGAGGTTGCATCTAAAAAATGACAACGCAATATAACTACAGAAACAAAAATTCATGACAACACCATTAGAAACATGGTATAATAATATTTATCTATTTTTATGAAAAAATTGGAGAAAATGATATATAACAAACATAATCTTCTAAATAAAAAGGTATAAATAACATTAGATCACCATAGATATAAGATCAGAATCTAAGGATCAATCCCAATCAATGAAAATATTAAAAAACTGAATGAATGGATGTTGGATCTCTAAGAATCAAGAAGGTAGGGTATATTTTTAGAGAACACGGAGTAGATTCCCCCTTTAATGAAACAATTTATACGATATTTATGTAGAATTTAATTCTAAACACATTGTGTAATCATCGAGTCTTTGATAATTTTAAAACCTATTTTTTCCTCATTTATTTTAATTCGGAATATATAATATTCATGATCTAAAAAAAACATATCCTTAACAATCTACGAACTACACATAAATGATGTGAAAACCACTTACATATCATGTATTGTCCCATCATCCATATTCTTACAACTGATACAATACTGACTCACCCATATCCTCATTCAAGAATCATGATCATTGGAATCACATAAATCTTCAAACTACACAAATTCATTACCTCAAATTAATTAAATGGTGTTGTAATTTTGATTTAATTTTTTCCCTATAATGCTAATTCCATGAAAATAAATATTTGGATTACTAATATAATACCATTTCTATATTCTCAATTATTTATTTCACATGTTAATGTCACATGAAAAGTAATATCTAATGATATTATTAAATTTTAATTTAGTATCATTAATTAATATCCACCAATATAATTTCAAAGTAATATAAAAATGATATACATTACACTAAATTAGGGACAAAAATTATTATATTTGATAATTATCAGTGATATTTGAAATATGATTTATGTTTTTAAATATTGAATGATTTTATGAGTACCTGTTTCTCTATATTTAACACATATTGATATTTATAAGGGGAAATCATAATTTATCATTTATTATTAAGTTATGTGTCTAATCATGCTGAATTTTTTAAAGAAAAATAAGAAGAATTTTTTAATCTAGTATAGTGATATTAATAGAGGATTACTATTTATCGGGAATAATAAAATAATTACAATTTTAATGAACCTGATCGATAATCATGAATTAGTTTTAGTGTCTGGAGTATAATTAAATACACCGTTTTTATGGTGTCTAATTATATTAATCGTATTAATTTTAAAAACATATAGTTCAAGGATTTTTGTGTTAAATGTCACAATAAAAAATATAGGTATATATCATGATGGAGATACCCTAATAAAGGTTTCCAATTAATTCCAATCATTTATATAAAATAAAACATTATTAGTTTTGTTACACTGATAGATGATATGTGATAATTCCATATATTTTCCATATCATTGTGAACTAATTATTAATATTATATAAATATGTAAAAATATAATTCGAATTATGTGTATATGATTCATGAACCAACTAATATTTAAATCACTCTAAGAACATTAACATGGTATGTTATATTCATTGGATAAAAATAAGGGGATAAAATAGTATTTTAATGGATTAAAAGGAAAAAACTACCAATATTATATCATCCTAAATCAGCCCAATGGTGAGACACTTGTGGACCACTGGACTTTTGAACTCCACTATGAAAATGTTGTTGCTATTTTCCATCCCAAATGTAATCTATTATACACCCAATGATAGAATTGTGGCTACACCAAATCTTAGTAGCAACCACTCATCCCTACAGATGTCCATTGTACTTCCCCAAAATAGGATATTTCCCATGAATCCATACATGGATATATCCAGAGCAATAGAGTAGATAGTAAAGTCATATGGATTGGATGATGTTTATCGGTAACCTCCATTAATTCCAAGACACCATGAAATGAAACAAAACCACATTAATGTCACCACAATCCCAAAATAGAATATTATAAAACCCATAAGTGATATATACGTGTACCATTATATGATAGTGTTTACATTATATTTATTGTTTTTTATTCCAAAAATATTTTATTAAAATTACAAGTAGATGTTAAAAGAAAATTTATTCCTAATTTCATAAAACCAACTGTTAAATTTTTTATTATGTTATCATTGAAAAATGTTTCATTATAGCCTAATCTATAATTTCATAATTTAGATACCCATTCCCTAGAATCCTAAAGCTGGTGTTGGATACCATTACAATGGAATAAGATACAAGTAATTACATCCTAAATAATTGAATAAATTAGTAATCATAGTAAACTAGATACATACATGAGTCATAAATAACGACTAATTACAAAGATTGCAACATTATTTTTTCATGAATTGTATTATTCCAACAAGGATATCATTTCCTATCAAACACATTATTCATCATGGATGTAATGAAAAGGATTCCAAATAAGGACGTGCACAAGTTCCCAAAAAGTGTTCTATATAGAATAAGATATGATGAATCATTAAGAATAATTAATATGGACAGTTAAATAACTTCAAAAAAACCCATATATATAACTTGGATATAATGAAATTACAATGAATAATAAATATAAGAATTTAAATAACTGATCCAAAAAAATTTTGATCTATAAATGAAAATGAAATTAATTGACTGATAATTTAATAATGAATATAGCATGGATAATAAAAATTTAAATAATGGATGAAAGAGATTCTTAGTTGTTAGATATCATTTTCTCTTGAACATGAATCCACTACCATCAAGACCATTCACAATATGGCATAAAATATACTATGGTAAATAAATTTTATAAGAAAGTTAAAATACATTGTTATAAACATGCATGATTGTTTTCAATCAAATTTCATATATTAATAAAACTGATGCATCGAGGGGCTTAAAATAGCCAGACCTCATACCATATCACACCATTATAATGAATTCCTCATATAACGAGTTATCAATTTAATTAATAATTAGTTTCATATATCAAATATCTATATTTAGTAATGGATATAGATTTATCAATACGTTACTAGTTAATCAAATAACATTTAGATAAAAAATTATATTAAAATGGTATGCAATTTATGTCATAATTAATTCTATTACAAAATAATATGTATATCGAAGAGAATTTTAATGTACTATTAATGAATAGTGAAATAAATAAATTGATATAAGATATATATTACATTCACAAAATATTTTGAGATTTTACAATAAGTCCTATCATTTTGTGATTTTCATTTCATATCTATTGGATATAATAATTAAAATTGAAACAAAAATACATTGTGTATTTTATTGGATATCTATTAATGTATGTTTTTACTCATATTTTAGTTTAAGTACTTTATTTTTTGTTGAATAAGTGTTTCCCAAGTTAATGTGATGACATAGGGTGTATATTGAGGGTTCAAATTATGAAAGCGGAAGAAAAGGGTGTTTTTAGTCATGTTTCACGATTTTCACTCAGTTCGTGGAAACAATGTAGAAATCCAAAAAATATCGTGTGAGGGGGGGCCATTTTGGATAGTATAATCCTCATGGTTTGAGCATGGTTTAGAAAATGTCTTGTTAAACTGTGAGGCCATGAAACTTTTAAAAAATTAGAAAAATTCAATTACCTGGTTTTTATATTTTACTAGGGATTTTCCTCCTCATACACTCTTGAAACCGTTCAAATGAAGTAAAGATCCCAAGAGCTCCCAATAGTGATTCTCATTTTATATTAGGCTATTTATAGTGTCTTCAGTTGTGAAACGAAGACTTGGGTACAGCTAAATCCCTCCTTATTTCTCTTTCATTCTTAGGGTTGGTATCATTCTCATCTCTACATTAAAAGCTCTATAAGCATTCCATTCTGTATAAATATAGGATGAGACATGAAAGGTGTGTTAAATTTAGATACAAGGCATCAATTAGGGGTTCTTTCACCATCAGATTCAAGGTTTTTGGTCTACATGTTATATAATTTTTTTGTTGTGTCGATTTGTTAATGTAGGGTCTTAATTAATGTCCTATTTTTTGAGTTCTTGGTTCTTTTGGAATGACGTAATGTATTGGTTGTGAAAAATTTTAATTGAATCCCTCTTGATCCCCATGGGATGCAATGAGAATGACTAGACCAAAATAGGGCCACCCATGGGGTGTGATGGCCCATATGATGGGGCTAACGAGAATATATGGTGTGAAATTGACTCATTATGATTTAGAGTCATAGAGAGTGGGATAGTTGTACTAGGTAATGCTTATGATGGATGGTGACACTATTTTTCATGAGTGAAAATATCTAAGGGATTATTGATTGACATTTAAATTAGGTAAATGAGGTTAATGGGAATATTATAAGGAATAATGTTTACACATGGATATGCTTAATGAGATTGGAATGGGAAAAATAAATTGGGGATAAATAGGTTAGTAATATAAATTATTAATGTGTTAATGGATTAATGAATAATGATGATTCACCATTTGTTAATATTTTTGTGATGTTTCAACTAATATTGGATTCTTATGATATGGTTAATTGTGGTGAATTATAAATAAGCATGTGCATATGGCTTGGTAGAGTGGCATATGGAAATGAGTTTCTACACCCATGTTTCAAGTTGGAACAAGGTACTAGCTCCACCCCTAAATGCATGAGTTAGGGTTGGGACATAGTTCTATTCTCTGAATTGTTGCATTCCATCTGGACTGAGGCTTAGAGGTGATGATTATGAGGATGTTATAATATGATTCCAAGTGACAAAGGATTTGATTTTCATTCCCATGTTCTTGATAACATTGAACATACCTAATACTTTGAACATATTAATATGGTATACTAAATCATGAAATGTCTAATAGTGAATATGAGTTCAATGGTAGTACAATTTAAAGGAGCATAAAATAGAATGTCCTATTGAACTTTTTACCTTAACTTTCATTATTAATCACTGCCATGAACTATCTAATTTTTCTGGATATTTATTAGACACCGTTGGTTGTTTCCTACTAAATCATAATCACACACTTCTGGGTCATCCATTTGGTACCCAAACAAATTTCATGCATGTAGGCCAGGATAAGGGATTGAGACCAATGTTAGGGAGTTGAGTAGGACATGAAACCTGTATGGGTGAGGTTATAGTCTTAGAGTCCGGACCATTTTGGGGATCCTTTGTTTTGTCATTTTTTTTTGGGTACTCTTTACTCAACACAAAAACATGGCATGACATATTTACAATTGTATATGGGTGTACTCAGTTTGAGAATTTGTAATTTATGCATAGTATTGATTATTCTATTTTAATTATATTATTAAAACTATTTTATGTTGTATCGTAGTCTGTATTGAGGATAATTCTATCATGATCGGATGGGTACATGGTTGTGAATTATTCTATCATAACATGCACCTATGTAGGTAAGTGACATGCATCATGTTTGGAACTGTCACAAACCAACCTAGGTTGACCTTGAACTGGTCAACCGATTCGGTCCACGACATATAACAAATGGAGTTCCCAATCACCAAAGGCAATAAACCTGTTTCTGGTATCCAAATTAAACCATTTGTAATGATTTGTCACATGAAAAATATAATCAATTAAACAAAACTAATGATAAAAATAAAAAATAGCAGTGGAATGAAAATAAAACTGAACATACATTCTTGTGAACTTTTATGTCAACACATAACTCAAGCTCAAACATTCTCCCACCCTATGAAACTGAACAAGGAACCTAAAAAATAACTACACCTATAAATAAATAATATGATTGGTGTGAGAACCAAGATTCACATTTTGGATGCCAAATATAACCACAAAATCCATGTATTCCTTTTCCAAAAGCATTCCAATTACAAAAGATTGAAATAAAAAGATAATTTTTTTTATATTATAAAATAATTATCATTCTTTATCCATTTGAAAATCCAAAACATTCTATTTTACATATTTAAATCCATTGGTCCTTTAATATAAAAAACTAATGTCGAAAGAACAAGAATGTGCTACAAGGGAAGAAGTTGACACATAACAAGTTGGAACAAACTAGTAAAACATAAAAGTACCAAATAATGACTTTAATTAAGTATCTGTGGGTGATCCTAAAGATACATATAAGTCCCCTGGACATACTTGGTTCGAAACAACCTGCTAATGTTTGGTGAAAATCCTAAGTCTATAACCAAACTAACCACTCTCATAGCAATAGGAACCAGTGACACTCCCCATATTTCCTATACACTTACATGTGAGTACCAACCAATCTAATCAGGGCATATATGAAACCATCACTCATTAAAAAATAATAATCCCATGAACCCATGGTTTTATAATAATATTATGTAGGTAGGTAGGCCCTCGCACGCACGACTCATCTAAGAATGCTTTTCTTCCCCAAACATGGATGCTTTTTATACATGCGCCCATAAAGGGTTACAGTAGATAGATGCTCCTCATATAAATGATAAATCATTCAAAGAAAACATTGTGAAAAATGGGTCATCACATAATTTTCATAATAAATCCATTTTCTAATAGAACCAATTAAAACTCTAACTATGCATAAACACAACATCCCAACACAACCGATTCAAAAAGTTTTCAAAAAATTCATCCATGTGTTAAGAGACCCAAACGGGCCTATATGTCCAATTTCTCCAATGAATTATTTTTTTATAACCATTCAATCATTTAAATAAAAACACATAAAATGACTAAATGACCTATCGAGCTTATCATTTTCCAAAACAGACACTACGAGCCAAATGGGCACACCCTTTGTGATATCATTTCAACCCTCTCATAAAATCCACACAAATGAACAAATCTTATTTTGAATGAAAACCCTATTTAGACGACCATTGTTTTAAGAAAATACTATTTTAAATTTCATTTTCCTTTGAAGGCACATCCATGTCTACACATAGTGCACCCATGGATGTGTCACCATCCAATGACAGACCTATAGTTCATGAAAATAACCAACATTATTTCCACAAAACTGTCACATTATTTGAAACTAAAACCAACAACTTACTTTATTTGAAATAAAATTACTACCTCATTAAAAACCAATGGTCCCCCTTTTTAACACCTTAACACAATAAAAAAGTTACAATAATAAGAAAATTATACACCAAACAAAATTTTGTAATAACCAATACCAACATGCAACAAAATAGAATCTAAAAATTTAATAAAAACCATGAAATCACCATTGAATAACTATAGTATTTTATCAAATACGCTATGTACACATGATAAAATATCCCCCACTTTATATGTATAATAGAATCATTTTGGAAACATTTAAAAATTTAATACACACCAAAGCAGATCACTTTGATGTAAACTAAAAATGAAAATCAATTAAAATATAATAATTTTTAGAATACAGGTTTTAAAGGAATGAATCATAAAGGAAAAATATTGATTTCATACCTCAATCATGTGTTTATGCTACACACTTATATGGAGAGAAGAATAATCCTTATTGGGAAACCACGCTTGCTAAGTAGGAATAAAAAAACATGAATCACATCTTGTGATGGTATTACGATTAGAAAAATTAAATAAAAACCAATAATTATAAGAATGGAAAATAAATAAATAAATAAATAAATAATTATACCTGATAAGGAAGGAATAGGGTTGTCCATGCGCATGAGGGTTCAGATGCACTTCTGGCCGGAACAAGGAGAGATGGGAGGGTTGGATGCGCCACTGGCTGTGGAAAAGTTACCAGATGATGGGAGCCTAATGCGGAGTGGCCGACATGTACGTGGTTGGTAAGAAGGTTGATGGTGTGGGGGAGGTCCGCCGAGGGGTGTGCTGATGAGAGGAAAACTGGCTGTTGATGCACCGATGAGAGGGAGGTCGGATACGGGTAGGACGTCAGAGAAGCGAGGTGTTGGCGTAGTGAGGTTGGACCACCGATGAGGGGGAGGCGGGCCTAAGAGGGGTCTGGTCGGAAGTCAGAGCAATGGTCCGTGGCTGGCCAGAGGGTGGGGCGGCTGTCTGATGGGGGCCGACATCCAGAGTGGTGGTCTTTGGGTGACCAGAGCGCGAGCAGGAAGTCTGGGCAGCAATGTGGAGGATGGGGCACGAGGAGGATTGGAAGATGGTAGAGCTAGTGCAACCACATGAGGGAAAAAGGTATGGGGGGGCACACAAAGCACGTACTGGGAAGAGGTGGGGGAAAGTGTTGTTCTATGGTTTCTTAATTTTTTTTATTTTATAATAATAAAAATATTAAAATTAATAATAAAATTATTAAAATAACAAAATACTATTATTAATATTAAAAAAGATTTTTGTAAATATTAATGCATTTAATTATCTATTTCTGAAAACTGGGTAATAGAAATCTCGTCGCATACCTTAAAAAACTCGCATGCAAATTGCGCACCACAACATATTCCACTTGGGCACCCACACAAGCACCTGGGGAGAATGTGCAGTTACCGCTAACCTTGTGGTTCCCATGAATGGGTGTTAAACATACAAAAATCATTAAATTTTTTATATTTAAAACCCGGGTGCATCTCAATCCATGACATGAGAACACATAGCCCTAAAATAATAAAAATAAAAATAAATTGAAACATCATGGTGTTAATATGCTTTACACCAAAGACACTTTATGGCCCTAGAAAGACACCAAGCCCAAGGTTATCTGAAACATGAGTCCATGCTCAATAAAAACCAAACGAAACCACAATACAAGAGAGTGGGATAATAGGAGGGGGTTCTCCCAACCACCAAAATTCAACTAGCACGGGAACATAACACCCAATCACACCACCCCAGAAGGGGGTGGGGGTGATGTGGGAACTCCCAACCGTACCAATTTAACTTTTATAGCATGAGATAAAAACATACTCACTGAATCTTGAAACAATATACCAAGACCAAAAAGCCCCAATACCAGAGAAAAACCTGCAAGAAAAACATAACCCTGACAGTGAATCCAAGAATAATAGAAAACTTCAATTCCTCTATAGAAACCGACATCTCCAGATGAACAAAGAAAAACATAGATCAACCAATACAGGGGAAAAACACTTTTATGAAAAACGCATGATTCAGAAAACCACATTCACACAACCAAGTCTGATTGGATTAAAACTGGATGAGTCCACCATACCATCAGGAACAAAAAATTAACTTACAAAAACACCAAAACATTAACAACAGAAAACAAGGATGAATATACATTAAATGTTCCACTACCAATACGGAACCCAAAACTCAAACTGAGGCTTCACAGCCTCAAAAATTCATATCTATGTGTGAGAATCACCTCAAGACATGTGGCTAGGGATATGATGGATGAAGCATCTCCTTACAAATTGGAAGACGCTAGAATTTTCACTGGTCATAACTTCTTATTTAGGCGATGCTTCCTGTAGAACGTCTATAGATGACCTAGACACCAGCAATGATGACACGTCTTTGGAGGGATGTGAAATGACGTCTTCATGTGCCCGAACCAACCACACTGGTCGCACAACACTGAATTGTCCAAAAAACTGGAAGTCAGAACCACTGTAGATGACTCTAGAAAAACAGGTCCATCTGGCACACCATGCACTCCAGATAGGGAACTTCTTGATCAACTGGATACACTGTATTTCCAACAATCTACGCTCCAGAAACAAACTCATCTATGAACACATCATCCATTAGATTCTTGAAACAATTTTCTTTATAAAGGAGGACTTGCTCCATGATCTATGGATTAAGACCCCAAACCAAGAATGAAGTCATCATCAAATCCAATGACCCTACCACTAGAGAAAAGGAGACAATTTTTTTGAAATGGAAAACATATGCATTCACCATATGTTAGCCATGTTGAATGCACATTAGCTCTTCCCTTCTCTATGTCTACAACTCTTTAGGTAAAAAACATTGGACGAAGAAGAACATAATGAAATCTCACATCATCCCAACTTGCATTGATAGTGGGGTAAACAACTCCGATTCGTCTACAGGGGCACCATCAAATAAACCCAAAACTAAACACACTATGACATTATCGAAAGTTCCCAATACCCTGATGACACGTTGGACCTACTCAAGCCACTATTGTACCTCTAATGGACCTTGATCAACATGAAGAATATGCAATTTCCAAGAATGAACTAAAACTGTGTATGACTTATTGGAATCCTTGGGGACCTTTCTAGGTTGCATTTTATGAACAACTTATAAAAAAAATCCAAAACCAATATCAAGTCAAAGAAATATCACTGAAAGAATGTTCATCCAAAAACATCCATCTCAAAAACCAAAAAAATACAAACACAACCCAAAATACCACTTTTAAAATCCCCTTTTAATTTTATATTTCAAAACCTCCATCTTTAAAGGACACATTCAAAAACCAATTAAATTTTAAAAATTATTTCCACTTTTTAAAATAAAATTTAAAATACATCAGCATGACTTTAATTAAAAGTAAACAACCTAGTAATCCCATGAACAATTGCACATATTTTTAACCTCGTTCATTCATTCACACTAACAAGGAAATCCCATGTATTGCCTCACATGTAAAAATTTTCGTAGAGAGTACCCGAGGTTTCACCCAAAACATTTCTCTACCACTTTAATGAAAACACCATATTTTTAGAAAAAAAATATAGTTTTAAAACTCATTTCACGGATATATAATCATTTAAAAGAAATAATTCTCATATCAAAACCCAGTTTTTATTTTCAAAAGTGCACTCATGCTATACTGAACCAAGATGACACTCAAATTTAGTCATACTACAAGATTGAGGGACTAGTAGTTGAGTTTATCTTGGTGACATGGTAGTGGGTCATGCCACAAGTAATACAAAACAACTTGTAAGAACATAAAAGATGTATTCAGACTCCACATGGTTCACTAATCCTTTTGAAATCACAATATATCATGGGATTTTTCCAATTTTCATCCCTCAATCCAAAACAAATTAGAAGACTCAAAACCTTAGACTACCACTTGCGACTCGAGGTACGAAACATGTGAGGGTTCATGAGGAACTTTATGTCCCTACCTATTGAGTCCCAATAGTCTTGATCTCTATCAACCAAACACCCCAAATAAATAGGGACCTCTCTGATATCATATTTTCAGAAACCAACCCAGATCGACCCTGAAACTGTCACCTGAACCAGTCTAAAACATGTCCCAAAGGGTATTCCTGATCCCCCCGGGCTAGCATCCACTATCAGGCATCAATATTAAATCATTTGGAATGATTTTACGAATGAAAAAAAATTAAACAGATAAAAAATGTGGAGATAAAAACATATTCTAGAAACATAAAGAAAATAAAAAAACACACCCCCATACTACCTTATTGGTCACCCCAACTCTAACTCAAACCTTCTCCAACAATGAGCAACTCAACTTGGAACCTGAACAAGAAATTCACCTACAACTGAAAGAATATGATAGAAATTTCCACCAAGATTCTCAGTAGGGATGCCAAATATAACCACAGAATCTATGTACTCCCTTTTATAAAATAGTCAAATAACACATGTTTGAAATAAAAATATTAAATTAATATTTTTCACTTTTTAAAATATGCTACATTATTTATCAATTTTAATATCAAAAACACACTATATAACTTTTTAAAATCAATTTTCTGTTTCATTTAAAAATCAAGGAAGATAAAACATGAATGTGATATAAGGGAAGTTGGTGAAAAAAAAATAAGATGGAACAAACTAGTAAAACATAATTTTAACAAACAAATAATATTAATTAAGTAACCATGGGTGATCCCAAACATCCCTAGAAGATCCTAGGACATACTTGATTTGGATCTACCTGACTGCATATGGAGAAACTCATATGTCTATATGAAACTAGCCTCCCTCACAACAATAGAAACTAGTAGCACTCCCCATCTGGCCAATACACCGACCAGTGGGTACCAACCCGTCTAATTATGGCTGATACGAAACCATAACTCAATCAACTATAAGTCACCATAGATCCCATGGTGGTTATAATAATAATGTATAGGATGGAAGGAATTCACATGCATGACTTATCTCACCGCACTAGCATGCCCCAGACACGGATGCTTCCAATACATTCACTCATAAAGGGTTACACTATACAAGAGTGTCTCATATACATGTTCAATCATTCACATTAAACAATGTGCCAAACGAATCATCACATCATGTTCAAATTGAAACCATTCTCTAAAAAAACATTTTAAACTCTAACCCGTCACACACAAAACTTTCCAACACAATCCATTCTAAATGTTAACATAATATACACCCATGTGTTAAAAGATACAAACAATCCTTCATGTCTAAAGTCTCGCATTCATTTTTTTGTAAAACCTTTAAATATTTTGAATAAAAACAGACAAAATGATGAAACAGCCTCTCGAGCCAAACATTTTTTCAAAATGGGAACTATAGTCCAAACAGACACATCCTTTGAGATATAATTTCAACCCTCTCATAAAATATACAAAAAAGACCAAATCATATTTAGAAACCAAAATCCATTTATAAGAAAAACGTTTTATGAAAATTGAATTTTAATTTTATTTTTCATTTGAAGGAAAATCCATGTTTGCACCTAGTGCACCCATGGATGTGTCAACATTCAATGAGACACCTATAGTTCATGAAAATAACCACCACTATTTCGGCAAAACTATCACATTTATTGAAACTAAAACCAACTGCATACTTTATTTAAAAAGAACACACTGTCACATTAAAAACCAAAGTGCCCCCCCTCTTTATTACACTATTACACAATTGACAATTTACACCAATTCCAAAATTATACACAAAACAAAATTTAAAAAATAACCAATACCAACATACACCATAATCAATGTTAAATATTTCATTAAAAACCCTTAATTATACAATGAAGAACTATATAATTTTTTAAAATACTCTATATACACATGATTAAAGATCCCCCTCTTTATATGCATAAGGGAATTGTTTTATCAACATCTAAAAATTTCATAAACACTAATGCATATCAATTTGATGTAAAATAAGACTGCGAATAAATTAAAATATAATAATTTATCAATGAAATTGATAAAAGAATGAATCAGAAGAGAGAAACTCAGATTCACATACCTAAAACATGTACGGACATGAAAAACATCTATAGAACGTATTAAAATCCCTACGGGGCAACCACACTTTCTAAATAGTGAAAAACACACACAAAACACAACCCGTAACAGAATTATAGTTAGGAAAATTAAATAAAACCATGTAATTAATGGAAAGGAAAATAAATAAATAAATAAATAAATAATTATACATGAGTAATAGGGAAGAAGTTTGTCCATGCGCACTAGGGTTTGAATTCACCTCTAAGAGAAACATGTTGAGCAGGGAGGGTCAGACAATCCGTTGTCCATGGAAAATAGGTTAGAGGATGAGAGGACAATGTAGAGGTGGTCAGTACATAGGTGGCCCATATGAAGGTGGCCTACATGAGGGAGGTTTGCAGTGGGGTGAAATGGAAGGAGGAAAACTAGTTGCAGATGTGCAGACAAGAGGGTGGTCGGTCGCGGGTAGGACGCCAGAGCGGCGGGGTGCTGGAAAAGTGACGTCAGAGCTCTAGCGAGTAGGTGGCTGGCCTGAGAAGGGTCAGGCCAGATGATAAAGCGGAGGGTAGGAGGAGGTCGGAGGTTGAACCGGTGGTCTGCAGGTGGCTGGAGGCCGGAGCAGCGATGTGAAGGTGGCCGGAGGCCAGAGCTACGGTTCGCGTGTGGTTGGAGTGCGGGCAGAAGTCTAGGGCGGTGGAGCGGATGTCGGGGCACAAGAATTAGGTCAGGACAGTGGAAGAGATGGTGGGCCCAAATAAGGGGATAAGGCATGAGGGGAGGGGGGTTCTGTGTAGTGTGAATGAGGAAGGGGGTGTGACTTTGGTTGATCTTGGATTTCATTTGTTTTTTTTATTTTATAATAATATTATTATTATTAATATTATAATGTGGAAAATAACAACATAATATTATTATTATTAACAAAAATTATTTTTAATGCTTAATCCATTTAATTATCTAATTCTGAAAACTAGATAATCAGGTGCTAATATCACGACTTAATAAAACGTGCATGAAAATTTCACTCCTCAACACAGTCCACATGAGCTCCTGCACAAACACCAATGGTGACCGCGCTATTACCAAAACCATGTAGTTCCCCTTCAAGGGTCTTAAACCACAAAAAACAGTCATCATCAAAAATTTTAAAATAGGACCCAACCCAATATTTGATGTGATAATAGAGATCACAAAAATAAAATAAATAAATAAATTAAAATGTCAGGGTGTGACAGGAACACACACGAGATGGGTGTGTGGGATACGAATGTTAATATGTCTTTTTACTCTTAAAATTAATGAAAATTGTGTCTAATGAGATGGTATGAATGGGTATCAAAGGGTAGTGAAAATGTCAAATAAGCAATTAGAAAATGGTGCTGAATAATGAAATAAAAGTGAATAAATCTATCATAAGTGTAAATTGGGATATTGACATTGCTTTGAATTGGTGTAAAATATAAGGCTTGTATCCATGTAAATCAGATAATTGTGTTATCCATGGCTTAAGATATATGGCTAGGTTTATTGATCCAGCTCTGAGTGGGCTCATTTGGGTAGTGTATATGAACTGGTTTGGTTATGGAAGGTTATGAGCCTACCAATATGTATTTTCCATTCATAAAAGTGTTATAGTTTCATTCTAAAGCTCATGTTTTCTATTGGATAGATTTTACAACTCAAAGATGTATGTCGGTTGGGAGACATATGGACGTTTTCGAAAACACTACACTAGTAGTGGAGAAGAAGAATATAGTGATACAAGAAAATTGGGAATAGATTTTTAATGATAACTTCACTCATTTTATAGAAAATATAGAATGATACCTAGGGTTGTTTGCACCAGGTATGTTTGAGATGACCAAGGAGTTTTAGCTACAAGAACCTTTGACCTTTACTAATGACGGTGGAGTTGAAGTAGTAGAGTTCTTGATGGGGTCCATCCAAGCTGTTATTGACCTTCTAGAGACAACATAAGTTAGTTATGTTGGTTATAAATATGTTATGGGGTCAACAAATAATTGGTTAGAATTTATTATCCAAACGGAGCAGGCTACATGATTGATGTGGAAGGATTTTTAAGAGATGTTCCTTGATCAGTTCAACCCAAAACCCTTGATATAGGAGGAGGATATTGATTTTATGAGGTTATCTCTAGTGAAAATGTCGGTATTGGACTATGCTTATCTTTTCACAAATATGAGATGCTTCGTTTTGAAGACGAATAACTATGAGGCAGCCATGAGAAATGCATCTAAAATGGACTGAGACACCAGATCAAGTATTAAGTGAATATTTGTCGCTTGAAAAGGTTTTCTAGAGAGTTGAATCAAGAAATTATCTCTGATGGAAACATGAAGGGTGATTTAGGTAGTTAACTCATGGCGCCAGTTGGGCGGCAAGAGGTGTGGATTCTAATAGTAGGAAGCAGCATTTTGTAAATATTCAATAGGGTGGAAGCTTGAAGAGTTGTATGAAGATGGGGACATCATCATAGGGTAGCGATCAGGTCATCTGTTAACAGTTTAGAAGGTCACGACACAAGTGTGACCAGTATCCCCACCCAACGGTTGAGTGTTGTGCGTGCTGCTGGAAATACCATATACCGAGGTTCTGTTGGAACCTGTAACAATCAGTGAATGATGGATTTTAGAAAAAAATTATAATTGTGGGTAGCAGTGGTTACCCCGTATCATGTATGCATTTGGAGACCCACTGGTCACACTAGTAGGGGCAGTGGATGTGGAACACTGGGGAGAGATAATCCTTACAAATAGAGATGTGCAGTGCAAGGTACTCAGGATCGATCCTAGGAAAAAAGGGGAAGGTCATATCCACATAGTTCAGGCTACACCTGAAGGTGGTGAGGCATTAATGTATGCTATTTTAGGTATGAATAATATAACATCCATTCTAGCTAGAGCATTATTTGATACTGATACTACACATTCCTTTATTTATGATCAGTTGGTAGTTGTGTTGGGTTTAACTGTGGAGACTACATGTTGGGTAATGTCACAAGATACTCCTCTAGGGCTACGAATCGAGGACATCATGTAGGGTAAGTGTAGTTCTCTAGAGGTTAGTGGATATCATTTTCTTATTGGATTTGTTTTTCCTAAAATAGTTTTGTTCTGACCTTATATAGTAAATGGATTGGTTGGCATTATATCAAGCTTATATTAACTTTTAATGGCATCAGGTAACATTCAATCTCTCAATGTGAGTACATATGTCTTTCTTGTTGAGTGGGATACTCGAGTGGGGGTGTGTAGGTCCACTATGCCAACAATGGGGATAACTCATAGCCCATGTGACACGCCTTATTTTAGATGATGGGGATAAAGGAAAACCAGTATTACCTTTTTTTTTGGACCAATTTCAGGATGTGTTCCCCATGGAATTTTCATGGTTACAACCCAAGAGAGATGTTGAATTTACAATCAAATATTTTCCAAGAGCATAGCCATTTTCCATTCCAGCCTAACATATGACACTAGCCGAGATCTTGGAAATGGAAGGTTATGTTAGATTAATTGAAGCGCAATTGGTTTATACATCCTATCACATTACCACGTGGATATCTTGTGATGTTTTCTAAGAAGGATGATATATCATTGAATCTATGTGTCGATTTTATGATGTTGAACATTATGATGCCTAAGATCCGACACCCACTTCCCAGAATCAATGACCTTTTTTATTAGATCATAAGTGACTCATTGTTTTCCACGATCGATTTGAGATCATGATACCATCAGTTGTAGGTGATAACTTATCACATACCTGAGACATACTTCCAAATCATGTACATGCTATATGAATTTTTGGTGATTCCATTTGGATTGATTAACACACTTGTTGGGTTCATGGCCAAGATGAACGAGATATTCAACCCATATAAGGATCATTTTGTTGTTGTCTTCATTGAAGACATCATGGGGTATTTTTGAACTCATGAAGATCATAGAAAACATCTTGAAATCATATTTAGTACAATAAGAGGGAATGTAATTTATGAAAAGATATCAGAATGCCAGTTTTGAATCGATGAGGTGCAATTTCTGGGAAATATCATTTCTGAGATAGTTGAGATGATGAATCCATAAAAGGTGCAGGATGTTGAGTCTTGGGAGTATCCCAAGAACGTCTCTAATGTTCAGAGTTTATAGGGTTTGTATAGTTATTAATGAAGGTTTATTATAGATTTCTCTTATTTATAAGTGAATACCATAGTCCTAACCAAGAAGGTTGTTTTGATAGATTGATCGAAGAATTATGAGACTGATTTTCAAGAGATGATGATGTTGTCTATGACAACAACGATTCTAATCTGACCCAAACCAGGTAAGAAGTTCTCTATGTTATGTGATGGATATGGTGTTGGACTTGGTGCAGTGTAGATGTAGGATGATTGGGTTTTAGCATATGGGGAAAGGTATTTTACAACAAATGAATGGAATTATTCTACCCATGATGTTGAGCTATGTGATGAGGTCTATGCTTTAAAGTGTTAGTTGTACTATTTTTTGGGAGATCCTTTCTCATTGTTCACCAACCATAAAAGCCTGAGGTACATATTCTCTCAGTAGTATCTTAATCTTCATCAGTGATGGTGGGTTGAGTACATGAATTCCATTGATTTTGAGTTGGTGTACACGCTAGGGTAAGGGAATAGTGTCGACGATAATCTGAGCCCGATGACTTAAAATACGGTGGTTTTAGAATCCAGTTCAAAATAGAAGATGATTGCCTTGATTGATGAGAAGTATTTAGAGGTACAAGATTGGAATGGGTAGATGACCCTTGTGACTATATTAGTTGGATATACACTTTTTATTTGAGTTAAGGAGATTTATTTATAGGATCTATAGTGTTTGGATATGAATGAAAGTCTTAATGGTGGGTAGTCACTATTTTCTTGGACATTCTTTGGAAATAAACTTTCTTATGTTTCTGGTCATGTAGTGCTGCTGAAAAATGTATAGGAGGATTTAATGTAGGATTATCACATGAAAAAGTTTGATGAGAACTCGAGGAAGACTAAGTTGTCTTGGGATCATTATAGGATGTTTTGGTTGACTATAATAAAGAAATATGTTAAGAAAATTATGACACGACGCCTTACCTATCAACAGGTGAAGTATTAACCTTAGAGTCCATCTGGGTTGTCACTATCTATTAATTTTCTATAATGTATGTGGAATGATGACATGATGGAATTCATAGAGGGTCTTCCGAAGAAAACTTAGAGGAATGAAGCAATTTGGGTGGTGGTAGATTGATTGACCAACGTTTCTCATTTCTTGCCGATATTGAAAAACTATAGATTCGAACAGTTAAGATATTTGTTTATTTGAGAAATAGTATGGTTCATCGTGTTCCAAGAACCATAATTTGATATCATGATCTATATTTCACCTCATTATACTAGAAGGTACAATAAAATTAATTTTGTACTCAGTTTTTTCTTACTACATCATACCACCCACATACTGACGAGTAGTCAGAACAAACTATTCGGGTCTTAGAAGACATGTTGGGAACTTTTTTCCGAACATTGGAGGTTATTTAGAGAAACAGTTGACTCTTGTTGAGTTTTCTTACGAAAATAGATTTCAAGAAACAATTCTGATGGAACCATTTGTGGCTCTCTATAAGAGAACATGTATATCTATTTTTTGTTGATTAGAGGATGGGCAATCTAAGCTGTTAGGACAAAGTCATGTGCATGAGACATCAGAGAAGGATCATTTGATTCAAAATAATATGGAAATAGATATGAGTAGGCCTTGTCATATAATGATCGGTGATATTGAACTATTGAGTTCATGGTGGGTGATAGTGTGTTTCATAATTATTCTCAATGTTTCAGTCACCATTGAATTCTAAATCATGTGATATTTGGAACCTATATATGTGGGGCCATTTGTGATTGTGGAGAATTTCAGAACTGTGGAATTATAATTAGTTATTATTTAGTGGTATATTGAAAAGCATGATGTTTTCTATGATTCACATCTTTTCCAGTATTACCCTGATCTTTATCATATGTTAAATGATTGGGATGTCTAGCTAAAGGATTAAATGTTCTTTTAGGAGAATCTATTTTGTTATTTGGAACATTTCCAAAATGTTTTGCGATGAAAAGGTTTTTCTTTAGTTCATGCTAAAGGAATCATTGAAGAATTCAATAGGAAACATGGGATTGGTAATATGAAATGTGGACCCTGTGGCACAATCTCTTATTCCAGGGACTCAATGATGCCTGGGAAGAGAATCTTGGGGACACGCCATTATATGGTAACGAGGTTGTAATTTCTCATAACTCTTTTAAGGTATTTTTTTTCTCTTATTTCAGTTTATGTCATTCATTTTGGTTGAATATGTGTTTTCCAATGTTCATGTGAAAACCCTTTGGTGTCATGGGTGTTCGGAGCAAGAAATAGGTAGAAAAAGGTGGATTTGGGAATGATTCATTGTATGCACATGATTCATGAATACCATGCTAAAATCATAGAAACCTATTTGTGGGGGGATATTTTAGTATTGTAGTATCCACAAAGTTTGCATAATGTTTGGAAAACCATGTGGTAAAATCGTGCGCCACATACTATTTTAAAAAAATACAAAAATTCCATTACAAGGTTTCTAGATTCAACGCGTTATATTCATCATCCTCACCTTTTGAAACCCTATAAACTAACTGAAGCACCCACGATCTCCCAAGGGTGATTCTACTTCAATAATAGGCCATTTGGAGTGCCATCAGATTCTAAAAGACGATCCGAGTAATGCTAAATCCCTCCTTGTTTCTCGTTCTAGGTTAGGGTCTGTATCATTCTCTTATCTCCCTATGTATCTCTAAAACAATTTATTTCATGTGATATCTAGGATTAGGGTTCAATAATTTCTTAAATAAGGATCCAAGGACTCGATTATGGATGAATTACCAAATGGATTTATGTTAGGTGGCCTAGAAGTTATATCCCTCACTTGTTGTCTATATTTTTTCATATAGGTTCTTAAGTATTTCCCTATATCGGTGAGTTCCTGGTGAATTTTGAATGATGATATGTATTGGATGACTAAACAATTAAATAATCCCTTATTTATCACAATGGGATTAATAGAGAATGGAATGATAAAAATAGGGCCACCCATGTGGTGTGGTGGCCCTTCCGATGGGGCTAACAATAATATAATGGTGTGAAATTGATACACGATGATGTAGAGACTTAGAAAGTTTTCTAATTGGTCTTGTTAATTATTTATAAATTATGGTGAAAATTGTTTCCTATATTTTTATAAAGGCTATGATATTTTTGGATGACAATTAAATTGAAAAAATGTGGGTAATTGGAATATGATAAGTAATAATTTTTACACGTGAATATTCTTAGTAATATAGGAATGAGAAAAGGGAAATGGGGATAATGGGGTAAGTATTATAAATTATGAATGTATTAATTGATTGCGAAAAAATGATACTTCCCCTTTTATTGATATTGTTGTGTTGGTCCAAATGGTAATTCATATGCTTGTTAGGATAAGGTTAATTAGGGTTAATGATAAATAATCATGTGCACATGACTTGGTAGAGTGGGTTTTGGACTTGAAGTACTGTACCCATAAGTCAAGTTGAACTAATGGTCTAGATACACCCATAATTTAATGAGTAAGGGAAGGGGAAAAATTTATATTCCCCCAATAGTTTCATTTCACCCAGACTGAGGCTTCGTGGTGAGAATTATGAGGTTGTTATTTTTGATTCCATCTGAGAAAACACTTGATTTGTATTCCAAAATTCTTGATAGAATTGAATAAGCCTAATCCATTAAACACATGAAAAGGTAGATTAAATAATGAAATGACTAATCAGTGAACCTAGGTACAATGGTAGTACAATTTATTGGAGAGTAGTTCAGAATGGGCAATTGAACTATTTACCTTTATTTTCAATTATTTAACAATTTCATAAACTATATATTGTTCTCGATATTTGTTAGACATTGTTGGTGGTGGCATATGGATTCATACTCATACCCTGCTCAGGACACTATTAGGTTCCCGAGAAGATTTAATGCTTGCAGGTCTATACAAGGGAAAAGGACAAATGATAGGGAGTTGATTTAGACGTGGGAAATGTATGGGTGAGGTTCTAGTATATGTGTCTAGGCCATATTTGGAATCGTGTTTTTTGATTTCCTTCCGCGGTTTTGTACACACAACACTGTATTGTGCAATGACATAATTAATATTGTATATGGGTGTACTCATTTTGGGAATTGGTTATTTATGCATGGTATTGATCGTTATATTTTCTTTTTTCAATTTAAGATATTTTTTATTGTGTCCTAATCAGGTATATATGGTATAGTCTCCCATGTATCATGTGAGACCCTAGAATCTTGTTGGAATCCACATCCATATGGGGAGACACATTTGAGGTCTACGGTTGACCGGTCTCGGGGCACAATTTTAGTTGATTCAGTGTCAGGGACATTACTCATTAAAATTAGGATGTATTGATGATATTTGATTTGAATGGGGATATATTTAAACAACATAAATTTTAATGGGGAATTAATAATATTTTATTTTATTTATTGTTTCGGGTGCTAATTTTATTTTCTTCTCTGACATGATACATCATTAATGATCATGCTCGCGTGTATATTAGATAAATTTATCATCTCTATAATAATATTAATTATATTATAATAATTATAATAAATCAATTAAAAAATAAAATAATTAATTAATTAATTTTATGAAAAATTATGTATGTTATGATAAAGGAGACGGCAGGTTGTACGTATGCATGACTAACATTTTTCATTTCATAATGGTTATTCTCTAAAGGAGGTAAGTAATGTTTTTAAATTACATAATGATCATAATAAAACAAAAACCAGATTTTTTTATTGAATATACATATATATATATATATATCATTAATGTTTCATGTTCATGAATGTGAGTCACATCGCATCTGAAAAGAAGCAACCCAAAAATACAAAAGTGACTTTATCATCTACCATGAAAAAAAAATTAAAAAAAAAATAAAATAAATTCATTATAGACATATAAATATGTTATAAATATTATAAATAATTTATATATATATCATATAATTATTCATTACCTATTTCCATGAAATGTTTTTTGGAAATAACAATCTCATTGCTTTGTGAGGTGGTACTCAGCTTATCACACGAGCGACATTATCATGTTTTTACAGAATGGATAGTATAATGTAATATATATTATAAAGACTCTAGAATTATAATAATGGTATATATACTACTCATGTACATTATATCCACCATAATACCCAACCTTTACAGGTGTTAATGAAAAATCGAATGACCTAGTTCATGAGATAGTAGTACATTGTTAAAACAAATTATAGAATCCTAACCCATTTTATAGAAGTGTGTGTTTTTTTAGTTAATATCAATAAAATAAAAACATTTTAATTTATGCAATATAAATAGTATGTTATATAATAATATTATAATACAAATTGGAGGAGGTGGATAAATAAATACTATAAAGATGCTTGTGGGAGGACATTTCCACTTTTTCAGTTATAATCCATCAGATTACAATAAACCATTACAAGGTTTCCTTTCAACCAAAAATGGAATCTATATTGAGTTTAGGTATCTTGATGTCTAATTTGGGTTAGATTAAAACAATCCAAATTACATTAGATTTGTTGATAAGTGCTGATAGTGTGTTTCGTTTTATATTTACTGGGTAGTGAAAATCTTGTAAATGGACAAAATTATTCATCTTTGGGAGGTCTCCCTTACATTATTTGCATAAAAAGTGATAATAATTGATATCATAGACGTTTTAAAAATTTTTATACAACTCCACCATAATAAAATTGTTTTTAAAATTATTTTTCTTAACTTTTATGTTCCATTAATTTTATATTATTGGTTTTCCCAAAAATAACTAATTATTATATCCTTAATATTTTTTCAATTTTGACTAAACTAAAGTAACAATTATTATAAAATTCAGACCCAATAATTATAAATACTCTATCTAATTTATAAATAAAACATATGTGATTTAAAAATTTATCTTAATAGATGTACGTGTAGGGATGAAAAAAAATGCATTAACCAAATCAATGAATAATTTTTTATTTTTTAGTGGTAAATATGTTATTTATAAAAGATTAATGGTTACATCTATGGAAAATATATTATATTTATAAAAATTTAAAAATCACTTGGGTAATTTTATGTTTTTTATATTTTAAATCAATTAATAAAATATTGTTTCTTATTAAATAACATTAATGTTAATTGTTACATTATTTATTTAATTTAAATTTGAAAAAGTCATTAACAAAAAACATAATTAAATATATTACATGAAAACATTTGTAAAATGATATATTAATAAAAAATAATTTAAAAAATAATTTATTCAATTTACATAACATTTAATATTTTTTCAATAATTTGTTTTATTTCACTATAATATAATTATTGCATTGACATTTATTAATACTTTTAATTAATTATTTAAACACCAAAAATTATAGATTAATTATTATTATACCAAAAACTTATATTTTTTTATATTTTATATATAACTAAACATATGATATTTATTCATAAAACAGTGCATTATTGACAATAAATTCAATGAATGTTTATTTTTGACTTTTCATTATAAAACTAATTATATTGGTCACATTAATGGAATAGATAGAAAATAACTCATAAAAATACAAACTAATTTGTTAATGGTGAAAATATGGTCACCCAATGGGCATTGGACACTTTTCACCGTTATTTTATAACTTATATATTATGTTTATTCCCCATATAAATTCATTTTCACCTAAATCACTAAAATATATTTTATCAGTTTTCATTAATCACTATGGTCTAAAACTCTGTTGAAAATATTCAGTTATATAAATTATTATGATTCCAAATATGGAATCCATTTCATCCAATTTCAAATAAAAAAAAGGAGTTAATTTAAAATTAATCATAATAAAATGGCGAGAAATCTTTTATTAAAGTGAACGAATCTAAAAGAATACAATGAAATTATATAAAAATTAAATATGATTATTAAAAAAATTAAATAAACTGGATTAATTTATATGATATTTAATAATTTTTTAGTTTAAAACAAATTGAAAATATTATCCAACAATATAAATTACCTAAAATAAAATGATATTTTCAATTAAAACTCATTATTATATACTAAACCTCATATGATGAAACTATTAATAAAATACCAATAATTCATCCTATAAAATTTTGGTATTACCAATAAAATATATTCATGAAATAAATTTATTAAAAAATACACATAATCATCAAAGAGATATTTTTCATAAATAAATAAATGTGTTGTGCAAGACCTTGAACATATGATTAGTCATATACCCATCAAACAATGATTTAATCCATAACTATAAATAAAATGGTGTGTTCTATGTTTATAACAAAATAAAATGTTGATTTATAATTTTCATAACCAAAATACCACTGGTAAAAATATTTATATAATTTTTTTCTTAAACCTTACTATATTGATACATCAATTTTTTATTTTCTCACAGGTCACACAATTATCTATGGTTTATTCAGGGATGTACATTTTCATTATATGTTGAAATTCGTTATAATGGTTTATAAATAATATGTGAATAATTATAGGAATATCACCACGGATGGTTAAACTAGTTGCTTAGTTATGCATTTTGTTGTATACAGGGAAACGTTTCAGTCAAGATGGATGGATTATTTTTTGAGTTAATAACCACAATAGAAACATATATTGATCTGAATCCACTTTTAGTATACAATCATGGATATATATATTAGAAAACTACATAATTTGAACATTTAAATTACGTTGGGATACTCTTACATAGTAATAGTAATATTCTATCATATGGTTATGCTCTATAATATATGATTTCTAATATCTAAATCCCATGATTTATAATAATATTTACTTGATACCAACTATAGATACCCCATCCCCAAAATCACAGAGCCAATGTATGCTACCATTATAGTGGAATATGATAGATGAAATTGCAATACAAAATATATAATAGTTTATTAGTATTGGTAAACTAGACACATACTAGATTTATGCCGCACAATTGAATAAAAAAATTAATACAATTTTTTTGAAGAAAATTATTCCAACTAGCATATCCTTCAATATCAATAATTGTATTCATCTTTGAATCATATAGATTGAAAATTGTATAAGTGTGAGATAAAATTCTCAATAATGGTTAGGTATAGAAAAATCTTTCTTTATTCAATAATCATCAAAAACAGGGAAAGATAAATTACTGAAAAAAATTCTATTTGAATAACACGGAGATCATTAAATGAAATGTAATAATTAATATGGAAAAATTAATAACTAAAAAAATTCAATTTAATTAAAAACTAATGATGAAATTAATCCATAGATAATGTCAATGTGAAATATTTCTTGATAAAAATAAATAGAATAACATATTTTGGTGATGATTTATTTTTGATTGGAATAATTCATAAATTCATGAAATAAATAGCACGAGAACCAATTATAATAAGGTTTAAAAATACAATGGTCAATTCTTTTTAGAATAAATTTTAAACTGCATGGTTAAAAACATGAACGGTTTGTTTCCAACTAATTTCATCGCTTGGGTATAAAAATTTATCATGGAGCATATATTAACTATTCCCCAAACCATATCGAACTAGTAAAAATAATTCCCCATATAGAGAATAATTAATTTATTTCACAAATTTTGTTCAATGATAAATATTAAATTTGAATAAAGGATAAATTTTTTCCAATATTTTCCTATTTAATCAAATACCATTCAGAGTTAATAGAGTTTGAAAAAATGATCTACAATTTAAAAATGATAATATATATTGAAAAAAATATTTAAATCTAATAGAAATATAATTTATAGAGAAAAATTATTATATTAAATTTTTTGTTTCTACATAATGATAGAAATCACCATTGAAAGAGAGATCTCCCAAAAACTCTTTCTATTTGGTAATTTTTATGTCATATCTCATGGATATAATAATTAAAATTACAACTAAAAATCATTGAATAATAAATTTTCCATAATATTACCAATTAATGGTGAAATATACACACCATATAAAATTGAACGGCTGACAAATAGAAAATTACTCTTCATGGAATGTTAATTCAGATGAAATCCAAAACAATATTTATCTTTTTTTATCATTCATACACCTCATATATTTTCCATTAAAATGTTATAAAAATTAAATATAACCATATTTACATTTATAATTTCATGTATGATCCATCTATAAGATTATATTACCCATTCGTTAAAAGTGATTTAATATTTTGATTGTTTCAGTTGTTAATTTCCATTCTTTTCTCATAATGATTCTTACCAAATTTTTTGTTTAAGTGTATTTTTTATAGATATATTATATATATAATTATTTTATTTACATAAGAATAATATTTATAAATAAATTATAGTTTTAAATTCAATCATGAATGTTGGTAATGGAAAATTTTGTTAGTTACGATCAAATAGACTATAGGATGAACAAAGAATCCAATAACATTTTCCATTTTCAATGGTATTTATGGAAATTTATGTGATATTTTACCTTTATTGAATGATAATAACAACATATATACTATATTAATTCATTAATTAGACTTATAAATATATATCATTCATGTGTTGTGTTGATGAATGAGAGTCACATAACCATATAAAGGTGGTAGTTCACACATTCCTGAACGATGTTCTCACCATTTATTGATTGAAAAAGTACAAAATGAATATGCAATACTATATTTACCGATTTATATAAATGTCATATACATAACTATCATTTCATTTATATCACATATAAAAAATCATTATCACCTTCCTTTTATATAATTATTAAAAGATGAATCATATCACTTCGTGAGGTGGTAGTCCAAAAAACACATGAGTGACATGATCCTGTCTCTAACATAATACAATACAATAAGTTATATATGATATGAGGAATAAATTGGTATAATATTTTAACAAATTTTTTATTTTTTATTTTTATTTATCATAATACCAATCAATGATAATTTGTAATGGAAAAAATAATGATATTGGTTAACAAGGTGGATGTCTTCTGTAAAGAAAAATGATATTTGTGTTACACATATAAAATAATTTCGTGTAGTTGTAGGTCATACAAATGATATAACAACATATTATTAAATGTAAGATACTTGGGTTTTTATATAATATTTATATAATATATATTCAAAGAGGTGATAAACAAATAAAATAAATATGATTATTAAAGAACATTACAAATACTTCATTTATTTTCCATTGGTTTTTTATTAACCATTAATTTGTTGGAATTATGATAAATAAGGAATCTAGTAGGAGTGTAGTGAAATTTAGAATAATTGGGACAGGTTTTTGATGATTCAACAGGTATGAGTGGTGTGGAGATGTGGGGACAATGACTTACCTTTTATAGCTGGGGAAGAGTGGTGTTATTATTAGTAGACAAAAATAATATCTAAAGGGTTGTCTCACTTCTATCATGATGCTCAAAATTTTTATAATAATATAGTTTAGGTATTATATCTTCAAGATAATCCTCCACTAAAAAAAATAAATATATTTTTATAATTTTATTCTTTATCTTTTATTTTCCCATACTTTTAGCATTTTTGGATTGTACTTCGGTAAAAAATATTATAACATGTGTAATTTTCCCATAAATAATAAATTAATGTGAAATTTTTATAAATATTAGACCCATTTTGACTAGATATGATATATATTTTATAAAATTAAAATATCATTTGTGTTGTAAATTAGTTTTATTGATGTTCTTGTAATACACAAAAATAAAACATTAACCATAACAATGATAACAATGTTTGTTCTATTTAAGGATATGTATTTTCCTTATAAAATTTAAATTGGTTCATGAGTGGACCATATTATATATTCATTAACATTTAAAAACCTGTTTCATTAATATAGTATTATTAGTAATTTTAAATCATATAAAAATATTTCATTTCATATAAAATAACATTACTGTTAAAATTTGACAATATTAAATATATTTAAATACAAAAATATCTATAAAATGATTTAATTTTAATAAAATGTGTTAAAAAATGTAACCTGATATATTAGTCTTATAATTTAATTTCTGAAACTAAATAATTCAATTTACCTCATGTTTATTATTTTTAGTATATTTTATTTTACATAATAATTATCTGAATAATTACACCATTGTAATTTCTTAGGCATTTTATGTTATTATTGAATATTAAAATAGATAAATTACAATCATAATAAACGAATAGTATATATTTTATAGTAAAATCTATAACTAAACATATGTTGTTTTTCCCTATCCCAAAGTATTATTTCTTTTAATGATAATAAAGGTTATTTTTTTATTTTTCATTAGAGAAATTATTATATAGATCAAGTTCGTGGAATAGTAATAAAAATAACTCATAAAAATAAATAAAAACATAATAAGGGTAAAAATATGTACATAAAATAGTCATTGGAAAATTTGATATAATATTTTACCAATTACCAATTATGTTCAGACCCTAATCAATATCTTTTTTACCTAAACCCCTATAAATATTATTTTTTTATTTCACAAATAAATATGATAAAAAATAATGTTGACCAAATCATGTAATATAATATTTTATTATTCGACATGAAATAAATTTTTCCAAATTTAACTCAAATAAATGGAATACTATAATTTAATATTAATCCATAGATGAAATGAAAAAACATGGTTTTAGAGATAAAATGTTCCATTATTTAAAATGATTTTAATTACATACATTAGAATAAAATTATTCCAATGAAAAAAATTAATTTATTTATATATAATTTAAGTAATTATAATATAATAATAATATAAAATCTATGTATTAAATATAATTTTTCAGATGAAAATACTATTTTAAAATAAAAATATTTATTCATTACTATTCCTCAAATAATTAATATTATCTAAAAAATACAAAACATTCACCATAATATAATATTTGTATTATGATTTAAAAGTTCAATTTCATTTTCTGCAATAAATTTTCCAAAGTATTAAAAAGTAAATTTATAATATATTTTCGATTCATGATTAAAAAATAATTTTCGAGAAAATAAATTTTTTATAATAGATATTTGTTTTTCATTGAAATGATTATTATTTAATTTATAATCAATAGAATAAATAATTTTTTTTAATATATATATTATAATAATTTATTTAGTCAAATTCATACCCAAAATTCTAACATCTATTACATAACAATCATATAAAATAATAATATTTATAGTATATTGGTTTTCTGTAAAACTATTTATTTTTTGTAATAAAAGTTATCCCACGAAATCATTTTTTTCTAGAACAAAAGTAAAATTATATTTATAATGAAAGCTAGATAATAAATTTAATTTATTTAAATTAGTAAATATATAATTATTAATCAAGATGTTTCATTCCCTTATATGACTAGTGTTGCGTGTCCTAAACACACTCCAATATAATGCTGTTTTTTATAATTCTAGGGAATTATAGATAATATTGAAAATTTTGCGATCATTACTCTATTAAATAATATACCTTATAAAATTTTTATATTTTATATTTTTTAAAAAAAATTAAATTTTATTAATTAAATTAGATTATATATATGTTGGCTAGTTCTTCGAACATTTATTATAATATATATGGAATTATTTTGAGAAATCATTTTAGTTTTTTATTAATTCAATAAGGTTAGTTGTTTCTATATTTTATTTTAGAATAGTTCTTTTACATTTAAATGTTGAAATCAAAATTTAACAAGTTTCATAATTTTATAAATGAGAATTATTTTCTAAAACTCCTAGTTATTAAAATATGATTTATAAAGATGAAAATGTAAAAATAATAATTACTATAAGAAATGTTCAATAACATAATTATGAATCATAGATAATATATATATATATAGATTCATAAACAAATTTATTACATTTTTTTCCATTTTGGAAAATTATTTCGAGATAAAATATATAGAACTCCATCAAAATAATTTTAGGATACTCAAAATATTACAATATAAAATATCTCATTCCTCATACAATTAAATTCACTGGTAAGTTTTCGACATATTAATTTTCATAAAATCAAATTTACAAATAATATTAATGAAATTATCATTGATATACCATATATAATTTTATTTGTGGGTGCAATATTATATGGTTTAATAAGTATGTCTATATATGAGTTAAATGGTACAAAATTATATTGATTTCATTATAATAGGGGTGGTTCATTTTAATTCTCCAATGTTATTATGGTTAAGTCTAGTAAATTACTTTTTATAATTTATTATATTGATTGGATTATAATATAATAAATATTTACTATATTAATTCAATATCAAACATCTACTCATTTACATGATTATTTGCTTCTAATAACACATTGTTTGTGTATAAAAATGTTTTAAATGTAAATTATGTTAGTAATCCATGACTGGCATAAAATTTCTATTATTTTTATGTATAATTGAAATATACTTATGTTAGTCGATGATATAGAAGAACTTATGATGAAGTTATAGGTGTTTTATTTGTTATGTATCAAAAAATTAATGGTGCATCTCCTTTTTTGTTCATTTTCCAAATGATCATGTATATTGTTGATTTATCTAAATTATAATTTTATATAACATATGAATTTAATGTCTATTTTTTTATCTCATGAAAATTAAATTTTTTGTACTTATTGATTAATTAATGGATATTCCATTGAATGAGTCTTTACTGAATTCCCAATAATAGGAGTAGAAGAGTTTCTAAAATTACGCAACCCCCATTCTCCAACAAGGGTCGATAAAAATTCACGTGTTCCACCCCATATACACATTTAATATGATAGTCATCAGAGATTACAATTTACTAGTACAAAAAATAAATTGGAGGAAATAAATTACGTAAAAACCATTAAAAATCCATCAATAATATGAAATAAAATGAAATAATATTAGAGTATATTCAAAAAACAATAGAACAATATAAATTGTGATCATTATATATCAATGTAATGTATAATCCCATGAATTACAATGTAATATATGGAAATGTATTTGTATAACATAATAAATTCATTGGGAAACTTACCATAAATATGGGATAAAAACACTTATATAATGGGAGTTCTTGAATGAAGTCCCCATTAAAATGTATCATACAAGAACCATTATCAATTAAAATTAATGAGTTAACTAAACATCTATATATCCTATATAAATATATTAAATGGTGAATTAATCACTAAATATAAAAAATTAAAAATTGTGGACATGGAAAAAATGAAACGGTCTTCATAAATATAACATATTTCAAAAAAAATTATGAACTATTGGCCTTAGTAAAACCAATCACCCTTAAAATATATATATATCACGACATAACTATATATTATATATAGTTAATAAAATTTTATTAAATTATATAAAATAGTGAAGACACCCCATAATAAATAATTATCCTATCACATTAGAAACTAAAAATACATAGGGTTGTATAAATAAGAAATTATTCAAGACCAAATTCCTATTGAAAGAATTAATTTAGGGTAGCCATATTGTCTAATAAGGAATCAAGTATAAAATAAAAATATCAAAACCAATATTTCATTAACATTATAATATCTTATATGCTTTTATTTTATAACATTTACTATAGTTCTCTTAATATGTAAAATGGGATATCATCTAGTCAATTTATTTTTATCAGTTAGGGTAATTACTTACTCATAGAGAGGATCACACAAAAACATTGGAGGAATTATCATATAAATACATTGTTAATTCATAGAGGGAAAATATATGACATAGATTTAAGAATAAATCACAATAATTTGGTTATGTTTTATGTCTACATAATGTTTTAGATAACAAGACCATGATATTTTACTGGGTGTACGGTCCTTAATGACTCACAAGAAATGACCATACACATGTCACAAGGAAGGAAAGCAATGCAGTACCCTCTCTTACAGAATCCAAAAAAATAACATTTTCTAATATAGTTAGGTAATTTAATTCTATTAATATATGATCATAGTTCAATATATGTGTATGTTACAAAAATTCATGTAATCTCAACATGTCTTATCTAATCATTATCATCAACTCTATAGAGAAACATCCAAAAAATAATATCCTATAAATTTTTTCTAATGAAAATAAAATCATATTATCAGTCATTACATGAGTATATAATAATAATTATCTACACATAATAATATTATTATTTTTTAATTTCAAATAACAATTAATATAGGAAAAATCCCTATATAAAACATGTCATTAATGTAAAATGTAATGTATTATAACAATGGATAAATGGATGTTGATTTCCATTTCTGAAGTCATGTATACTAATTAAACATGATGTCACCCATAGGTTACATGGTGTGTATAAATTATAAATTCATTAATCCTTCTAGTATAACTATATAGAACACTATTATACACGAAAAATGACACATCATAATTATGAATAAGGATGAAATGGCATAAAATCACAGGGTAAATATTTATTTAGTCATGTAGTACTCAAATAGATGATTAAAATATTACATAGTGTGTGGGACATCAAAACTTATCTGAATATTTAAATCTAGAAATTGTTGCACTAAAATATATTATCATATAATATATAATTATATTCCATGGTAATAAATAATTTTGTCTTGATATACGCATAATTTATTTTAGAGGACAATTCTTTTATGGCTAGTAAACAACACATTATGTAATGTGAGTACACTAAAAAATATAATGGGTGAATGTGTGTAGTGTTTGGCCCTATGTCACATGTATTGTGATTAAAAAAATAAAACACTATAAAATATAAAATCAAACAAATATATCATGTTATACAAAGAATAATTTCAATATGTATCGAAATTTATCTCAAACCATGTTTATCCTCTAGGTGTCTATAATTAATTTAATAATTCCATATTCAAAATATTGAAATAATAATATTAATTATATTAATATTCATATATGTTTTATTAATATATAACATATGATGACCCGGAAAAATATTTCATCAGTAACTAATACACCAATCCCTCATGATCCACCTGATTCATCATTATATTACTTACAAAAAATTCTCAATACACAATTACTTTTCCAACGGAATATTATAACAATCACTATTATATAATGTATATAAATTAATTTGGAATATTTTTTATCTTTTCACGAAAGGACTACATGATGAAATGTTAATGGAATATTGAATGATTGTAGTTAGTGAAAAAAAGACCCAGAAAAATGAATTTAGATAAATTTATATATGTGAAATAATATAGTGTGAGGAGGAAGATATTAATTTATCAAGGAGAAATCCTTTAATTGAAAAATCAAAATAATATTAGTTAAATATATATTACATGTATTAAAATTTTTTCCTTATAAAATTTATAGTGTTTTATTACATATCATCCTTATAATGTTTCAACAATATGATTATTTAAAGAGAAGTAATAATTGTATTCAATAAAGATCAATTCCTAGTTATGTTTACTTAATAATCATTTATAATATCAATTTATTAATATTAATTTTTATATGCTTCCACATTGAGAAAATAATATTTTTACATTATTTGTTTAGTTAAAAGAACAATCCCACGTAAAATCTCATTATATCCCATTATTATGAAATTATAGAATCATAATTATAGAATACATTAAATGAGTATAATATAAAAATTAAATTCTATTTTTTGATGGTTCCCTACTATCACATTATTAAAATTTCTAATACCATGGACACCATTGCATACACTAAAATGATGTACAACAAGGATTTTAAAGAATTGTTTACTCGTGTGATGATCGGGAATAAGGTGGAGGAAGTATTGATATTTTTTTGTATAATTTATAATTTCATATCGGATAAAACATTTAAATAGTGGGTTAGAGAGAATTATATAGGAGAAATATAGTTTCAAATATTTTCATCATAAATCCTTAAAATTAATTTATTTTTAAAAATAAAATGACTTTAACCGAAATAAAATGAGGAAAAATAAAAAAAAAAATACTAATACCCAAAATATCAAATTTGAATATCATTTCCACATGGAATGTCATTCATGCATCATTGTTGAAATTATACCATAATAACTTGAACAAAAATATATCATTTTATAATTTCTACACATATTGAGCTAGTTAGCAATTCTATTTGAGAATAAAATTAAATTATCCTTCAATTCATAATTCATATTATTTAAATTGGTTGAAGGAAAATTATTATAAAATCCCCATTAATCAATATAAAATGATATAGGGAATTTCATATGTTTTCTGTTTATAAACACTAATTAGGGAGAGAAATCATCCTATTATAAATCTTTTTAATGATAATTTTTTAATTTAATTTCTATTTTTTATTTACTATAATGTTAATTAGTTTTTTTGTTTTTTCACACTTTCCATGTTATCTATACTCTTATAAAAACATTACCAATTTCTCATATTTGAAAAATACTATATATATAGTCATGTGTCATTATTAATATCACATATAGTTTAATCAAAACAAATAATATTTTGACTATTAAGAATAATTTGTGAATAAATATTTTGTAGTTGTTTAGATGAAACATATATCCACATATCGTATGTTTTTTATTTATTATATATTCATGGGTATTGAAAAAAACTAAAAAAAATATTTCTATTTGGAAATATAGTTTTATATGATATATTATATGTAATATTGATAGAGTAGCTATTTGGTGATCAGTAATAGTATGTTCTGATTTTCATAATAATTTATAACATTATAGAGTACAATCATTTTTAATTAGTGTTTGTGGAATATAACTTACATATAAAGTTTTTATTGTTGATATCATCATGGAAATTGGCATTTTAAAAAGAAATTTTGGTTGACAACGTATATATCAGTTGGGATATTCATTAATTATTCATGATATGAATTTCAAAATAATATCCACTTTGAAAACACTAGAAGTGGAATTTTATAACTTCTTGGAGTACAATTATATAACATAGATTAAGATTTATCTTATAGTCCGAGAAGGCAACCAGGTTACATATATTATAGGGAAAATTAGAGGGGGATATAGTTTCTACTATTGATTATAAATATTTATAGACCCATTTATTGATGTCTTATACAATAACATTTATAAAACTGTTATCTTTACATTATTAAAAATATTTATAGCCTATAATATTTTAAATAATAATTTTTTTATTAAATATCCAACAAAATTTAGTATAATTATAATTTAACAAAAATTATAACTATTTTTTAATATTATATTTTAAATTTTATGAATGCGGGGAAAAATATTTTTGAAATAAATTGTAATAAAAACTATAATTTTTTTTCACCAATTAGTGTCCCTCATACAAAAAAAATTAACTAAATTAAATATTATAATGCTATAATGATAGAAAATATATTTTATACACATGTGAAATTTTTTATTTTCAAATTAATAAAATATTGGATATTCATTATACCAATCATCATTAAACAACATATAGTACATGTTGATATCATGAAGCTGTAATCCACATATAATTTAGAAACGGAAAGAAAATTGACCCATCATTTCAAGAAATCATTCTTAACCTCTTCCCGTGAATAATAATATTCTATCCGATACATGGGTGGCCTTCTAACTAGAAATAAACACGGATCCCATGTATTTTAAAAATATTCAATGCTAATGTACTCCCTAATCATTGGTTATAAATATAAAAAAATTTATGATAATAATCCTACATAACAAAAAAAATGATGAATAATCAATTTAATTTATATATTACTATAATTATCCACAATGTTAAATATAAATGAAATTCCATAGTCAATAAGACACAACAGCACCTTTAATTCCATATGAGATCACATCCACTACTAATTAACCCAAAATAACTTATGATAACTCAATTTAAATGATAATAATGTGAACTCATGGAATGTATTCATCTTACTATATCATATATATAATAAAAATAAATACCATTAAAGACCAAATCTACCACAATCCAATGTTTATGGTCACATTAGTTTAAATTAACATACTCAATTTTCATCGAAACCCTTAATAAGACTTTCTATACCTAAAAAAAAATCAACCCATAGAGTAGAATAAATTGATACCAAAATATAATATCCCTAGAATGAAATAAAATTACACTTTCTTTAAAATTATTCCAACTTAGTGGGGATACATATATTTCATGTACTCATTTCAACTCAATATAACTCACCTTAATTTTAACATCCCTATTTTTTAAAAGGAAACAATAGGTTCGAAAGCATACCTGATATGCCACCTCGAGAAAAACTATTTTTACTTATATGTTTCAGTTATAACCTTTACATTAAAATGTGGGTATGAATAATATTAATTTAATACTGAAAATAAGGTTTTCACATGTGTACATTATAAATTATTTTTTGAACAATTAATTATAAATGAAAATAAACGCATTTCCAAAAAAGGAAATGTTCTTCTGAAAAACCATTTTATTGTTCAACATTGTGTTTTATACCAATAAATTGACAAATAAATGTTATTGTATTTTATTAATAATATTTATAATTTATTCATTATAATGTTAAATATTCATCTTATATGATTTAAATATACTATATAAGAAAACAATTTACTAAAAAATAAATATTTTTCTAAATAGCTTATTTTATCATTTTTGGATAATGCAACTTGTTTCGTCCCGTGTGATTGGATTTTAATTTTTTTAAAAAAATTGCTTAAATATATTTTATAAAATGTATGAAATATTTATAATAAAAAATTATTCATTTATTAAATATTTCTAATTCATTTTTGGAAAATATGAACTGTAACATTGGTTATTTTTATTATCCCTGTTAAGTGTAAATTGGGTAGTTAAGGGTAAAAATAATGTAATAAATATTATAAAATGTCCCCAAAACATGTACAATTTTTTTGATGAGTATTTTTCAGCACTAGGAATTATGTGATCATTTTTTTCATCTGTTGTGGTCATTTTTATTAGAATATAAATATTATAACATTTTATTCATATAAAAGTAAAATTTCACACACATTTATTCTTTAAATATTATTTTTGTTTGATATGGGACTATATAAAAATATTTTTTATACTACAATTAGTAATTTGGAATATAGAATATTTATATAAACCATTTTAAATTCTTTTTAATTATTGGGGATAATATAATTACCTTTAATGGTGACCAAGTGATAATGGAGTAATTGATTAATTAAAGAAAATATCTAATAAATGATATAAAAAATAGTAAATTAATATAAAGGGATATAATTAATTTCATATGAATATTTTATATATTTATTTTAAATTTCATTGACTTTTAAGGAGAGTTTTATTGAAGATATCATGTAGTTATGTTATTTTTAAAATTTCATGTAATGAAGAGTATCAGAATAGACATAAATGATATTTTAGATTAAAAATAAATTTCATAATTGATATGAAATTTATATAAATCTAAAATTTTGGCAGTTGATTTTCAAAAGAATTAAAATTTAATAAATGATTAATTTATTGGACTTTTTAAAAAAAAATTGTTATTATTTTATCCCACAATGGGTTTGTAAAATTATATCCCGGTACGAGTAAAACAAGTTAAATAATGGTTAGAAAAAAATATAGAGATTTAGAATAATAAAAAATTATTATTTTATATTTTATTATTTTATTTAGTCACATATTCATAATAAAATAGAAATAAATCGCTTTGAAGAAATTTTGAATTGAAAAATATTTTAATTTTTTATCATTTTGAAGAATTATATGTATTCCCCTTAATCTATTTTTATTTCACACATAAAAACATATTTATATTGGTTTATATATACTCAAATACCTTATTATAATATCCCGTCACATTATATATAAATTATTGTTTTTAGAACATCATCCTTATTGGTGTTATGTTGTTTATCAATGGGTATCTCTGAAAGGAGAGGTATTATTTTTAATTGATTTTCATTGTTTTATTTCTTCTTTAAATTCCTTAAAATAATCATCAAACCTACTTAAATAAAAAAATATCCTAAATATAGTGATATGTCATTATGTTAATTTATTCCCCTATATAAATCTCATTTTCCTTTAAATGGAAAAATAATTTATCCTTTTGGTGAGTGACAGACTACATCTTAGTGAACTGATTGACAACATTTTCAATCATTGTCTTAAAAAAAATTTATAATGATTAAATACATGTATATATATATATGATATTCATGAAATATGAATCATTATATAAATTTAATATTTTCAATTATTTATTACATTTCCATACACCATAAATGATAATGTTATTCGTCTGAATGAGTGAACTATCACCTCGTAGAAGCAATGTGAATCATTTATATTTATCTCATGACATTAAAGAAATATATAATTATATTTAATTGATAAATATAATATCAATTATATTATTATTGTTATGGAATTATGAAATTTTACTTAACTTCTTTCCATAATGGTCGTTGAAAAATGGAAACATTACTCATGTGTATGTATGAAATTCCATCTCTATGATTAAAACATAGTTCATTTCTCAAAACCATAAATAATGGTTTGATTTAAAAATTTAATTTATGAATAATAATTATAATAATTTTAGTAATATTAATTTTTTGTTGATGAATAATAACCAATTTGAATGTATATATCAGACCTATGTTATTTTCATCTCAAGTACCTAATATTGACAAAATTTCCAACATGAACTAAAAAAAGTATGTAACTTGTAAAACTAGAAAATAATTGAGATAAAAATAATAAAAAAATTTAAAACATTTAAATAATTAAAATTTTCAAAATAAATTTATTATATCAGTTGATAATGATGTTACCTGATGTGTCGTACTCAGGATAAGGTACTTTCATTTAAATACCCTCATTTAATGTTCTATTTTAAACTCATTTTATAAAAGTCAAAGGATTTTTTTTAGTTTAACCAAAATGGGTCGATTATCCCAATTTCATAAAGAAATATTAATTATATGATTTATTTGTAAATTTTTGTTTTTATTTTCTATGAAATGGTTTTCATTATTATGTGGTTGATTTTTATAATTTAAAATTGATTTTTTATGAAAATGGTATTTTAATATCAAAATTAATATTTTTCATTGGATCATAAGTGTTTCCAAAGGATTTATTCTATATATCCATGTCACGACCCGTCCTTAGGGCCCGTACCGTGACTACACCAAGCCCTCCTTCCAAAGGCCAGGGGCTGGCAACTAGCACCAAAGTGTAAATCTCGGTAAAAGGGAAGGAACTACCTTTGTAAAGTAAAAAAGTACCACATTGTAAGCAAGTGGAAAAATTAAGCACTAAGTAAAAGCTGGTACAAGAGTGAAGTGCGGAAAAGTAAGTGGGCCAGAATACAAACCCAAACTGAAAGTAAAGTACAACTCGAAAGAGAAAACAACAACAGAAAAGTAAAGCTGCAATGCCGAGCTGCCCACTGGAAATCCCACCTGAAGGGTGGGTACAGATAGCTCCACTTCTCCTCAGGTCCCGTCGTCCGCTCCGAGTATGTCCCGCCCAGTGGTCCACCTCCAGTTACCGTCTTGCTCTGCATGCCTCAACCACGATCAACGTTGTCCGTCGTCTGCAACCAACACAACGTATTGCGGGCATAGCCAGTGCAGGGGAGTCTATAAACTACTCAGTAGGGACCCCAAGACCCCCGAAGGTCTCCCAAAATCCACAAAAGATAAACCACAAAGGAAAGATACAATCACGAAGTAACAACCGACACTACTTAGGTATATGCCCATACATATAGATATTTCATCTATTCCAATAAGCTCCAACCTCTGAGCCCAAGTACAACCCAGTCCACACAGGAAAGCATACGTATTCCACACAGGAAAGCAAAAAGTAATCCACACAGGATAACACAACACATTCCACACTGGAAAGCAAAGAGGATTCAGCTCACACAGGTATACTTTTTCGAAAGACTATAGAGATGATCATTGATCCATCTATGTCGTCGAACCCACAAATGATCGATAGGTACTAACCCCCGCAATGACCCACACAGGATCGGTAGGAAACTAACCCCCGCAAAGATCCACACAGGATCAGACACACACAGGATCTGTAGGCGCTGGCTCACACAGAACCGCTGAGCGCTGACCCACACAAGATCACACCCACACAGGATCAGTAGCACTGATCCACACAGGATTGAAGAGTGCTATAGTCGTCGCCGTCAAATCCAATAAGGATCTATATACAGTCGTCATCGCCACAGTAGCAGTCGCAGCCAGCTCTAGGGTTCTCGCACACATCAAGATTGTTTGGGAGGGTCCGCTCCATGAGCCGAGAGGCTGATACATCAACTGACACATAGTCCAGAGTTGACGGCATGTCAAACGGATGTCCGAAGCTCAAGATATGAGTGTTTCCGCTCTGAGGGCCCTGTTGGTTTCGTGTATGAACCAACCCGGCAGAACTCAAAGTAATCCGAAACTTTGAGTGCGATATAACAAAACGACCGTCTCGTTCCAAGGATCTTGTCGCCGCAGACGGCATGTTTAGCGGAGGTCCGTAGCCCGAGTTATGGGCAATTGAACCCAAACGGTCCGAAAACGGGGGTTTCGGCCCCAGACCGACCCATCCCGAGACCCCCTGGGTCGGCCCGAACTGGGTCCGGGTCAGCCCGACCCGGTCCGGCGTCCCGCGCGCTGGGCGCGCAGGTCGGTGCTTGGCCAAAAAGGCCAAGCCGTTTTGTCGGCTCACACGGGGGGGGGGGGGGGGGGGGGGCGTTGCCCCTCCCTTTTCTTGTAATCGTGGCCCCTTAATTGGGGCCGCTTTGAATTCTGGCCGGTGGAATTAATTCCACCGGCTCCTCCCTGTCCAGTCGGCCCCACCAGGATGGCCGGTTCCTGCTTAATGGGACAGGTGATGGTCGGTCCCCTTCCAGCTCCGACGCTGGCGGCCTGGTCCGGCCGCCGGTAACCTTGCTCCACCATGGCCCGGAACCGGCCGCGACCCTTGTCGTCCGGCACGGTGCGATGTCGCCGCGCCACTCCGCCGCGGCCCCAGTACCAGCCGTGAGATTTTCGGGTTTTCTTCGACGCGGTGCGACGGCGTCGCGTCTTTGATCTTCTTTCCATTGCACGGTGTGACGACGCCGCACATTTTCTTTCGCATGATACTGCGTGGTGCGACAACACCACACCTTCCCGAACCAAACCACAAAGGAACCAACATGAAAAATTAGGAGGAGGGTCAGCCGTGTTTGTGCGGTCCGACCCCCTCGCGTTATTCGATAACAATTGGTTTAAATCCACGAAGATCGTTAAGTTGGTATTCACCAACAAAATAAATAAATAAAACCCCTTCCTCAGTTTCAGGAACGGTGTACGTCAACGAGCCACGGAAAATGAGTCTCGCGGAGGTCGGGCATCGCGGAAAACGAACGTCGATTCCATTGTCATCGAGGTGCGTCCGAAGAGGAAACGTCGCAGAAGAAGAACGTCGTCGAAGAAGTTATCCATGTCCTTCGGCGAAGATGTTCTTCGTTGAAGAACGGTGTTCTTCGTCGGAGTCCGAGGCGTTCTTCACGTTCTTCATCGAAGATGTTCTTCTTTGGAGATGAAGAAGATATTCACGCATCCCAAATCCTCTCAACGTGGCAAAAACTCTAACAGTAATAAAATAAGCCTAAGTATTAATTTATTGACACAACTTAACCTTTTGAATTTCAAGAGTTTAAAATTCAATTAACCACACATAACTCACATCATTAAATTCACAAGTTATCTTAATTTAATGGGAGTTTAGAGGGGTTAGAGGATATGAAGGGGTGGGGTTACTGTGGTCCCCACCACCCTCATAACCCCCCAAGAGAGTTTGTGTGGTTACCCAACTTCCATCAAGAACTAAACACTTAGAGTAAAAATAATAAAAATTATAGAATAATTATAAAATAACCTTCCACAATTTTAATCATCAACTCTCATGAAAATGCAACTCCGGAACAGGTGTTCCTAAGAAATTACTAGCGCTGCGGTTCCATCGGTGCCCTCAAAATTAGATTCCGGGAACCGGTTCAAAAGATAGGAATTTCCGCTCGTTCGTTCACTGAACGTACCCAAGCTAAACTTCGGATAGAAATTCCGGGCACTCCGGGCCTCAGAATCAGGTGCCGTCTGAATCTGCGTTCTTGTAAAATTTCAATGAAAATTAAGAAATAAATTTCCCTTGATTTTTACGGGTCTTTAAATTACTCCCACCTCATGGCTTTACGTCTTCGTAAAGATACATCGAAAACTAGGGAAAACAATTGTGGGTACTGAGCACGCTTTTGCGCCTCCCGCTCCTAAGTGCTCTCTTGGAGGTTCCCGTGCTGCCATCTGATGCGCACTATAGGAATCAACCATCCACGTAGGACCCGCTCCTGTCGATCCTCGATCCCAACTTGAACCTCCGTAAAAGTCGCCCCATCATCAACGTCTAGCTCCCCATGGTCAATGATGTGTGTCAAGCCGTGCATGTATCTCCTCAACTAAGATACGTGGAAGACGTCGTGCACCCGGTGCAACTGAGGTGGTAGAGCCAGGCGATAAGCCACCTCGCCAATCCTGCTGAGGACCTGGAACAATCCGATGAAGTGTGGAGACAACTTGCCACCTAGGCCAAATCTCCACAGTCCACGTCGAGGTGGGACACAAAAAAGCATGTGGTCGCCATCCTCGAACTCTAGTGGCCTCCGCCTCCTGTCAGCATAAGACTTCTGCCGGCTCTGAGCTGTCCTCATCCTCTTCTGGATGACCTGGACCTTCTCTGTCGTGTCCTAGACCATCTCCTGTCCCACAAGTGCTGACTCCCCAGGGTCTGTCCAGCACAAAAGAGATTTGCAAGGTCGGCCGTACAACGCCTCGTATGGTTCCATCCCAATGGTGGAGTGGTAGCTGTTGTTGTACACAAACTCCACCAAGGGTAGGTGGTCCTCCCAGCTGTGACCAAAGTCGAGGACACATGCGGGGAGCATGTCCTCGAGAGTCTGAATGGTCCCCTTTGTCTGACCATCCATCTGAGGGTGAAAAGCGGTGCTCAGACGTAGCTGCATCCCGAACGCCTCCTTCAATCCCTTCCATAGCCGGGAAGTAAAACGAGCATCTCGATCGGAGACGATAGATTATGGAAAATCGTGAAGCCGAACAATCTCTTGAACGTAAAGACGTCCCATGATCTCCACTGAGCCCTGCTCTCTGATGGGTAAGAAGTGAACCGACATGGTGAGTCAGTCGACAATCACCCAGATGGAGTCGTGACCTTTGGAAGTGCGTGGAAGTCCAGTCACAAAGTCCATAGATATCCCATCCTGCTTCCACTTCGAGACCTCCAAGGGCTGTACCAAGCCTGCTGGTACCTAATGCTCTCCCTTCACCTGCAGGCAGAGGAGGCATCGAGAAAAAAACTCTGCCACAACCTTCTTCATGTCTGGCCACCAGTGCTATTGTCTGAGATCCTGGTACATCATTGGCACTCCGGTATGTACCGCCAAGGGAGAAGTGTGAAACTCTCTCAGCACCTCCTCCCATAAAGAAACTGGTACCAAGGTACGTCCTCTGAAAAGGATGTCATGCTCTGCACCAAAGGAGAAACCATCAGGTTCCTGTCCTGAGGATATCTGTGCACGCCGCGTCTCACAGTCAGTGTCCCCACGCTGTGCCTCTCTGACCTGTTGTAGTATTGGAGGAGTGTCTGTGAGAGACTGAAGGAAGGCTGCTCCATCTATCCACAAAGGATATCAGTAAAGAGGCTAGCTGATCTGTCGCCTCCTCAAGTAGGTGAATGCCTGTCCTCCTGCTGAGGGCATCAACTACCACGTTCCCCTTTCCAGGAGTATAGACTATCTCAAAGTCATATTCTTGGAGGAACTCGAGCCATCACCGCTGTCTCAGATTCATATCATTCTGAGTGAAGACGTATCTGATACTCTTATGGTTAGAAAAGACTATAAAGCACTCGCCCATCAGATAGTGTCGCCATGTCTTCAGATCGAAGACCACTGCTACTAACTCCAGGTCATGGGTAGCGCAGTTCTGCTCATGCGGCCTCAACTTCCATGATCCATAGGTGATCACTGCCCACTCCTGCATCAGGACACAACTGAGTCCGGTCCCCGATGCATCGCAGTAGACTACGTACCCTACTCCCTCCTCAGGAAACCTCAAGATAGGTGTGTTGGTCAATCTTTGTGTTAGCTCTTGGAATCTTTTCTGACATCTGTTTGACTACATGAAGGGTTTCCCCTTCTTTGTCAAAGCTGAGAGTGGTGCCGCAACTCTGGAGAAGTCTGGTACGAATATCTGGTAGTATCCATCTAGTCCCAAGAAACTCTGAACCTCCGTCACGCTCCTGGGTGGCTCCCAAGCGAACACTACCTCGATCTTCACAGGATCCATTGCAACTCCCGCCTTAGAAATACCGTGTCCTATGAAGTGGACCTCAATTATCCATAAATGAAACTTCGAGAGCTTACCATAAAGCTGGTGCTCTCGGAGTGTGTCTAGTACAACTCGCATGTGGTAGGCGTGCTCCTCCTCAGTCATCGAGTAAATCAAAATGTCGTCGATGAAGACCACGACAAATCGATCGAGGTATGGCTGAATGATCCTGTTCATGAGGGACATGAACACTGCTGGATCATTGGTTACACCGAAGGGCATAATCAAGAACTCATAGTGGCCAAACCGACACCTGAAGGCCGTCTTCTGGACGTCCTCATCTCGAACTCTGAGCTGGTAATAGCCTGGCCTGAGGTCTATCTTCGAGAACCACCATGCTCCCTTGAGCTGATCAAAGAGGTCATCAATCCTCGGTAGCGGAAACTTGTTCCTCACTGTCACCTGGTTTAGGCGACGATAGTCAACACAAAGTCGTAATCTCCCGCCCGCCTTCTTGGCGAACAATATCGGGGAAGCCGAGGGTGAAACACTGGTTCGGATAAACCCCTTGCCCTACAAGTCCTCCATATGTACCCGGAGCTCTCGAAGCTCATCGGGGGCCATCCGATACATTGGAGTCGATATCGGGGTTGTCCCGGGGTACAGGTCAATATAATAGTCTACCTCTATGCGAGGAGGTAACCCTGGAACATCGTAGGAAAAAACGTCTGCATAGTAATCCACCACTGCAGAAAAACCAGGACTCTGCACGTCAACTGCTCCTAGGATGAGGCTAGCCAACTGATGAGTGATGGGCTATCCTCTCTTCTGCGTGAGTGCATCCTATGCTGCAAAGGCTCCCTTCTCCCTGGTGAAGGTGAACCTGCTCCCGTCGGTGCGTACACATCATACCTTGCGCCTAATATAGTTAATCTGTGCATGGACCGTAGAAAACCAATCCATGCCCAAGATGGCATCGTAAGGCCTCGACGCCGCTACAAGAAGATCCCAACCGAAGATCTCGCCTCCTAGAGTAATATCACACTACCGGCACCAGTGCGTAATCATCGTGTCTGGTCCCTTAGGAGTCTCTAGCAGTAAGGATCGAGCCAACGGCTCTGTGAGAATCTCCGAGCTCCGAACAAGGGAAGTGGCTATGAAAGAGTGACTCGCATCTGTGTCTATAAGTACTACAGCTAGGGTGGAATAGACACATATAGTACCTCGAATCATCTCGGGAGCACCGTGGTCGTAGGCCTCTGCTACCTGGAGCTATGCCTGTCTCTGCCTGCCAGCTCCCTATAGTCAGGGTGGACATCCTGGTGGTAGTGGTGGTAGAGCCTCAAAGCGTTGCCCACCACCTGCTGCTCGGCCAGCTCCCCTGCCTCGTCCGCCTCCTCCCTGCAAACCGCCACGGTCGACCCTCTACCTCTTCCTCGGTGGTCCCTCAGTCATCTGAAGCTCCTCGGAACGGCGGGTCGGGCAGTCACGATACATGTGGCCCTACCCGCCGCACGAGTAGCATTGTCTGTCTCTCGAAAGACTGGATCCGCGGTGTAAGCCCCGCACTGCTAAGCCAGTGTCCTGAGGTCGTCTGCCTGAGGGTTTGGTCTTCCTGGACCCAAGAGTCATCTGTCGACTACCTTCTGCAGAATAATCTCCTACGTGTCTCCCTGCGGTGGGTCTCGGCACTGGTGTTGACTCAGTAATAAATCTCTCGATCAAAAGATCCTGCTCCAGTACTCCTGTCTGAGTCGAAATGCTGAGGGAGATCAGCGATGCCCTGATCTCGTGTCTCAATCCCTTCTCAAAGATCCGGGCCTTGAATAATGGGTCATGTACCATTTCTGTCGAGTAGCGCGAGAGATCGGTAAATCTCACCGAGTACTGAGCGACCGTCATGCTGCCCTGCCACAGCTGAAGAAGCTCCTGAATGCGCACCGCATGGAGGGTGGCTGGGACGAACTCCGACTGGAAGTTGCTCTCAAAGTCCGTCCAAAGTAGAGATGCCTCATCGTGCACCTGGAGCATCAAGATCCACCATCGGCCCACTACTGCGTGCAGTAGGATCACAGTGAGGATCACCATGAGGTCTGCTGGTGTCCTCACTAGCCTGAAAACTCATACCACTGCCTCTAGCCAGTCCTCGGCTGTCTGGGGGTCCGTATCCCCGCGGAACCTGGGCGGTCGCTGGCGCTGGAACTCATGATGTGCACTAAGGTGATGTGCATCGTCAGTGGCTGGGGCTGGAAGCATCGGTGGCTCGGCGGGTAGAGCTACCGCCTGTGCCACTGCTGAAAAAAGGCCCTGCACCGAGGCCTCGCGCTCGGTGGGCTGTCGTCACGCTCGACTCTCGGAACCCTAGCTGGCTGTCGTCGTGGGGCTATCCTGAAAAGGAAACAGGTGCGCCACAGTCAGAATAGTATACCTGGTGAGCTGACACAAGTAATCACAAAGAAAACATGAAACACACACGCAATCAATGTTTTCATGCATTATGTTGGAAATCATAAGTCAGGGTCCTGGTGTACGGATATGTCGGCCGACGCACCAATAATGGACTCCCTGAACTGATAACCACACTCAATACGTTAAACACTATTTCTTCACATAGAAAAGATCAGAGTTCACTGTAGAACCAAACTCCTCAGATATCAATTTGTCACGACCCGTACTCGGGGCCGTGCCGTGACTACCCCAAGCCCGCCTTCCATAGGCCAGGGGCTGGAGACTAGCACGAAGGCGTAAATCCCGGTAAAAGGGAAGGAATTTCTTTGTAAAGAAAACAAGTACCACAGAGTAAGAAAGCGAAAAAATTAAGGACTAAGTAAAAGCTGGTACAAGAGTGAAGTGCGGAAAAGTAAGTGGGCCAGAATACAAACCCAAACTGAAAGTAAAGTACAACTCAAAAGGGAAAACAACAACAGAAAATTAAAGACGCAACGCCGAGCTGCCCACTGGAAATACCACCTGAAGGGTGGCTACAGAGAGCTCCACTGCTCCTCGGGTCCCGCCGTCCGCTCCGAGTATGTCCTGCCCAGTGGTCCACCTCCAGGTACTGTCCTACTCTGCAAGCCTCAACCACGATCAACGATGTCCGTCGTCTACAACCAACACAACGTAGTGCGGGCATAGACCCTGCAGGGGTGAGTATAATCTACTCAGTAGGGACCCCGAGACCCCCGAAAGTCTCCCAAAATCCATAAAGGATAAACCACAAAGGAAATATACAATCACGAAGTAACAACCGACACTGCTTAGGTATATACCCATACATATACCTAAGTCATCTATTCCAATAGGCTCCAACCTCCGAGCCCAAGTACAACCCAGTCCACACAGGAAAGCATACGTATTCCACACAGGAAAGAAAAACGTAATCCACACAGGATAGCACAACACAATCCACATAGGAAAGAAAACAAGATTCATCTCACACATGTATACTTCTTCGAAAGACGATAGAGATGTTCACTGATACATCTAAGGCGTCGGACCCATAAAGGATCGATAGGTACTAACCCCCGCAATGATCCACACAGTTTTAGTAGGAAACTAACCCCCGCAAAGACCCACACAGGATTGGACCCACACAGGATCTGTAGGCGCTGGCTCACACAGAACCGCTGAGCGCTGACCCACATAGGATCGGACCCACACAGGATCGATAACAGTGATCCACACAGGATCGATGAGTGCTGTAGTCATCGCCATCGAATCCACTGAGGATCTCTGTACAGTCGTCTTCGTCACAGTAGCAGTAGCAGCCAGCTCTAGGGTTCTCGCACACAGCAAACTCGTTTGGGAGGGTCCGTTCCACGAGCCGAGAGGCTGATAAATAAACTGAAACATAGTCCAGAGTAGATGTATCCAAAAGTTCTGTATCGTCAACAGGAACTCAACGTCGCAGACGGCGCGTCAATCGGACGCCCGGTCTGAGAGTTATTGGCCTTTTTGTCCTAGGGGCCCAGTTGGTTTTTAAGGAAAAACCCACCCGACCGTACTCTACCTGCGTCCAAACCTCGGGAGGAGTAAGCCAAAAGTCCCGTCTCACTAAGAGAAAACCAACACAGTTGAAGGAACGTCAAACGGACGTCCGAAGCTCAAGATATAAGCGTTTCCGCTCCAAGGGCCCGGTTGGTTTCATGTACAAACCAACCCGGACGAACTCAAAGTAATCCGAAACTTTGAGTGCGATATACCGAAACGACTGTCTTGTTCCGTGGATCGTGTCTCCGCTGACGGCTTATCGATCGGAGGTCCGTAGCCTAAGTTATGGTCAATTGAACCCAAACAGTCCGAAAACGGGGGTTTCGGGCCGGGACCGACCCGGCCCGAGACCCCCTGAGTCGGCCCGGTCCGGCGACCCGTGCGATGGGTGCGCTCGTCGGTGCTCGGCCAAAACGGCTGAGCCATTTTTCCGGCTCGCACGGGGGGGGGGGGGGGGGGGCTTCCCCTCTCTTTTCTTATAACCACGGCCCCTTAATTGGGGCCGCTTTGAAGTCCGACCGGGGGAATTAATTCCCCCGGCTCCTCCCTGTCCGGCCGGCCCGACCTGGCCGGCCGATTCCTGCTCAACGGGACCGGCGATGGCCGGTCCCCTTCCTGCTCCGACGCTGGCGTCCCGGTCCGGCCGCCGGTCACCTTGCTCCTCCGCAGCTCGGAACCGGCCACGACCCTTGTCGTCCGGCACGACGCGACGGCGCCGCACCCCGCCGACGTAGCCCTGGTACAGGCAACAGGATTTTTGGGTTTTCTTCGACGCGGCGCGACGGCTTCGTGTCCTTGATCATCTTTCCATGGCACGGCGCGAGGGCGCCACACATTTCCTTTTGCATGATACCGCGTGGTGCGACGACACCACGCCTTCCCGAACCAAACCAAAAAGGAGCCAACATGAAAAATAAGGAGGAGGGTCGGCCGTGATTGTGCGGTCCGACCCCCTTGCATTATTCGATAACAATTGGTTTAAATCCACGAAGATCGTTAAGTTGGTATTCACGAACAAAATAAATAAATAAAACACCTACCTCGTTTTCAGGAATGGTGTACGTCAACGAGCCGCGGAAAACGAGCGTCGCGGAGGTCGGGCATCGCGGAAAATGAACGTCGATTCTGTTGTTGTCGAGGTGTGTTCGAAGAGGAAACGTCGCGGAAGAAGAATGTCGTGGAAGAAGTTCTTCGTGTCCTTCGGTGGAGATGTTCTTCATTGAAGAACGGTGTTCTTCGTCGGAGTCTGAGGTGTTCTTCACGTTCTTCGTCGAAGATGTTCTTCGTTGGAGATGAAGAAGATCTTCATGCTTCCCAAATCCTCTCAACGTGGCATAAACTCTAACATTAATAAAATAAGCATAAGTCTTAATTTATTAACACAACATAACCTTTTGAATTTCAAGAGTTTGAAATTCAATTAACCACACATAACTCACCTCATTAAATTCACAAGTTATCTTAATTTAATGGGACTTGAGAGGGGTTAGAGGATATGAATGGGTGGGGTTTGTGTGGGCCCCTCCACCCTCATAACCTCCCAAGAGAGGTTGGGTGGTTACCCAACTTCCATCAAGAACTAAACACTTAGAGTAAAAATAATAAAAATTGTAGAATAATTATAAAATAAACTTCCACAATTTTTATCATCAACTCTCGTGAAAACGAAACTCCGGAACAGGGGTTACTAAGAAATTAACGGCACTACGGTTCCATCGGTGCCCTCGGAATTCGATTCCGGGCACCGGTTCAAATGATAGTAATTTCCACTCGTTCGTTCACTGAACGTACCCGTGCTAAACTTCGGATAGAAATTCTGGGCACTCCAGGCCTCGGAATTATGTGCCGTCTGAAACTGATTTCTTATAAAATTCCAAAGAAAATTAAGAAAAAAATTCCCTTGAATTTTAAGGGACTTTACAATCCCTCATTGGAATTGATTATTATTGTTATACCCATTATATCTCATTATATTATGGGTTGAGCCAAATTATAGTCCATGATATGATAGGTATAGCCCCATTATAGCCTTTAATATTACTAGTGATCCCCATTAAATCCCTCCAATGAACTGGGCACTATAAAGTTGTAAGTATAACACAAATTTATTACATTTTTAAGGGTGAATATCACATAGATATGGTAAAGATGTACCAAGTAAGCTGAATTATTTTTCTATTCATATTAATGATTTTTTCAGAAAATATTTCTTAATTGGTTATTATGTTTTCTCTCGACTAATGGTTTCTTTCTCTATAAACCCTAATAAGATTTTTGTGTTAATCCCATGTTTTAAACAGATTAAATAACTTATAAGGATAGTTAATAAGATAAATTAAGTCAATTTGGATGTATCAAATATGGTTTTTAAAGAAGAATATTTTTTTTATTATACAAAAATATATTTGAAAAATATGGAATTATTTTAGTACTATACAACTTATATGAATTTGAAATTTTTTTTATAAATTATGATATATTTCTATAAAAAATAAAAAAATAATCCTAGAATTCTATCTGTATTTCCAACGCACTATATTATATAAGTCTTATGTATGGGGACGTAAATTTGGTATCAAAGGATAGTTTAGACAAACATGGAGAATATGATGTTTTCATAATAGTTATGGATATCATCATGGGTTTATAATTTTCATATTGATCTTATGATCCATTTTATTGAAAAAAATTTCTAACATTATGTAATGAAATTTTTAGGTGATTTATGATATATTTGGATATTATATTTATACAGTCATTCAACATAGTAATAAAAGGATTTAAAGGTTAAATTATTATAGAACTTATATGGGTATTGACTTCATTTTAACATGAAATAATTCATTTCAAATTTTAATGTAGATAATATATATAGATTGTGGATAATTTTTCTTGATTTAAGAAGAAGTATATAAAACAACTTTCTTATCTTCCCTATATTATTCAATCAGCACTGTTATGAAAAAACCTTCTTAATATGATCTAGAATGCCTTTGGAGCGTCCTAATTACATGAACGTAACAATTTGATCTATAGAAAACATTGAAACTTAACCAAAATTTTTATGAATCATTGTATTTTTAATATTTTCAATCAAATTATAGATACATCTTTGTTATTTGAAATGTGGGATACCAAAAAATAATTGACTATTTCAATTTTGTATATTTGTATTAATGGTTTAAAGATAAGTAGGACATCATTAGAATAATGGAAGACAATAATTGTTATATTTAAGTATAAAACTATATTCTATGTGATATTGATAAGTCATATGTTTATATTACATGTCATGGAATATGAAAAATTATTTGTTCTTATATATGAATATTATATAATTTTATTTTAGAAATTGTTTTAGAGACAATATATTGTTTCGAAAATTTTTGAGATACCTAACATCCTTTTATTTATGATATGAAAAAGGATATCTGAGTAAGAAGAAATTTGATTTTATTGGATGTAGGTTTAAAGGTATTTTATGCCTTTATTGTTGATATGTTCTATGATTTAGAGGTAACTAGGGGTTATTACATTTTGTTGTGAAAAATGAAAAGAATGAGATAAATATTGAGGGTAGAAATTTCCCTCTAATGATTAATTAATTATATTAAGAATTACATATGGTATATAAACTTTGACAAAAATGATAAATCTAAGGTTTGGTTACAACCCATTTCATTCGTCTAGGTTGCGGGAATCGAATCCATAATCGAAGGGTGATAAGGGTGTATCTCCCACCACTGGGCTATGTGAATTCTCAATTAATATATCTTTTTTCCATTTAGTTAAAAAAAATTATACAATATTAAGTACATGATGTTTAAACATATATTTTATTTAATAGATATCATTTGGATTGGAAATTGATTTGGTGATTTAGTTATTATATTTATTTTGGAATACATTCATTATTTGTTAAAGCCAATAAGATTGATCCAAATCGAATAGTTTGTGTTTTTATTGGTGAAATAATGTTTGAATTATGTTTTAGTAGAAAATATAATTTTATGGTAATTTAGTATATTTATGTAAATGGTTAACATACATGTGGATTATGTGATTTAAAAACATAAATATCTGGTATGGGGCATAAATATTGAATGATGTTATTTAGAAAAAAATTTTAAAATATATCTTGGGTGACTATGTGATCAAATACTTCTATATTTGGGGTTTTGATCATAGTTATTACTTTTATGAGTAATTTTAATGAAATTTATTTATCAAATATTTAATATAAAGAATTTTTTTTCTAATATTGAATTTTATTGATTGAATTAATTTTTCATTATATAATGGTTTGTTATTTTTAAATAATTATTATATATTATCCTAAAAACATTCATTTTTTAATGATTCAAGAACGGATAAATAGATATTTAATCTTTTTTTGAACTTTTGAAATTCTATATAAGTTAATTCTTTTACTTAAATCATGAAATATTCATCTTGAATACTCATTTATTGTACAATATGATGAGTTTATGGTAGAAATTTTTGTAAGGATGAACCAATACACGTCATGTTATTTTATTTTCTTATGTTATGTTTAAAAATAATAAAATAGTTTATCAACTCTATGATTTTTTTAAAATGTTATCATTCTATATTTCCTTAATGAAAAATCAATGACTTTATAACTAATCATGGATTTATGGATTAATGATTGTTTAATATTTCAGTACCAATTTCAAAATCAATTTCTATCAAACCATGATAGTTATTTTTCTATTCTATTTTCATATTTACTTACATGGAACCCTAGTATGTGTTCTTCTAGGTGACATTCATCCATAATTTTCATTATTTTTAATTAAAAGTTTAGTCATCATTATTCTGATGTGGTATTTCATCAAATTCATTTTATAAATAAAATCCCCTTGATTTTTACCATGTGTTTATTTTATGATGCTAAAATTTATAAATGTTTTGGCGAGAATATGATATCATGAGTCTTAAAAATGAAGCATTATCTTTTATAGAATATATGATACAAAATATCAATAATAAATATTATTATTTAAATGTTACTATTATAACCCATCCATTATAGTGGTGTAAATTAATATGATTATTGGATTTTGAAAATATTGTTTACATCTGTATATAAACTTATTAAATTGGTAACCAATTAACTATAAATAAAAATAAACCATTTTGGAAAAATATGAAATGTTTTTTCATATATAAAATTTAATGTGTGTACATTTATTTTCTAAAAATAAATATAAATATTAATCTTATTTGATCATATTAATAAAATTATAATATTTTAAATTAATTTTTCAATATTCATCCTATGTGTTTTCTAGACATGATATATGTAGAAATACAAATTTTCATCATAAAAGGAGTAGTTTTTTAAGAGCATTTTTGCAACCTTTGAATGGATCAATATTTTTAAATATGTTTTTAAAAAAAATTTATTAATTATATTATAAATAATAAACATATAATTTGGGTGGTGAATATAACAATTTACATTTGATAAATTTTGTAATTTTTATGGAATTATTTATTTTTATGATGAATTGTGAAAAATAATGTATTTTAATTTTAAATGGTCTATTCTTATAAATAATAAACATTGGTAAATTATATTTTTCATTGAATTTAACGTATAATTATATCATATTTTTTTCATTTCGTCAAATTTAGGTCACCGTAATAAATTTTACATTGAATAAGGACATAATAGAAATTTGCACTTTTGGAAATTTTTACTTTAAAAACATGTTCCTTCATCCCATCCATTGGATTAATTGTAAATTAATATCTAATATTTTCTTTAATAAGATTTTATAAAATAAATTCCATATTTTTTAATATAATTTAAATACTTATTAAATATGGCCCTTTTATTTTTAGACAATATTAATGGAATTTTTGGTATATTTTTACGACGGTTAATGGAAAATTAAGTAATCAAGGGCGAATAAATATTATAAATATTAGATGATAACCCTAAAACATGCCGAAAATTTATTTTATGAGTATTTTTTATAAACCAAATAATAATTATAAGTTATGTGACCATTTCTTTGTATTTTTATGGGAATACAACATTCAAAATATTGTATCCATAAAAAATTCAAACTATTCATGCTTTTGTTTTCAACAAGTTAAATATTTTCAGTATGGGGTTTTATTTCTGATACGTTCAAATATAAATAGTCATTTAAACTCTAAAATTTATATCTACATCTAGTAAATTTATTTATAATTCGTAGTGATAAATTAATTTCCTTATGTTGTGAAACAATAATACATCCTTAACTATTTTATTAATGAATTTAACAAATTGATGATATTAAAAATTGTAAAATAAATAAAATCTTAGAAATTTATTTGAAATGATAAATTTTATGGATGACTATGAGAATTTATTGAAGTTTTAAAATTTTTTTATATGATATTTAGAAGATTCCATGTAATTTATAGTGTCAATATTTAAAAAATGAGATTTTAGAATAATTAATATTTTATTAAATGATAAGAAATTCCAAAAAAATATAAAATCTGAAAAATGAAATTTATATGTATTAAAAGTATATCAATGACTGATTTATTGGTATTTTTTTATTTTATAGTAATTATATTAATCCAAAATGTTTAAAATAAATGACATCATATTTAGAGTTAACGATGTTCAATAATAGTCAAAACTATGGGATAAGGGTTAAAAAATTATCAGAACATCTCTAATTTTAATTGGATGATTTTATTCTTACCCACAGACATTATATAATATATAAAAATATCATTTATAAATTTTTTTATAATATAAATTTAAATTAATTTATTATTTTGAATAATATGATGAGTGGATCTCTCTTCTCTTATAAATGTGAAACCCTTATTCTATTTTTTCTCACAGATAAATATATTTGTTTCATTAAATATATACCTAGATAAATTCCTATAGTTACAACCAACATTATATTTTTTTATGTATATAATTATCCTTAGTGGTGCTGAGTTGTTAATCAAAGGAGATCATCCGAATAAGAGGTATTGTTTTTAATTTAGTGTGTGAATATTATTTATTATTCTAGTTCAATAAAATCATATAAAATCAGGTTCAAATAAAAAAATCAGTATCATTAATATACATATATAATAATATGTTAATATCAACACCTATATCCATCTCATTTTCAATCAAATTAGAAACAAATTCATTTTTTGTGTGTACGGCGGACTACTGCATCACGAAGTAATGATATTATTTTTCTATCACAGTCTCCCAAGAATAAATATAATGATGGATCTATTTATTTTATGTTAATTTCAATAAATATTTATAATAATCTAAAAATTTTATATCCACTTCATTATTACATATACATTCATATAAAAATGACAACATCATTTGTGCGTACAACTGAATTATCAACAACACAAAGTGACGTGATTCAATTTTTACAACCACATCCCATGGATGATATATATAATAATATGTAAATTATAAAATTTATATAAAATATATTATTATCAATATTTAAAGGTAAAATTATTCATACCTTATTTACATAATGATCATTGAATAATGGAAGCCTTACTTATGTGTGCAAATGACCAACCATCTCCATGATAATAACATATATCATTTTTTCTAACAATACACAATAGTTTTATTTAAAATTATAGAGGATTTATAAACAATATAATAATAAAAATATATTATTATAGATATTAGTAAAAAATTACCACTTTTACTATATATTTATCATATTAATGATATTTTTGACTCAAGTGTGGAATATCGACAAAACATCCAACATGAAAATAAATAATCAATTAACTATTATATCATGATAATAATTTATAGGAAACTCAAAATAAATATACAAAACATTAACAAGAATGTAAATATTCTACATACATTTTTTATTTTGGGAAATAAATATTGTATGTTATAATTTGAGATTAGGGAAAGGGGCATTATTTTAAAAACCCTCATTTAATTATCCTTTTCATATATTTTTACTAAAGAAAATTGAATTTTTTTAACTTATCTATAATGACTAGTTTCTACCTCTTCTATTAAATATTATAAATTATATCCTTCATTACCAATGTTCATTTTTATTTTTGATGAAACTAGTTAAATTATTATGTTCTCTAATTTAATATTTATAAGTGATTTCTACATGAAAATTCTTTTTTTACATGTCAAATTAATGGGATAATTGTTTTAAAAGTGTTTTCAAATGTTTTATATTTGATATGTTTCGTAAAAATTTTTATCTTGGGTTGATTTCATTATATAATAAAATAGGATGGGTTGTGCCTTATTATATATCATGATATGGAAGATCAATCCCCATTATATCTAATGATATGATTAGTGAACCCATTTATAGTTATCCAATTAATTGGATTATGAAATGATTGAAATATGTCTTATGTTTATTTTATTTTTTGAGGATAATAAATTATTGATATGGTAATGATGTCCTAATTAACTTACATTATTTATTTTCAATGATAATGAGTTTTAGGAAAATAGTTTTTAATGGGTCTTCATGTTTTTAGAGGGATAATGATTTCTTTATTTGTGTCCCTTACTGAGAATTTTTTCATCATCCTTGGTTTTAAAATTATCCTGAATTTATAGGGATATGTAGGAGATATAAGGAAGTTAGTTTTGAACTTACTAATATACTTCCTTAATATAATCCATGTTTTATTTTAAAAAATA